>CM061558.1:43741460-44941460 GCA_030864225.1 Capsicum baccatum var. pendulum | reverse complement strand
TTTACACCTCCTACTATACAATGCCTCAAAATTGGCTATCCCAATGTTATAATGATATCTATTGTTGTAAAAAAACTATACCAAAGGTAGATGCCCAACCCAACTACCATCATAACCAATTACTCATGCCTGAAACATATCTTCCAATGTCTGAATAGTCTTTTCCACTTGCCCATCTATCTGAGAATGAAAAGTAGTACTCAGACTCACCTTAGTGCCCAATCCCTTATGAAAAAATTATCAGAAATAAGATGAAAACTATGTACCATAATCAGAGATAATCAAAATAGGTACCCCATGCAGCTTCATAGTCTCCTGAAGATACAATCGCACATAGTCCTCATTCAAAAAGTTAGTCCTCACTGGCAAAAGGTGAGAGGACTTTTTCATCCTATTCATGATGACCTAAATTGAATCAAATTGGTTCCAAAACCAAGGAAAACCATAACTGAAACATCCTAGAATTTGGACCCTCAAAAATTTCCAAAGTTTTGACCCTTTTTTACTTGGTACGACCTAAGAGAGTCACTCATACCCTTTGTTACGATTCGTAGGGTGCCTAGGTGGTCTAATTATACCGTAGGTAGTAAGGATGGCTTATATATTTCCCAAGATATGATTCATATGGGAAAGAGTCATATAAGAGCTTACTAGTAGTATAGAGTAAGTTGTATGGTGCATGTTTGAGTTGTCTAGTGCAATCTGTCTACTATACAGTTGGGGGATATGATTGGGTTTACCACTTGTACCCTTAGGTACGAGTAGGTAAGGTCTTGGAAAGATTGTATACTAGTTAGGGTGTCACTGCTTTCCTTGGATATCGATGGTAAGGTCAGTCGTACCCCTAGACGTGAATTATTTTAATTTTTAAGTCAAGGGTAGTTCAAACATTTCCTACTTCTTAAAACTTGAGATATCATATTATATAACCCTATATATCCTTCCATACCACTTATTAAAGGATCATAACACATCAAATACTCTCTTAAACACACTATTAGAAGATTGGAGGCTAGGGTTTCTTCATATGTTCTTCAATGGACTCAAAAGCCAAGATTTATTTAGTGAATATTCATGTATAAGGCATGTATTCCTTCCCTCATTGTTATTTCAAAATAAAGGCATGCATATTTTATTTTAAACATTAGTTTTATGAATCAATAATGATGGATTTCAAAATATTTTTAAGGGTCTTTATGCTTATGGTTTGGTATTGGTTTAAACTATATTTTTACTTATTTTTGGTAATGATTTTAATATGTGGTTATTAGTTGGTTATGGTTTAACAAAATGAGTCTTGAGTAACCCTAGTTATGGTGGTTTATGCATTGGTTTTGGTTTTGGTAAAGGTATGCCATCAACATTTTTGATAAAATGCCTCAAAGAACATTTTAATCTATTATTGAACTTTTTATTGGAACTCTTGCATTGTTTGGTTTAGTAATGGAACCTTAACGGGATTTGGATTGTTTTGTATGTTTTAAATATTTTAAATGATATAAATGATTTAAATGTTTGGTATGGTCTTAAATGATTTTGGAATGGTTTAAAGGTTAAGGTTTTTATGGTCATGTTTGGTCTATTTTGAAAACCTTACGGGATACATGGAAATCCCCCAAGTTAATAAATTAATAAAAATGGTTTAAATGGTTTCCAAAGGCTTAAGTCTAATTGGTTATGCTTGTGTAGAACATGGTAGTCTCCCAAGAGGTTTAATATAGTAATTAGAAGGGCACTTAAAAGTCACCTTAACCTAAATTGTTTGGCTATGGATAATGCTTGCAAGTATGAGTGGTATGACTATACCACTAATAAATGACCTTGGTTAATAAAATGATAAATGGATTTTTTGGACATTGATTTTAATTTGGACATTAAAGGGGGAATGTGTAGCTAAGCCATAGAAGGTGGAGGTTCTGAGAGGGACCGAAACTAGAAACTCATATTTGCCAATAGGAGGGGTCTTTGATGACCAAACACGAGTGTCATATTTTATATTGAGGGATATTTACTGGTCATGTGGCTATACACATTGGGAATCTTTCAGCAGGGGGAGATGAACCTATACGACCCATGGATATGGTAAAACGGTAAGATTATGCAACCCAAGTAAATTTTTTTAATGTCATGCTAAACTTGGTTCCCTTTCCCAGCATGTATGGTTGTATGCTTATGGAATATTTTACTTAGTTTTATAAATGGCATTATTTTATCCCTATCATGAGTGCATGCTAGTGTTCACCCACTAGCCCCTTTACTGGTGGCTGTCTACCCACGCTATATAGGAAGTAGCCATTCTACTCCTATTACTTAGTGATTGGACTCAAGTATAGTAGATGTTGGATTGAAGTGGTGATCTTTCATAGTTTGGAAAGCTCTATTTTATGTCATGGTTTACTTTACATATTTCTTGTCCTCCATAAACTTTTGTTTTTGGTTATGGTCGGGGGCATGTCCTAACTAGGTACTCTTTTGTTGGTCTAGAGGCTTTGTATGGACAATTGTGGACTTGGGTATGGTATGGATTATTTGTGTCACAGATGTTATATATATGTACATTGGATAATTATCTTGGATTTGGTTTTTGGCTTTCACATTGGTTTGGTTGGTTATTTGGTAGTTGGACTTGATTGGTTCAGTCTCGGTTATAGACTTATCCTAGAGTCACCACATATATAAACTCACTATCTTTTTATATGTTTGAACTTCAACCGACTCAAGGTTCTATTTGGGGGTTGGGTTAGGTAACGGGGACGATTCTCAGTCCAGGTTGGGCTTGGGTCTAGGCCCCAATTTAGGTATTGACAAGTTGGTATTAGAGCTTTAAGTTTCGGTGTCATGGGGTGTCCACAAATCTATGTTGAGTTGAGTCTTTCTCATGGTTGTCTCGTGTACCACACTTATAATCAGGAGGCTACGAGGTATCTAGTAATGTTTCACTTTATTGGTTATTCTAATTTCAGGATATAGAGTCTAAGGTCTTGAACTCTTCTTTGAATCTTCTTTGGTTCATCTTTCTAATCATGTCCTCTCAATGATCTAAAGTTTGTGAAAACTTACCTGTCCCACTTAAGGACAACATGGATTGATCTAGCCTAACTTATAAGGCACATACCTGGTGAAGGGTTGCAGCTTCTAGTTATCTTTATGGATTCCCACAGGTCTCCACTAACCCTATCTTGAAAGGTGGTATTTATTCGATGATGCCTCAAGGAGAGGTTACTAATGTTGAGTGTTGACATTCTATTAATTTATGGACCCATATAGTAGAAACTCTTTTATACTAGTCCAGTCCTATTAATATAGGGAGAAATGAGAGAGGTTAGAAATAGGTAAGGTAAGGAGGTCTCGGTTCTCTGAACTAAGGGGTGGCACTAAGGGGTGATACTTTGGATTTCGATATTGGTAGGGATCATCTTAATGCCCTTACTATCTCTCAAAAGTCTAAGGCATCTTTTGGTGCCGACACTGTTGTGTTGGAAATGCTTTTCTTTGTGGTGTGTATGGGTTATTTGGGTTGGGGTCCTCTCTCTTGTGATGCCACTTGTGGGTGTACATTTTGGTTATGGTTTTAAGGCTGTTTCAAACTCTTTTCTTCTTCTATTTCTACCTTGGTAGACTCTACGACTACCAAAAGAGTCTATGGGTGTGTGTGGTATTTTTCGGTAATATAAATGGGTCTTGATAGTATTTGTTTGACTCGGATATGGTGGATCCGATATCATTCGGTAATGGGTTGGATATACTCATGCTATTCATTATTAGATTGTCAGATCCATAAAAAGGTTGTCTTTAGGCTCCATGGTGAGTCAGTTCTAGATTGGGAGGATGGTTTCATTCCATAGATATTAAGGGAAAAGTTATATTCTATTTTGGATCTCAGAGATTGGTCTCTAAAAAGAGGTGTCTTAATTACTTAGTCTGGGTTAAAGATTCTAACTCAGAAGGTCCTTCTTTGGTTTAGTTTGGTGGTGAATGAATTTCTGGAGGTCTTCTTGATTAAACTCATGGTATATTTCTAATGGGAAGGTTGGTTTATGATTGGTCTTATTTTGGACATTTGTCCAAATTTTATTGTTTCATTATAGAATGGTTCTGGTGGAGTTAAGGTAGTTTAAGGAGAGATTAAGAGATCTCTTATATGAAGGTTCCATTTGTCTTAATGTGTCTCTATGGAGTATTTTCCTTCTTGCATGCATAAGGGGAATGGTCTCCCTAGGAATGATAGGTTGTCGGTGGGTGACTAAGGAATTTGGAGTGTCCTCCTTCTGGGGTGGACTATGTTTATGTATATACTATGAGGGTACCTTGATAGTAGTGCATAGTGGTTTGTAGATCCTAGGCTTGATCCTAGATGCTTGATTTTGGTAAATGAAGTATGTTAGTTCGTGGATAGCAATGGGAATTGTGGAGGTAAATTTATAGGTTGGATGAGGTTGATGACTTGAGGAGTATAGTAGTGGGAAAGTTGTGATTTTGGCCGGGGATTCAGGTTGAATGGATAGATATGGATTGGGGGATTATTCATTGGATAGGTTTGATCATGGAGCTTGCATGTATCTTTGTCCTTACAATTATATTTTATTTGTGGCATGAAATTAATTTCTAAATTCATGGTTTTGAATATGGATTTCGGCATAACTGAGGATTTTGAAATGATTACTTATTTAATTGATTTTCCATGGTTTATGATGCATTATTCATGTTTTATAAATATTTTGAATGTTATGGGATGCATGGAAATGGAAAATGGATTTTGGGGCACTATGAATTCCCCAATTACTTGGTTTTGGTTTTAGATATTATATATCTTTAAATTTTTTGTGAAATTTCCAATGAAGATGATTTTTTCCTATGATTTGACTATTCTTAAATCTTTGCATTGCATGAAGGGTTAAGGGAACATGAATTAGTTTTGGTTGGACTGAAATAATTTTTAAACGGCCTTGGTGGCTATAGTTTTATTTTGAATGGTTTTGGTTTAACTGGAAAACTTAAAGTCAATTTTGTCTAATAGTTTTAGTATGTCTTTGTTGGGCTCTAGGTGGCCTTTAGGTGGATGATATTGGGTATGGGAAAACTAAGTGTCACTAGTTTACATCCTTGGTAATACCCGTTAGGGTAGAGTGTTGTGCTTGTAGGTGTAATGGGATAAAAGTTGACAGTTAGTCTTGAATTTTCTCCTAGCGGTTGACTTTAAGGAAAGGTCGGGGTTGTATATTCTAGTGATTCTCTTCTATCTTGGTTAAAAGAGTACTTTACTAGTGTTGCATTTATTGTCATAGTGCTTATGCTTAAGGGTTGCATTTTGCATTCCGCCTTGTTCTCAAGATGTGAGTCTTGACTCTGCATTGCATTACTTATGGTATAGGTGTTTGTGTTTCTTACAATATCTATTTCTAAGGATTCTTTTGGCATTATGGTTTGGTCGGGATAATTCTTCATTATGACCCAGGTAGTTGTGATGAAGTATTTCGTGCCTATGATGCCGTTTCTTGTTTTAGGAAGTCTTTGTCTCGACTTAGGTTGCATGGATAATTATTATAACTCATTTCCTTAATGACTCTTTTTATGTTAGGATGGTAATGGTTTGGAAATCATGTTGATGTTTTGAAATTGTGAAAATAGAAGTCCCTAAGTGGGGGAGAGTCTACAGTGATTTGGAAATCATGTTCATGTTGATGTTTTGGGATAGATGTTTTGGGAGGAGTAGTGTTTTGGGTGTAGTAGTGTTTTGGGAGGCTGCTAACCAGAGAAGAGAAGCTGAGGATGCCCGGTTGGCTCAACAGGCATAGCTAGTCATGCCAAGGACGGTAGATGATCGTCGAGCAGTAGTCAATAATAATTGACATAGAGTTAGAAGAGCTTAGGCTCAAGTTATCCTAGTGTTCTAGTACTTTTAGTTGTATGATGATGAAGAGGATATGAGATACGTTGAGCCGACAGAACAGAAGGTATCATTCCTCCTATATTGCCTCCCAATGTGAAATTTGATATAACAAGTGCCATGATCTAGCTCTTAAACTTGAAAGGTGTATTTTTGGGTCTGGATACAGATGATGCTAATATGCTCCTTTCTAACTTTATTGCGATCTGCACTATTTTTTTGATCCCGAGGGTAGATCAGGAGGTAGTTAGATTGAGGTTGTTCCCCTTCTGTTTGATTGGAGAAGGTTCTTTATAATTGGTGGAACTTCCAAGAAGATCTATCACCACATGGAACGAGTTGTGTGAGAAATTCTTAAACCAATTCTTTCCTATGGCTAGGATGTTGCAGCTTAAAGATGAGATATATAATTTCAAATAGCTTCATTCTGAGTCAATCTATGAGGCATGGTTCCGGTTTAAGAAGAAGCTGAGTATGGTGACCAACCATCGAATTTCATGGATGAGCTTATTGGAGATAATCTATAAGGCCCAGAACATCAGTTCTCGAGCTATGGCAGACACCATCATTAGAGGGACATTTATGAGATTATATTGGGAGGCTGCTACTGAGGTTCTAGATCAAATTTCTCTCACTAATCGAGGGTGGCATACTCAGGAGGTAGAGAGAGGTTCTAGAACTTATGCTATCAAAGCTTTTGGAGACCAGAGAGATGTTGATGAGTCTGTAGCACAAGAGATTGTACAACGGAAGATCGATATTAGGTTGCTAACAAAGCAGTTTGCAGCAGTAAGTTCTGCAAAGGTGAATGCAGTAGGTGCATAGGGTTCAACCTCCAGATCTTATGAGTCAGATTTATAGGAGGAGGCTAAGTATCTTGATCATGAGTTGGTGGGTTTTTGAGCCCGAGGTCAATGAAACCAAAGTTGTAACTACTACGACGAATGATACAAAAATTGTAGCAGAAAGCATTTTATTGATTGGAGACGGAAGGATAACTAAAAGGAAAAAGGAGAGAGGTACATTTCACAGGGTAGTCGTGATACAGAATCAAGGATGGAGGTACTGCTGACCAAACTATTGAAAGTGAAAGAAAGTCAAAAGGCTAGACTTAAGCAGATCAAGGTTGATATTTTGGGTTTGACCCAAAAGGTAGAGTCTCATGCAACGGCTATCAAGCAGTTAGAGCACCGATTTGGGCAGTGTCGGCTATATTAAACCAGAGATAACCAGGTACCGTTTCAAGTAACACAGTCCAAAACCTAAAGAATAATGGTCACTGTCTTGAATCCCTACTCGAAGTAGTTTATCTACTGTTGATCCACTATTGCTTAGTGATGAGGTGTCAAAAATTGATAGTCTTATGGTAGATGAGATGCCTATCGTGGATATGGAAGAGGCGACGGGTGCTAATGCCATTGTTGGTGAGGATAAGGTGAGGATAATGTCGATGACCCTGCAGTGAGATAAATTCCACGACCTCTCCTATTTTTCATGAAATATTGAAACTAAAGAAAGAGGAAGGGAAGTTGAAGCGGTTTATTGAGATGCTGAAGGATCTAATCTTGAACATCCCACTCCTCGAAGCCTTGGAGAAGATGCCTAGGTATAATAGGTTTATGAAAGAGTTTGTGACTAAGAATAGGGTAACTAGTTTTAAGGATGTTGTAGCATTGCACCATTGCAGTGCAGTCACTTCAAAGTCTCTAGCATAAAAAAGAGTGATCCCGGAGCATTCACGATCCCATGTACTATTGGGACATCCAAATTCACAAGAACCTTATGTGACTTAGGGCCAGCATTAATCTGATTCCATTGGCCGTATTCAAGTAGTTAGGCTTGATCCCTCCAGAGTCGACTACAAAGCGGTTGTTGATAGCTGACCATATTGTGAAGAAACCCATGGACATTTCTTTTGATGTATTGGTAAAAGTTGACAACCTTATCTTTCCAGCTGATTTTGTCATTCTGGATTGTGAGGTTGACTTTGAGATGCCCATTATTTTGGAAAGACCATTCATAGCTATGGGTAGAGCAATGGTTGATATGGAGAAGGAAGAGATTAGGTTCAGAGTCAACAACGAAGATGTCACTTTCAACGTTCGAAGAACTATGAAGCAGCTTACCGACATAAGGATTGTGTCAGAATTCTACTATATTGATGACCCTGGAGGGTATTACTTTGGGTACCTTGATGGATTCTGAGTTGTCAAGTCACCTACGTCATTCCGCAATAATAAATCAAGCGCTACATGAGAGGCAACCCATGATCTTTTTGGTAAAGTCTGAGTAAGAAATATAACCACGCCGTGTCGCAATGTTAAGTTAAGTTATGGGTGGGAGGTAACTCACTATTTTAATGTTCACATTTATTTTTCTTTTTTAAAGGTAAATAGAATAATGATAGGCCTGGAAAACAGTAAAAATTTCTCAATCAATAATCTTCCAGGTAAGGGGACTTGATGACCAATTCAACAAGGCCATCAGTCCCACCTGGGCCAGGTAAGTTTAGCATTAACTAAAAAGATGGAATTTTGAGGATTTTTTAGGGAATCTTTGGACTTTAACCAATGAACTTACTTGCATGGTCATAAATACCACTTACGACCTCATAATAGCAAAGTAAGTGTCAAAATACAAATTCCAGAGATCAGGGTACTGGGACAAAATTGTAGACCCACATACGATGGGCACATACGGACCGTATGTACCACATACGGTATGTTTCTGCCGTAAATGGGCAGTTTTGGGCCCAAATTTTGTTTAAAAATTTTGGGCCCACCAATGCTTAAATAAACCCTAAATTGCCCCTACCCTATTTAAGCCCCTTCAACTCATTTTTAACTTACAAATCCTCAAAATTCCCTCTTCCCTCTTAAAATTAAAACTACCCCACTTCCCTACACTTAATAAAAGGTGAAAATATCACTTGTTCTTGGTACTGTCCTAAAGCACTATATACGTGTTAATTCTTCAGTTTTGATTCACTTCTTCATAGTTCACTTTTGGTTCTCCAATTTAAAGGTAATATTCTTGGCTCCTAATAGTAGTATCTTGTGCTAAAGTTAAAATAAGCAAGTGGTATGTTTACTTTAATGCAAAAGATGTAGAAACCATCATGCTTGTATGTAGGAGCCTCGAAATTATCCTAAAATCCTAATATGGGGCATTGTTCTCTAATTAAACCTCAAAATCATGCCCTAAATGGAAATTGAACTTGAAGAAGTAGAGGAATACTAAATGTTTGAATGTTAACTTGTGTTGAAAATTTAATTCTATGTAAATATGTGCAAATAGAACTTGTTCGGACTGAGAATAAGTGATAGGGATGTAAAAAATTAAGGAAAAATTGAAGTTTTCATAGTTTAAGTTTTTCTTCAAAATTTTGCAATCCCACATTATCTTTAGGATGCTAACACTTGATTTCTCAGGTACACATGGCACCAAACAAGAAGAAGGCTTCACCTACTAGGTGACGGGATGACTCTTCCGAGAGCAATGGCTCAGAGGAAGAGTACCCACAGTCGTGATACAGAGCAGTCTTGACCAGAGCAACAGGGCCATTTACTAGAGGCCGGATGCATTTTGCAGCTGATACCATTGTTATGGCCAATTCAGGTGCTCAGATTCTAGAGAAATCATAATGGGAAAAGCGGTCAACATTTACTTGGCCTAAGACATAGGCTGAGGCTATTGAGTTCCTAAGTAGGCTGAGGATAAAGACGGACAAGGTATCACCACCATACACTCCCCAACCCATTGAGGGTGGTGATGGTGATGATGAGGAGGACGGGGATGATGATAAAGAGGAGGCAGAGTCACCTCCTACAACATTTACAAATGACCCTCAGTCTGAGGAGGAGTCTTAAGATTAGTTTAATATAGCGGATGAGGAGGAATCATCAGCAGTACAGTAGTCTGATGAGGGTACTGCAGTTCAAGAGTAGTCATCAGTCGTACCCCAGTTTGAGGAGGGTATATACCAGGATATACACCATGTGCCAACTCCTGATGCAGAGACACCAGACTAATATGATTAGGCATCTGAACCCAACCATGTATCGAAGAACCCTCTTGATAAGGTGAACCCCAGATTGTGCGTGGCGGTACTTTGGACTAGTTTTGAGTTAGACATCCACATTGTCGAATCCTACCAGCCTATGAGGGCTATCTGTTAGGAGCGACATACTGACTTGTCTGGGTTGGCTGACACAACATTATTGCGAGCTGCATTTGACATATATAAGTTGGGGTGGATGACTCAACCTCTAGGGTTTTTTTATATGACCCGACCCAGGGCCATATCGTAATGGGCATCTCAAGTCCAACCAGGACTGAGGACTACCCCCGATACCTACCCAATGATCCAAATGCATACCCTGAGTCAAATGAATTCCAAATGTATAACAAGATAGCTTGTAAGCATAACCTAAGACTCTGGGATAGGTCTATAATCATGACCAACCCAAATAAGTCCAACCATCTATTATATAACCAATAACCATTACCAAACCAAAATGTGAACCAAATGAATTATAATATAAATATATAGTCCAAAACACAAGAGGATGGAACAATAAAAAATTCAGTCCAAAGATATTAGCCCAATACCAATGCCAATACTAAAGCTAATACCAATACCGATCCTGCCCATTTAAACCCATAGTAGTCACACAAGCCTCTAACCGAAAGAAAAAACAATAGCTAGTTAGGACATGCCCCCAACCATAGTCAAAACCAATATCCATAAAACAACCAAAGTATGTAAAGATGTCCGTGATATGAAATGGATTTCGAAATATAGAAGCTCATCACTTCAATCCAACTGAGTTGATCCCAAGATCCAATCACTATACAAGAGGAGTAGAATGGTCGATTCCTACATCGCGTGGGGATATAGCTACCAAAACATGAGTTAGCGGTGATGCTAGCATGAACTTAGGATAAGTATAAAATAATGTCGTCTAGTAAAAACCAAGTAAACCAACCATATACATACAAAACATACACATATATATAACCATGCTGGGAAAGGGAACTGGGTTGAGCATGCCTTTAAAACCATTAACCTAGGTATGTGTAGCTTAGCCATCCTAGAACCACCCACGGGCTATATAGGTCGAGTGTAACCCCCTGAACGGGACCCGATGCATGTAGATGCATGAACCAAAGATAACATAACAGTAGGGGATTCTTATGTACCCTTTTCTCTTTATGATACATATATAAAGTGTTCTTAGAGGATTCCCATGTACCTTATAGTATCGTATAAGGTCACTATAACCACCTTTTATTTCAGCAAACATGACTTTCTAGTGTCCATCCATTAGACTCACACCTTCACGTTTAGATATCATACCCCACTATTATTGCCCAATTAAAACCATTTCCAACCAACCAAACCATTATTCCATTATTATTAACCAAGGCTATAAGTAGTGGTATCGTCATGCCGACTATCACGTGCAAAAAATGTCCTTAGCCAACCTTTTTATGTAAAAGTGACTCCCATGTACCCATAAATTACATTATCAAGTTAACTTGGGGGAATCTCGTGTACTCCACATGTGTTCAATTATTGTGTTTACTTTGGGGAATCCATGTACCCTACAAGTTGTTCATTATCATGTATACTTGGGGTACCCTACAAGGAAGTTTAATTAATCATAACCATGACCACTAAACCATTCCATTTAACCATTCCAAAGTATTTACACCATTTAGGGTTCCATTACCAAACCATACAGTGCAATAGTTCCATTAAAAGTCCCATAATATAGTAAAAGCATTATCATACATATTTTATCAAACATGTTGGGGGCATAGTGTTTCCAAAGACAATTTTAATTACCAATTAACCATTCCAATGCAACCAATTGTCCAAACGACCATTAAAGCATGTAAAAACATAATTAAAACATGGGAAAACCATAACCAAACATTTAATAACAAAACCCCAACATATATTTGAAAACCCCAAAATCATACAATAATCATGCCATGAAAACATTGTATAAAACATGAATTTAGTTGGAACTAACAATGAGGGAGGAGTACATGCCTTAGTTTGTGAAAATGATAGAGAGAAATCACCCAAACAAGCCCCAAATTGCTCCTCTAGATAAAACCCTAGCCTTCTTTACCCAATATCCTTAGATAGAATTAGAGGGTGTTTAATTAGAGGGTGTTTCTAAGTATTTAAGATTAGAATAATAGGGTAAATAATGTCCCAATAGAGTTATAAGTCGTGGGATCATAATAGGTTAAGAGGGGAAATGTCCAGATTACCCCTAACTTAACTGTAGAAAATTACCACAGGTGGGTATAACTCCACCATACCAGTCGTACCCTTCAATACTAGTACCTACCACTCGTACCTTAGCACTCCCTTAGACCCCCACACTGTTCAAAATATGATCATGCAAGCAAAACAATATCTAAGGATATGACTAGTACCCTTAAACCTTACCCATAACAGAATCAAGAGGAGTTGACATTGTTCAATATATGAGTGAGATAATATGACTTGTACCCTATCTCACTACCCATAGTGAGCCACTCCTATTCAGATCCAAGTTACTTTACTAAGTCTCAGACTAAATAAAAGAAAATACAACCATACAACTCGTCAACCACCATATGACTTGTACCACCCCAAGTTGTACCCATTCTAGAAAATAATCCCACTGGTTAGTGTACAAACAAACTTTACTAACCGTACCACAACAAATGACCTGTACCCCCTAGTCGTATCGTAACCAGAAACTAGAAATCATTTAAATTTTCTAAGGGTCCCAAAACCTAGGGTTTTTCAGTCTCCTTTACTAGGATCATTCATTCCCGAATGATGGAATAAGTAGGTTATTCACAAGAATGATTCATTTATATTATCAAGTATCAATCCAACCTTTAACCAAGTTATAAAAAAAATGTAAGGATCTATTCTAACCCTTAACTAATTTAGAAAATAACGATGTGAATCAAGAACACATATCTTTCACACGAACATTCGAAGCGGAAAACAAATTAGATATTTGGACTTCATGTCCGCTTCACTTGCCATGTAGCCTTTTATACCTTATGGTTCCGTATAGAACCTTAACTGAGGCCACATCCATGGTCTATAACCGACAAACCACCCAATCCCATATCTCAACTGAGACCTCTTTATAAGACAGAGAATCCAAGATATCTAATCCTTCCAAAGGAACCACCGAAGAAGGATCACCAAAATACTTTCTCAACATAGAGATATGAAATATTGGATGAATGGAGCTCAAACTAGAAGGTAACTCCAACTCATATGCTACATTACCAACTTTCCACAAAACCACATAAGGAATAATATACCAGGGACTGAGCTTCCCCTTATTACCGAACTCCATCACTCTTTTCATGGGAGATACCTTTAGGAAAACCTTATCCCCAACCTCAAACTCCAAGTTTTTATGCCTCACATCCGCATTGGACTTTTGGTGACTTTGGGCAGCCTTAAGTCTATCCTAAATCACCTTTACCTTTTCCATAGCCTGATAAACTAAGTTTGGACCAAACATATCTATCTCACTAAGCTCAAACCATCCAATAGGAGATCTATACCTTCTACCATATAATGCCTTAAAAGGGGTCATCCCAATGCTAAAATGATAGCTATTGTTGAAACCAAACTCTACCAAAGGTAGATGATCAATCCAATTGCTACCATAATCAACCACGCACACATGAAGCATGTCCTCCAATGTCTGAATAGTCCTTTCTTCTTGCCCATCAGACTAACCTTATAACCAATACCTTTTGAAAAGACCGCTAGAAGTGAGATAAAAATTCTGTGCCATAATCATAGATAATCAAAATAGGTACCCCATGCAGCTTTACAATCTCTTAAAGATACAATTGCATATAGCTCTCAACCAAAAAGTTAGTCTACACTGGCAAAAAGTGAGCGGACATTGTCATCCTATCCAGGATGACCAAAATCGAATCAAATTAATTCCAATACCAAGAAAGACCTGTAACAAAATCCATAATGATTACCTCCCATTTCCATTTTGGCAACTCAATTTCCTAATACAACCCTCCAGGCCTCATGTGCTCCACTTTAACTTGTTAGCATACCATACATTTTGCCACTAAAGCTGCCACATACCTCTTTATACCACTTTACCAATACATTTCCTCGAGATTATGATATATTTTTATCGAATTGAGATAAATATCAAAGCACGATATTTGTACCTCAACCAAAATCCTTTGTAGCAAACCATTGATGTTAGGAACACATAACCTCTCTTGGAACCGCAAAGTACCATAACCACTTATCTAAAAAACCATCACCTTTTGCCCACTAACAACACTCTTGATTTTCATCAAGATGGGGTCCAGCATTTGTTTCTCCTTGATCTCTGCACCAAGAGATAATCGAACCTCCTCATATACCATCTCACCACCATTATTAGAGTCTAAGAGATGAACTCTTAGATTATCCTAGCGGTGAATATCCTTCACCAATTCTCACTTCTTCTTATGCACATAAGCTAAACTCCCCATAGATAATCTGCTAAGAGCATCAACAACCACATTAGCTTTACCTGGGCGGTAGTGAACTCATATCATAGTCCTTGAGAAGCTCTAACCATCTCTTCTTCCTAAGATTTAGCTCCTTCTAAGTGAACATACTGTAGGCTTTTATGATTAAAAAGGATGTTCACGTGCACCCCATATAAAAAATGCCACCTGATTTTCAAAGCAAAAACCACTGCTAAAAGTTCCAAATAATAAATAGGATAATTCCTCCCATGCACCTTCAACTGCCTGTAAGCATAGGCAATCACCTTTCTATATTGTATTATAACACAACCAATCCCCACCCGAGATGTATCACAATAAACCACAAACCCCCATTACCTTTAGGCAATGTCAAAACTGAAGTCAAAGTTAGCTTATTCTTTAGCTTCTCAAAACTCTCCTCATAATATCTGACCAAGAAAACTTTGCCTATTTCTGAGTTAACTTAGTCTGGGGCAGCTATCATCGATAAACCTTTCACAAAATGCCCTATAATACCCAACCAAACCCAAAAAGCTCTGAATGTTGATTGGAGTCATGGGTCTAGGCCATCTTTTAACCACAGGACCATTTAAGGATCCACCATAATCCTCTCACTAGAAATGATATGAAAAAGAAAATTCATAGTGCTCAACCAAAACTAACACTTAGAGAATTCGGCACTTTTAAAGTCTACAACACCATATAGAGATGATCAGTATAATTCACCTCACTCTTAGGCCTTATTTGCTTGGACTTAATGAAGGCCTGAATTTGAATGGTTCAGACTTCAGACCATTAAGTGCATTTGTTTATTATTAAGGTTTTAACTCTTAATAGGTCTAAATAGGTCTTAATCATTCATATCTAGAATCTAGTCTTAATACATCTAAAAGGATATTCTGGTGTTGGATAATATTCACCACTCTATTTATAATTATTAGTCACCACCACTAACCACTTCTGCCACTATTATTATTGTCAACCACTACCCATCACTACCAACTACCTCCACCATCACAACCACCATCGATAACAAATACTTCTATCAACCATAATTGTCAATTGCTACCACACCTACTACCTTTTTTATTCTACTTATTTTTATTGCCACCACTGCTGTCAACAACAACACAATCAACAACCACTATCAACCAATATCTCCTACCAACAAACTTATCTATCACAACTAGCACCACCACTAACTACCTCTAATACATCATAACCTCTACATATTCTTTGACTGCCACCACCATTATCACTAGTAACGCCATCTTTACAACCACTTCAACCAGTACCATTTCTATAATTTATCTCTACTAATAAATATCTCCACCATCACAACAAATAATATTTTTAACTAGCACCAACACATCATCAATCATCATACATTCATGTTTCAACCAATACAATCAACAACTTAAACTACTAACATCAAGCAATGTTACATCACAACCACCACCACCACCATCAATCACCACCATCATAATAGTCACTACATTACCAACCATCACAATGATCACCACCAACATTATTAATCACTAACATCAATCATTGCCACTGCAACTATTATAAGTTATCTCCACTATCACTAACAAACATAAATATTTTTTCTCAATCAAATACTAAAAATTTTGTTATATTAAATTACATACTTTTTAATATATAATTAATTTTTTATTTAAATTATATTTTTATTCTATTATGTATACAAATAAATATTTTTTACACATTCAAATATTAAAAAACAAATAGTCTTAATCATTTAATTTTTAGATTTAGAGACAACATCTTAATTATTCAGATGTGCAAGGAATGATAAAGAAGGCGACACTCACTTTTTTGTGAAGTTTTGGTGGCTGCTTTTACATTATAGACTATATCTGAATAATGTGGATGATGTATTGAATTAGGATAATGAAACGCTGATTGATAGCATTATGACCGAATATGATATCGATATTGCAGCTTTTATTCAACATGAGCTTCATAAAAGTGTTGTTAAAGGGACTGTAACTCTATCGTTCCCATGTCTTATTTAGTGGTTGTATGATATGAATGATGTTATAGAGATACCAAGATTTGGTAAGATATTACTGGTAATGGCCACGACATAGACTAGGACAATGAAGGATTAGGCACATCAAAACCTTCCCAAGAGACCTCGTGCACCCATTAGAGTGCCTTTGGTACTTTTTGATAGCCCATCAGTCCACACAGAGTCTATTGATACACAAAAAGGTGACATAGAGGTTAGTATAAAGTTTGAGATAAGGGAGAAAAGAGAGGCTCTCTAGTTGAGTACTCAGGATAAGGGGACCCCCTTATATCTACATCAGCCCCGACTTCCACTTTAGAGCCGGTGGGTGTATCTTTATTTCCCCCTCACCGATCTACTATAGTTGTTGTTTTAGGTATGATGCTAGTTTCTTATAAGTTTTTAAAGAGCTTGGTAGAGAGCCAAAGAGTCACCAACACTCGTCTATAAAATATTGCGGCAGAGGGGGTAACTTTATATGGACAGATCCATCCATGGGTCCAGACTACCCTAGATGGCTATGGAAAGATTAGAGTCTATATATTGGGCTACTATGTTAGAGCTACAAGTTGAGTTGCATGCATGCATAGATGCTTTTGAGGGTTAGGTATTAGCTCAATTTAGCAGTATTAAGGTACCGGATCTAGGTGATAGTAAGGAGGAGGAAAATGTACTTAGAGTAAAGGTATTCTCTCTTATTAAGAGCCATATATCAAATATCCTTCCAGTTATGCCCCTATTTATTCATCCAGCATCTGTATGAAGTGGTCCTCGTAGTTACGACCATAAAAGGCTGAGATGGGGACTTGTAAAATAAAATTATGCCATATGACCAGGCCTTAAAAAGGTCTAGACATGAGTTAGTGGAGACTGCAGCTATTAATCAATGAAGGCAGGCCGAGATAGTAGTGAGTGCATCTTTTAATAGTGCACCATTACCACTACCACCTCTGCCACTCTAGATACCTTCACACGGATGCCTAGTACATCCCAGGTATGTCCTCATTCCCTTGATTTACACTTATTTATAGCATTAGAGATAGTGTGTAATTTTAAGTTAGGGTGGGGTATACTATAGCCACTGCAGGTCTTTATTATTGTGCCTCTTTTATTATCGATCATGGTATGGATGTAGAAACAACATTTCTAGGTTTAAAATCTTTGTAAATTTTATGTTTTATTGTGTTTATTTTTGTTTAATTAGGAGATTTTTAAGTATTTAGGGAATTTATCATGTATTTTTTGTTGATTTTGAAAAACATGATACCCCTTTAAAATTTAGTTCTTAGAACTGTGTAAATGTATATATGTGTGAACTTTGTGGATCTTATTATGGCATTAGAATTAGGGACATGATAATCATAGAGAACTTGTGCATGAACCAGATAAGAAGTAGCTTGTGATGTGATTCTATTCCATGTGTATGTGAGATGCTACCTAGTTTTCTTTATGTATTAAATCTAGAACTTTCCCGATTAGTCTTGCTTAGGTTGTAGGATATTTGATTAGGAAAGGATCATAGAACGTTTTTATTTTAGTCCACTTTTAGCCTAAATAACCTTCCCAATGTGAAAAAGTATCCCATGATCCCATTTTTTTTATCCTTGTAGCCTATTTCTTTATTTTCACCTTTTACCTTCCTATTTGTGTTGCAATGAACCTATTTTGGCCCTGGTCATCCTTGGACATTTTACACCTCAACTCAGGCAAATCGTCTAAGTTGAGGGTGGATATCATAGGGATGTGTAATGTAAAATGGGTATAAAGATAGATAAAATAAGATAAAAGGTAATAAGGTTGGGTGTGGTAGAAATAGAAAAGATATGAAAAAAAGAAAAATAAAATAATGAACAAATAAAACCACACCCAACTTGAATGTGCCATAAAGAATAAAAGTGATAAATAAGGGTGGAATAAAAGAAAACTGATTAAAGTGTGGACTCCAAAGTTTGTGTAGTGCCAAAAAGGCTTAGTCACTTGATATATATATGTACCTTGCTAGCCCCCAAGATTACATTACAAGCCGAATAAAGTCCTATAGTAATCCTATCTTGACTGTCTGAAAACCAAGGTAAACAAAATAAGGGCAATCCTCTGGTATTTGATGCGCATTGGTTGAACTTCGGTTTTTAGTGTGTGTCTCTTGACCATCCCCGTATTGACATGATTATTTAATATGAGTGAGTAGGACTTCTTCTTCGTGAGAGAACATAGGTTGCATTACTAGTTTCTTACTTATTTGGGTTGTATAACTTGTATTTATGCATGGTTGTCTGCTGCTAATGTAATTACCATATCTTGATCCCATTGTATCACATTATTATACTTTATGTTTAAACACAATTGATTTTGACATGATGAAATAGGAGAGGATAAATTTATTTTAGCTTAAAGTGATGATTGGCTGCCTTAGATAGCTTAGATTCTCTTGGTTAATCGTTGGGTTTTTGTTTTGTTGTGTTGTGTTTCTTGAGGACATGCAAATATTCTATGTTAATGGTAATGATGTGTTATAGATTTATAGCCCTTTCAATGCTTAAAACTATGAAATATCAGTTTATTAGGTTGTTTTTGTGTGATACAATGTGTTTTGGGTAGATTTTGTAGAAAATCAAGTTTTGGATGCTAAACTGAAGAAAAAGATGAAAATTAAAGTTTTTGGCTACTTACCGAGGTAATTTTGGGCGTATATACCACTTAATTGGCATAGGTGATCTATGTATGTATTAGAAATTAAAGTCCAGGGACTCAAAAGGAAAAAAAATGAAGATTCTGCACTTACCTATGTCTACATGTGATCCATATGTGGCACATATGGTCCTTATGTGACCCAAGTATGTGTAGAGATCAAAAGTTCAGAGAGATGCATAATTTTTACAGAAGTTCTTCACTTACCTATGTCTACATATGGTTTGTATATGGTACATACGATTCATATGTTGCCTAAATAAGTGGACACCGACCTCAAATTTCATGTGTTGTTCAGGAGTTGATTTTTAGGATTTCCTTGTGTACTATATATACCCCTTTTATGTTTTATAGATAGGTTACACACTCTTAACATTCACAAACATATATTTTGATTTCAAGATTTGTCTTTGATCTTGGAGACTACTCTTGTATTGATTTTGGTAGATAATTCAGTTTCATAATTTGAGTTTTATTCAATTATTCTTGTGATATTATTTAATAGCATCAATCATGAATTAAATTAATTGTTTCACAAGCATGACCTGCTAAAACCTTTAGCTAGGACTGTGAGAACCCTGGCATATTAATGAAGTAGGAAAAGTGCTAAATTATTTTCAACCAGTACTTGTGCATGTATTGTATTATCTTCGGTTTGATTGATGTTCTAGTGATTGCAAACATTAGGATACCTTATAGATTATTGCTACTTACTTCACAAGAGGAGTAGTGACTAGGAAAAGATAATCACAACAGTAATTTAAAGATTAATTATCAATCTAGACTAATCAATATTATCTATATAAGATGGTTATCTATCATCCAATAACTTGAGACTCTAAAGGTAATAGTTAATTGAAATCTAGGATTAGTAATGCGACATCCTTAGACTCAAAAGGTAAAGGATGAAATCTATCAATGAGTCCACAAAATAGTTTATGGTAGCATGCAAAGTACTGGGAATCCAGGGGGAACACAATTATAGTGTTCGTGTCCAACTGTTTACAACAAAAGTTACATACTCTTACTTATTCAATACTGTTACTAAAAATCTCCTATTTACTTTCCAATTAGCCCATTGAGTTTAGAAAACCAGAGATATACATTAAAGTTTTCCCTGTGGATTCAACCCCAACTTAGTTGGATTATTATACTTGACAGCGACCGTTTTATCCTCAATTGAAGGTGTAGTTTGGACGTTGATCAATGTGTATTAAAAAGCTTTGGTGAAATATGATTTGTTGTATCTCCTTTTATTAATCCTCCTTTAAGTAGTGCTATTCATGTTGTATTATATTCAAATAAATTTGTGGATATTTTTCACATTTAAAACCATATTTATCTCTAATGAGATGTATCATGGACCTCAACTACACACCCTCTCAACTTGCTTGATGAATAACTATAATCTCAACATGGTTCAATGAGGTAGCTATGATAGACTGCTTAATAGATCTCCAATATAAGGCATTATCCCAACATATAAACACATAGCCTATTTGAAATCAAGATTTATGCGATTCATATTAGTACCTAGCAGCAACATAACCAACAAGATCGGGACTGCAATCTTTAGGATAAAATAAGCCCATATTAGCAGACCTTTTTAGATACTGTAAAATGCGTTTGATCCCATTGTAACGTCTCGTAGTAGGATCAGAACTATACCTTGCTAACAAATTAACGTAAAAGTCTATATTAGGCCTTGTACTGTTGCAAGATACATTAGTGAACCAATTGCACTAAGGTATGGTATTTTAGGACCAAAGAGTTTCTCATTCTTTTTTTGATGTCGGAATGGATACTTATTAACATCATGTGATCGAAAAAACATCGGAGTACTTAATGGATGTGCTCCATACATATAAAATCTTTTCAACACCTTTTCTATGTAGGTAGATTGATAGATAATGATACCGTTTGTCAAATACTAAATTTGCAAACCAAGCCATAACTTTGTCCTTCCAAGATCTTTTATCTCAATTTCTTTTTTTAGGTAATCACTTGCCTTTTGAAGCTTATTGGAGTTCTAATAAGGTTTAGGTGACATAGATAGCAATTATAATAAACTCCAATGTTGTTTTCTTTATAAAAAACACACGGGCAGATTTCATCATTCTTATAACCTTTTTTAGATAAATATTACCACATACGTCCAGATTTCTTCAAACCATTCAATGATCTTTGCAATCTAATGGAATACATTTCCCAAGGCTTTGAACTATATGCTTCTGGCATTTTAAATTCTTTGAGAACTTTTATATATATCTTATTCTCAAGTGATCCGTATAGATAGGTTGTAACCACATCCATCAAATGCATTTTAGGTCTCTCGTGGACAGTGAAATTGATAAGATAATGCAATGTTATTGCATCCATACCTGTTGAATACGTCTCTTCATAATCGACGTCATGTCATTGTAACAACCCTTATGGAACAAGGTGTGCCTTATACCTTTGTATTTTAATTTTATTTTTTTCTTTTTTCACACAAAGACCTATTTATAGCCAACAGGCTTAACACCATTAGGTATTGAGCTATAGGTCTAAAAACTTCACGTTTGACAAGTGAATTCAATTTTGATTGAGTTTTTTCTTGTCATTTCGGCCAATCATTTCTTTGTCGACATTCTATGATAGATTAAGGATCAAGATCCTCACTATCTTACATGATTTTTATTACAACATTATATACAAACATATTTCATATCTATTTAAATTAGTTCTAGCATCACTTGAATTAATGGGTAGTTCCTCATTTTCTTGAGTCTCACGCTCATTGATTCCTTTAAGGATATCAATATTGCTCAAATCTTCAAATTTCATATAAGGATCTTTTGTAGTGTCATCTTGATCATTTGATTTTCTTTTTTAGGAGTTTGATCCTTAGAACTGATGATAGGCGAATTTACGCGCCTATATCAATATATTTTGCCCATATTTTAGCCTAGTTTTGAGAACTAATTATCTATTTCATGCACTTTTAGTCCTTTTTTCTGTAAATGAGCTAACAAACATGATTAGGAAAGTTTCAGGTATAAATGATGCAAAATACAGCATTTTATGGCTTACTTGACGCAAAAGAAAGCTCACAAACGAAGTAGAAAGGAGCTGGACGCCTAAAGGACCAAATCTGCTGCATGGAAAATCTGTCCCGGGCAAAAACAACATTTCTGAATACTTTGGGGACTGCATGGAAAATCTGTCCAGGACTAAAACAGCATTTCTGAAGACTTTGGGGACTTACAGACACAAAGCTGGATTTTGACAATGATACATTAACCTAGTACAATTGGGTTATGTATTTCATTAGTTTATTTGGATTAGGAGAATGTTACATTAACCTAGTACAAATGGGTTAAGTATTTCCTTAGTTTAGTAGGATTTGGTTATTTATTTCATTAGCATAGTAGGAGTAGGATAGGAGTATTATAAATACCCTATCATGCTAGAGATTTTAATCAAGTCCTCCCTTAGTGGAGGCAACTCCTCCCTTCATTCAGAAATCAATTCAACAATCAATTTTCTTCCATCCTTCTCATCTTCCACTACAAACACTTCTAATCTATTCTTCTATTCTTAAATTCCACAACAAGAGAATCGTTACTTGCTACGGAATCACCAAAACCACACGCCAAACACCTACTATTCACGCCATCCACCATGCAAAACGTGATATCCTTCGCATTCATGGGTAACTAAACCTCTTAGTTGGGGTTATGGAAGCCGAATGAGTTACTATCTACAGCTACGAGTTTGTGAGTTCAAGACAAGTATATTGCTTATATCATTATTCTCTTCATCTTAAATCTACATCCTTTGCGGTTCAAATACAAGAACACGCCATTCTAACATCTAACCTGTTCGAGAGAAAGGTTACTTGTCTAGAAAAGAAGACGCATAGACTAACGCCAGTCTAACATTTAACTTGTTCGAGAGAAAGGTTATTTGTCTGGAAAAGAGATAATGTCAAGGTAGTAGGACACCCTTTCCTATTAAAAAGCTAGTGCCGTAACTGGACTAACCTCTTGGAGAATTTGTACTGCTAGACACACTTTAAGCTCGAGAGAGTTAAAGTGAAATAGTCCTTGTTTAGGTCGAGAGACGCTTGGATTTACCATCGACTACAATTCTCTATAAGCAATTGCATGTCAAGACTCTACACACTCATAGCCAATAGAGACGTATACCTCTGAAGGTGGACATAACCCCAACGCTTCAATTCTCATTGTTTACAACCAACGTGACAATCTTTCTCTTTTTACTTTATTATTTTCAGCTTTTATTTCATTACTTTGGTTACTTATTACAATCCCCCCTTCTTACGAGACTTGCACCAAAAGTCTATTAATTTTACTTACTTGTTGACCAAGCTATTCCCTGTGGGATCGATACCCAACCCAGGTTGGGTTCTATATTTGCTAACGACCGCTTTACACTCCTACGAGAGCTGTAGATTGAGCGTTATCAAAAATTGGCGCCGTTGCCGGGGAATACTAGTGTCAATCAAGTTCGTGATAATTACTAGACCCTTTGGTCAAAGATTCTCGTACTTTTACTTTTAGTTGTTGTTTTTGTTTTTTTTTAGGTTTATTCAGTGCATCAATGGAGGCACAACGTGAAATTGAAAGGATGGCTGCTCAAGTGCATCAACAAAATATTGATAACCGTAGGCGAGCAACAAATCTTGACGATGAGGATCTGGGCGATGAAGAGCTATTAAACCCACAACATACTGCTGAGATGGCGACACCAGCAAACAGAAGAGATCGTCAAGCAAGATATAGGCCCGAACGCCGAGATGTGCATATACCGTTTGATGATGATGAGGATGATCTTGATGGACCTGGTGCCACCGGAGCTATTATTCTTCCGCCATTGGCACCCGGAGCAAAGTTTAATATCACTAGCGCCATGTTTCAGCTTTTGCAACTCAAGGGATTATTTGGTGGACTAGCAGGCGATGATCCGAACATGCATCTGATCAACTTTATTTCTACATGCAAGTCATTCGACAATCCTGGAGTTGGACAGAATGCAATTCGATTACGTCTATTTCCATTGTCTCTGTCTGGGGAGGCAACTATGTGGTTGAATGGGCTGACTCCTGATTCTATTACTCATTGGAGGCAATTGAAAGACGCTTTCCTAGAAAGATTCTTTCCACCATAAAAAAAAGCACAATTGAGAGATGAAATCAGCAACTTTCATCAGCTTCCCTCTGAAGCTCTCCACGAAACATGGGAGAGGTTCAAGACGAAGCTAATGCGATGCCCAAACCATCATATGACCAATGTCCACTTGATGGAGATATTATACAGAGCTTTGAATTCGGTGACTAAGCCAGTGGTTGATAATGCGGCAGGTGGATCATTTATGAACCTCACCTTTGTGCAGGCAAGCAATATGCTAGATCGGATAACGAAGCAAAGTAGAGCTTGGCATACCAGGGATTCTGAGGTAGCAAGCTCTACTGTATCTTTTGGCATGACTGCAGAGCAGAGGCGAAGACAAGAAGATCGTGACCAAGACATGGCTCACATGAAAATGCAGATGGATCTTCTTACCAAGCACTTATTATCAGGGAAGACCGAAAAAGTGAAAGCTGTAGCGCTAAAAGGAAGAGACGAGTCTGATTCTAAAGAGGAGGCCAACTACTTGAACAATCAGAGGGGTTTCCGTGGGAATGCCCAAGGAAACCAAGGTCGGAACTATTATAATGAATCTGGATACAAGGACCGTGATCATGGTAGTTGGAAGAATAATTCAGACAGGAGTGGTGTGTATATTCCTCCTAGAAATTATGAGGCTAAGGCGTCTGGTTCTGAAAAGATGTCTATGGAAGATATGATGGCCAAGCTGCTGAAAGGAGTGGAGGCAACCAATATGGGCGTAACTGAGGTGAAGAATGATTTGTCTTCAATGAATCAGTTGGTTAACTCACATTCCATTGCAATAAGACAACTAGAGCAGCAATTCAGTCAACTTTCAGTAGCACTCAACCAAAGAAAAGCCGGCACCTTACCTAGTGATACTGTGCAAAACCCAAGGAATGATGGGTCATGCATGGCCATAACTACCAGTGATAACGCTCAATCTACAGCTCTCGTAGGAGTGTAAAGCGGTCGTTAGCAAATATAGAACCCAACCTGGGTTGGGTATCGATCCCACAGGGAATAGCTTGGTCAACAAGTAAGCAAAATTAATAGACTTTTGGTGCAAGTCTCGTAAGAAGGGGGGATTGTAATAAGTAACCAAAGTAATGAAATAAAAGCTGAAAATAATAAAGTAAAAAGAGAAAGATTGTCACGTAAGTTGTAAACAATGAGAATTGAAGCGTTGGGGTTATGTCCACCTTCAGAGGTATACGTCTCTATTGGCTATGAGTGTGTAGAGTCTTGACATGCAATTGCTTATAGAGAATTGTAGTCGATGGTAAATCCAAGCGTCTCTCGACCTAAACAAGGACTATTTCACTTTAACTCTCTCGAGATTAAAGTGTGTCTAGTGGTACGAATTCTCCAAGAGGTTAGTCCAGTTACGGCACTAGCTTTTTAATAGGAAAGGGTGTCCTACTACCTTGACATTATCTCTTTTCCAGACAAATAACCTTTCTCTCGAACAAGTTAAATGTTAGACTGACGTTAGTCTATGCGTCTTCTTTTCTAGACAAGTAACCTTTCTCTCGAACAGGTTAGATGTTAGAATGGCGTGTTCTTGTGTTTGAACCGCAAAGGATGTAGATTTAAGATGAAGAGAATAATGATATAAGCAATATACGTGTCTTGAACTCACAAGCTCATAGCAATAGATAGTAACTCATTCGGATTCCATAACCCCAACTAAGAGGTTTAGTTACCCATGAATGCGAAGGATATCACGTTTTGCATGGTGGATGGCGTGAATAGTAGGTGTTTGGCGTGTGGTTTTGGTGATTCCGTAGCAAGTAACGATTCTCTTGTTGTGGAATTTAAGAGTAGAAGAATGAAGAATTAAGAATGTATTGTAGGAAGATGTCTTAAGTTAAGAGTTAATTTAAAATCTCTAACATGATAGGGTATTTATAATACTCCTATCCTACTCCTACTAAACTAATAAAATAAATAACCAAATCCTAATATACTAATGAAATCCTTGACCCAAATGTACTAGGGTAAGGTTACAAAATTATAATCCAAATAGAATAATGAAACACATAACCTAATTGCACTAGGTTAATGTATTTTGGCAAAAATCCAGCTTTGTGTCTGTAAGTCCCAAAGTCTTCAGAAATGCTGTTTTAGCCCGGGACAGATTTTCCATGCAGCAGATTTAGTCCTTTATGCGTCCAGCTCCTTTCCATCTCGTTTGTGAGCTTTCTTTTGCGTCAAGTAAGCCATAAATTGCTGTATTTTGCATCATTTATACCTGAAACTTTCCTAATCACATTTGTTAGCTCATTTACAGGAAAAAGGACTAAAAGTGTATGAAATAGATAATTAGTTCTCAAAACTAGGCTAAAATATGGGCAAAATATATTGATATAGGCGCGTAAATTCGCCTATCATCAACACCCCACACTTAGAGCTTTGTTCGTCCTCGAACAACATATCATGTCCTTCTAAGCATTGACTTAAGGTTTTTACAGAAACAACACAAAACATTCTTCAAGACAAGCACAACAATTATCAACGAAGAGTAGCTTTCCGATTATAAGTAGAAACAATTTAACCTCAAGCAAAGACTCGTGATGGTGATCAACTCGCATGCAAACGTTAAGGTACATAGAATCATATACAACTACCCAAAACTCATCAACCATGTGTGTCTCACAATATAGTACCCATAATCACTCACAAATATAGCATATTTTTCAAACATGGGTATCCAAGTGTCATTGCCCTCACTCTCACAAAGAATTCATATGTAGCAACTAATGACCATAAGCTTGCCCTTAATGTAGTACTCTACTAAATGTCGGAATGTTCAGATTAGGATCAAGTAGGTCTTTAGATGGTTGTAATGTAGGCTAAGGGACGGGTAGGACTATTTTGGCCAGAAATAGTGACTAAGTTCCTAAGCACTTTAATACATCACATTGTATCATTGACACTTTGTTCTTTCAACCTTTCTTTATTTTATTCTTCCACCCTTGTTCTCATCTTTTGTTTTTCAATTTTAAGCACAACTCACTTTTCAGCTTTCTTTTCCTTTTTCTTTTCACAACATACCTCTTATGATAGCACTTTCTTTTTTTTTTTTTTTTTTACATAACACATTCAAGAACCATTCCAATTTATAGCATTATACTCACCCAATTTCCTCTTATGTTGTCACATGACTTTTTCTCTTTAAAGCACTTAGGAATTTGGATCAAATTACGGTCTTGAAAAAAAATGGATTAGGCTTACATACAAGGTTGTCAAAGAAATAGGCTAAAGGCTCAAAAGGGTTTAACTAGGATGATGTCCATGGGTAGGTAAAACTGAAGGTAAACAAATATAGGTTGCCAAAGAAATGCCTAAATCATATCCTAACTTACACTCCTTATTTTCGCTTTGCATACATACCAGGCAAGTTCTAGCATCAGCCACATACATAGAATATACTATTAATCTCACACACACAAGGCACATGGTCGACTTGATTGGTAGTAATATAGACTCTCAACCCAACAAGTGAAGGAATTGAATCACACACTATCACATAATGAGTCACAACTAGAGCCTAAATGTCTCAATAGTCACAATTGTAGCACATACTCTTGTTCTAATCTCATGCTGCCTATCCAAATAATTTCATGCGTAGCTAGAAAAATTTTTACTCCTAAAAAACAAAAAAAACAAAAATGGACTAAAAAAATGGACTAAAAACGAAGTAAAACAAGCAAACATACAAACATAGCATGCAGATTCTGCAGACACCCCACACTTAGACTAGACACTGCCCTCAGTGGAAAATAAAGTCGAAGAACCTGATTAGTCGGACTCTTCCTCAATGTCGGGGGTCATACCCCCTTCGTCCGAGTCATCGTAAGAGTCATCGTCAGAGTTCTCCTCAGCATCAGAATCAGGCAAGCGTCTATCATCATCAGTTGGCACGTCATCATCAAGAGGTTCCTCGAAATATACTCCCACTCCACACATCTCCCGGGCATGTCTGTTCATTGGGTAGTCGTGGTCCAGCTGTTGGAGCTCTTCAGCAGTTGGAATACGTCCACCACTCATCATAGTGAATCGTGTCATGCCATAGAGATGACGGAAGAAACTCTCGTCACGAGCGTGTCTCTCCGCAGTGGTAAGGTTGACTCCATGCGTTGTTTCAGCATCTTTGACCTTTGTGAGGTCAACCTTCTTTGGGGTATGTGGGAGTTTGTGGTCAGCTGGTTCCTCTTCTATATCCTCCTTCCGCAACATTGCTGTCAACAAATTGCCGAATGTGAAATGGGACCTGCTGTGGAGTCTGGCTTTTCTCATGGTAGATCGAATGATTGCCCCAAAGTTGATAGGGACATTCGTCATCAATGCATAAACAAGGCACACTCTATCTCTCGATATCTTTGTGTATTGCGTCCCAGGAATGAGGCATGAGTTGACAATGCGCATCCAGATTCTTGCTTCCCTATTTAGTGGAGCATAGGGGAATGTGTTGTGACGGCCTGTTTCCTTATGTCTGCCCCATCTCGCCATCGATCTGCTTCCACAAAGCGTGTGTCTTATAGCTCTGTAAGGAGGCCTGCTGTACAACTCTTTGTATGGTGCAGTGTCGACCGAAGGTAGGCCTAGAAACGAGTTGATCCAATCCGCTGTAAGCTGTAACACTTGGCCCCGAATTTTGACTTCGTTGCCTGTTGTGTTTGGCGACCAGTTGGCATAAAACTCTCTTGTCAAGTCAAGATTGCACTCTCCCATGTCACGGAAGATGAAATCCAGCTTCAAAGCCATTATCTTAGCCAACAGTTGCGGCTCCTTCTTTGCTAAGGTCTCCTTGTTGATTAAATCGACGTGCACATATTTCTTTTCTTTGTTGCTGCTGTACCATGCCTTGGCTTCTTCCTCAAGAACCCATTTGATTCCGAACATTCTGCGTGGTAGGTGTGCGGAAGATGATTCTCCTTGGTCTTTTCGGCTTCTCTTTTTGTCCTTTCGGGTTGTGGTAGCCTTCTCCTTGCCTTGCCTTGCTTTCGGTGCCATTGTACCTGAGACTAGAAATAATGTTATTTGCAGCACAGTCTCACTTTATACAATCTACATGCAAGGACTAGGGGTACCACCCCACACTTAATCTTGTTAGCACAAATCAGTGAAGTGAAAGTGGTCGAGTACTCAGACTTCGTCGACATACGTCCTCGGATTGTATTCCGACAAGAAAATCAGCATTACATCACTTATGAGCAGCCACTTGGACGTCTTTCATGGTGCATATAGCGACACTACAACATAGGAGTTACCGCATGGAATTGCTATACGTACAACAAACACTACCTCCTACGTCGATAGTCACTATAACCTTATCCCGATGGCCGGGATGGTTTATCATGCAAGCATCCAACAACACTCTCAAGCAATATTCATGGCCACATATGTTCAGCAAGTATCACAACAATGCCATTGAAACAAAATTCAAGTCGGAAACAAGTCATGAATTCTATACGTATATAATCAATCCCACGATTTTGCAACAATTATCCACACACATGAACATCACCACCAATCTCTCATGATTTAGCATTTTATAATAAGCATAGTAAAGTAGTACTTAAGATAAATAGATGAAGAATAAGAGAGCACTTACTTGCTTGAAGATTGTGGAGAAGTTGTTGTGGATTGGAAGAACAAAGGAAGAAAAATTTGAGAGGATTTGGGATGATATGCGGCGCCTTTAGGGTTACTTCTAATGTGTTTGTGATAAAAAAACAAGTCCCCTTTATATAGGAGGAGTATGGGTCGGGTTATGACCCATTTACAATCGGATTTGGGGACAAAATCACCCTATATGCGGCGCATATCCCTCGGCATATCACATGTATATGCGGCGCATTGTCCATGGCATAATGGGACATATGCGCCGCACATAGTATGGCATATCTAGGCATATGCGGCGCATATGGTATGGCATTTGGTCTCAGTATCTCAAATGCCATAGCATAGGCGGCGCATAGTCAAAAGCACACCTAGGAATAGGCGGCGCATAGTGTATTGCACACTAGATTCCGAGTCCTTAGGCGATAGAATAGGTTGTGCATCGTTCGTGGCCTATTTTTACCAAGGCCTAGCCTTTCTCGAAGCCTATTATGACGTGAGAAAGGCTCAATCCATAGCCTTATGCATCACCATTCCTAACTTACCGACTTTACCATACAATGCGACCAAATCGTCAATTGAAATCCATCTCCTCGTTGCATGCTTCTTACACCTATATTTGCTCAAACAAATGAAAACGATTAGTACGATGGGTTGCCTCCCACCAAGCGCCTTAGTTTTGGTCGTGGCACGACTCTTATTTTTGGATTTTCATTTAACAAAAAGAAAAAATACTAAAACGATAAGACGATAAAACGATAAAATGACAAAACGATAAAACAATAAAACGAAGGGTTGCCTCCCATCTAGCGCCTTATTTATTGTCGTGGCTCGACGTAGTAATCTCGAGTACTTAGACTTCGTCGAGATAAGTGATGGCCATGTCATTCATCGAGTCAAGAGGACCGATATATGGCTTAACACGTTGGCCATTCACCTTGAAGATAACACCCTCATTATTTTCCAATTCGACTACTCCAGACGAGTAGACGTGGGTGACTTTAAATGGACCAGACCACTTTGATTTTAATTTACCTGGGAAGAGCTTGAATCTGGAGTTAAAGAGTAGTACCATGTCACCTTTTTGGAAGTGTCGTCGAACAATCCGCTGATCGTGATACTTCTTCATCCGCTCCTTGTATAAATCTGATCTTTCATATGCATGGAGACGGAATTCATCTAGCTCGTTCAGCTGCTCCAACCTCAGGTTCTTCACATCATCCCAATTCAGATTCAAGTGCTTCAATGCCCATAATGCCTTGTATTCAAGCTCGATGGGTAGATGACAAGCCTTCCCATAAACGAGCTGATAAGGTGACATACCAATGGGTGTCTTGAATGCAGTCCTATACGCCCATAGTGCATCATCTAGCTTCCGAGACCAATCCTTCCGATTCGCATTGACCGTCTTGGCAAGGATTTGCTTGATCTCACGATTGGAAACCTCTACTTGTCCACTAGTTTGGGGATGATAAGGCGTAGCTACCTTGTGTTGCTTGACTCCATACTTGGCCAATACAGATTTGAATAGCTTGTTGCAGAAGTGAGATCCTCCATCACTTATGATAGTACGAGGTACCCCAAAGCGAGAGAAGATATTCTTCTTTAAAAACGCTACAACACGCTTTCCTTCGTTATCGGCCAATGCTATAGCTTCAACCCATTTTGACACATAATCCACAGCAACCAAGATGTACTTCATTCCAAACGAATTCACGAATGGTCCCATGAAATCAATACCCCATACATCAAAGAGTTCTACCTCCAGAATTTTGGACATGGGCATTTCATGGTGTTTTGAAATAGCACCTTGACGTTGGCATTGGTCACACCTTCTCACATAGTCGTGTGCATCTCTGAATATTGTAGGCCAATAATAACCACTTTGCAAGACTTTTCTTGCTGTTCGATTACCTGCATGATGTCCTCCGACTTGCGAAGTGTGGCATGCTTCCAATATAGTAGGCACTTCTTCATGGGATATACATCGTCGAATGATACCATCCGCGCATCTTCGAAACAAATAAGGCTCATCCCAATAGTAGTGCTGAACGTCATGCATAAACTTCCTCCTCTGGTGGTAAGATAAATTGGAAGGTAACACATTACTCACCACGAAATTTACAAAGTCGGCATACCATGGTAAGTTCTCCATTGTTGTCGCTAGTATCTCCTCGTCAGGGAATGCATCGTCAATCTGATTTTCTGGTTGCGCCACATACTCATTCTCAAGTCTAGATAGGTGATCAGCCACTTGGTTCTCGCAACCTCTTCTATCTTTGACTTCGAAATCAAACTCTTGCAGCAGCAATACCCATCTAATCAGCCTTGGTTTTGCATCCTTCTTTGTCATTAGATATCTAAGAGCTGCATGGTCTGTATGAACGATCACTTTAGTACCCAATAGATAAGCACGGAACTTCTCAAACGCATACACAACCGCTAAGAGCTCTTGTTCAGTGACAGTGTAATTCTTTTGGGCTTCATTGAGGACCTTACTCGCATAGTAGATAGGATGAAATAATTTCTCCTTTCTTTGTCCAAGAACAGCGCCAACGGCTACACCACTAGCATCACACATGATTTCAAACGGGAGCGTCCAATCTGGTGCTACCATGATAGGGGCTTCAATGAGTTTTTCTTTAAGGCATTCGAATGCCTTCAAGCAATCATCATTAAAGTCAAACTTCGCATCTTTCTCCAATAGCTTGCACAATGGACTTGAAATTTTGGAGAAGTCTTTGATGAATCTACGATAAAACCCAGCATGGCCAAGAAAACTACGAACTCCTTTCACCGAAATTGGAGGTGGTAGCTTCTCAATTACCTCTATTTTGGCGCGATCAACCTCTATTCCTCTTTCGGAGATCTTGTGCCCAAGAACAATTCCTTCTTTTACCATGAAGTGGCACTTCTCCCAATTCAGCACAAGGTTGAACTCTACACATCTTTGTAATGCCATGCTCAAGTTCACCAAACATGCGTCAAAGGACTCACCAACAACTGAAAAGTCGTCCATAAATACCTCCAAAGTGTCTTCTACCATATCAGAGAAAATAGACATCATACAACGTTGAAAGGTGGCTGGTGCGTTACATAACCCGAATGGCATACGTTTGAAGGCAAACGTACCATATGGGCATGTAAACGTTGTCTTCTCTTGGTCTTCTGGTGCAATAAAAATCTGATTATAACCTGAATAACCATCAAGAAAGCAAAACCATCCTTTACCCGCTAATCGATCTAGCATTTGATCCATAAATGGCATGGGGAAGTGATCCTTGAGAGTCCAAGAATTCAGCTTGCGGTAGTCCATGCATACTCTCCATCCAGTGACGGGCCTGAGTGGAATAAGCTCATTCTTTGCATTCGCAACCACCGTCATACCTCCTTTCTTGGGAACACATTGTACTGGGCTTACCCATGTACTATCAGAAATAGGGTACACAACTCCTGCGTCTAGCCACTTGATAATCTCCTTCTTCACCACCTCTTGCATTGGTGGGTTTAGACGTCTTTGGTGTTCGATGGTGGGTGTGCACTTTTCTTGGAGCTGAATTTTATGAGTGCAAATCCCAGGTGGAATACCAAGGATATCCGCAATGTTCCATCCAATAGCTCTAATATACTTGCGTAAAATTGCAATAAGATCTGCAACTTGTTGCTCACCTAAATCGGCTGCCACTATGACTGGAAGAGTGTTTCCGCTTCCTAAGAATGCATACTTCAAATGGCTTGGCAGCTCCTTTAATTCTAATGTGGGTGGTTCTTCAATAGATGGCTTAGCTGGTGGTGTGGGTCGATTCTTGAGATCAAGATCCAGCTTCTTAGGAGGATAGCGATATGCTCCTAATCCCGATAGAGTACAAATATCATCTTCAGAAATTTCAGCATCATCATCATCTTCTTCCATGAGCAAAACCTCCAAAGGATCATCAAGAATTTGCTCTTCAGCAAATAACTCATCCTCGTCATCAACGACAACATCAGCCACAGAAAATACACTTAGATCTTTGGGTTGCTTCATTGATTTGCAAACATCAAAGCGCACCACTTCATCATTTATTCGGAATGAAAGCTCATTAGCTCTCAAATCTATGAGCACACTTCCCGTAGCCAGGAAAGGGCATCCCAAGATTATGGGAACCTCTGAATCTGCTTCGCAATCCAAGATGACAAAGTCTGCTGGAAATATGAATGAAGATACCTTCACCAAGACATCACATAGAATACCAACCGGTCGTTTTACCGACCTATCCGCCATAACAAGCTTCATATTAGTTGGTGTAGGATCTCCTAACCCCAACTTCTTGTATATTGATAATGGCATCAAGTTGATGCTGGCTCCTAAGTCACATAATGCTTTAGCAAAGTCCAAAGATCCGACGGTGCAAGGAATAGTGAAAGCTCCGGGGTCGGCCTTCTTCTGAACTATGGATCGGGTAGCTATTGCACTACAATGATGCACATCTTCTTTCAGCTCATAGCTTGCTGCCCTCTTCTTAGTCAAAAGATCTTTCATAAACTTCGCATACCCAGGCATTTGTTCAAGTGCCTCTACCAATGGGACATTAATAGTTAGCTGCTTCAACATGGTCATAAATTTGCTAAACTTAGTGTCATCGGCCGCCTTCTTCAATCTTTGTGGAAAAGGTGGTGGTGGGTATGGAAGTGTTCTTTCCATGGCTTTCTTCTCCTCTTGCTTCCGTTTATTATTTTTTTCAGGCTGCACGTCACTAGGCAACACGTCCTTGACGTTGGAAGTGGATATTGCGGCGTCTTCCCTAGTGGCGTCACTAGGTGTGGCGTCCATGTCTGCTGTTCTGTCAACTACTTGCTTGCTTTCTGCTGAATTTTCCAGCACCTTACCACTCCTCGTAGTGATGGCCATGCATGACCCATCAGTCCTTGGGTTTTGCACAGTATCGCTAGGCAAGGTACCGGCTTTTCTTTGGTTGAGTGCTGCTGAAAGTTGACTGAATTGCTGCTCTAGTTGCTTGATAGAAGTGGAATGAGAATCAACTAATTGCTTCATGGAGGCCAAATCGTCAATCACCTCCTTAACTCCCGCGCTCGTCGCTTCCACTCCTTTCAATAACTTAGCCATCATGTCTTCCATAGAATTAGATGTGGTGGTATCACGTCTACCAGGGGGAACGTACAAACCACTGTTTTCATTATTTTTCTTCCAACTACCTTGGTCTTTACCTCCAGATTTGTCATAATAGTTCCGACCTTGGTTTCCTTGGGCATTCCCTCGGAAACCCCCCTGATTGTTCAAGTAGTTGGCCTCCTCTTCCGAATCAGATTCGTCTCTTCCTTTTGACGCAATTGCTTTCACTTTTTCAGTCTTCCCTAATAGATGCTTTGTAAGAAGGTCCATTTGGGTTTTCATGTGCGCCATGTCTTGATCACGTTCTTCTTCTCTTCTTCTTTGATCTGCAGACATGCCAATAGATAAAGTGGGGCTTGCTACCTCAGAATCCCTGGTATGCCAAGCTCTACTTTGTTTCGTCATACGATCTAGCATGTTGCTTTCTTGACCAAAGGTGAGGTCCATAAAAGAACCTCCAGCTGCGTTGTCCACCACTGGTTTAGTTACTGAATTCAAGGCTCTATATAAGATCTCCATGAGGTGAACATTAGTCATGTGATGGTTTGGGCATCTCGCTAGCTTTGTCTTGAACCTCTCCCATGTTTCGTGAAGAGCTTCAGAGGGAAGCTGACGAAAGTTGCTGATTTCATCTCTCAATTGAGCCCTCTTGGATGGCGGAAAGAATCTTTCTAGGAAAGCGTCTCTCAATTGCCTCCAATTTGTAATAGAATCAGGAGTCAGCCCATTCAACCATAATGTTGCCTCCCCAGACAGAGACAATGGAAATAGACGTAATCGAATAGCATTCTGACCAACTCCAGGATTGTCAAAAGACTTGCATGTAGAAATAAAGTTGATGAGATGCATATTCGGATCATCGCCTGCTAGTCCACCAAATAATCCCTTGAGTTGCAATAACTGAATCATGGTGCTAGTGATGTTGAACTTGGCTCCGGGCGCTAATGGTGGTGGAATTATAGCTCCAGTGGCTCCGGCACCATCAAGATCATCATCATCATCGTCGAAAGCTGGTTGCAATGGTTGGCGATCATATCTGTACCGAGCTTGTCGACCTCGTCTGTTGGCAGGTGTTGCCATTTCAGCGCCATGCCTTGGGTTGATCAACTCGTCATCTCCTAAATCTTCATCGTCAGGATTTGTTGCTCGTCCAGGATTATCAATGTTTTGTTGTTGGACTTGAGCAGCGGCAAGAGCAGCTAATCTTGCTTGCTCGTGTTGAGCAGCCATCCTGTCGATTTCAGCTTGTGCTTCCATTCTTCTAATTCGTTGCGGTTCAGGATTGATTGGTAATAACGGTTGACCAGAACTTCTTGTATGGGGCATGCACTAAAAGAAAAACCTGCAATAAACAAAAACAAAAACTAAACGTAAAAGTACGAGAATCTTTGACCAAAGGGTCTAGTAATTTTCACGCACTTGATTGACACTCGTATTCCCCGGCAACGGCGCCAATTTTTGATAACGCTCAATCTACAGCTCTCGTAGGAGTGTAAAGCGGTCGTTAGCAAATATAGAACCCAACCTGGGTTGGGTATCGATCCCACAGGGAATAGCTTGGTCAACAAGTAAGCAAAATTAATAGACTTTTGGTGCAAGTCTCGTAAGAAGGGGGGATTGTAATAAGTAACCAAAGTAATGAAATAAAAGCTGAAAATAATAAAGTAAAAAGAGAAAGATTGTCACGTAAGTTGTAAACAATGAGAATTGAAGCGTTGGGGTTATGTCCACCTTCAGAGGTATACGTCTCTATTGGCTATGAGTGTGTAGAGTCTTGACATGCAATTGCTTATAGAGAATTGTAGTCGATGGTAAATCCAAGCGTCTCTCGACCTAAACAAGGACTATTTCACTTTAACTCTCTCGAGCTTAAAGTGTGTCTAGTGGTACGAATTCTCCAAGAGGTTAGTCCAGTTACGGCACTAGCTTTTTAATAGGAAAGGGTGTCCTACTACCTTGACATTATCTCTTTTCCAGACAAATAACCTTTCTCTCGAACAAGTTAAATGTTAGACTGGCGTTAGTCTATGCGTCTTCTTTTCTAGACAAGTAACCTTTCTCTCGAACAGGTTAGATGTTAGAATGGCGTGTTCTTGTGTTTGAACCGCAAAGGATGTAGATTTAAGATGAAGAGAATAATGATATAAGCAATATACGTGTCTTGAACTCACAAGCTCATAGCAATAGATAGTAACTCATTCGGCTTCCATAACCCCAACTAAGAGGTTTAGTTACCCATGAATGCGAAGGATATCACGTTTTGCATGGTGGATGGCGTGAATAGTAGGTGTTTGGCGTGTGGTTTTGGTGATTCCGTAGCAAGTAACGATTCTCTTGTTGTGGAATTTAAGAGTAGAAGAATGAAGAATTAAGAATGTATTGTAGGAAGATGTCTTAATTTAAGAGTTAATTTAAAATCTCTAACATGATAGGGTATTTATAATACTCCTATCCTACTCCTACTAAACTAATAAAATAAATAACCAAATCCTAATATACTAATGAAATCCTTGACCCAAATGTACTAGGGTAAGGTTACAAAATTATAATCCAAATAGAATAATGAAACACATAACCTAATTGCACTAGGTTAATGTATTATGGCAAAAATCCAGCTTTGTGTCTGTAAGTCCCAAAGTCTTCAGAAATGCTGTTTTAGCCCGGGACAGATTTTCCATGCAGCAGATTTAGTCCTTTATGCGTCCAGCTCCTTTCCATCTCGTTTGTGAGCTTTCTTTTGCGTCAAGTAAGCCATAAATTGCTGTATTTTGCATCATTTATACCTGAAACTTTCCTAATCACATTTGTTAGCTCATTTACAGGAAAAAGGACTAAAAGTGTATGAAATAGATAATTAGTTCTCAAAACTAGGCTAAAATATGGGCAAAATATATTGATATAGGCGCGTAAATTCGCCTATCATCAACCAGAAGTGGTAAGGTGCTAGAAACTTCAGCAAAAGGCAAGCAAGTGGTTGACGAAGTGGTACGATTTGATATATGCAAAACAATGAAGCAGCCCAGCGATATGAATGAGTCATCTGTAGCTGATGTTCATTATGAGGATATGAAAGCATTATCTATAGAGAAACAACCTACTATTGAGCCATTGTCTGCTGCGCCACTGAATGTTGAGCATGAGGATAATGAAGATTATGAAGAACTTATGGGTGATCTAACAGAAATAGAGTCTTATACTCCTAAGAAACCGGATTGTGATCTCAAGAATCAACCAACAGCGAAGACTCACTTTGACGAGCCACCAATGCTAGAATCGCAAGAGCTCCCCGATTATCTAAGGTATGTGTTCTTGGAAAGTATAAATATACTTCCAGAGAGAGCAGATGATTTAAGTGAACAGCACGTAGAAGCTCTCATCTCTGCTCTGAGGAGATACAAGAGAGCTATGGGTTGGACTATTGATGATATAATTGGTGACTCTCCGGAGAAACGTATGAGCCAGCTCGAAAAAGATCGCATGACCACAGGTAATCCTCATTGTCGTCTAAATCCTTTTAGAAAACGATCCATCACTTATCTCGACGAAGTCTAAGTACTCGAGACTACTACGTCGAGCCACGACAATAAATAAGGCGCTAGATGGGAGGCAACCCATCGTTTTATCGTTTTATCGTTTTATCGTTTTAATTTTTTTCTTTTTGATAAATGAAAATCCAAAAATAAGAGTCGTGCCACGACCAAAAATAAGGTGCTTGGTGGGAGGCAACCCATCGTACTAATCGTTTTCATTTGGTTTTGAGCAAAAATAGGTGCAAGAAGTATGCAACGAGGAGATTGATTTCAATTGACGAGTTGGTCGCATTGTATGGTAAAGTCGGTAAGTTAGGAATGGTGATGCATAAGGCTATGAATTGAGCCTTTCTCACGTCATAATAGGCTTCGAGGAAGGCTAGGCCTTGGTATAAATAGGCCACGAACGATGCACAACCTATTCTATAGCCTAAGGACTCGGAATCTAGTGTGCAATACACTATGCGCCGCCTATTCCTAGGTGTGCTTTTGACTATGCGCCGCCTATGCTATGGCATTTGAGATACTGAGACCAAATGCCATAGGATATGCGCCGCATATGTCGAGATATGCCATAGGATATGCGGCGCATATGTCCCATTATGCCATGGACAATGCGCCGCATATGTCATTGGTATGCCAAGAGATATGCGCCGCATATGTGGTGATTTTGTCCCCAAATCCGATTGTAAATGGGTCATAACCCGACCCATACTCTTCCTATATAAAGGGGACATAGTTTTACAACACAACCACATTAGAAAACACCCTAAAGGCGCCACATAACCTTCCAAATCTTCTCAAAATTTTCTTCTTTTGCTCTTCCAATTCACAACACCGTCTCCACAAGCTTCAAGCAAGTAAGTACTCTCATATTCTTCATTTATTTATCGTAAGTACTACGTTGCTATGCTTATTATAAATTGCTAAATCATATAAGATTGTTGGTGATGTTCATGTGTTTGAATTGTTGTTGCATAATCATGTGAGTGAACATATACGTAGGGAATTCTTGACTTATTTCCGACTTGAATTTGGTTTCAATAGCATTGTTATGATATTTGCTGAATAAATATGGCTGTGAATATTGCTTAAGAGTGTTGTTTGGATGCTTACATGTTAGACTATCCCGGCCATCGGGATAAGATTATAGTGCCTATCGACTTAGGAGGTTGTGCTTGTTGTAAGAATAACGATTCCATGTGGTAACCCCTATGTTGTAGTGTTGCTATATCTACCATGAAAGTAGTCCAATGGCTGCAAATAAGTGATACAATGCTGATTTTCTTGTTGGAATACAATCCTAAAACGTATGTCGACGAAATCTGAGTAAATCGACTACGTTCACCTCGCTGATTTGTGCAAAAAAACTAAGTGTGGGGTGGTACCCCTAGTACTTACTTATAGATTGTATCAAGTGAGATTGTGCTGCAACTAACACTATTTCTAGTCTCAGGTACAATGGCACCTAAAGCGAGACAAGGCAAGGAGAAGGCTACCACCTCCCAAAAGGGCAAAAAGAGAAGTTGCAAGGACCAAGGAGAACCCTCCTCGCGGCAAATACCCCGACTCACGCTTGGAATTAAGTGGGATACTTATGAGGAACTTCTAAGGATGACGACTCTGATGATGATTCCAATGCAAGGGGTATAACCCCAGACATAGAGAATAAGTCCGACCAACCAGGTTCCTCGTATTTATTTTCCACTGAGGATAGTGTCCCGTCTAAGTGTGGGGTGGCATTGCATGCTATACTTCTCTGTTTGCACCTATGTTTGTTTGTTTACTTTGTTTATTTGAGTTCGTTTTTTTGTTTGACGTTTTTTAGTTTTTTTAGGAGTAAAATTTTTCTAGCTTCGCATGAAATTATTTTGATAGGCAGCATGAGATTATAACAAGAGTACGTGTTACAATTAAGACTATTGAGACGTTTAGGCTCTAGTTGTGACTCATTATGTGATATTGTGTGATTCAATTCCTTCAATTGATTGGGTCGAGAGTCTATATTACTTCCAAGCAAGTCGACCATGTGCCTTGTGTGTGTGAGATTAATAGTATATTCTATGTTTGTGGCTGATGCTAGAACTTGCCTGGTATGTATGCAAAGCGAAAATAAGGAATGTAAGTTTAGGATATGATTTAGGCATTTCTTTGGCAACCTATACATGTTTACCTTCAGTTTTACCTACCCATGGACATCACCCTAGTCAAACCCTTTTGAGCCTTTGGCCTATTTCTTTGACAACCTCGTATGTAAGCCTAATCCATTTCTTTCAAGACCGTAATTTGATCCAAATTCCTAAGTGCTTTAAAGTGAAAAAGTCATGTGACAATATAAGAGGAAATTGGGTGAGTATAATGCTATAAATTGAAATGGTTCTTGAATGTGTTATGAAAAAGAAAGAAAGTGCTATCATAAGAGGTATGTTGTGAAAAGAAAAAGGAAAAGAAAGCTGAAAAGTGAGTTGTTCTTAAAATTGAAAAACAAAAGAGGAGAACAAGGGTGGTAGAATAAAAGAAAGAAGAAAGGTTGAAAGAAAAAGTGTCAATGATACAATGTGATGTATTAAAGCGCTTAGGAGCTTAGTCACTATTCCTGGCCAAAATAGTCCTACCCGTTCCTTAGCCTACATTACAACCATCAAAAGACCTACTTGATCCTAATCTTAACATTCCGACATTTAGTGGAGTACTACACTAAGGGCAAGCCTATGGTCATCAGTTGCTACATATGAATTCTTTGTGAGAGTGAGTGCAAGGACATTTTGATACCCATGTTTGAAAAATATGCTATATTTGGGAGTAATTATGGGTACTATATTGTGAGACACATATGGTTGATGAGCTTTGGATAGTTGTATATGATTCTATGTACCTTAACGTTTGCATGCGAGTTGATCACCATCACGAGTCTATGCTTGAGGTTAAATTGTTTCTACTTATAATCGGAAAGCTACTCTTTGTTGATAGTTGTTGTGCTTGTCTTGAAGAATGTTTTGTGTTGTGGCTGTAAAAACCCTAAGTTGATGTTAAAAGGACATGATATGTTGTTCGAGGACGAACAAAGCTCTAAGTGTGGGGTGTTGATGATAGGCGAATTTACGCGCCTATATCAATATATTTTGCCCATATTTTAGCCTAGTTTTGAGAACTAATTATCTATTTCATGCACTTTTAGTCCTTTTTTCTGTAAATGAGCTAACAAACATGATTAGGAAAGTTTCAGGTATAAATGATGCAAAATACAGCATTTTATGGCTTACTTGACGCAAAAGAAAGCTCACAAACGAAGTAGAAAGGAGCTGGACGCCTAAAGGACCAAATCTGCTGCATGGAAAATCTGTCCCGGGCAAAAACAGCATTTCTGAATACTTTGGGGACTGCATGGAAAATCTGTCCAGGACTAAAACAGCATTTCTGAAGACTTTGGGGACTTACAGACACAAAGCTGGATTTTGACAATGATACATTAACCTAGTACAATTGGGTTATGTATTTCATTAGTTTATTTGGATTAGGAGAATGTTACATTAACCTAGTACAAATGGGTTAAGTATTTCCTTAGTTTAGTAGGATTTGGTTATTTATTTCATTAGCATAGTAGGAGTAGGATAGGAGTATTATAAATACCCTATCATGCTAGAGATTTTAATCAAGTCCTCCCTTAGTGGAGGCAACTCCTCCCTTCATTCAGAAATCAATTCAACAATCAATTTTCTTCCATCCTTCTCATCTTCCACTACAAACACTTCTTATCTATTCTTCTATTCTTAAATTCCACAACAAGAGAATCGTTACTTGCTACGGAATCACCAAAACCACACGCCAAACACCTACTATTCACGCCATCCACCATGCAAAACGTGATATCCTTCGCATTCATGGGTAACTAAACCTCTTAGTTGGGGTTATGGAAGCCGAATGAGTTACTATCTACAGCTATGAGTTTGTGAGTTCAAGACAAGTATATTGCTTATATCATTATTCTCTTCATCTTAAATCTACATCCTTTGCGGTTCAAACACAAGAACACGCCATTCTAACATCTAACCTGTTCGAGAGAAAGGTTACTTGTCTAGAAAAGAAGACGCATAGACTAACGCCAGTCTAACATTTAACTTGTTCGAGAGAAAGGTTATTTGTCTGGAAAAGAGATAATGTCAAGGTAGTAGGACACCCTTTCCTATTAAAAAGCTAGTGCCGTAACTGGACTAACCTCTTGGAGAATTTGTACTGCTAGACACACTTTAAGCTCGAGAGAGTTAAAGTGAAATAGTCCTTGTTTAGGTCGAGAGACGCTTGGATTTACCATCGACTACAATTCTCTATAAGCAATTGCATGTCAAGACTCTACACACTCATAGCCAATAGAGACGTATACCTCTGAAGGTGGACATAACCCCAACGCTTCAATTCTCATTGTTTACAACCAACGTGACAATCTTTCTCTTTTTACTTTATTATTTTCAGCTTTTATTTCATTACTTTGGTTACTTATTACAATCCCCCCTTCTTACGAGACTTGCACCAAAAGTCTATTAATTTTACTTACTTGTTGACCAAGCTATTCCCTGTGGGATCGATACCCAACCCAGGTTGGGTTCTATATTTGCTAACGACCGCTTTACACTCCTACGAGAGCTGTAGATTGAGCGTTATCAAGAACCCAATGGTCTACCATGCTTCAAGAGTTCTTTGGACTCATTACATATGACACTAGTGGATGGTCCTTTAGGCACATCAATTCGAAGTGGGACATTCCCTACAAGAATATGTGATTTGGAGATTCTTTTTAAATCGATAAATATGTTTGGTCTTTGATTTGCAATTTTTGGCAGATGAATAATCTTTTGTTCTTCTAGATCACAAATAGAAGCATGTGGATCAAGATGAGATAATAATGGATTTTTCCACAAAATTTTTCTTTTGATGTCGCTATGTTCTACCCTTAATTTTTGAAAAAAATTATTTTAGCAAACCGACAATCTGCAAATTAAGTAGTGAACATATCTCACATTATTTATTTAAGATAACAAATAACGGAGAGTGATTCAAATGCAACAGAAATTCCTAACCTTCTTTGGGGGCCATCTTTGTAAGATTTGGTGGTGTTATAGGCCTATATACAGTGCATCCAGAAATTCTCAGATAATATATATTAGGATCTTGACCTAAAATTAATTGCAATGGAGAAAATTTATAATAATTTATCGGTCTGAGATGAAAAAGTGTTGAAGCATCCAAAATTGCATGACCCCAAACAAAAATAGGCAACTTAGTTTTCATAAGCAATGGTTTTGCTATCAACTGTAGATGTTTAATTAAGGACTTAGCAAAGCTAATTTGAGTGTGAACATGAGCTACACGATGTTTCACTCTTATCTCAATCGATAAGCAATAATAATTAAATGCTTGATATGAAAACTCTGCAGTATTGTAAAGGAGAATAGACTTAATTTGATTATCTGAAAAATGTTTCCGTAATCATATTATTTGTGCAATAATTTTGCAAATGCCAAGTTACGAGATGACAATAGGTACAAATAAGACCATATAGAAAAAGCATCTATTAGGATCACAAAGTATCAAAATAACCTACTAGGTAGGTGAATAGGTCCACAAATATCTCATATATGTGTTCTAAGAACACAGGGGACTCAATCCCATCTTTTGTTGGTGATGGCCTTACAGTTAACTTGCCTTGATAACAAGAATTACATCAAAATTCACCATTTGAAAAAACGTTTTCTTTAATGGATGTCTAGTTGAATTTTCTATAATTTGTCTCACCATTATAGATCCAGGATCTCCCAAATGATCATGTCAAAGTACAAAAGTATTGGTATTAGTAAACTTCTGGTTTACTATAGAATGTGCCTCAATTATACTAATCTTTGTCCAATATAATTCAGAAGATAAAGCGGGAAATTTTCTATAATATATGTTTGCCTAGAGACATTCTTGATAATACCAAGATATTTAAGATTCATCTCATCAATTGTCTTGATATGATAATCATTTTCACAGATATCCTTAAAATTTCACAAGTTTTTCTGAAACTTAGGAGTAAATATAGCATTATTTATGATGAGTTCAACTTCCTTAGTCAAGATTATAATGACTTTTTCTAAGCCTTCAATCAAATTAGCACTATCAGAAATTATAGTAACATTAATCTTGCCCATGTTTAGATTATAAAAATATTTCTCATTTTTAATAACGTATGTGTAGTGACAGAATCAATCAAACAAATATATTCACAATTGGACAACTTACGTTGAGAATTATCTGTATCTTCAAATAAGATAAAACACACAAAATAAATTTATTAAAAATTTTTGTGTCAAAAACAATAAAGTAAAACTAAATAGTAACGTAATAACCTAGTAATTATTTTTGATTTACTAGTAAATAATTATCTTTGTCCCTTTGGCTGAAAATAATAAAAGTGTGTTGCTTTTATGCACTAACCAATTTGAGAGCTAATCTTTTTTCATGCATCGAAACAATTATTGCGAGAAAATTGAAAAAAATTATTAAATCATACCTACATATTTCTTTGTACAACTAAATATACAACTTTAAAAGTTTAATATTTACATCACTAGTTGCCATTTTTCTATTTTTTATTTCTTTATTTTTCTAACAACTCAATCATAGTATCATTACCATGATCAACAACAAAAAAAAATCAATCAGACTGAGTTGTGATTATTAATGGACTACAAATAAAAAGATGACTAAAACAATAAAAATTAAAATACTAGAACTCATGCAAATAACTGCTTTTAGATAATTTTTATTTAGTAACTCCTATTACTAAAAAATAAATTAAAACATATTCATTCTTCCAAATTTATGGAACCATCACCAATCAAGTGATCAATCTTTCCTTCAGGGTGCTAAAAAAGTCTGTTATATCAAAACATGTGATGTCAACATCATTTTCAAAGAAAATATTAGACTCAAAATTTTCTCTATCTTCATTAGTGATGCTTGATAAGGGTCAATCAAGTATTTGAGAGTGATGTAAGGTGTATTTATGCATTCTAGCATTGCTATTCTAGCTTATTTAGCCTTATTTTGGGGATTATTCATGTACTATATGTGTTTAAAATAATATAAATAAGCATATAAGTGTCCAAGTATGTTTTTACAATGTTTAATGGTGTTTTCATGTGAGGTTTGATTCAAATCGTTCATTTATAGTTCAACTGAGAAAACTAGTGTGACTAGCTTGAGCTAAGTGTTTGTCTAGTATATCATGTTGGGTTCTAATGTGTTTAATGAGTTCATAAGGTTTTTATTATGTATTTATATGTGAAAAAACTTGGTTATAATGTTCAAGGGTCAATTGGATCAAGACAAGAGTCAAAACAATGGGCTTAAGCTCAGTGTGAATTTAGCCCATGCTTAGCTCGTGTTTCTAGTTCACCGTCTTTAATGTTGTGTTGTTTTGAGATCTAAAGTATTTTTTTAATTCTATAAGATGCTTTTTGAATGTATTATTATGATATGTGAAGGATATAAAAGCTTTAAATCAAGTGGAAACATCTCAAAAAGGCTCAGAATAGCTTAATGAAAGCATAAAACACAACTTGGACACCTAGAATGTCCAGGAGAGTGTGGGCGTGTGGAAAGATATCTAGGTGAGTGATACTTACCAAAATAATCATAAGGCACCCAAAACAGTGTACCCTCACAATGAGTCCGCGTCGCGACCCCTACATAAGTCAAATGGCCCTCGCGACACGACTCTATTTCAGATACAGACAAAAGTACACATTTGAATCCTACACATCTTGGGACTCGTTCATTACTATAGATACATCTTTGTACTTATTATTATTCACTTTTGGACGTCTTGGACTTGTTGTGGGGCTGCTCAATACTTCTTTAGGGTTTATATCTCTTAAATTTTAGTTTCTTTTATGGTATGTATCATCAATCCAAGGGATTGGATGATGAATATTTCCATTAAAGGTTAAAACTCTCTATACGGGGTTAAGGACAAGATCATGACTACTTTTGTTTTGAATTAAGTTTGTTAATTTGCTTATCATCATTGGTTGTTTGTTTATTCTTATTTTAACTATTTTAAGGATTAGCTACCCTTATAATACATCAATTGTCAACCTTGTGATCTCGGAAGAGGGGATAAAGAGATATAATATGGGAATAAGCAAAGTATGGTTCTTGTTTCCTTATGAAATAAGAGACTTAAATTAGCACCTAGGATAAAAATGTACGTAGATGCCTTACTTGATTCACATATAGGCAGATAACTTAAATAACCTAATTAGATAATTACATCTCCACTCAATGATGTAGTTGTAAGGTTCAACTTAGGTAAAGGATTATAGTTTGAGAAACTATAATCACGCAATTAACCCTATGAATCAACAACGACAATAAGAAATTTAATGAATGCAATTCAATAACGTAGTATGATTAATCGTAAGCCTTAACCATGGATCTCTATCCTTTGATTGTCCAAAGTCATTTACTTTCCTGTATTTGTTTAGTTTATTTTTTAGTTTACATTATAAAATCTATTTACTACTTTCCTCAATTGGTTAAACTAGAATTAGATAGGTAGTGAACGCAAGTCCCTAAGAGATTGATACTTGGGCTTTCTTGAAGCCACTTTACTACTTGATAAGACCACATACACTTGTGTGTGTGCTTGGGCGCTGTCAAGTGGAAACAACTTAAAAAGGCTAAAAAATGACCAAGAAAGAACAAGACACAAGCTAGATACAATTTAGATACCCGAAATGTATTGGGAGTGTATGGGTTGTAAGAGTGTTTAATGGACACGTGCAAAACACCAATGGATTCAGAAGAGACCTAAGATTTTAACCCACTGAATTGTGTACAATTTTGTGGAGTTTAAGGAGCCACCACGATGCAGTGAGATTCTGGAAATTGAGAATTGTGGATTAGCATGTCACTGTAATGCGGTGGTAATCAAAAGTGGAAAAAAAGTTCCTTACGGAACAAGTATTGCATGAAAATCAAATCCCAATGGGTTTATGACTCGTCTACTATAAATATAACATGTAAAATATGTTTTAATCATCTTGGGACATCTTGGAACACCCTAGATCAACTTGAACATCATTGGAGGGTACCACAACTTCTTTTTAGGTTTTATCATTCTTTAAATTAGTTTTTTGTACGGTTTGCATCATCACTCCAAGGAATTGGATGATAAATATTTTGATTCAAGGATAAACTCCCTTTCTGGAGTTAAGGCCAAGATCTTGAATACTTTCATTTTGAATTAAGTTTGTTTAATTTACTTATCATTATTGGTTGTTTGTTTATTCTTCATTTGATTATTTTAAGGAGTATCTCCCCTTTGAATACATCAATTGTCAATATTTTAATCTAGGGAGAGGAAATAGGGAGATAGAACATAGGAATAAACAAAGTATGATTTTTATTCTTTTATTAAATAAAGAATTTGAATTAGCGTGTCGGATAGAGATGTACTTAGATGCTTTACTTGATTCAATGTAGGATGATACTTTTAAAATACTTAATTGGATTATTACATCCCCTCTCAATGATGTAGTTGTAAGGTCCAAGTTAGGTAAATGATTAGAGGTCGGGAGACCATAATCATACGATTAACCCTACGAATCAACAACCAAGAGAAGTAATTTAATGAATGAAGTTCAATAACTTAGTATGATTGTTCGTAAGTCTTAACCCTGGATCTCTACCCATTGATTATCTGGAGTTATTACTTTTCCATATTAGCTTAGTTTATTTTTAATTTATAAGTCTAAAATAATATTTCCTACTCTCCTTAATTGGTTAAAGAAGAATAGGATAGTCGGCGAACGCAAGTCCCTGATAGATCGATGCTTGGGCTTTCTTGAAGGCTACTTTACTACTTGATAAGACCACTTACACTTGTGTGTGAGCTTGGGCAATGTCAAGTTTTTGGCACCGTTACAGAGGATATTCTTGTTGGTACTATTTTTTATTAGATGATGCAAGTGGGTTTGTTTGTAAAAACGTGTTGATTGAGTGAATTGATACTTTTAAGACTCTTAGACTCATGATTATGACTTATGTATTTGTGGCTTAAATTTGAATTCATGCTATTATTGGTTGGGATTCTATGATGAACCTCTTGAGTCAAGCATATGCCATGTGCGTGTGAGAATTTTGTATATTTCTTGTTGCATATGATATCTAGAACTTGACCATTGTGTGTCTATGAAGCAAAATAAAGAATGTGGGTTTAGAAGATGATTTAGGCATTTCTTTGATAGCCTTGTTTTATACCTTCTATTTATCCTACCTATTATGCATTATCCAAGTTAACCCCATTGAGCCTTTAGCCTTTTCTTTGGTAGCTTCATATGTAGCCTAGTCCCCTTCTTTGATAGACCATAATTTTATCCAAAAAGATCCTAAGTACTTTAATTAAAAAAAATATTTGATAAAGGAGTTTGAGAAATTAAAAATGAAAGAGGTGAAATTGATGCCCAAGGTAATAGTTATTGGTGTTTATAATTGATGTGTGATGGTTGGGAGTGCTATAAATGGTGTTATAAATATTCCCATGATTGTAGAAAAAGGAAAAAATTGAATCTTAAAGGAAAAAATAATACAGCCACCATGTGTTTGTGAAATTGCTTAAAAGAGATAGGACAAAAACAAAAGATATGGGAAGATGAAGAAGTGTATTTTGATTGTTGAAGATTGGATTTAAATGTATAATGTAGTGTATTAAATATCTTATAGAGTTTAGTCACTATTTTCAAATAGTTCCTACCCATCCCTTAGCCTACATTACAGCCCAAAAAAGTCCTAATTTATCCTAAGATTTACATTCGAATATTAGTGGAGCACTACACTAAGGGAAAGCCTATGGTTCATTAGGTGTAACATGATAATTCATTGTAAGAGTGAGTAATTTGATTCTTGTACCCATTATGTGATATTGCTTAATTATGAGTGATTATGGGTAACTCTCCTGTTGTGAGGGGCACATGTTTGATCAATATAAGTGATTTGTATGATGTCCTTGATTGAATTATAAGAATGAGTTTTCTAACTAGGTGAGTCAATTTTTGAGGCTAGGATGTTTTGGAGTAGTGTTCATGAGCTTTCAATTATGTTTGTAACATGCTTAGAGCAGTAACTTGCATTCCATTTAGTCATGGTAGTACTAGCTTGATTTTCTTGAATATAGTATAAGTGTGGAGTTTTTCCAGCTCATTATGCTTTTAGTAAGAGTTTTTCGAGTATGAACAAGTCTTTAAGTGTGGGGTGGTGATGTTGGGTGTATTTTCTGCATTCTAGCGTTACTATTGTAGCCTTTTTAGCCTTGTTTTGAAGATGATTCTTATACTATATGTGTTGATAATGATATAAATGATAATTTATGTGTCCAAGTATGTGTTCACAATGTTTAATGGTGTTTCCACACAAGTTTTGATTCAATTTGACCATTTAGAATTCAACCAAGAAAACTAGTGTGACTAGCTTGAGCTAGGTGTTGTCTAGTCTCTTGTGTTGGATTATAATGTGTGCTAATGAGTTCCTAAGATTTTTATTATGTATTTATATGTGAAAAAACTTGTTGATAGTGTTGAATGGTCAATTTGATCAAGCCAAGAGTCAAAACAATAATCTTAAGCTCAATGTGAATTTAGCCTATGCTTAGCTCGTGTTTTGAGTTCACCTTTGAGGATGTTGTGTTATTTTGAGATCTAAATTATTGTATTTAATACTATAGGATTCTTAATTAATGTATTATGATTATATATTAAGGATATACAAGATTAAAGTCAAGTGGAAACAACTTAAAAAGGCTCGGAAATGATCACGAAAGCATAAGACACAAGCTGGACTCAATTTGGATACCCAAAATGTATTAGGAACATGTAGGTGTTAAGAGTGTCCAATGTAAATATGAAAAATACCAACAGATTAAGAAGAGGCCCAAGATTTTAACCCACTGGTGCGTGTACAATTTTGTGGAGTTTAAGAAGCCACCACGATGCGCTGAAATCGGGGTGAGATTCTGGAAATTGACAATTATGGATTAGCATGTCACCGCGATGCGGTAGCCATCAAAAGCGAAAATAAAGTGCCTTTCTGAAAAATTATTACGTGGAAATCAAATCCCAATGGGTTTCTGACTCGTCTACTATAAATATAACATGTTAAATCATATTTTAATTATCTCGGGACTACTTGGAACACCCTAGATCAACTTGGACATCATTGGAGGCTGATACAACTTATTTTTAGGTTTTATCATTTTTTTCATGGTTTGTATCATCACTCCAAGGGATTGGATGATGAATATTTCTATTCAAGGTTAAACTCCATTTCTGGGGTTAAGGCCAAGATCATGAATACTTTCATTTTGAATTAAGTTTGTTTAATTTATTTATCACTATTGGTTGTTTGCTTATTCTTAATTTAACTATTTTAAGGAGTAGCAACCCTTAGAATACATCAATTATCAACCTTTTGATCTCGGGAGAGGGAATAAGAAGATAGAACATGGGAATAACAAAGTATGATTTTTAATCTTTTATTAAATAAAGAATTTGAATTAGCGTCTATGATAGGGATGTACTTAGATGCCTTACTTGATTCAATGTAGGATGATGTTATAAAACACTTAATTGGATTATTAAATCTTTGCTCAATGATGTAGTTGTAAGGTCTAAGTTAGGTAAATAATTAGAGGTCGGAAAACCGTAATCATGCGATTAACCCTACGAATCAATAACCAATATAAGTGATTTAATGAATGAAGTTCAATAACTTAGTATGATTGTTCGTAGTCCTTAACCCTAGATCTCTACCCATTGATTGTCCGGAGTTATTACTTTTCCGTATTAGCTTAGTTTATTTTTAATTTACAATTCTAAAAATCTATTTTCTACTCTTCTCAATTGGTTAAACTAGAAGTGGATAGTTGGCGAATGCAAGTCCCTGAGAGATTGATACTTGGGGTTTTTTGAAGTCCACTTTACTACTTGATAAGATCACATACACTTGCGTATGTTCTTGGGCGTTGCCAAGTTTTGGCACCGTTGCTGGGGACTTGTGACTAGGCAACTGTCATATTTTTAGTTTTTCTATATTAAGTTGTAAATAGTTTTTGTTTAGTTTCTTTTATATCTATTTTTCTCCCACTCTTCTTGAGATGTCATTCTTGGATAGATGGTTTTCTAGGGATGATGATTCTTGTTATTATTGAGGAGGACCCCACCATAAGGCTTTTTGTCCAGATTTTGAGCCAAGCGTTTGGAGGGGACCAGCTTGTTTCCAACCTGTGCAAGAGATTACAAGTTGGTGTGTGGTTTGTGGAAATTTATGTCACTCTGCAGATATATGTCCTTTTAATCCTGATTCAGTAATTTTTATGGGCAATGCTTAAAAATAACTAAGGAGGTTCAGGAAATACAATCACCACCATCTCTATAGCGGCAGAGAAAAGCATAAGAATCATAGCCACTCAATTGTCATCTCTATCTTCAGACTGAAATTAAGAAGGTAAATGAGAGTGAGTGTGTAGTAGATTGGGAAAATTTAGAAGTGGGATTGGTTGGGCCTCACTCAAAGCACTTTTCTACATTATGTTTAGATGATGTCTTGTTTGTGAAATTATTTAAAATAGTGGAAGAGTGTGAAGATGCGGAATAGGAATCTTATATTCTTAATTTTACAGCGGATAAGCAATTTAAAAACGCACCTCACCTTAAGGCTGAGTGGTGTACCATGCATCATCCATTACTCGGTTCTTTAGTCTTTGTACCACCAACCTATAATCGAAGTGAAATGATAGATGCGATGTTGGGGTGAAATTTATATCCTCAAGGTAGAGGAAAAATTTGATTGGTCGTGCCGCTACACTAAATTAGGCACTTCTTGGGAGGCAACCCAAGCTAAGGTATGTTTTCTTTTTCGTTTTTAGTTTTTTATTTCACATAGTTTTGTTTTTGGTTGAGTCATAGGTTAATGGGAAGTCTAAGTACCATAAACCTGAGCTTGAAGCATGGCGAAGACTGAGTGTGGGTTCCACAGACCTCCTTAATGTATAGAGATGCTACTAGCTCGGCCTAGAGGCCTCAAGGAGTATTTCTATCTCTTACCTTTAAATTCACTTTGGGGAAAAAGTAGATTTTTTAAGTGTAGGGCGGGGAAATTTCCAAATTTTGGCTCAATTTAAAAAAAACATAAGTTAGGAATAAGTGAGATATTCTTATTGGTGATATTTTTTATTACATGATGCAAGTGGGTTTGTTTGTAAAAGCATGTTTATTGAGTGAATTGATACTTTTAAGACTCTTAGGCTCATGATTATGACTCTTGTATTTGTGTCTTACATTTGAATTCATGCTATTGTTGATTGGAAGTCTATGATGATCCTTTTGACCCAAGAATGTGCCATGTGCGTGTGAGAATTTTGTATATTCCTTGTTGCATATGATATTTAGAACTTGCTCGATGTGTGTGTGAAGCAAAATAAAGATTATGGATTTAGAAGATGATTTAGGCATTTCTTTGATAGACTTGTTTTATACCTTCTATTTGTCCTACCCATTGTGCATTATCCTAGTTAACCCCATTAAGCCTTTAGCCTTTTCTTTGGTATCTTCATATGTAGCCTAATACCCTCCTTTTATAGACCATAATTTGATCCAAAAAGTTCCTAAGTGCTTTAATTAAAAAAATAATTGAGAAAGGAGTTTGAGAAATTGAAGAAGAAAAAGGTGAAATTGATGCCCCAAGGTAATAGTTATTGGTGGTTATAATTGATGTGTGATGGTTGGGAGTGCTATAAATGGTGTTTGAAATATTCCCATGATTGTAGAAAAATAAAAAAAATTGATTCTTGAAGGAATAAACAATATGCCCACCATGTGTTTGTGAAATTTCTTAAAAGAGATAGGGCAAAAACAAAAGATATGGGAGGATGAAAAAGTGTAATTTGATTGTTAAAGATTGGTTTTAAATGTATAATGTAGTGTATTAAAAAACTTAGAGAGTTTAGTCACTATTCCCAAATAGTTTCTACCCATCCATTAGCCTACATTACAACCCAAAAAAATTCTAATTCATCCTAAGCTTTACATTCTAATATTAGTGAATCACTACACTTATGGCAAGTCTATGGTTCATTATATGTAACTTGAGAATTCTTTGTGAGAGTGAATGTAATTTGATTCTTGTACTCATTATGTGATGTTGCTTAATTGTGAGTGATTATGGGTAACTCTCTTGTTTGCCAAATAGGTGAGTCAATTCATGAGGCTAGGATGTTTTAGAGTAGTGTTCATGAGCTTTCAATTATGTTTGTAGCATGCTTAGTGTAGAAACTTGAATTCCATTTAGTCATGGTAGTACTAGATTGAGTTTCTTGCATATAGTATAAGTGTGGAGTTTTTCCAGTTCATTATGCTTTTAGTTAAGAGTTGTTCGATAATGAACAAGGCTTTAAGTGTGGGGTAGTGATGTTGGGTGTATTTATGCATTCTAGTGTTACTATTCTAGCCTTTTTACCCTTGTTTTGAGGATGATTCTTATACTATATGTGTTGATAATGATATAAATGAGCATTTATGTGTCGAAATATTTGTTCGCAATGTTTAATGGTGTTTCCACACAAGTTTTGATTCAATTCGACCATTTAGAGTTCAACCAAGAAAACTAGTGTGACTAGCTTGATCTAGGTGTTGTCTAGTCTCTTGTGTAGGGTTATAATATGTCATAATGAGTTCCTAAGGTTATTATTATGTATTTATATATGAAAAAACTTGTTGATAATTTTCAAGGGTCAATTGGATCAAGCCAAGAGTCAAAACAATAAGCTTAAGCTCAACGTGAATTTATCCTATGCTTAGCTCGTGTTTCGAGTTCACCGTTGAGCATGTTGTGTTATTTTGAGCTCTAAATTATTGTGTTTAATACTATATTATTCTTGGTGAATGGATTATTATGATCTACTAAGGATATAAAAGCTTCAAATCAAGTGGAAACAACTTAAAAAGGCTCAGAAATGATCACGGAAGCACAAGACACAAGTTGGACTCAATTTGGATACCCGACATGTATTGGGCGCGTGTAGTCTGTAAGAGTATCCAAAGGATACGTTCAAATACCAATGTATTTAGAATAGAACCCATACATTAAACCACTATGGCGAGTATAGTTTTGTGGAGTTTAAGGAGCCACCGCGATGCGGTGAAATCGCGGTGAGATTCTAGAAATTGACAATTGCGGATTAGCATGTCACCGTGGAGCAGTGGCCATCAAAAGCAGGAAAAAAGTGCCTTTCTGAACAAGTATTACATGGAAATCAAATCCCAATAGGTTTATGACTCGTCTACTATAAAGATAACATGTTAAATCACGTTTTAATCATCTTGGGCTATCTTCGAACACCCTAGATCAACTTGGGCATCATTAGAGGATACCACAACTTCTTTTTAGGTTTTATCATTCTTTAATTTAGTTTTTTGTATGGCTTTTATCATCAATCCAAGAAATTGGATGATGAATATTTCCATTCAAGGCTAAACTCCCTTTCCGGGGTTAAGGCCAAGATCATGCATACTTTCATTTTGAATTAAGTTTGTTTAATTTACTTATCATTATTGGTTGTTTGTTTATTCTTAATTTAACTATTTTAAGGAGTAGCTACCTTTAGTATACATCAATTGTCAATCTTTTGATCTCGGGAGAGGGAATAGGGAGATAGAATATAGGAATAAACAAAGTATGGTTTTTATTATTTTATTAAATAGGGAAATTGAATTAGCATCTTGGACAGGGATGTACTTAGATGCCTTACTTGATTCAATGTTGGATGATAGTTTTAAAAAACTTAATTGGATTATTACATCCTCGCTCAATGATGTAGTTGTAAGGTCCAAGTTAGGTAAATAATTAGAGGTTGGGAGACCATAATCATACAATTAACCCTACTAATCAACAACCAAGATAAGCGATTTAATGAATGAAGTTCAATAACGTAGTATGATTATTCGTAAGCCTTAACCCTGGATCTCTACCCATTGATTTTCTGTAGTTATTATTTTTCCGCATTAGTTTAGTTTATTTTTATTTACAATTCTAAAACTCTATTTGCTACTCTCCTCAATTGGTTAAACTATAATTGGATAGTCGGCGAACGCAAGTCCCTGAGATATTGATACTTGAGCTTTCTTGAGGGTCACTTTACTACTTGAGCATGACAGTCACGTGCATAGTGTTATTTTCCACCACATTAGAAACAAGAAATTGCTTCACGTTTCTCATTTTTTCTCTTTTTGTTCGATAAATGATTAACACCAAGAACATGGTCTACTTTTTGGTCATTAAGACCATAATAGGACCACGTCCAGGGACACAACCTTTTCTATGCCTAGCATGGTGAGCATACACATCCTTCACTTTAGAGAATAGTGTAGATCTAGAAGGTCAATTTTCATAATTTTTCATTAATATATCATTATTTTTTTCATCCACGAGAAGATGATAACTCAATTCAGTATGATTTTTGAAACCTCTCTTGATATTGTTGTTGCAAGAGCACATTTGAGGCATGAAAGGTGGAGAGAGTCTTTTCTATCATATCATCATCATTATTTGTCTCTCCACATAGTTTCAACTGAGAAGAAATTCTGAACATAGCAGAATTGTACTCATGAACAAACTTATAGTCTTAAAATCTTTGATACATCCATTCATATCATGCTTTTGGAGGAGGACCATCTTCAAGTGATCAATCATTTCTTTTAGGATATTCCACAAAACAAGTGGATCCTTAGTAGTGAGATATTCAATTTTCAGAATTTCATCAATATGGTGACCCAAGTAAATCCTAGCCTTGGAATTATTTTGACTAGACGTTGTATTTTCTTTCTTTATGACGTTTCCAAGACCCATAACATCTAAGTGGATTTTAGCATCCATCAACCATAAAATATAGTTCTTTTCCGAACTTTGAAGGGTAATGAACTCATATTTTGGCAGATTATTAGTCATATAAAAAAGAAAAGGAAAATGATACCCTAGCCTTTGAATTTGAGATGGTAGAGTCTCGTGTTGATGACGTGCTACGAAATATAAAGCATAGAAAAATAAGAATAGAGAGAGAAGAGAGAGTGATTATTATTTCTCTTGAGGGGTGAATAACAATAAAGGAAAACCCTTTTATTTATAGGAGAAAACTAACCTTGGGATTTCTAACTTTTTCATAAATAGTTATTCATTATATGGTAAAGTATAAAGTAGACATTCACTATCTATGGTAATACATTTATAACACCAAAAAAATTTAATAGTGTAGTTTTCTTTAAATATGGCATAAAACACCAAAATAAGAAAAAATAAATGTAACGCCCCGAGCCTGTACCCTGAACACTACACAGTACTCATAATCCTGAAGGACCACAAGCAAACCTATAACTGGTACCTGCTGCATTAACTAAATGATAATACTGTAATATGTGGAAATTTGGTGGAAAACATGCCAGAAGGTTCAATACTAAAATAAAACTAAATAAGATATAACAATACCAATATTGACACATCTGTCTGAAAATACTCTAGTCTGAAAAGCCTCTAAATTGTCTGAGATATGCAGTTGATGGGATAAGTCCCCATATAACTCCGGCTACTAAAATAAAATTGATATAATAAAATAATAATCATGTCCTCAAACTATGAGGACTTACCACTAACTCTGACTGCTGAAAATCTATAACTGCTAGGGATGATGGGGAGCCCGCGCATCTGAACCTATAATATAAGACATTATAGTGCAAGAGAAAAGTATGTGTCGGTACTTTAAATTTACTGGTATGCTAAGTGAGGTAGGCTAAAATGCATGAGTTCATATGCATGAACAATACTGGCTGAATGACATGAATATAATTGAATGAGAGTACCTGCATAAATGTGTATACTATGAATGAGATTGTGATAAAAATGGATACCGAGTCTGAATATTGATTAACTGATATCTGAGTATACTGATATAGAATTATTAGTAACTGAATTGTTGTATTTGACAGTCTTGTTTCTATGAAACTATGCTGAGTTCCGTACTGAATAGAGTGATTGTGTATGACAGTCCTTAATCTGTGGAATTGAACTGAGTTCTGTACTGAAACTGAATCTAAAACCAAGATATGGGAGGTAATCATCTAACTGACATATCCCTTTCTAAATAGATTGGGGTCTAACCTATAACCCCAGTTAGAAAGGTGAAAATACCGTAACACGGGTAAAGACAAGCTGTGAGTTAACCCTTTCGGATAAAAAGCTCTTTCATTAACCCTCGCAGGAAGAAAAACTTGAATGAGATGTATCAACCCTCATAATATCTAGCAGGAAGATATCTCAACCTACGTTGGCTATGTAGTTCTGTAATGCAGGGATTGCTACTAAGGTTAAAACCCTCTGCTGCCAAGAATGCCCCCATCCCTAGGTTAACTCGATGCTGAATCCTACTCCCAACTGAATAGACACTGAACTGATTTCTAGTTTATATTAGTTTTGACTTAACTGTTACTGATTATACTATCTAACTGAACTAGAATAAGTTCACTGAGTTCCATTGGCTGATGGAGTACTACTGAATTCTATTAACTAGCTGAATTTACTGAGGCTTGAACTGAATACTAAACTGGATTGGACTGATACTAAGTCTACTAAGTTTTTACTGAGTTTTGTAACTGACTGAAAGTACTACTGATCGTGACATGACTGATACTATCCTGAGACTGACCATGGCTCTAGGTAATCATCTAAATTTTTGGGTATTAAATACCCTCAGGACCCGATAGCATAAATTATAAGACATAGAACAATCCCAAAACATGATAAATAACTACTTGATCATCATTCATTCATTGGGACATTCTAGCAAACACTTGCATGACATAAACTTGAATACATGCTATCATAATATAATTTTATTATTTAATTCTAATGAACAACTCATCAAACACTTGGAAGGCATTGTATATGTACATAATACTAATCAACACATGAGCATCACAATTTCAAGGCTTTAAGATGAATTCACATGATACTACATACATGATAGTTGTTTTTACATAAATCTTGCACTTAATCATGGAATAGAAATCCAATCAACATTATACTAAAGAATACACTAGAATCCAAATCATGAAAAGCATAAAATCAATCTACATGAAGTTTAAAAGAGCTTCTTGGACTCCAAGGGTGAAAGGAACCCTTGGATGAACACCTGACATACCTTGGTTGCTAAATTCTTAAAGATTAACGGTGGATTATTGAGAATTGAATTTGAAATTCAATCACCTAGGGTTTTTGTTCTTGAGCAATTTGTGAAATAATGAGTGTATGTTGCAAATACAAGGCTAAATTTCATGTTTTTGAGGGCTGAAGGACGTGGAAAAAGACCCAAATATCCCTAAGGACATGACTTTTTAATGACTAAAAACTGAACTGTCGACGCGCAGATCAATAGGTCATATCATTGGCATCAATGCAATAGACAACGCACCTCGTCGAGTCTACATCAGTTCACTAGAATTTATACTAAGCTGAGGGAAAATTTATCTTTCGATGCGATGGATGATACGACCATTGAGATTGCATCGACTCACTGTTTTGGTCACTTGAACATGGTCTAAATGAAGTTTAAAAAATCCCAAACTCATCCGGGAATACCTAATGACATTCCTGATCATGAATCAATCTAAATATCGATACTTTATGGTCATAAGAGTCGTGAAATAGAGTTTTCAACTTACAAAAGCCAAAATAATGCTAAGTCTGAATACTTAGCTAGAAATTTCTAAGTTTGGGACCTCTTAGCAAACTTAAAAGACTGAGTTGAACTTAGGATTTTGTGGGGTCTTACACTATCTCCCTCTTGGGAATATTCATCCACGAATGAGATTGATTAAACTAAGAATACTGATAGACTGGATTTAGACACTGGACATACACAACTGAAGTATGATTTCATGACTGAAATTATTGATAGACTGAATTATCATATTGAACATGCATATTTGATGCATGAGTACATAGTTGAACATGGTTTATGAATGCATGATTGGGATTACTGATAAACTGAGTTTATATACTGAACATATATGTCTGATGCATGAGTACATGACTGAACTGATTCGTGAATGCATGACTAAGTATACAAGGTTATTTGATACTAAGTTGGTAGCTATATTTGAACATGAGACTGAGTAAATTCAAAGAAAAGTTATTACCTTAGACTGAGTGTGAGCTTGTAGAGAAGAGCTGAGGATACTTGGTCCATATATCTGCCTCTATTTCCCAAGTAGCTCCCTTAACGGACTGATTCTGCCAAAGAAATTTGACTAGACGGACTTCTTTGTTCCTTAGTCTTTGAATCTGACAATCAAGAATTTTGACTGGGATCTCTTCATAAGAGAGGTTTTTCTGCATATCTATGCCCTCTATAGGGACTACAATTGCTGGGTTATCTATGCATTTCTTAAGCAAGGAGACATGGAACATTGGGTGTACTGAAGCTAACTGTGAAGGCAACTTAAGCTCGTAACCTACCTTTCTGAAATGGCTGAGAATTCAGTAAGGACCGACATATCGAGGATTGAGTTTCCCCTTTTTTCCAAACCTATTCACTCCTTTCAAAGGAGATAAATTCAAGAATACAAAGCTACTGATCCCCAAATCGAGATCATTTAATGAATACACATAAATAGGAATATGATAATATAACTGAGCCTAAAATATGATACAAAAACTGAATATCATGAATGAAACTGAGCCCCTGAACACATGGCTTACGACTGAGATTATAACTTGAGGGTCCACTTATGAGTACCAATTATTCCAAACTAGATTTGTTATGTGAAGAAAAATTGGGAGGTTTAAGACATGAAATCTCAGGGGTTATAGTACATCTCCCCCTTGGGATGTTAGGTCCCTTGAAGAATGCTGACTTGACTGAGATATAAAGGAAAAGTTGGGATGATGTATAGGGTACCTCTAAACTGAGTCGTGACTGAATATCTGGGATCTAAAACTAGGAAATGATACATAAACTGAGCTGAATATGCAACTACCTGGTTGCTCCATCTTGGAATAGTTATATTCATTAGGCTTTAGCTAGTGTGATGATACGCCCAAATTACAGCTCTCGTTAGAAAGTGTAAGCGGTCGCTGTCAAATATAGAACCCAACTGGGTTGGGTGTCAACTCCCACAGGGAATACTTGGTAACTAAGTGTTACAATTATTAGTAGACTGTTGGCCGAAAATTCCACAGAAAAAGGGGGGTTTGATTTATGCGTGAACTAATAGTATCAAAATAACGAATGAGATGATTTTTTTAGTAAGATTTAATCACAGAGAATAATAAGTTAGGGTTATGTCCACCTTGTAAGTTTTACTTCTCTATTAGCTATGAGTAATGCGGAATTTAGACATGCATGCACTTATAGAGATTCGTATTCTAATTCTAAATCCAAGTGTTTCCCAACTATCTAGGATTTATATCACTTTAGATCTCTCAAGCCTAAAGTGTGTAATGAATGGTACAAATTCTCCAACAAAGTTAATCTGGTTAAGGCATTAACGTGTAAATAGGGGTTGAAACCCTATTTTCTTGTCATACTCTCTTTTCCAGACATGTAACTTTTTTCTCGAACAAGTTAATGTTATACTGGCCTATTACCTATGTTTGCAACCATGAGAATTTAATTAAAACGAAGAGAGTAATGATATAAGTGGCATACACATCAAGAATTCACAAACTCATAGCAATAGATAGTATCTTACAAGGTTTTCATAACCCTAACAGAAAAGTTTAGCTACTCATGATTACAACGGAAAACAAAGTAGGCATCATCATCATACCAAAACTAGAACAATCTTGACGATAGAAGTGATTTTAGCGTCAAAGTAGACGTTTTTCTCCCTAGCCGTTCCTCAAGACTTAGCCGTGTTTCTCTGTCTTAAACTTACAGAATCTGTAACGTGAATTATGAAAAGTGTCAAATGATCAATAATCCAAAATCTGAATAATGCTGAAAAATTCAGCAATAGGGTTTTTGATAGTATCCTTGTCCAATAAGTTGCTACTGCCTCCTTAAGTATTTAAAAATACTGGGTTTGCCCGGGAAAAAGTTCTCATACATCACTTTCAGTCCAAAACTTGCCTTCCCTCTAATGTGAAGTTTTCCTTTGCTGCTCACAAGTCCATAAAGTGCTGAAATCTTTATCATTAATACCTGAAAAACATGCTAATCATGTAGGTCAGCTCACTTAAAGGAAAATGGACTAAAAGTGCAGGAATTATATATTTTATCCTCTAAACTTAGCTAAAATATGGGTAAATTATGGTTCTTAGGTGTATAAATACTCCCAACATCACCACCCCACACTTAAAGCTTTGTTTGTCCTTGAACAAAATATGACATCCATGCAAATATCTAACTAGAATTTCACAGTAGCAACACAAAATTTATCCTCAATACATGCACTCTAATTATTAACACAGAGTAGTTTTCTTGATCATTACTAGAAATAATTCAACATCCAACATAGACTCGTGAGGATGGTTAATTCGTATCTACAAGTTAAGGGACAGATAATCATATAAAACTACCCAACAATCATCAACCATGTGTGTCTCACACAAGATATCACCCATAATCACTCAAAGTTTTGCATTTTTCGAAACATGGGTATAAGACTCTCCTTGCTCTCCCTCTCACAAAGAATTCTTATGTTGCAATTGATGACCATAGGCTTGCCCTTAGTGTAATGCTCCACTAATATCAGGATGCTAAGCTTAGGATCAAATAGGTCTTTACAGGTTGTAATGTAGGCTAAGGGACAAGTAGGACTATTTTGGCCAGAAATAGTGACTATGTTCCTTAAGCGCTTTAATACACCCCATTATGCCATTTACAATTTCTTTTAACAACCCCTCTACCTTTCTTTCATCTACCACCCTTTTTCACCTATTTTGTTATTCAATCATAAATACAACTATCTTTTTGTTTTTTATATTTTAATTATTTATTTATTTATTTATGTTTTTTTTAAAGCACCTCTATGATAGCCACTCTTTTTCACAACAATTTCAAGTACCAATACACTCTGAGGTATCACTCTCACCATTTTCCTCTTATTTTGTCACATGACTCTACAGTTTAAAGCGCTTAGGAATTTGGATTAAATTATGGTCTTGAAAAAATTGGATTAGGCTACATATGAGGCTGTCAAAGAAAATAGCTAAAGGCTCAAAGGGGTTTACTAGGACAATATACAAGGGTAGGTAAAAAGAAGGTAAACAAATTCAGGGCTACCAAAGAAATGCCTAAATCATCTCCTAAACTCACACTCTGTATTTTGCTTTACACACACACCAGGCAAGTTCTAGCATCAGTCACAACACAGAATATACTATAACCTCACACACACAAGGCACATGGTCAACTTAATTGGGAGCATTATAGACTCTTGACCCAATAGATGAATGAATTAAACCACACAATTATCACAAAGTGAGTCACACTTAGAGCCTAAATGCCTCAATAGTAATGGTTTAGCACAAACTCTTGTTATAATACCATGCCTCCTATCATAACAATTTCATGCAAAATCTAAAAAAACTAAAATTTAACTAACTAATTACGACTAATTAACAAACAAGAATAAATGTAGGCAAAGAAGTACAATACATCATACAAATACCAGCACCCCACACTTAGACAGGACACACTGCCCTTAATGGAAAATAAATAAGGAAAACCTGATTAGTCGGACTCCTCTTCTATGTCTGGGGTCATACCCCTGCGTCAGAATCATTATCAGAGTCGTCATCCTCAGAGTTGTCCTCCATATCTGAGTCTGGCAGTCGACGATCATCGTCAGTCGGCACATCATCATTGAGAGGCTCCTCAAAATGTACCCCCACTCCACACATAGCCCGCGCATGCTCATTCATCGGGTAGTCATAGTCCAACTGCTGGAGCTCTGCATCAGTTGGAAAACGACCCCCACTCATCATGCCATATAGATAGCGAAAGAAGCTTTTATCTCGAGCATGATGCTTTGCAGTGGTAAGGTTGATTCCATGACCAGTTTCAGGCTCTTTAACTTTCGTAAGATCAACCTTCTTCGGTTTGCATGGAATCTTATGATCTGCAAGTTCCTCTTCAATGTGCTCCTTCCTTAAGATTGTAGTCAACAAATTGCCAAAGCTGATATGGGACCTTTTGTGCAGCCTTGCCTTACGCATTGTCGATCGTATAACTGCACCAATGTTGATGGGAATATTCATCATCAGAGCGTACACCAAGCATACTCTATCACGTGTGATCTTTGTATAATGTGTCCCAGGAATCAGGCAAGAGTTGACTATTCTCAACCATATACAATCTTCTCTATTCAAAGAAGCATACGGGAAGGGATTGTGCCGACCGTTATCCTTGTGATGAATCCACAGTGCCATTGATCTTGTTCCTCATAGCGTATGTCTGATCGCCCTGTAGGGAGGTCTGTGATAAAGCTCCTTGAGCGGTGATGGATCCATAGATGGAAGACCCAGAAAAGAGTTGAAAAACTCCGCATTCAGTTGTAAGACTTGGCCCCGAATCTTCACTTCACTTTTGGCAGTCTTTGGGGACCAATTGGCATAGAACTCTCTCATTAGATCAAGATTGCATTGCCCCATGTCTCAGAAAATGAAATTAAGATTTAGCTCCACGATTTTAGCCAAAATGCGGGGCTCTCTCTTTGCTAGACTCTCCTTCTGCATCAAATCTACGTGAACATATTTTTTCACTTTGTTGTTCTTGTATCACTCCTTTCCTTCCTCCTCTAGGACCCACTTTATCCCAAAAGTGCATCAAGGTATTTGTAGAGAGGAGGACTCATCTTGATCTTTTCTTCCCCTTTTCTGACCTTTCTGTGAGATGGATACTTTTTCTTTTCCTTGTCGTCCTTTTGGTGCCATTCTACCTGAGATCACAATAGAGTCATGTTAGCTTCATCTCGAAAGATTCAATCGAAAAACAAACAGTAATGGCACCACCCCACACTTAATTTATTTGAAAAGACTAATTAAGTGAGTGATATCGATTACTCAGACTTCATCGACATACATTTAGGCGATATGTTCCAACAACATGTTTTGCATAGTCATACTTTCATGTAATCTTGACTATATTTTCCAACTCTTTTTCATATAATATTGAATATACTTTCATGTTTGGATGAATGCACTTTTTGAACAAGACCACCACATAAAGATCGTATCATGTTATTGCATAGAAATAATCACATCATCTTATGCTTGTGGTCAATCATGATCGGTATCTCAATGAACGAGTCATTCAAACATTCAAGCTTTTTAACTTTTAAGATTATGCATTAACTTCACAATTTCGACTCCATAAAAATATGACAGTGTATAACAATCAAATACAAGTCAGAACAAAGTCAAGAACACCCATATTCTTCACGTATTCTTTCACTCAACTAGATGTATCATAACAAACAAACCATATTCTTATCACCAAACACCACTTCAAAATCTAATAAATAATCATAAATGTAGCATATCAACAACTACGGAATATAAAAGAATAACTTACTTAGTGATGGTTCGGGAAGATAAGCTTGCAAGATTAGATGAGCAAAAAGAAAAATTTTGAGAGAAATTGGAAGGTTGGGCGACGCCTATCTTGAGCAAACAATGGGATTGTGTTCTAAGATTGGGGATCTATTTATAGACTAAGCCATGGATCAGGTTTGATCCATGTAAAATCGGGTTAGGAGACAAAAAGGCATAAGTAGGCTGCGCCTAATGCTTTTCTTATGCTTAACATAGGCGGCGCCTTTGTCAAAGCCTAGTTTGTCATAGACGGCACCTTGCTTATCGCCTAGATTGGGATAGGCGGCGCCTTGCCTATCACCTTGTTGAGACTGTGAGCATAGGCAATGGCATAGGCAACGCCTATGCCATTTCCTAGATTGGCATAGGCGGCGCCTATAGCATTGCCTATATTTGCATAGGCAATGCCTTGTCCATTGCCTATGTGAGGCAGTGAACATAGGCAATGGTATAGTACTTGCCTTATCCATTGCCTAGATTAGCATAGACATTGCCTTGTTCGTTGCCTAGATTTGCATAGGCATTGCCTTGTTCGTTGCCTAGATTTGCATAGGCATTGCCTTGTTCGTTGCCTAGATTGGCATAATCAATGCCTAGCCTATAGCCTTTGCTCCATCATTCCTAACTTACCACCTTTAGCATGGCTCACTTTCAACACAAAATTTTGGACTAATTCCCCTCTTTTGTACGTCTTGCACCTACACCTAATCAAAAACAACAAAATGATTAGAAAGATGGTTTGCCTCCCATCAAGCGCCTTAGTTTTGGTCATGGCTCGACTCTTTTTTTTTTGGATTTTTATTTAACAAAAACAAACTCCTAGTGAAACAAAACGATTAAAAATGATGGGTTGCCTCCCATGTAGTGCTTGATTTATTGTCGCGGTACGACATAGTTATCTCGATTACTTAGACTTCATCAAGATAGATGGTAGATATACAGTTTATCGAGTCAAGTGGACTAATATATGGCTTCACTCGTTGACCATTCACTTTAATGACACCACCATCATTGTTTTCTAACTCCACTACCCCAGATGAGTAGACTTGACTAATCCTGAATGGACCAGACCATTTAGACTTCAACTTACCTAGAAATAGCTTCAGTTTGGAGTTGAAAAGAAGTACCAAATCACCCTTCTGAAAGTTTCATTGGATAATCCTTCGATCATGGTACTTTTTCATCCTTTCCTTGTAGAGGTCTGCTCTTTCATACGAATGTAGACGGAATTCATCCATCTCATTCAGCTGTTCCAATCTCAGATTAATAGCATCACCCCAATTCAAGTTAAGCCACTTCAGTGCCTACAGTGTTTTATATTCTAGCTTAATTGGCAAGTGACAAGCCTTCCCATAAACTAGTTGGTAAGGTGACATGCCAATTGGTGTCTTGAACACAGTCCTATAAGCCCATAAGGCATCGTCCAGCTTTCGGGACCAATCTCTCCTACTATCATTTACAGTCTTAGTAATGATCAGCTTGATCTCTCGATTAGAAATCTCTACCTGCCCACTAGTTTGTGGGTGGTAAGGTGTAGCTGCCTTATGTTGCTTGACCCCATATTTCACCAACACGACTCTGAACAGCTTGTTGCAAAAATATGATCCTCCATCACTTATGATGGTATGTGGTACCCCAAAACGAGAGAATATATTTCTCTTTAAGAATGGTACAACGCGCTTACCTTCATTATCAGCAAGCGCGACTGCTTTGACCCATTTGGATACATAATCTACAGCAACTAGGATATATTTCATCCCAAATAAACTCACAAATGGGCCCATGAAATCAATACCCCATACATCAAATAGCTCTACTTCAAGAATTTTAGACATGGGCATCTCATGGTGCTTTGAGATAGCGCCTTGCCTCTGACACTGATCACATCTTCTCATAAAATCATAGGCATCCTTGAATAATAAAGGCCAATGATAGCCGCTTTGCAATACCTTCCTGGCTGTTCGATCACCTGCATGGTGACCCCCAACTTGGGAAGCATAACTTGCTTCCAATATGCTTGGAACCTCCACATCTGAGATGCATCGCCTGATAACACCATCAGTACATCGTGAAAAAAGATACGGTTTATCCCAAAAGTAGTGTTTCACATCATGCATGAACTTTCTCTTTTGATGAAATGAGAGATTCTCAGGCATCACTTTACTTACCACATAGTTTGTAAAGTCTGCATACCACGGTAAGTCTTCCACCATAGTGGCTAGGATATCTTTGTCGGGAAATGTATCATCAATCTCAAGGTCGGGTTGCGCTATGTGCTCACTCTCAAGTATAGATAGATGATCATCTACTTGGTTTTCGCAACCTTTTCCATCCTTTACCTCGAAATCAAATTCTTGAAGCAATAACATCTACCGAATTAGCCTTGGCTTAGCATCCTTCTTTTCCATTAAATATCTCAGAACCACATGATCTGTATGAAATACCACTTTGGTTTCCAACAAGTAAGCATGGAACTTTTCAAAAGCATAAACAACTGCTAGAATCTCTTGTTCCGTGATGGTATAGTTCTTCTGGGCTTCATTCAAGGCCTTACTTGCATAGTAGATTGGACGAAATAGCCTTTATCTTTTCTGAACAAGTACAACACCCAAAGCTACCCCGTTTGCATCAAACATAACTTCAAAAGGTAGAGACCAATCGGGCGCTACAATAATATGAGCTTCAACTAGCTTCCCTTTGAGGCATTCAAATGCCTTCAAGCAATCTTCACCGAAGTTGAACTTTTCATCCTTCTCCAAAAGTTTGCATAATGGACTAGCAATCTTGGAGAAGTCTTTAATAAACCTCTGATAAAAACCTGTATGACCAAGGAAACTACGAACTCCCTTTACAAAAATTGGAGGTGGTAGTTTCTCGATAACTTCAATCTTGGATCGATCGACCTCAATTCATCTTTCAGAGCATTTATGCCCAAGAACAATGCCTTTCTTAACCATAAAATGGTACTTCTCCCAGTTTAGCACCAAGTTGAATTCAACACATCTCTGCAAAGCCATACTCAGATTTGCCGAGCATGATTCAAACGACTCAGCTACAACCATGAACACCTCCAAGGTGTATTCAACCATATCAGAAAAATAGACATCATACAATGCTGAAAAGTGGCAGGTGCGTTACATAGTCCAAATGGCATACGTTTGAAGGCAAACGTACCATACCGGCATGTAAAAATGGTCTTCTCTTGATCTTCAGGAGCAATGCAAATATGATTATAGCCAAAATAACCATCTAAGAAACAAAACCATCCCTTCCCTGCCAATCGATTAAACATTTGGTCCATGAATGGCATTGGAAAGTGATCCTTTAGCGTCCATAAATTCAGCTTCCAGTAGTCCATATACACTCTCCACCCTGTGACAGGTCTGAGTGAAATTAGCTTATTCTTTTCGTTTGCGACTATCGTTATGCCCCCTTTCTTGGGCACATATTGTATCGGACTCACCCATTTACTGTTCGAGATTGGATACACCACCCCTGCATCTAACCACTTAATAATTTCCTTCTTCACCACCTCTTGCATAGGTGGATTCAAACGTCATTGATGCTCAATGGTGGGCATGTAATTTTCTTCGAGCTGAATCTTGTGCATACATATCCCAGGAGGGATACCAATTATATCAGCAATAGTCCAACCAATAGCTCTCTTGTACCTCTTCAGAATAGAGATGAGAGCTGATACTTGTTGCTCACCCAAATCAGCCGCAACAATAACCAGAAGTGTATTTCCACTTTGTAAGAACGCATACTTTAGATGACTGGGAAGCTCCTTCAATTCTAGCATTGATGGCTCTTCAATGGATGGTTTCGCTGGTGGTGAAGGTCGATTCTTAAGATCAAGGTCCAGCTTCTTAGGAGCATGAGAATATGACCCTATTCCTGTTAGAGCACAAATAGTTTCTTCATAATCTTCAACATCCTTATGCTCAAAATTCATAAGCACAGCAGCCAATGGCTCAATAATAAGCTGTTTCCCTACAGATAATTCTTTCTCATCTTCATAATAAACCTCAGCTATAGAGAACACATTCATATCTTTAGGCTGCTTCATTGATTTGCATACATCAAAATGAACCACTTCATCATTCAATCAAAATAAAAGCTCATTAGCACTTAAATCAATAAGCACACTTCCTGTTGCAAGGAAAGGGCGTCCTAAGATTATGGGAACTTCAGAATCCACCTCACAATCCAAAATAACAAAGTCTGCAGGAAAAATAAAGGTATTAACCTTCACCAATACATCATATAAGATACCAACAGGTCGTTTTACCGTCCTATCTGCCATCACGAGCCGCATATTGGTTGGTATAGGATCTCCCAACCCCAACTTTCAGTAAATAGATAGCGGTATCAAATTGATGCTAGCTCCCAAATCGCACAATGCCTTAGCAAAATCCAAAGATCCAACCGTGCAAGGAATAGTGAAAGCACCAGGATCTGCCTTCTTCTGTACTAAAGAGCTCATGGCAATTGTACTGCAATGACGAACATTATCTACCAGCTCATAGCTTGCTACCCGTTTCTTTGTCAAAAGGTCCTTCATGACTTTAGCATACCCAGGCATCTGTTCCAGTGCCTCCACCAAAGAAACATCAATAGTCAGCTGCTTCAACATGGTCATGAATTGACTGAACCTGGTGTCATCAGCTTTCTTTTTCAGTCTCTGAGGAAAAGGTAGTGGTGGAAGGGGAAGAGTTTTCTCCACTACTTTCTTTTTATATTGCTTCTGATTATCGATCTTTTCAGGCTGTAGACATCTAGGGGTAACATCATGAATGTTCTCTTCAGCTTCTAGAGTATCATCACAATCTGCTTTAATAACATTCTCTGCTATATCATCAACCACTTTCTTGCCTTTGGATGGATTTTCCAATACCTTACCACTCCTGGTAGTAATATCCATACATGATCCGTCATTCCTTGGGTTTTGTATAGTGTCGCTAGGTAAGGTGCCAGCTTTTCTTTGGTTAAATGCCGCTGATAGTTGACTCAATTATTGCTCTAGCTATTTTATTGCAGTAGAATGGGAGTCAACCAATTGATTTATTGAGGATAAATCATTCTTTACCTCAGTTACTCCCATGTTGGTTGCCTCCACTCCTTTCAACAGCTTAGCCATCATATCTTCCATGGACATCTTTCCAGAGCTAAATGCCAAAGCCTCACGATTTCTAGGAGGAACATACAAACCACTCCTGTCAGTCTTATTCTTCCAACTACCCTGATCACGGTCCTTGTATCCTAATTTTTCATAATAGTTACGACCTTGGTTTCCTTGGGCATTGCCTCAGAAACCCCTCTGATTATTCAAGTAGTTAGCTTCCTCCTCAGAATCGGATTCATCTCTTCCATGTGATACAATGGCCTTAACCTTTTTCGTCTTCCCTGATAATAAACGCTTGGTAAGAAGATCCATCTACGTTTTCATGTGATCCATATCTTGGTCACGTTCCTCTTGTTTTCGTCTCTGTTCTGCAGTCATGCCAATAGATATAGTAGAGCTTGATACCTCAGAATCCTTGGTATGCCAAGCTCTACTCTGCTTTGTCATACGATCTAGCATATCACTTGCCTCAATAAAAGTAAGGTCCATGAATGACCCACCTACAACATTATTCACCACTGGCTTTCTCACCGAGTTCAAATCCCTGTATAATGTTTCCATCAAGTAGATATTGGTCATCTGATAGTTTGGGTACCGCATAAGCTTCTTATTGAACCTCTCCCATGTTTCGTGGAGAGCTTCAGTTGAAAGCTGTCAAAAATTGTTGATCTCATCTCTTAATTGTGATCTCTTGGATGGCGGAAAGAATCTTTCTAGGAAAGCGTCTTTCAGTTGCCTCTAATTAGTAATAGAGTTAGGAGTTATCCCGTTCAACCATAGAGTTGCCTCTCCAGATAAAGACAATGGAAATAAGCTTAGCCGAATTGCATTCTATCCAACTCCTAGATTGTCAAACGACTTGCATATTGAGATAAAATTTATTAGATGCATATTTGGATCATCACCTGACAGTCCACCAAATAACCCCTTGAGCTACAATGGCTGAATCATGGTATTGAACTTGGCTCCGGGTGCCAAGGGTGGAGGAATAATAGCCCCTGTGGCACCAGCTCCATCCAAATCATCATCATCATCATCAAAAGGAACCTACACAACTCGGCGGTCAGGTCTCATTCTAGCTTGACGATCTCTCCTGTTCACAGGTGCTGCCACTTCATCTGCACACCTTGGATTTAGTAACTCATCATCACCCAGGTCTTCATCATCAGGATTTGTTGCTCGACCTGGGTTATTAATGTTCTGTTGATGCACTTGAGCAGCTGCCAATGCAGCTAATCTAGCCTGCTCCTATTGAGTAGCCCTTCTTTCAATGTCTCGTTGTGCATCCATTTTGCCAATAAGTTGTGGTTCAGGATTTATGGGTAATAATGGCTGACCAGAACGTCGTGTATTTGGCATCACTCTACCAAACCTGAATAAAACAAAAACAACAAACAAAAAGTAAAATTCAAGAATCTTTGACCAAAGGGTCTATTAACTATCACAAACTTAGTCGACAACCGTATTCCCCGGCAACGATGCCAAAATTTGATACGTCCAAATTACAGCTCTCGTTAGAAAGTGTAAGCGATCGCTGTCAAATATAGAACCCAACTGGGTTGGGTGTCGAATCCCACAGGGAATACTTGGTCACTAAGTGTTGCAATTATTAGTAGACTGTTGGTCGAAAATTCCACAGAAAAAAGAGGGTTTGATTTATGCATGAACTAATAGTATCAAAATAACGAATGAGACAATTTGTTTAGTAAGATTTAATCACAGAGAATAATAAGTTAGGGTTATGTCCACCTTGTAAGCTTTACTTCTCTATTAGCTAAGAGTAATGCGGAATTTAGACATGTCTGCACTTATAGAGATTCGTATTTTAATTCTAAATCCAAGTGTTTCCCAACCATCAAGGATTTATTTCACTTTAGCTCTCTCGAGCCTAAAGTGTGTAACGAATGGTACAAATTCTCCAAGAAAGTTAATCCGTTTAAGGCATTAACGTGTAAATAGGGGTTGAAACCCTATTTTCTTGTCATACTCTCTTTTCCAGACATGTAACTTTTTCTCTCGAACAAGTTAATGTTATACTAGCCTATTCCCTATGTTTGCAACCATGAGAATTTAATTAAAACGAAGAGAGTAATGATATAAGTGGCATAGACATCAAGAATTCACAAACTCATAGCAATAGATAGTATCTTACAAGGTTTTCATAACCCTAACAGAGAAGTTTAGCTACTCATGATTACAACGGAAAACAAAGTAGGCATCATCATCATACCAAAACTAGAACAATCTTGGCGATGGAAGTGATTTTAGCGTTTTTCTCCCTATCCGTTCCTCAAGACTTAGTCGTGTTTCTCTGTCATAAACTTACAGAATCTGTAACGTGAATTATGAAAAGTGACGAATAATCAATAATCCAAAATCTGAATAATGCTGAAAAATTCAGCAATAGGGTTTTTAATAGTATCCTTGTCCAATAAGTTGCTACTGCCTCCTTAAGTATTTAAAAATATTGGGTTTGCCTGGGAAAAAGTTCCCATGCATCACTTTCAGTCCAAAAGCTGCCTTCCCTCTAATGTTATGTTTTCTTTTGTTGCTCACAAGTCCATAAAGTGCTGAAATCTTCATCATTAATACTTGAAAAACATGCTAATCACGTAGGTCATCTCACTTAAAGGAAAATGGACTAAAAGTGCAGGAATTATATAAATTATCCTCAAAACTTAGCTAAAATATGGGTAAATTATGGTTCTTAGGGGTATAAATACGCCCAACATCATGTGACTAGATAGAAAGAAGGGAAACCAAACCATACAAACTTGTCTGCTTGGCTGCTAAACTGAATTATTGGCTTACGGACTAACTCATGATGAAAACTAATTCTCAACTGGAGCATTTCCTTGACACTCTTTCTTTAGAGTTATAGTGACTTTAGGGAGCAAGAAATCTTGGCATGGGCTGAATAAAACATATGAATAATAAATCACATCCTGGTTAAAAAACTTTAATATGAGGCGAGGCCTACGAATCATCATCTAAGATAGAGTGACTAAACCTTATGCACCGCAATTATAAATTTTCAAGCTTAGACATATTTCTCGAATACTATCTCAATTATAATCTCCACCCCATTATGACACTTCACCTGAGACCACAGTAAATATTCACATGGGCATTGAGAATAATTCATAAACATACTAACTTGTCTGATTAACTGAATTCCTGATAGCTGAATACTGGTCATGTAAGATTGAACTGTACTTAGTCTTGACTGAAATTATAGAGTATTTTATGTATAAGGTAAGGGTTGACTGAGCAACATGAGGTACTGAGCATGAATACATGAAGACTATATTATTTCAAAATGCAATACCAAGCGTATAACATAATTCCAAAATAGTCCGTAAACTGAGGTACTGAAATACTGATAACTGAATAACTGATAGCTATATGCTATGGTTAAACAAACATAAAACTAAACTGAGTTACTGATTTAATTTTAGGAATGGGATTGGGACTGAGACTGTATTGAAACTGAATTCTAGGTTTTGATAACTCTACCTACTGAGGTCTGATCTGGACTAAATTCACCCACTATGTTCAATCCTACTCAAATATCCGAAATACATTTTGCCACTTACACACTAATATGACATTCAAGCTTGTATTCATAACTATAGCCTCATGTAAAACTAGCATGTAATAATCTTTTATTAATATGAAACATTTACTCGCTCTCTTCTAAGCACCTGCTCATCACTAAATTATTTTGTAAGAAGAGTCCACTGAAGGGTTAAAATATGAGGACCTGATATATGCATGAATACTATACAAAACTCGACACTTACTGAGGTCTGAGAAATAAAATATCAACACCATGGATTTATCAAATGGCATAAACTGAGCATATGCATGATGAAATTTAAATTTAGCTAATCTCTCGAAGTGTAGCATGGGTCATGGGAACTGAGCATATTGTGTAGCATGACATGGGTACCTGAGTCATGAGCTGCATGACTTGAGTCTGGAGTTTTTGTATTCATGGAACATGGTTCGTAACACAAAATTCCTTATACTAGGAACTGTAAGAATACATGATTTTTGCTAACGTGCTCGAGTATAAGCCATAATCATACAGATAACATATAATACATGAATAGATATCATGATAACTAATGGGTTTTGAGAGTCTGAAGTATGATTTGATAATGATCTTCATGATCATTCTCACTACAGGAATAGACAAGAATGTCATCGATGAAGACTATAGTAAACATGTCTTATTACTGCTTGAACACGCGGTTCATCAAGTCAATGAAAGTTGTTGGGGCATTAGTAAGACCAAATGACATAACTAAGAATTCAAAGTGACTATACAGAGTTCTGAAAGTTGTTTTTGGAATGTCCCATTCCCTGACTCTAAGCTGATGATAGCCTGATCTGAGGTCTATCTTAGAGAAGTAACTGGAACCCTGAAGTTGGTCAAAAAAGTCATCGATTCTGGGTAGTGGATACTTGTTTCTTGATCGTGACTCTATTTAGCTGACATTAGTCGATACACATTCTGAGAGAATCGTCTTCATTATGCATGAATAGAACTGGTACACCCCACGGGGACATATTAGGTCTGATGAATCCCTTATCTAGGAGATCCTTTAATTATTTTTTTAATTCTTTGAGTTCTTCTAGGGCTATTTTATATGGCAGAATAGATATGGGCTAAGTATCTGGAAGAAGGTCTATTTCGAAGTCGATTTCCCTTTTGGGAGGAACTCCGGCAAGATCTTTGGGGAATACGTCTGGGAATTCACATACTACTGATACTGACTTAAGAGTAGGGATTTTTGATCTAGAGTCCTGAACTCAAACGAGATGGTAGACATATCCCTTAGATATTATTTTTCTCGCCCTAAGGTAAGAAATAAGATGAACCCTAAGTGCTGAAATACTATCCCTCCATTCAAGGATGGGTTCATTCAAAAATTAAAACTGGAAAATTCTATTTCTATAGCTGACTGAGGCATAGTAGGAATGAAACCAATCCATGCAAAAAATGACATCAAAATTAGTCATCTCTAATTCGACTAAGTCTGCTAAAGTGACTTTCTGAGATACCATAACCGGACAGTTCCTATATACCCATTGGGCTATGATAGATTTACCCACTGGGGTAGAGACTACGAAAGGATCTGCTAGGATTTCGGGCCTGACTCCGAATTCAACAGCTATATAAGGCGTAATAAAAGACAAAGAAGCTCCTGGGTCTAGCAAAGCATAAATATGCAAATGATAAACTTGTAATATATCGGTGACTACATGAGGAGAAATTTCCTGATCCTATCGAGATTGAAGGGCATAAAGTCTGTTTTTTCGCTGCCCACTGGTGGCACTGGATGCGGCACCCTGCTGATTCGGGATATCGGACTGAGTTGGGGGTCAATTATACTGACTCTGGAAACTTGACTGATGAAAATGTTTGACCCTTTGGCCAGGATTTCCACATCCCAAACATACATCACTACCATCTTTACAGATACCCTAGTGGTTTCTACCAAATTTCTAGAAAAAGGGATTTGTTTGGGCACTCGTTAGCCTTGACATTCTGGCCCTATTATTTTTTCTCTCCTTTTTCCTACGTCTCTCCTCCTTGTTGATTATTCTGAGCAACTACTAAATGAGCTAAGACGATAAAAGCAGCTCTAAATTCAGCGTGAGAAACAAGCTCATTTAGGGTATCTGCCTGAATGGGCAGAGGGGCTGGCTGACTTTTATTACTTTTCTCATTAACTTCTCTAGAAGGCATGTTATGGAATCATAAGGAAGAGATGAATTATACTGAAAGTTTAACTTAAGCTCATACTCACCCTCACGATATGAATACTGAAGGAAGGGAAACTTTTCCTAAAACATCTTGTAGCCTCCTATCCATAAGTGTGGCGTGCTACATACCTATGCAAAAAACTCTACTAGATGCGACTTTCAGATTTTGTAGGACTCTGTTGAACCTTAGGCTCTAATACCAACTTTGTAACGCCCCGATTTTGTACCCCGAATGCTACACGGTGCTCATAATCTCGAAAGACCACAAGCTAACCCATGACTGGTACCTATTGTATTAAATAAATAATAATACTATAATATGTGGAAATTGGGTGGAAAACATGCCATAAGGTTCAATACTGAAATAAAATTGAATATGGTATAACAATATCAAAATTGAAATATCTGTCTGAAATACTCTAGTCTGAAAAGCCTCTAAACTGTCTGAAATGTAAAGTTGATGGGAAAAGTTCCCAACTAACTCTGGCTATAGAAATAAAACTAATATACTAAAATAATAATTATGTTTTCAAACTATGAGGACTCACCACTTACTATGACTGTTGAAAATCTATAACTGCTAGGGATGATTAGGAGTCTGTGCGTCAGAACCTATGATATAAGACATCATAGTGCAAGAGAGAAGTATGCATCAATACTTTGAATGTACTAGTATTCTAAGTGAGGTAGGCTGAAATGCATGGGTTCATATGCATGAACAATACTGACTGAATGACATGAATATATCTGAATGAGAGTACATACATGAATATGTATACTGTAACTGAGATTGTGATAACAATGGATACTGAGTCTGAATACTGATTGACTAATATCTGAGTATACTGATATTGAATTACTGAAAACTAAATAATTATGTCTAATAGTCTTGATTCTGTGGAACTATGCTGAGTTCTGTACTAAACAGAGTGACTGTGTCTGATAGTCCTGAATTTGTAGAACTTAACTGAGTTCTGTACTGAGACTGAATTTGAAACTGAGACTATGGAAGGGAATCATCTAATCAACATGCCCCTTTCTAAGACATGGTACAATCTCGAAACATGATAAATAACTACTTAATCATTATTCATTCATTGGGACATTCTAGAAAACACTTGCATGACATGAACTTGAATACATGCTATCATGATATAATTTTGTTATTTAATTATAACGACCTGAGACTACCCCCTTGTCATCAAACAGTGCTTACAACCCCGAAGGACCATAAGCTAACCCATGAATGATATCTGCTATGAGCACTGAATAATAATACTATAATTAATATGGAATAATAGGCTAAAATTCCATAAGGTTAAAAACATCTAAAGTACCAATAATGAGTAATAACATCTGAATCTGAAATACTGTCCAAAAATCTAATCTGGAAAGCCTCTAACAGAAACTGTCTGAAAGTGGAGTTGATAGGAGAATACTCCAACTAACTCCATCTACTAAAATACTGCTAAGCTAAAGTACTAAAATAAAAGCATATCCTCGGTAGATGAGGACTCACTGCTAAATTTGCTACTGCTAGCTAAATCTAGCTAAGCGCGGTCAGGAACCTGAGCATCGAACCTATGATATGAAATATCATAGTATGGAAAAGAATGCATCAGTACGTGGGAATATACTGGTATGCTATATGAGGTAAGGCTGAATGTAAGGGTTCATATGCATGAACAATAACTGACTAAATGATATAGAGTAACTGAATATAAGAGTATGTGTATACTATAACTGAGCTTTTCTGAAGCTACGTACCGAGTTTTGATAACTATATAACTGATATCTAAAATTACTAATAATTGAATTACTAATACTGATTAACTGTGTCTGATAGTCCTGATTCTGTAAGACTGAGCTGAGTTCTAAACTGAAGACTGAAACTGAAACTGTGGAAGGTAACCATCTAACTGGCATACCCAAAATAAGAGAAGATAACTGAGATGGGGTCCAATCTGTACCCCCAATTGGAAGGGTGCCAGAATCATGCCAAGGGTACTAACACTAGCTGTAAGTTAACCCTAACTAGCAGAATGATATTTTGTCAACCCTCACTAATAGGAAAACTCATGAGAGATGTGTCAACCCGTATCTAGCAGAAAGTCATCTCAAACTACGCTAGCTATGTAGTTCTACAACTTAGGGATTGAAACTAAGGGTCAAACCCTACACTAACAGGAATGGCCTCACGCTTGGGTTCACTCGGTGTTGAATCCTACTCCAAACAAAAAGCCACTAAACTGATTATGCTGAACTGGAATAGACTGATATAGATTTTACTGAGTTTTCTTAAGTTTTGTAACTGACTGAGTTCTACTCAGTTTTGTAATAGACTGAGGGTACTACTGATCGTGACATGACTGATACTATTCTGTAACTGACACTAGCTCTATGTAACAACTAAATGTCGGGCATTAAATACCCCCAGGACTGGATAGCATGAAAAGTAAAGCAAAGCATAATCTTGAATAACATAACAATATAGTTAATTCATAGAGACATTTTATCAAACATTTATGATGCCTTAACTTATACATGAATGAGGATTACATGTTAGCATATTATAATGGCATTATTTCATTCTTATAGACAATTTATTAAACACATCGGAAACATACTTGGTTTATTAAATCATAAACACTTAGGGTTAACATGGATACAACAATCAATGAAATAAAGTTTCCAACTTACGAAGGACAAAATAATCCTAAGTCTGAATACTTTGCTAGAATTTTTTTAAGTTTGGGACCCTTTAGCAAGCTTAAAAGACTGAGTTGAGGTTAGAATTTTGCGGGGTTTTACAATAAATTATTTTGTTGGCTAAGGTCGATTTGTTATATTCATCGTAATTAGTTGGCAGACTAATCACTTTTGATAACAAAGTTGGGGGAAAGGCTATTTTTGGTAAGAAATAAAATTTGGGCTATTTTTTATGTAAGAAATTTAATTTCAAGGGAATATTTTGTATAATTTTTTCTATTAAAATTTGAAAAGTGTTACTTTTAATCAGACTTTTGAGAGTCGTAGATTCAATCAGTTAAACTTCATTAGACTTTTCAATCAATATCAACAAGATATTATGTTATTTTAGGCTTGATTTATTTTTGTTTGAATGTAAACTAAAACAAAGTATATTCAAATAAAGGGAATCAAAAGTTTCTTAATATTTTTGTATTAACCATATAGTTCTAATATTAAGGTGTTTGACTTTTATTAGTACTAATAAATATACAATTAAGACGTTTGACATTTATTGGTAACAAAAATATATATTGAGTGTTGCAGTTGCATATAATAGAATAACTTCATTCATTCCTTTTAGTTGTTATCATAAGACTTTGAACAACTATTAAGAACTATTAATTAAGTGTATAATTTGACTCATATACCTCTTATAAATACTTGTCTATATAAACTATGGCCGACATAAGTTCACCAATTAGGATGCGTGACTGACGCATCTTTTTTATTCAAATGATTTGGACTTTTTTTTTTGAAAACTTACGTAATTTCGATAGGAGTATGATCAAGTAACAATATACTAATGCCCCTATGCTTTAATAGATGATCCCATAATAATTTTTTCAAGATCAAGATTCAAAAATAAAAGAAAACACATAGAAGAAAATGGTTCAAAATTGTGAAAATGGGGTTTTTTATATTGCCTTATGAAACTATGACAGTCACAAGACTTTTGACAATGCATCTCACAAGTTCAGTTTCCCTTTTCGTACTAATGGCAAAACAAGTGAGTGAAAACTATTTATCAAGCTGATACAAGAGGTTCTATGAATGACATTATGATATTAATGAAAAATTTTACATACACAAATGACAATCATCCTAACAATTAGCAATTAACAATATTACTCTGATGTCCTAGCCACATAGAAGTCTCATACACACAGTAATCATTTAAATTTGAACTGGTACAAGTACGCTAAGTCTCAAAACAAAATTCAAACCACTCGTGAAAAATATCATAAGTTTAACATCATTTTCTATGCCTCAATTTTTGAACAGTTGGACTAAGATTACTCTAGGACTTTACTTGTATTATAATATAGGCTCGAAAATGGATATAGTATATTTAAAACTAGTGACTAAGTCCTCCTTGACATGATACTATCTTTATTTCATTTTTGACCAATTCATTTCCTTCCTATTATGAATTTATTCATTTTTTTTACTATTGGGTATGACTTTCTTCAAGATCAACTCTTCTTTTTATTTTTTTTATTTTTTTTACCATGTGTCACATTCATTTTTCCTTTTTCATCACCATTCTTTTTTTCATATTTCATTATTCTATTCATACACTTATGCATTTGTCACCCTCAACTTAAGCAATTTTTCTTAGTTGAGGTGCACAATGTCTAAGGAGACACCAGGGTCAAAAAAAATTTCAAAACAAAATTGAAAGGTGAATAGGCTAATGAATAAAAATGATCAATTAGACTCAAAATTAGGGATCAAGAGACTATTTACATTAGTTGGATTGTTATTTAGGTTGAGTGGACTAATCATAAAAATGGTGTATGATCTTTTGTTAAACAACTATCCTATGACATAAATAAGACTAACCAGTCAAGTTCTATATTGCACACATAGAGTAAGAACAATATTAGCACATCTTACGCATAATTGGCACAAAGTTACATTAACTGTCAATAACTATCAAGTTTAAGCCCTAGTTTAAGAAACAATTGTCATATTCATATACCTTTTTCGTGTAAAGATCCAAAAAGATCAATATATCAATCTAAATAAGCACGCCACACAAAATTTAGAGGGCCCCCCATTTTTCAAAACATGTTATTGCATATACTGCTCTAAATTCTCTTATATTTCTTTTACAAACTCACATCTTTACCATTAACAAACCTAAGAAATAGTGTCATAGAATTTGAGCCTTCATCAACACATGCAATAAACACGTCTGATTTTTCACCCCATTTTTTCAATGCTTCTACTGAAGATTAGTGGATAAATAAGTAGTGGGGGGTGGGGATAATCCCTAAACCCCATGCATAAAATTATTAAAAAATAAATAGTGAGAGGTATATATTTGAATTTTTAAAAAATAAATATAGTTCTTATATGAATAAAACACTATCCTATATTATATGATAAGAACTTTCTATTAATATAATGAAACTTCTTACCATATCATGTCGTCGATATTCTCTTACAAAAACAAACTTTCAAACAAAGTAAAAAAGTAAATAAAAAAGTCAAACACGATGTAAACTTTTTATGGCATAAATGAAGCCAAAACATCATACTTGTTGCATATGTAATTTCTCAAAATAAGAAAGTAAAAATAGATCTAAATGACTTCTGGCATCAATTAAAACTAAAGCAAAGGAAAAGAACTTTAATAAAAGATACCTTAAGGATTGACAACAAGAATTTATTGACATAAGATTTTGATAATCTATTTCCCTGAAATTAAACCCAAACAAACAACTAATGGATTATATCGTCATTAGCAATGCACACGAATAAGACTTCATCTACTTTATATGTTCAAAATCACTATAAGGAACATAAAGTTAACAACGTAATTCAAATTTTATCGTATATATCCAAATGGACACCACCCATTCATTCTCACCAATTAATGAGAATTCAAACTCATAACACAGTTCCAACTTCAAGAGATGTAACTTCTCTACCTCGGTGGGGGGCAACACAAGCCCAATCCAAATTCTTTTCTCAAGCAAGTCTATATCTAAGGAGGATTCTAATGTTTGCAACCATTAGAAATTGATTATGATGATAAAATTAACAATACGAACATAAACACTACATCAATCTATACCATCTTTGATCCTATAGATGTTAGTTCACCATGGCCCCATAAACCTAGTTGTAAAATTTAGCCAATCATAGCTTAGAAATAAAAAATATTCATAGAAATCATAAGTGAAGAATGAACTTAATAGATGAAATCACAAGAACTCAATTTTTATTGAAAAACATGATTCAATCGATAAAACCCGCAAACAAATCATAATAACACTTGTCTTTTCTCTCCAAAACAAAAGAAGATTAAATAAACCCTAACAATGGATATTTATCATTCAAGACAATTTGAAATCTAATTAAACTAAAAAATATTGTCTCGTGTCTCACGGTTAAGTTGACGGCCCATCGATTAAGTGATGGTCCATCTCCTTAACCATTGCCTCTTTCTAGTGAAGATTCCCTTAAATTTGCTTAAGTTCAATATCGAGGTGATAGGTCATCGTCATGGTAATGGTTCATTGAGGAAGCGGTCGCTTGAATTCGATGAATATCATTGACTATTAGAGAACCACGGTAGCCATGACAGTTCGTCAGGATAGTGATTATCCATTAAGAGAGCCATCAGGACTTCTACACTTGACATTGTACATTATTTAAGTCTGATATTTGGGGTGATAGTTTGTCTAGAGGTTGATGGGTCGTCAACTAGATCATCACATCCTTCTTTTCAGCATTATCAACACTTTCCTCCTTATGGCTCATTTCCTACACATGTAACATAAAAGCGATCAAATCAAACAAAAGTTACACTAGTACTTACAATTATTCCTGGCCAAAAGCATCAAATGTGCAGTCAAATATTGGTACATTAACACCCTCAAATTAGAACGTTTTCTTGTCCTCAAGAAACCAAACAAGATTATCCTTAAACATAATACCTGTTTTATCTCTTTTTTACTCTAAGGGTTGGAAAATATTTGATTTTTGACTTTTAAACTATTTTAAAACTTTTGAAGAAAATTTTGATAAAATTTTAGAAATTACAAAGTCACCATTTGATTTTTTAAGAAAATATCAAGAAAAAATTAACAAATAGTTTAAGGACTTGAAAACAGAAAAAAATATTAAAATTAGACAAAAATGGATAAGGATTCAAGTAACAATTGAGAGGATTTTAAGACACTCAAGAGCGTCTGTTAAAAAATGATTGATCAAAAGATAAGTTGACTGATTTGAATATTTTAAAAACATGGCTAATTTTTATAACATCGGGAAATTTATTTGAAAAATATAGCATTCATTTGATTCAAGTGAAAAGTTGTTTATTTAAATTAAAAAAAAATTTCTCTCATTGTAGAAATTTTTATCTTTAAAGAAAAATACCCATCCAAACAAGTTAATAAATTTGACTAATTAGTGAAAATACTTTGATTTTTATAAGAAAAATTATTTTTTAGATTGATGAGAATCCTTTTAACTTAAATATATCAATTTAACACATCAACAAAATAAAATATCATTTTTATAGATTTGAAAGGCTTAATCTAAGAGAAAAAGTCGACAAGATCCATTAGTTCTTTAACAAGGAAGCTAAACTATGTGGTGAATAATAAAATGAATCAACGAAAATCATGTGGAGAAAATAAATTGGAAAAAATTCATAAAAGCACAACTTAAGATACCAAAAATACTAAAAATCCATTCAATTTGAAAATATTACAAAAATCCTTTTTTCCCTCTTTTCACTCAAAACATCAGATACATTCATTCCAATTTCTATTTTCAAGGCTACTACTTTGTGAAGCAGCACATGCTCCATCAAATGACATAATTCATGCTCCATCTTCTAATTAACAGCTAAATATTCTGCCCAAAACATAATTTTGTTAATAATATAATTTTAAAAAAAATATTTTTCTCCATATTCAACTTCTAGATTTTTCTTCTCCATATTCAGATAGTGCGATTTGTTTTTCTTGGTGCAATTTCTCTTCTTCAACTATTTTCAAAGCTTTCTGGGTGCGATTTTTCTTCTTCAACTATTTGCAAAGTATCTCCACTAATTATCTCAATTATATGGACCTAATTAAATAATTTGGGTGATTTGTACAAATAGAATAGTTTATTTATTTTAGTTTTGACCTTGTTTGAATAAGTTTAACAAGCATATCTTGCATGTTGGAATTCATAATAGGCATATCGCTAAATGTCTGAATATATGAGCAAAAAATTCTTATCATAACTTTTCGTTTATTATTAGAATTTTAGTAGAAATTGTATTGTAATTTTGGAATAAATTATCTATAAGTTATGATGGTTATCTAAAACTTATGATGCATAAGCAAAAAATTGTATTCACCCTGAAGGATCACGTAAGCTTTAATCACATTGTGATGTAACTTTAGAATGAACTATTTACAAATCTTAGTTGATACACCACCATAAATATTTATAAAATAATACAAAAAAGATATTCTAAACTTCATTATATTCAAAGAAATATGTATCTCCCTTTTGATCTAATTAATACATTACGTATGTCTACCAAATAGTTCAAAAATAAATGTATCTCAGTAATTAAAATTATGTATCTCAATTTCAATATTATGTGTCAAAATATGAGATACATATTTTCGGCTTAAAAATGGAAACAACTTTGTATTTTTTTGCTAAATTTAAGCAACAAACGATACATATTTTGGTTTGTCAGAACGTTCGACTTTAAAACTTAAAAAAAAATGATGAATTTCACAATTTGACATATTATAATCCAATAAACTTAAAACTAGTAATTTGACAACTTAAAACTAGTAATTTGACCCACAAACTTAAAACTTAAATTTTTTAAATAAGGGAACTTAAAATTCAGATTATAAATGAGTTGACAGACAAATCATGAGTATATCTCTTGATTATAAAAATTTGACAACTTAAAACTAGTAATTTGACCCACAAACTTATAACTTAATTTTTTTTTAAGAAAGGGAACTTAAAATTTAGATTATAAATGAGTTGACAAACAAATCATGAGTACATCTCTTGAATATAATCTGATTTTTTAATTTGTATTCATGATGGATGAATTACATACACTATGACATCGGACAGTTAATTATAATCTGATTTTTTTATTTTTATTAATGATGGATGAATTACATACACTATGACATCCGATAGTGAAACAACTGGTGAAGAAAAATCTACATCGACTTTTCTTGAGGTATCAATTGAGATCAACATTGGTATATCTCCAACAACAACCATAAATATTGTATCCTTCGTGCTTGACATCAGACAGCCAAACACTGTGATGTCCTAATAAGACGTGATATTCATTACGAATTGTTGGGAAAAAAATGACAACAAATAACAGAGAAGAACGGATAACGAATTTTTTTTCAAGAATAATGAAGCTTCTTTCTTTTGAATAAACAATTAAAACTAATTATGATTTTCTAAGAATTTTTAACTAATGAAGAGTGAGTTACTCCTCAATTATAAAGATTTATGTTATTTGCATTTTTCAATGCAGATTAGCTGTTATTTGCCATTTTAAATGCAGATTAGCTACTATTTAACGCATATTAGTTGTCATGTTAGATATATCTTCTCAAAAGAATCTCTTGTAAATTTATGTATCGAAAAATTGGAAAATAATTTATGAAATTTTGATAAAAATGGGATAAAGAGTAATTAGGAGAAAACATGTTCGAATTCCTGTAAGTTTAACAAATAAAATAGCAACTTTGAGGAAATTTATATAAATTAACATGAGTTCAAGCTAATACAACACAAATTTGAATAATTGCAAATAAGAAAAGAGGTAAGAGCAAAATTGGGCTTTCTCAGCCCATCACTAGTTGTCCATATTTCATGGACTTCAACCCATCCTCCCTGATGTAGAGCAGTTGTATATTAATAACCCATTTTAGTGTATTCCACTATATATTTGTGTATCTCACTGTATATGAGCTTGTCTATGACTGCATATCACTGTACATCAACTGACGACTTGTATATTTTCTTCCCTTGTGTTGTATTTGTTGTATATCAACATATATCAGTGTATATCACCCCATGTAGTGACTCGAAGATATTTTTGGGCTTTGGTCCAACTCTAAATGCTAGGAGCGGGGAGTCCAAATGGGACTCGGACAATTCCTGCATAAAAAATAATTAACGTTAGTACTTGAATTAGGAAAGGAGACTTCAAACTAACTACAAAAGCAAGGAAGATGATATCATAAATAATAGATGTGTAAAACACCACCACCTAGATTCTATCATTTGAATTCCAAAGTTATGACTCACAATCACGCCAAAGAAATTTAAAACATAAGTCAACTGGGCGTGCTTCGTCTTAAAAGAAAGGACATAGATTCCATCTCTAGAATTCAAAAGAATGCAAAAAGGAAATCATATTGAAATTTGGTATAAAAATAAAAGAAAAAGATTAGATCTTACCCAGACCATTTTAAAATTATTATCTCACAAACAGATCCTCAATTACTAAGGAACACAAATGGTTTCACAAGCTATCCAAAGGAAACAAGACAACAAAATCTGTTTTTTTTTTGAATAACCAGGTTGTGGCAGATTGGAGGCAGCCTTAAACTTGACATATAATTTTAACACGATGGGAAAATTCAAGAATAGTTTACTCAAACCTCAGACAAGGAAGACCGAACATAGAATACTACGCTTATGGTAAAGTAATCAACATTTTGAGGAAAATTGACTCATCAGCCTTGAAAAAACTAAATAAAAGACCCAAAACTTTGAATCAAGTCATCATAAGATACGACTCATGGATAACAAGTGATCTTAATTCTAACTGTTAGATTATAAAATATCTATGCAATTTTAATCAAGCAAACGGCATGAGGGTTGTGAACTCACTAAAAAGAGGATGAGTTTTGTATAAGAAATCTCTCACTCGTTTGTATCAAAACATATTTCATGATAACAGGGGGGATTAGACGATGTAAACATATTTTGAAGTAAAATAGTCCATATTTTTTTACAAGATTCAAATAGTTAAGCAGACACCATTTTAGGAATTCATTCAACCGAATGAGACACGTCAAACACAACAAAGACCAAGTCTCATCAATCCGAACCCGACTTCATCAGTTGTTAAAAGGAACTTTGAAGATGCAGTATGTCTAATGTTATCAAATCCATAATATTATTAGTCGTGATGGGATAAACAGGGCACTATTAGAGTGATATGTTTAGTCCAAATTCAACTATGTTGTACAAGAATTTTAAAGTTTATACTATAGGTGATACAACGACAAACTTCCACACTGAAAACTCCAAGTTCATACACCTATTTACCAACCTATTCTCACTATTCCTATACCATAAATTGAAAAACTGACCGTTGGACAGTAAAATTTTCAAAGTCAAAAAAATAAATAATTTGAGACAAGAAAAATATTACAACAATCAATTTATTGATTTTTATAAGTGAGTGTTACAATCTCTATGAATCCTCTAATTTGCTTTTTCAAATATAAATTCAAGGGCTTGAAGCTTGATCTTGAATTTGAATTTGATTTGAATAATTTAAGGGTCTTTTCAAATATAAATTCAAGGGCTTGAAGCTTGATCTTGAATTTGAATTTGATTTGAATAATTTGAGGGACTTGGTCTTGACTTGTACTTGAATTCAAGGGTTTTTGAGCTTGTTCTTGAATATTGTAGTCTTGATCTTGAATTCAAGGACTTTTGATCTTGTTCTTGAATATTGCGGTCTTGATCTTGAATCTTGATGACATGATTTGAATGCTTGAGATTTTTTAGAGAAATTGCAGCATTTGATCCACGAGCTTTCTCTTGCTACTTGTTAGAGTTAGGAGGCTCCTTTTTTTTAATTATGAGGCTCCTATTTATAGTTGTGGAAAGGGAAGAGTCATGTTAAATATAGACTTCTTTTGACCAATCAGATTTGAGTGACGTGACGCCTTTTATGGGCCTTGATTTCATGGGTCTGCTGCATCATTTTTACATGTGGCATAGTCCTATTGGATCCTTCCCTTGACTTGGCATGTCACGTCATTTGACACCTGGTGCTTATTTGAGCCTCTAGAATATGACAATATCTTAGGTTTAGTGAAGTGGGTTCATCATTTGTAGCCTAAATTAATGGACTAGCCCAATAAAGATTGAGCTTTATTTAAATTCATACATGTTTGGACTTAAATAATTAATCCAATTGTATTAATCTGCAATATTTATTAAGGATTAATCTATTTTGAATTTAATATAATCCAAATTTCATACGGATTTTTATTTAATAAAATTTCGTTGCCCACAAAATGCTCCCTACTTCAAGACTTATCGAGATATTTAATCATTTTGAGACTATAATTGAAGTATGATTTATTTAAACATACTTTCTTCGTGCTTCAAAGATTTCTCTAAAGCTAAACCATGCAATTTATATATTGACATCACCTCTAAAAAAAACCTCTTATTTTTTTTCATGAATCTTCTACACATAAGACCCATTGGTGAGGCATGACATCCCATTTCAAATAGATTTTGAAAAACTTTTTACCTTACTTAACCAGGAATAAAACCTTTCCAATTTGAATTCATATGGGAGAAGGAATCAACCCCAAATTTGAATTTGTATGGGAAAAGGAAACAACCTTCAATTTAAATTTGTATTGGAGATGGAAACTCTTCCAATTTGAATTTATATAGGAGAAGGAAACAACCCCCAATTTGAATTTCTATGGGAAAAGAAAAATAATCTCCAATTTGAATGTGTATTGGAGATGGAGACTCTTCCAATTGGAAGAGAAAATAACCCCTAATTTGAATTTATATGGGAGAAGAAAAATAACCCCCAATTTGAATTTGTATTGGAGACGGAAGCTCTTCCCATTGGAGAAGAAAACATCCATCCTATAACTCTATAAAAGGAGGTAGGTTTCCCACTTTTTCAAGCCATGAATGGTAGTGAGGTAATCCCCCCACCCCCCACCCACTTTTCTTTTATTTTCGTCACTTTTTTCAGCACAACATGTTAGTAGTAGAAAATTCATATCTAATTATAGGAAAATCGAAATCATGAACCGCTTGATATTAAAGAAATTATACATAGGGATATACAACATATCCAAAATTCAGCATTAAACTCCTTCAATATAATTCTTGATAATTTTTTGAAGTTAGCCCTGAATTTTATCATGCTGAAAATTTCAGATCTGCATGTCTTTACTAAATCTTCCATATCTCAATTAGGAATGGTGAAATGATAAGGCGTTTGATTTTTTTTGTAAACATAGACTCAAATATCTATAACATAACCGAAATTCATGATTTAATACCTTCATAATTATTTTAGACAACATTTTGAAGTTGACTTTAAATTCTATAATGCTAAAAAATTCAGATCTGCGTGTCTTTACAAAAACTTCCATATCTAAAAGAAGGAGCGATGAAATCATGAATTGATCAATTTTTTTTTGAAACTAGACTCAAAAATATATAACATATTCAAAATTCATGATTTAAAAGATTCAGAATTATTGTATATAAATTTTTTGAAGATGCCACTGGATGCTGATACGTTTTCAATTTCAGGTTTGCGTGGCTTTAGGAGAAAAATCATATCTAGGCGTGGGAATGTTGAAATTGTGAGTGTACTTTTATGTTGGAAAGAGAACTCTAATATTTACAACACTTTTGGTGGGCAAGCAAACTCAAGGGTGTAATTTGATCCATATTTGTCGGTCGAGATACTCGCATATTTAGGTGGGCATTCCTTCTTTTCGCTCTCATTCCCCTTTTTTTATTGTATATATATATTTTTTGTAGGATTAAAGCAAATAAAAATATGCAACCATTGATTGAATATAGTGATGTCGGCTTGAGGTGCAAGGCCTCATCACCTCATGACCCGACTAATTTTGCTTGAACATGGTGGACGTCGGCTTAAGGTGTACGAGGAGTCATCACCTCAAGACCCGACCAATTTTTCTTGAAGACGGTAGACGTCGACTTAAGGTGTGTGGGGATTCATTACCTCAAGACCTTATCAATTTTTCTTGAAGATGGTGGACGTTGTCTTAAGATGTACGAGGCTTGTCACTTCAAGACCCGACCAATTTTTCTTGAATACACAATGGTTTTCTTTAAGTATGAGGCCCTTTCATCGATACATTTATGCGATGGTCTTCTCTAAGTATGGGTCCTTTTACCGATGCATTTATGCGATGGTTTTCTCTAAGTATAGACCCTTTTCAATGGTCAGCTTAAGGTGCAAAGGGACAAATCTTATCCACTTTAAGGCATAAAAATTTCAATATCCTTTTAAGGATAAACCCGTGAGAGGCCAGCTTAAGGTACAAAGGGACAAATCTTGTCCACCTTAAGGCATAGAAATTTTGATATTCTTTAATGATAAACCCGTGAGAGGCCAGCTTAAGATGTAATGAGATAAATCTTATCCAACTTAAGGCATGAAAATTTTGATATCCTTTAAGGATAAACCCGTGAAAGGCCAGCTTAAGATGCAAAGGGACAAATCTTGTCCACCTTAAGGCATGAAAATTTTAATATCCTTTACAGATAAACTCGTTAGAGTCCAACTTAAGGTGCAAAGGGAAAAATCTTGTCCACCTTAAGGGATGGAAGTTTTGATATCCTTTTAAGGATAAACTTGTTAGAGGACCGCTTAAGGTGCAAAGGGACAAATCTTGTCCACCTTAAAGCATCAAAATTTTGATATCTTTTTAAGGATAACTCATTAGAGGCCCCCTTAAGGTGCAAAGGGATAAATCTTATCCATATTAAGGAATGAAAATTTTGAGATCCTTCTATTCATAGGCTTGAAGAACTTTGGCATTCCAAATCTCATTAAAGGAACTCTCTTTCCTTTAGATGGGTTGCCCCCATAGCATCACAAATATTTAGTGTAAGTTTGAAATTTAATTAGAATAGTTTCATACTTAGCATTTGTATGAAGAATACTGTAGGAACATTTTTTTTTACACTCATACAACTGAACTCAGAATGAAATTCCAAGTGCCGACGTACCTCAATGAAGAGGATCAAGTCATCACATAGTTTTGGGGTGAGTAGTTTTTTTGTGTGTGTCCTAACTTTTGCCTAGGCTGCATCTTTCGAGGTTTCCAACCTAATGGACTTTTTTTTAAGCCGTACATAGTTTATACTCTTACAGGCCAGGAGTGGACATGTAGTTTATACTCGTACCTTAAAGAGTGTCATCTTCCTTCAAGGATAGTACTTCTTCAAGAACTTGTCATTGATAGGACCAATTTTCACTCCATGTGCATCGATAAGCTTGTAAGTACCATTTAAATATTCCTCTTGTACAGCATATGGTCCATCCCACTTTGGGGTAAATTTGCCCTTAGACTTATGTCCAATCTCAAAAAGGGTATTTGATGCTCAAGTGGCAGGACTACTTCAACTCCAAAAGAAAGTGAGCATGGGGTTGCTTGCGTCGGTGTATGGTAATTTATCCTATACACCCATACAGCTTCTTCCATTCATTTATGCCAGTCTCGTTTGGATTTGGTGACAACTTTCTTCAATAAGTTGCACAAAGTCTTATTGAAGTCTTCAGCTAGACCATTGGCGGCAAAATGGTACATAGAAGACTTACGTTGCTTAAATCCAAAGAGATCACAAATCTTATTCATCAGTTTGTTATCAAACGGCTTGCCATTATCAGTTGTTATATATTGAGAGATTCTGAAGTGGTAGATGATATTCACTCGGATGAAGTTTGCAACATTTTCTTTCCTCACTACCTTAAGAGCAATAGCTTTGGCCCACTTTAAGAAGTAATCTATCGCTGCCAAGATGTATAAGTGTCCACCAGAAAATTTTGGTAGTGGACCAAAAACATCCACTCGCCAAGTATTGAATGGACAAGATGCTACAGTTAGATGTAGTACCTCTAGAGGTTGATATATGAAATTTTCATGGAATTAAAAAGCTTTGCATCTTCTAGCATAGTCCAAGCAATATTTCACCATCGTGGCTAATAATGCCCATTCTTTTAATGTGAAAATAGAGCTTCGGTCCATACTGATGTGATCCATAACTCCCAAGTGTGCTTCTTGCAAAGCTTGAATTACTTCTTTATCTCCCAAACATCATAAGAGTACTCCTTTAAATGACCTTTTGTACAGTGTGTCCTTATAGGAAAGGAAGTGAGGTACACGACGATGGATATTAGTCCTTTTTCTTGGATCTTCTGGAAGTATCCCATAACACAAATAGTCAACGATAGGTTCTCCAATATTCCTTTGTAGCTTCAGACATGGAAACAAGGTATTCAACTTTATTTCTATATCCTCATCCTCATTCGATGGTGGTACTACCTATTCTTGGTAGATAGTAACCCGCGTTTGATTTGAAAGAGTTAGGGTTGAGGCCAAAAAAACTAAGGTATCATCTTGCTTATTTACTCTCCTAGGAACATATTGGAAGGTTACCTTTCCAAGCCACTCCATCAAATTTTGTACATAATCATGATATGGTCGTAACTTAGGCTTTCTGACTTCATAGCTTCCCAAAATCTGCTTGATCACTAGTTGAGAGTTGCCAAAGATTTGATATTTAGCAACATTATTAGAGCAACTAATTTTTAGGGTAAAAGAGTATGGGAGGACCTCCTCTTATGGAGTGACGAACACCATACCGGCATCGGCACCAGCTCTATCTCGATATGCGTCACTATCAAAGTTCATCTTCCATGGAGTTATAGCTTCAATAACCATTGTATCTTTATCAGAAGGTTCACCACTCAGTTCCCAATCATCAGGTACCGGGTGGTCTGCCAAGAAGTCAGCTAATTGCTTGTCCATTTATAGCCTTTTGGGGAACATACACAATTTCAAACTGCTAAAATTAAAGATACCATCTTGTAAGTCGATCACTAAGGGCTGGTTTCGATATTACAAACTTGATAGGATTTGCCCTAGACACAAGATGGATAACATGATCTTGAAAGTAGTGTAACATCTTTTGAATTGAGAAGGCCAATACCAAATACAACTTTTTAGTTAGAGAATACTTTAGCTCATTCGGCGTTATCATTCTTCTCAAATAGTAAAATGAGTTTTCTTTGGATTTACTATTTTCTTAAGCCAGTAGTGCTCCAACTGACCTCTCTTGTGTCGTGATGTAGAGTATTAATGGTTTCCCAGGTATGGGTGCCGTAAGAACTGGTGGTTTCATTAAGTATAATTTGATACTCTCAAAGGCATTACTATAAAAGAAAGTGTACTTCTTCATGAGATAACTAAATAGTTGACATTTTCTAGCCAGGTTTAAGATGGACCTCCTTAAATATGCTAGCCTTCCTTGAAGTCTTTTTAACTTATGAATATTTTGAGGCTCAGGCATCTGCAAAGTTGCATCGACCTTGGCTTGATCAATTTCAATTCCTTGGTGTCACACAATGAAGCCAAGAAACTTTCTGGAAGTAACTCCAAAGGCACATTCAATGGATTTATCCTAAGTTGATATCTTCAAAGTAAGTTGAACTCCATTCTTAGGTCTTTTAAGTGGTCGTCTCTCTTTCTTGACTTCACCACTAGATCATCCACATAGCATTCAACATTTTTATGGAGCAGGCCATTAAACATGTTCTGCATAGCCCTTTGATAAGTGACGTCAATGTTTGTCAAACCAAAAGGAATTACCTTGTAGTAATAAATACCTTTGGGCATGTGAAATATAGTAAGTTCTTCATCCTTTGGTACCATGCATATTTGATTATAGCCAGATGAACCATCCATGAAGAACATTGACTCATAACTAGTGGTGGCATCAATCATTAACTCTGGTATGAGGATTGGATAGTCATCCTTAGGAAAGGCATTGTTGAGTTCCCAAAAGGCGACAAAAACTTGAATTTAGGCATTGTTGATATTTGACTTCAAGAATAAATCCAGCTTCAATGAATTTGTTAACTTCATTTTCAATCAACAAAACCAACTTCGGCCTAAAGCGTCTTTGGGCTTGCTTAACAGGACGAGTGTCATTCTTGAATGCCAACTGATGGACTGTTTTTTTTTGGATCTAATCCAGGCATTTCCTTATATCTCCAAGTGAAGACATCCATATATTCTTTGAGTATGTCCATATAAGCAAGTTCTTCCCCCATTTCTAGAAATACACTCAGGTAAGTTGGTCTTGGATCTTTGCCTGTTCTAAGATTGACTTTCTTCAAGGGATCTATTGTGGACTTTACTCTTTCTTCAAGTTATGCCATAGCATCTCCAACATCTTTCTCCTCTTGAGGATTATTGTCGTTGATAGATATATGGTTTCACCAGAAAGCATCTTTGATCTCCTCATTATCCTTTATTTGAGATGAGACATATTTCTCATTCTAGGTTGTAACATGATATGAGGAGCCAACACTTTCTTCATCTTCCTTATATTCCTTGGTATAAACCACAGTATGAGCATTTTCTTTTAATACCTTGTTGTAGGAAACCACCAATTCTGTCTGTCGCCTTATTCTAGAAGGAATCAAACTTTGGAAATCCTTCTGTATTTTAAGTGAAGAGTGAATCATCATTCTTTGATTATTTCTCTTACACTTGTTGCTTTTCTTCTTATTTAGAGGTCCCAACTTTTCGAACACAGAGGTTCTTATAGTTGATTCTCCAAGTCAGTCAAAGACAGAAGGCCTTTTGTTGGATATAGTAGACTCTTCTTCTTAAGTGATGTAGTTACTAACTGCCCTTCTTATAGAGATGTAAATTGGAGGTGTTTGCATGTATCCTAGGAATTCACTTGCCTGCCTGTTTGTACCTTATAAAGGAAGTTTACCCAACCTTTATGGCTCATTAGGATTACATCCAGCCTTTATAAATAGCTTGTATGCACTTGGGTCGAAGCCCTCCTTTGTACGCTTCATAGAAAGTATCATATCTTGTGGAAGATTTTGAGCCACAGACTCTCCAAGTCGTATTGAGGATGAATTTATTGTGTCAATCCTTCTGATAGGTAAAGTTAGCCCCTTTAGCATATTATCTTGGGCACCAGATGGGTGACTTTCCTCTTTCTTTACCTTTTATACATATCAAAGAATAAGAGTTACCTTCTTTTTTGTAAGTACGATGCTTTTTTTTTGAAATAAAGAAGGACTTCTTGGTGATGACTTTTTCGATAGTCACCGCGACCTTTTTAGATGCAATATAATCACACTTGATCTTGGTGACATCTTCAACCCTTTTTTCATTCACAACATAATTATTTAAGTAGAATTTTGTATCAACAAAGTGTGACTCGGCCTCAGTGAATGGCTTGTCATCGGCAACTATCTTTCTTTCTACTCTACCTTCGAGTTATTTCAAGCATTGATAGTAAGAGAATGAGATAATTTTGTTCTTGTGTAACCATGGCCTACCAAGTAATATATTGTATGAAGTTTTTGCATCGATCATATATATCAATGTATTTGATTAAAAATTATCTATACGAATTCCCAACTTCATAGTTTTCATGGCCCTATAGCCCCTACTTTCAACTAGTTCATCGGTAGTGATGCCAAGATCCTTCATTATACGGATAGGCAGAATTTTAACTTCGGATCCCTCATCAATCAAGATTTTATTTATCCTTTTTTCTAGCACTTGAACTACCATTTACAAGGGACGATTGTGTAGGGATCCTCTAAGAAGAAGATTATTTTTGTAAATATGATTTTTGTATCACATACATGTGCCTTTTCACCAAGATTTTCAGCAAGCTTTTTGGAATATAAAGGAACTTCCATGGGCAGATTCTCACCCTTTCCTCCCTCTTTGATAGTATTAAAATAATACACCCTAAGGTTAACTCGAATAGTCTTCGCATGAAACCAACTTGGTAAGAATTCCCCAAATGTTACTTGATATCGTGGTTTTTAGAGGTGAAGCTTTGTTATGCTCATCCTTTTTGGAAGTTCAACCAGTTTCTGTTCCCTTGGTTTTTTTATCATTCTCCTTCTAGTTGGCTGCTCGGATGACTTCTTTCTTAGACTTATCTTTTTGTGTTTGTGCCTGGTCTATAGAGTCCAACCTTCATCATCACCTTCATCAACTAAAGACCTATCAGGCTCTAATATGTTCTCATTATGCTCTTTGACACATATTTGGACTGGGTCGAGTGAGCCAAAAGTGATAGAGATTAGATGAGAACTGATCATCTCATTATCGAAGAAGATCTTCTACTCTTTTGCTAGTTGGATGACTTTATCTTTAAATACAAAGCATTTTTCTAGAGGGTGACATACGAGCCTATGATATTTTTAATAATTAGGGTCATTGGCCCTTCCAGCTTCATTGGGATGCTTTATCTCTGGGAGTTCAATGAGCTTATGCTCAAGGAATTCATCAAAAATCTCAGCAACATCAGAATCAAGGAAGGGATATTCCTTTTCTTTCACTTCTTTTAAAGTTTTTTGATTCGTACGTGCTCCAGAAGTCGTCTTTAAGCTTTGATTCTTGCTCACCTTTGTGGTGACCTTTATAGGAGATACATCAATATTTATGGACTCCTTGTTGTCATTTTGGGGGACAAACTTTACCTATTTTTTGGGTTTCTGCTTATCATTTCCCCTTCAAGGGTCATGTATAGATGTTGATCCTTTTCCATTAAAAGACATGCTCAAATCCATATCATGATCACGAGTAGCTAGATCTTTAAAGGATATCGACATAATGCCTTGAAAGATGTAGAGAATCTCCCAGTGCATTCCTTAGATGCACATCTCTATTATAGAAGCTTCGCTGAGCCTATCTTTGTAATTTAGGCTAGTATTTCTCCATCGATTGATAAAGTCAATGACTGTTTCATCCTTTGTTTTCTGAGTATTTATGAGCTCTACCATGCTCACTGTATGCCTTATGCTATAAAAGCGATTTAGGAACACGTGCTCCAACTTCTCTCAGCTATCGATGGAATTAGGATCAAGGTCTGTATACCAATCAAAGAAATTTCCCTTTTGGGAATGAACAAACTATTTCACAAGATAGTCACCGTAATTTCCAACATTGTTACATATCTAAACAAAGTGTCCGACATCCCGTTTTAGGTTCCTTTGCCCTCAAATTGTAGAAATTTAGGGAGTTGATAGCTGACAGGCATTTTGAGGCTATCTATCCTCGCAGTGTAAGGCTTGGCATACGTAAAGGAAGATTTGGTGACAACATCGTACTTGTCTTTAAGGGCCCCTTCAATGAATCCCCTCAATTGCCTAATCATGATCATTTCCTCACAAAAAAACGTGCACCTCTTTAGTAGGTGGTGTTTGTTTCATAGGATTTTATGTCTCATGAACCTCTGGAGATTTTCCAGGTGCATGGCTAGAATCTCTGTCTATCATACCTTCCACCCTATCTATTATCTTATCAATTCGAGCATCTTAATTCTGAAAATATTTGGTCAAGCCCTCAATTACCTTAACCAAATTTGCAAGTTTCTCCTCCATAGGAAAGGCATCAGTCACCATTGTTTGTATAATCACTGGAGATGTCAGAGAGTAGCACGGATTATCGTATAAGTTAATCTTTGAAGTGCTCAACTTATGTAGTGTAATCGGAGATGATGAGTTGCTTGAACGATCATCGCCCTTTGCGCCAGAGTGTTTGGAACCGAAATGCTCAAGTAGAGCTAGAGTCTTCTTAAATGATTCCACCACACTACTTTCTCCTTCTGAATCACTTGCATTGGACTTCATTCCTTTCGGGGTTGAAGATCCAAAAATTGGAGTAAGTGCATATGACACTGATGTGTTTGTTGTCCTAGAAAGCCTACCTTACTCCCTGTGATAGCTCCTAAGCTTCCAAAAGTAACACCAAGGATTATATATACTTCATCAGAGAACTTTGAGACAACAGACTTGTAACCAGTTGATTGAGAGTTGACCTTCTTGGAAGTCATTTTAGTAATGTTGAACTTTACAGTTGGAAAAGTTGAGATGAGAGGTAGAGATTGTCCACTGAGCGTGCAAGAATTTGTTGGACAGTAAAATAGTCAAAAAAATAAATAATTCGAGACAAGAAAAATATGGCAATAATCAATTTATTGATTTTCATGAGTGTTACAATCTCTATGAATCCTCTTATTCGCCTTTTCAAATATAAATTCAAGGGCTTGATCCTTGATCTTAAATTTGAATTTGATTTGAATGATTTGAGGGACTTGATCTTGACATGTTCTTGAATTAAAGGGCTTTTGATCTTGTTCTTGAATATTGCGTTCTTGATCTTGAAAATCTTGATGAACTTGATTTGAATGCTTGAGCTTTTTTAGAGAAATTATGGTGTTTGATCCATGAGCTTTCTCTTGCTACTTGTTAGAGTTTTGGGGCTCCTTTTCTGAATTATGAGACCCCTATTTATAGTTGTGGAAAAGGTAAACGTCATGTTGAAGATGGACTTTCTTTGACAAATTAGATTTGAGTGACATGGCGCCTTTTATGGTCTTTGATTTTATAGGCCTACTGCATAATTTAGACATGTGACATAGTCCTATTGGATCTTTCCCTTGACTTGGCATGCCACGTTATTTGACACATAACACTTATTTGGGCCTCTAGACTATGACAATATCTTAGGCTTAGTAAAGTGGGCTCATCATATTTAGCCCCAATTAATGGACTAGCCCAATAAAGAATAGACTTTATTTAAATCTATACATGTTTGGACTTAAATAATTAATGAAATTATATTAATCCATAATATTTATTTGGGATTAATCTATTTTGAATTTAATATAATTCGAATTTTGTACGGATTTTAATTTAATAAAATTTCATTGCCCATACTGACCATACATGATTTGTCAAGAAAAAGTAGAGTGAAGACAAAATTTATGAGGTCACCTAGTTCGGAGCAGCGAATGATACAAAACAATAACTTTCAATGAACTATACCACCATAATTTGAAGTAATTTCATCATAACTTAAACGATTTCACTACAATTGAGCATATTTCTTTGAATTTGAGAAGGTTTTGATCTGAAATGATCCTCTAGAATCCCAATTTTTTTTCTAAGAAATTCCACTCCTTCTACCTAGTTATAGAAAAATTGGGGCTAGTTTTGGGGGGAATTTGAGGGATTTAAATTGGAAATTTGAAATTCAAATGGTGAATCGATAGGATGAGGTCACGTATGGTAGGAATTTATCTTCAATCAGACTACTGTGAGTGGTTCATGCTAGAAATTTTGGGATAATTTCATTGAAGAGGACACCTTCAATTTCTAGAATCTTTTGATTCTTTTGGGTACAAATATCATGGCCTTCGTATGATGGAAGAGGAACCAAGGGAAAATTGGCTTTAGTACGGATTTATCGGAATGTTTGGTATTAGCCGTTGACATTGGCATTTGTTGCTTGGGTTGGTATTGTTGTTGTTTGTTGAAGTTTTTGGGTTCGATGTTTTCTGTCATTGTCATTGATTATTATTGTGTCATAGAGAATATGGTGGTTGGGTCAGTGTTGGTCATCTAGTATTGGGCTGGCGTGGTGGTATAAATTAGGAAAAAATAGAAAAACTAGCATATTTAAGACCTTAATTATAATAAATAGCAATATTATTTTAAAATTACAAGTTTGTTATAAAAGAAGAAAGAATAGAGAAGAAGAATAAAGAATAAAGAGTAATTGTTATTTCTCTTGATGGGTGAATTACAATGAAGGAAAATCCCTTTATTTATAGGTGAAAACTAACCTTGAGTTTGTCACTTTTCCATAAATAGAAATTCACAATATATGGTAAAGTAGGTATTCACTATATATGGTTAAGTAGACATTCACTATATATGGTACATTTATAACACTCCCCCTTAAATGTCTAATTGATAAATAATACACATACATGTTGCCTCAATAAAAACCTTACAAGGAAAACCTAGTGGGATAAAACCTCATAAGGGAAAAAAAGTTCAGCGCATATTGACTCCCCTAATGAGAACATCCTTGAACCTTTGCATTCCGATCTTGTGCACCATCTTCTTGAAAGTTGCAATTGAAGGAGACTTGGTGAATAAATCAGCCACATTTTCACTTGAACGAATCTATTTCTTGTTAATATCACCATTCTTTTGGAGCTCATGTGTATAGAAAAGCTTTGATGAAATATGCTTCATTCTATCTTCTTTTATGGATCCTCCCTTAAGTTGTGTTATACATGATGAATTATCTTCATATAAGATTGTAGGTATATTGTCACATTTCAAAAAATATTTTTCTCGAATGAGATGTATCACGCCTTAACCATACACATTCTCGGCTTGCTTTATTAATAACTATTTTCACAGTATAGTTCCATTAAGTGGCTATGATAGACTGCTTTATATATCTCCAAGATATTGCAGTACCATCACATATGAACACATAGCCTATTTGAGACCTAACTTTATGTAGGTCAGATAAGTACCCAACATCAACATGACCAATAAGATCAGGACTGTAAACTTGTTAACAAATTAACTAAAAAAGTCTATATCAGGCCTTATAGTATTTGCAAGATACATTAGTGCATCAATTGCACTAAGATATGGTACTTCATAACCAAGGAGTTCCTCATTCTTTTCTTGAGGTCGAAATGGATCCTTATTCAATTTTCTATGTTTCTCATTTAAGCAAAAATTCTATTGCTTTTGAAAACTCACCAAGAGTTCCAATGATACTCAAACCATCAAATTATCTCCTCTGAGGATAATAAAAAGCCCAGAAACTTTATATTCTTCAAGTATTTTGAATCCTTTATAGATTTTCATATGGATTTTTGTCAAGTGACAATATCCAACATGTCAAGTGTGACATCTTCAAGTGTCTGAACTGCAAATCATATAAGTTTTATACTTACCAAAATGCATCCTTACGTGTCACTTGATAAATATTTCTACGTCAGCATGCCTAAATTAATGTAGAATTTAGATCCTCGTAACAATTTACAATATTGCATCAATATTGTATCAAAGATATATTGTTTTGTATTGTTTCACAATGTGACATAACATTTTGAGATTTCATTACTTCATTATTTTCAGGTACTTGAACCTCTCATAGGTTTCATAAAGTGTTATGTCGTAGGCTCTTCAAGAGCACATTGCCTTCTTATTATTATTATTTGCTCCTCATCCTTTTCAAGGATTATTTCATTTGAAACAGATTAGACAACCTACTTCATGCATGCATAGATTTTGTCCTTTAAAAATGCAAAATAGAAGAACTTGTAGCTTAGATATGAGATTAAATTTGAGTCAGTAAACGCTTCCAGCATATGACTTGAATTATCTTTTGAATGAGGATCTGATGATAATTCCTAACATATTTCATAGCTGTTTGTAATATCCCCCTTATGTTAGGAAAACTAACATACATCCTTTATCTTTTTTTGATGAATACATCTTTGTGCATCATGGTATATTTATTAATTATATAGCGCACACCAAAATTATTAGATGAAATAGTTGGTTCCTGACCTTAAATCAATTAAGAGGGAAGAAATAATCATAATTTATTAGTCTAATGCATACAAGTCTTATTGTATGCAATATATCGTATTTCAAACCAACACAATAAGTTTTGTTCTCATCAGCAATGGTTTAGATATTTATTACGGTATTCAATGTCAAACCATTTTCATCAAGATAAATTGTATTGATTGCACAATCTGAAAGTTATGCTCTTAACTTAATTTTATTGAGCAAGCAGCTTTATAAATGTCAAACTACAGGTTGAAAATAAATGTACATGTGATTATATTATTGATGCATCTTTTCAACATATCACATGAAATGTGAACGGGCCCTTATTCACCTTTTATATTTTTCAGATTTTGAAGGATCCAATCCAATAATTAGTTGGTCTAACCAACTTATCATAAGAACAAACAACAGGAATAATTCTTAAAGAATTTTCTAATTCTTCATTACATGTCCAATACTCAATATGCATATCTTCGGGATGTCATAATCGTTCATGTCAACGTATGAATTTTTATTCTAGCAAACTCCAAGTTTACCATGACAAGTACCTTTTTACTTTAGTAAATTTTAGATTTACTATTACATGAATAAATTTTAGATTTACTACTTTTGAAGTGGATTTCAAAATAACTCTTCTCACTTATTCTGCCTCATTCGGAGATGAGTTGTGAAGCCATCACAATCAAGTTCACGCTTGTTGATAAGCTTCACTAAATATCATTACATCCACCAAGGAAATGGATCTATTCTTATAACAATTAAAATTTTTATTCTCATGAATGAAATGTAATCGTGTCTTAACCCTATTAAATTGATAGCTTATAACCTCTTTTATGATAGTGCTACTTCAAGAGCAAATCTAGGCATACATATGATCTAGAGAATTTTTCTCTAACATATGATCATAATACGCATGTGAAAATATCATCACTTCTTATGATCATTATACTATTGTTCCTCCACGTGTATATTCGTGCATTTAATCACTTGTTGTAACACCCTAAATCTAGTACTCGGATTGCTACATGGTACTCATGACCCCAAAGGACCACAAGCTAACTCATGACTGATATCTGTACCTGAACACGGTGTAATATACTATATAAATCCAGAAATAAAGGCTGAAAGGCCATAAGGTTCAAAACTAAAACATAACTGATAAAACATAACATCTGGAGAGGGTATGAAATACCCAAAACAACTGAAATAACTATCTAAACATGCGAGTCTGAAAAGCCTCTAACTACTGAACTGTCTGAATAAGGAGTTGATGGGACATGTCCCCAACTAACTCCAACTACTAAAATAAATTAACTAATGAGATAATAAATTAATGGTCATGTCTCGAAGAATAAGGACTCGCTGCTAAATGTTACTGATGCTTTCGAGCTTATGCTTCTGAACCTATGGTATAAAATACCATAGCACAAATATGTCAATACGTTTGAATGTACTGGTAAGCATATGAGGTAGGATGAATGCAAGGGTTCACATGCATGAACTATACTAACTGACTGGATAACATAAACGTGAGAATGCATGCATGAATACATAATAACTGTAACTGAGTTCATGATAACATGATTAAATGAGCCTGAGTACTGATAGCATGAGTTACTGATAACTGTATAAATAAAATAACTACTACTGAGCAACTATATCTGACAGTCTAGTTTCTAATGGAGCTAGCTAAGTTCCATTCTATTCTGAGTTAACTGTATCTGACAGTCTTTAATTTTATAGAACTATCTGAATTCTATTACTGAGACTGAATGACAGTATCTAACGGTCTTAATTCTGTACTGAACTATGGAAAGTAGTGATCTAACCGACATGCCCCAAATAAAGTAACATAGCTAAGGTGGGGTCCAATTTGTTATCCTAATTGGAAGGGTGTCAATACCACACCACTGGTAAGGATAAGCTATGGGAAACCCTCATCTAACAGTGTCCCCAAAAGAGAATGGTGGGCCCCTCATCTAACAGTTCTTATCCACCTCATCAACCTTCATCTGACAGTGTTGATGTCTCAACCTGTGCTGGCTACATAGTTCTGGAATGCAAGGATGACTTTTAAGAATCACACCCTCATTTGATAGTGTGTGTTACCATCCTTGGGATCACTTGGTGCTAATTCCTACTCCCATCTAAATAGACACTGAACATGATTAACTGAACTGGACTAAACTAAATTAACTGAGTTCCGTTGACTGACGGAATACTACTGAGATTACTGAGCATTCTGATATTTCTAAGATTACTGGGTTTACTGAGTTTTCCTGAGTCACATGACTGACTGAATTTGTATGAACATGACTCAACTGAGAGTATCTTGAAAATATAACACTTGCTCTAGGCATACAACTAATTGTCGGGTACAAGTACCCCCAGGACTCGATAGCATGAAACTGACAAAGGATAACTTTCTTGAATACAAGACCAACATTGAAAATCCATAGTATAATAAGATAGGGATTTCATAAAGTACAAGTGCTAAAGCACCATAATGGATACACATACATCCATAATTCATTGACTAAGACATTTCATAAAACATTTGACATGCATAAACTTGTACATGATTAGGGATTTCATATTATCATACTAGTGTGGAACTTTTCTTTCACATAGGCATTTAATCGAACACATGGGGATCATACTTTGGTTATACAATCATCAACACATATAATAATCATGGATACATCAATCAACGTGTAAGTTTAAGGGTTTATCATGATTATTATGCAAATCACCACATCCTAGGGTTAATCATTGGAATATGTAATTTCAACATGAATCAAAACCCTACAACATTATGAACATGAATTTCAAATCAATTTAAATCATGAACATTCATAAATACACAAATCTTGGATTTTGAAAATAGATTCTTAAGCTTCATGGGTGAAAGGGACCAATGAATCAACACATGACATACCTGGGTTGTGAGTTCCTTGAAGAACTTAGAATCTCTTAGTTTCTTAAAGAATGATTTAGATCTTGTTCTTGGGGATTATCTTTGAGAGAAAACTCTAATTGATGTTGCAGATGGATAATAAACTTATGAGCCTTGGTCTGATATAATCAGGGGTTAAAACGGGTGGAAAAGACCCAAATACCCTTTTAAAAACAACTTTAAAATAACTGAATAAACTATGCGATAGTGGGTGCGATGGTCTGTCGCTGGGTCGATGGTCCGTCGGTCCTGACCATTGCTTCTGGATATAATAGGGGTTCACTGCCTCTCTTATGATGGCTTGGACGATGGTCTATTGCTAGCTCGATGGTCCATTAGCCTGAGTCGCCACCCTTATGCAGAATGTGGTCTAACTTCCTCCGCTGCAATGTCTTGGACGATGGTTCGTCGCTAGCTCAACGGTCCGTCAGCCTTCAATGTCGCACCTGGGCGATTTTGACTGCTTTCTATATTTCAGCCATAACTTCCTCTTCTGATGTCAGATTTTGACGAAATGAGTATCGTTGGAAAGTTAATTTAATTTTCCACTTAACAAAAAGTGAAAATCTTAAAATTCCCACGTGCACAAAAATGGATTCATCTTTCAAAGTAAGTTTCTAACATTCTTGAGATGATTTTAAGCTAGGTAGAAGTACGGGGTATTGCAATATTCTCCCTCTTGAGAACATTCATCCTCAAATGAGACTGAGTGAGAGGGGAGAAGATAAACTGACATACATACTAAACATGAATAACTGGAACATGACCTCATGACTGACATGATTGATAACTGAATACATCATACCAAACATGCATATCTAATGCATGTGTAACTAATTCATGAATGCATGACTGAGTGTTCTGATGAACCATGGTCCTCACATTGAGAATGTATGTCTGATGTATGATTATATAACTGAACAAATACATGAATACATGACTGACTATGCAATGGTACTTAATACCAAGTTTATAATGAAATTTTGAACATGAAATGGATACCAAGATTGTAACTGAAATCTGAACATAAAATTGAAAAACTTAAGGAGAACTGTTACCTTGAGCTAGATCTGAGTTTACGGAGAAGATATGAGGATATTTGGTCCACATGTATGCTTCTGCTTCCCAAGTAGCTCCTTCAACGAACTGATTCCACCAAAGAACTTTGACTAAAGGGACTTCTTTGTTCCTCAGTCTACGAGTATGATAGTCTGGATTTCAACTGGAATCTCTTCATAAGAGAGGCTATTTTGAACATCTACGCTTTGAATAGGTACTATGACTGTTGGGTCACCTATGAACTTCTTGAGTAAAGATACATGAAAGATTGGATGAACTAAGGCTAGATAAGGTAATTCAAGCTCATAAGCTACCTTGCCAAAACGACTAAGAATTTGAAGGGAATGATATATCGGGGACTGAGCTTTCCCTTCTTGCCAAATCTCTTCACTCCCTTCATGAGAAAGATCTTTAGATAGACATAATAACCAATCTCAAACTCGAGATCCTATCAGCGCATATCTGCATAAGACTTCTGTTGGCTATGAGTAGCCCGAAGTCTTTCTCTGATTAACTGGACTTTCTCTAAAGTTTCAAATACTAAGTCAAGCCCTATAACTGAGGCCTCACTACCTTTGAACCAACCGATTAGAGATTTGCATCTCCTACCATAGATAGCTTTGAATAGAGTCATCCGAATACTGGAATGATAGTTGTTTTTGTATGAAACTCAATAAAAGGCAAGTGGTCATCCCAACTACCCTTGAAATCAATTGTACACGCCCTTATCATATCCTCTAACATTTGAATGGTCCTTTTTACTTGACCATCTATCTGAGGATGCAGGGTTGTACTGAGATAAACTTGCATACCAAGACTCTTTAGGAATGTTTTCCAAAAATAAGAAATGAATTGGGTACCTCTGTCTGAGATAATAGATAATGGAACACCATGAAATCTGACAACTCTATGATGTAAAGTTTGGCATAATCCTCGGATGAATGAGAGGTATGGACTGGAAGAAAATGAAATGATTTGGTCATCCTATCCACAATGACCCAAACTAAATTATGCTGGAAATCAATATGAGGCAAACCCGTCATGAAGTCTATGTTCACTTTTTCCCACTTCCAAGTAGGAATATTGAACTCCTGCATGGACCCACTAGCCTTCTGATTCTCTATCTTAACCTTCTGACATATAGAGCACATAGCCACAAACTCTACAATATCTCTCTTTATCCCACTCCACCAATAGATTTTCTGCAAGTCGTGGCACATCTTTGTGGCCCCTAGATGAATAGAGTAGCATGCACTATGTGCTTCTACAAGAATTCATTGCCTCAAGTCATCTATACCTAGAACAAATAGATAACCCTGACAACGCAATACACTATCTCCCCCTTGGGAGAAAACCTCTACTTTCTGATCCTTGACTGACTCTTTCAACTTGACTAGACTAGGATCTCTATCTTGCTTTTCTTTCACCTCAGAAACTAGATATGATTCTGAACTACTCTGAACCCATATGTCACCCTCCTATGAATCGACTAAGTGAACGTCTAGCCTGGCTAGCTGATGGATTTCCTGAGCTAACTTTTTCTTACTATCCTCAACATAAGAAACACTACCCATAGGCAGTCTACTAAGAGCGTCAGCCACAACGTTGGCCTTGACCGTATAATAAAGGACACTCATGCAATAATCTTTTAAGAGCGCTAACCACCTCTCTGACGAAAATTGAGATCTTTCTGAGAAAAGACATACTGAAGGCTCTTATGATCTATGAACACATTTACATAAATTCTTTATAAATAATGCCTCTAAATATTAAGGCAAAAACTACGGCTGCTAACTCAAGATCATGGGTAGGATAATTCTTCTCATGGGGTTTAAGTTGTCTAGAGGCGTAGGCTATAACCTTACCATACTGCATGAGGACATAACCCAAACCTACACCAGATACATCATAATACACTACGAACCCATCTGAACCCTCTGGAAGAGTCAAAATTAGAGCTGAGTTGAGTTGAGTCTTCAAGTCTTGAAAACTCTTCTCTCAAGAATCTGACCACTGAAACTTGACTTTCTTCTAAGTCAATCTGGACATAGCGGATTCAATAGAATAAAATACCTCAACAATCCGTCTTTAATAGCCATCCAAACCCAAGAAACTCCTAATATCTAATAAAGAGAGAGGTCTGGGCTAATTTCTTACCGCTTTGGTCTTTTGAGGATCAACCCTAATGCCATAATCGGAAATGATATGACCAAGGAATACTACTGACCTTATCCAAAATTTCCACTTATTGAATTTGGTGAATAGCTAATGATTTCTAAGAGTCTACAATACTATTCTGATGGTCTGTATAATCACACTCACTGTAGGAATAAACAAGGATGTCATCTATGAAGACTATGATAAACTTGTCCAAGTACTTCTTGAACACATAGTTCATCAAGTCCATGAAAGCTTTTGAGGCATTGGTAATACCAAAGGACATAACTAAGAATTCAAAGTGACCATATCGAGTATGGAAAATTGTTTTTGGAATGTCACATTCTCTGACTCTGAGCTGATGATATCCTGATGTGAGGTATATCTTTGAGAAATAACTGGCACCCTAAAGTTGATCAAACAAGTCATTGATTCTGGGAAGTGGGTACTTGTTCTTGACTGTGACTTTTTTATGATGAGGATAATCAATGCACATTCTGAGAAAATCATCTTTTTTACACACGAATAAGACTGGTACGCCCCACGGGGACACACTGGGTCTAATGAATCCCTTATATAAGAGATCCTTCAACTTCTCTTTCAATTCACTGAGTTCTGTTGGTGCCATTCTGTATGGCGGAATAGATATAGGCTGAGTGTCTGAAGAATATCAATGTCGAAGTCTATTTCCCTTTTGAGAGAAATTTTTTAAAGATCTTCGGGAAAGACATTTGAATATTCATTCAAGACTGGTACTGATTCAAGACTGGGAGTTTTAAAACTAGTGTCCTTAACTCAAAAAAGATGATAGACACCTCCTCTAGATATTATTTTCCTTGCCCGAAGGTAGGAAACAAGATGAGCTCTGAAAGCTGAAGTGGTACCCTTCCACTCTAGGACAGCTTTATTCGAAAACTAAAATTGGTCTATTCTATTTCTACAGTCAACTGTGGCATAGCAGGAATAAAGCCAATCCATGCTGAGAATGACATTAAAATTACTCATCTCTAATTCGACTAAGTCTACTGAAGTGACTTTCTGGAACATCATAATCGGATAGTTCCTGTATACCTGTCGGGCTATGATGGTTTTACCCACTGGGTAGATACTAAGAAGGTCTCTGCTAGAATTTTGGGACTAACTTCAAAATTAACTACTAAATAAGGAGTAAGAAAAGATAAAGAAGATCTTGGATCTAGCAAAGCATAAACATACACATGAAAGATCTGTAACATACCAGTAACTATATTAGGAGATTTTTCTTGATCTTTCCAAGACTGGAGAGCATAAAGTCGATTTAGCAATTGCCTATTAGTAGCACTAGAGGTGGTACCCTGCTGATTTGGGTAACTTAACTAAGCTGGGGAACGGTTCTGCTGACACTGATAACCTGACTAGGGACAATCTCTGACTCTGTGGCTTGGCTTGCCACATCTAAAATAAATATCACTACCAACTCTGCAAGCACCCTTATGGTTCTTACCATAAGTCATACAAAAGGGAATTAGTTCAGACATTGCTGACATTTCCCTGAGACATAGAGCCTGGCACTCTATCTCTATTACAATCCCTGAACTTAGGATCTAGAGCAATAGCTGAAGAAGGAGCTAGAAATGTTAACTTAGGATAAAATTGAGAACGATTTTCTCCTTCTGATTTGGGCTGAGCAAAGTTGAAACAACCTATCCTTGCTCTCTTATTCTATTTCTCCCTCATCTTAATATTTTGCTCTTCTATCTGTTGAGCATGGGTCATAAGCCTGTTTATGTTCAGGGAACTATTTAACATTGCAGACCTGCACTTATTGAGCACACATCATTTACACCAGAGACAAACTTACTCATCTTGGGCCTGTTGTCTGCAACCACATCAGGAGCATATCTAGCTAATTGAGTAAATTTATGAGAATACTCTTTCACTAATATTTTGCCCTACCTGAAGTTGATAAATTCTAACACTTTATCTTCTCTCATCTCTAGGGAAAAGAATCTATCTAACAATGTGGTGAAAAATTCCTCCTACTCAATGGGCCCTGCATCATCTGGCCTTTTTGACTTCCACTATTTAAACCAAGTGTGAGAAATATCCTGCAACTGATATATAACTAGCTCAGTGCTCTCATTAAAAGTAACCCCCATAATATTCGTAACCTTCTAAACCTGGTCAAGGAATTCTTGAGGGTCCTCATCTAATTTAGACCCGATAAAAGATAGAGGATTCATTTGGGTGAAGTCCCTAATCCTGGTTGCAGTTAAATTGGCCACCAGGTTGGCCGGAATGACAGTTGTTCATTCATTCTAAGCAGCAAATGACTGAGTAAGAGTAGTGAATACAGCTTTGAACTCTGCATGATACATATTTTCTCCCAAAAAATCTTCAAGCTGAGGGCCTGATTGATTCCTATTTTTTATTTTAGGAGGTATGCTCTAAAGAAAAAAGGGAGAAATAGATTAGACTAAAATATTGACTTAAGATTATGCTCACTGGCACGGCATGAATACTAAAAGAACAGAACTATTCCTAAAACATCTTATAGACTCTTACACATAAATATGACGCGCAACACACCCATGCACAAGACTCTACTAGATGCGGTTTTAAAACTTCCTAGGACTGTATTCAACCTTACGCTCTAATACCAAGTTTAAAATTCCCCGAATTTGGTACCCAAAATACTACACGGTTCTCATGACCTCGAAGGACCACAAGCTAACCCATGACTGATATATGTACCTGAACACTGGATAATATACTATATAAATCCAAAAATAAAGGTTGAAAGGCCATAAGGTTCAAAACTAAAACATAACTGGTAAAACATAACATCTGGAGAGGGTATGAATTACCCAAAACAACTAAAATAACTATCTAAACATGTTAGTCTAAAAAGCCTCTAACTATTGAACTTTCTGAATAAGGAGTTGATGGGACATGTCCCCAACTAACTCCAACTACTAAAATAAACTAACTAATGAGATAATAAATTAATGGTCATGTCCTCGAAAGATGAGGACTCACTGCTAACTCTGACTACTGAGACTGGAATGCTACTGATGCTCTGGAACTCGGGCTTCTGAACCTTTGGTATAAAGCACCATAGCGCAAATACGTCAATACATTTGAATGTACTGGTATGCATGTGAGGTAGGTTGAATGTAAAGGTTCACATGCATGAACTATACTAACTGACTGGATAACATGAATGTGAGAATGCATACATGAATACATAATAACTGTAACTGAGTTCATGATAACATAATTACTAAGCCTGAGTACTAATAACATGAGCTACTGATAACTATATAACTAAAATAACTACTACTGAGTGACTGTATCTAACAGTCCAGTTTCTGATATAACTAGTTGAGTTCTGTTCTATTCTGAGTTGACTGTATCTAACAGTCCTAAATTTGGTAGGACTATCTGAGTTCTATTACTGAGACTGAATAAATGTATTTGACAATCTTGATTCTATACTAAAACTGTGGAAAGTAGTCATTTAACCAACATGCCCCAAATAAAGTAATATAGTTGAGGTGAGGTCCAATCTGTAACCTTAATTGGAAGGGTGTCAATACTGCACCACTGGTAAGGACAAGCTGTGAAAAACCCTCATCTGACAATGTCCTAAAAATATAGTGGGGCCCTCATCTGACAGTGCTTATCTACCTCATCAACCCTCATATGACAGCGTTGATGTCTCAACCTATGCTGGCTACATAGTTCTAGAATGCAAAGATGGCTTTTAAGAATCACACCCTCATTTGACAATGTGTGTTCCCATCCTTGTGTTAACTTGGTGCTAATTCCTACTCCCATCTGAATAGACACTGAACATTATTAACTGAACTAGACTAAACTAAATTAATTGAGTTTTGTTGGCTGACAAAATACTACTAAGATTATTGAGTTTTCTGAGATTTCTGATATTTCTGAGATTACTGAGTTTACTGAGTTTTTCTGAGTCACGTGACTGGATGAATTTCTATGAACATTGCTTAACTGAGAGTATCTTGAAATCATGACACTGGCTCTAGGCACATAGCTAATTGTCGGGTATAAGTACCCCCAGGATTCGATAGCATGAAACTGACAAAGCATGACTTTCTTGAATACATGACCAACATTGACAGTCCATAATATAATAAGATGGGGATTTCATGAAGTACAAGTGCTAAAGAACCACAATGGCTACACATATATCCATAATTCATTGACTAAGACATTTCATCAAATATTTGACATACATAAACTTGTACATGATTGGGAATTTCATATTATCATACTAGTATGGCACTTTTCTTTCACATAGGCATTTAATCAAAAACATGGGGAGCATGCTTTGGTTAAACAATCATCAACACATTTAATAATCATGGATACATCAATTAATGTGTAACTTTAAGGGTTTATCATGATTATTATGCAAATCACCACATCCTAGAGTTAATCATTGGAATACGTAATTTCAAACATGAATCAAAAACCTACAACATCATGAACATGAATTTCATTTCAGTTTATGTCATGAACATTCATAAATACACAAATCTTGGATTTTTAAAAGAGATTCTTGATCTTCATGGGTGAAAGGGACCCATGAATCAACACATGACATACCTGGGTTGTGAGTTCCTTAAAGTTCTTGGACTTGAAGAACTTAGAATCTCTTAGTTTCTTGAAGAATGATTTGGATCTTGTTCTTGGGGATTATCTTTGAGAGAAAACTATAATTGATATTGTAGATGGATAATAAAATTATGAGCCTTGGTCTGATATAATTAGGGGTTAAAAGGGGTGGAAAAGATCCAAATACCCTTTTAAAAATGACTTTAAAATAACTGAACAAACTATGCAATGATGGGTGCGATGATCCATCGCTGGGTTGATGGTCCGTTAGTCCTGACCATCGTACCTGGGCAGAATAGGGGTTCACTACCTAGCTCAATTGTCTACCGGCCTTATCCATCGCAGTTAGGTATAATGTCGTCTCACTACCTCTGTTGTGATGGTTCATCGCTAGCTTGATGGTCCGTCAGCCTTCACCGTCGCACCTGGGCCATTTTGAATGCTTTCTGTATTCTGGCCATAACTTTCTCTTCTGATGTTGGATTTTAACTGAATGGGTATTGTTAGAAAGCTAATTCAATTTCCCACTCAATAAAAAGTGAAAATCTTAAAATTTTCACGTGCACAAAAATGGATTCATCTTTCAAAGTAAGTTTCTAACATTCTTGATATGATTTTAAGATAGGTAGAAGTACGGGGTATTACACTTGTCTTCTTTCATACATATTATGCAATGCTATCATACACACTTCAAGAATGAAGTAAGGTGTTATATTTCATACTTATCATATATTGCTACCACATTCACTTCATGGAATGGAGCATATTCAATGGGACAAATTTTATGAATTTTTATTAAAAACACATTATTTTGCCTTAGCCATCATAATATCATCAATATGGTGCATTGAGATTCAAACTCAATGTCTTACCCATATAAAGGCATCCGAGGCATAAATTGATGAGACTTAAACCCAACATATTATCATCCCTTTTGATAACATTATTCTTGAAGAATAAATTTAAAATTTAAATGGTTCCAAACAAATTATTTTTCCTCAAATCCAACAATAATTATATTATTAGTAACAAAAGAAAGATAACATAAGGAATTACTAACCTTGAAATTACCTTTAGATTTATAATCTCATCCTGTTTGGTATAGTCTCGTGCTTATAACGTGTTATAAAACAAGAAAGAATAGAGAAGAAGAAGAATACAGAATAGAGAATAATTGTTATTTCTCTTGATGGATGAATTACAATGAGGGAAAATCCCTTTTTATAGGGAAAAACTAACCTTGAGATTTGTAACTTTTTCATAAATAGACATACACTATATATGGTAAAGTTCACTATATATGGTAAAGTAGACATTCGCTATATATGGTATATTTATAACAAATTTATAGTAAAAGTAGTAATATTTTAACCATTTTATTGAAAACATGTGGATTTCACCCATTTTCTTACTTTTCCTAATTTCACTACACTATTTCAATTTCCTCCACTACGTATCTTCTGGATTGTTTTTTCAAATTCTGCTATTTTCTCTTAATTCGTGATAAACACAGTTCCTCATCAAATAAGGTAAGTTGATTTTATAGTTATTGCATGTTATATTTTTCATATAATTCATATATTCAATTTCTTTTTGAATTGTTTTCTTCAACTTTCTTTTTCATTTTTTATTTTTTGGGGTTTTTTTAATTAAAATTTCTGGGGTTCTGCTATAATGGTTGAACATGTACATCGTAGTAGTTCAATTAGAGGTATTCCATCGGTGAATTATAATTTTGATGAACTACCATCTTTTAGTCTTGATTTAACACAAGATAAAGGCATTAGCTTGATATCTACTAATATTCAGTCGAAGAGAGGTGTTAGCATAGAAAAGATGAGATTAAAGAAGCGTAACGATCCAAAGAAGATTATGGAAATCATGAAACAAAAATCATTGAGAAAATCTTCATCTCCAAAACCCACAAAAGTTCAAAAATCTGTGAAAAATAGAAAGTCAGTCAAAAAAAAAAGAATCTAGTAAAATTGCAAGTCTTGTTTCATCTTATTTTTAATTTGAAGAAGAGAAAATGAAGGAGGTATTTTTTATTTGTATTTTTATAGTATATGGAGAATATATGCATATATGTATTTTATATATACATTTGATAAGTTGTGTACTTATTTTTGAGTTACTGTTAAGATATTGAATTATAGTTGCTAATGTTAAACTTGGTGGACTGAAAGTGATGCATGGAAAACTTGTCCCGGGCAAAAACAGTATTTCTAAAGACTTGGGAATCAGAATTAACTTAGTAGGATTAGGAAAAGGATAAAAACCCTATTTCAGTAGGACAAGGATAAAACCCCTATTTCAGTAGGACTAGGACAAGGGTGTTATAAAAACCCTTATTTGCTGAATTTTTCAGCATTGATTCATTCACTCATTCATCTTATTTTCTATTCAATTCTATTTTTCTTTTATTCGACATTTAGTACTATTCACGTTACTTTCTGACAGAGAAAGCGCCACTCTTGTGACCAACGTGAGATCGTTCAAGCTTTAGTACGATGATGATGTTTATTGTGATCTCTGTTGCACTCATGAGTAGCTAAACTTCTCTGTTAGGGTTATGGAAGCCTTATGAGATACTATCTCTTGCTATGAGTTTGTGAATTCTTGATACGTATGCTGCTTATATCATTCTCCTCTTCATCTTAATTGAATTCTTGTGGTTGCAAACATATAGAATACGCCAGTATAGCATTAACTTGTTCGAAAGAAAAGTTACATGTCTGGAAAAGAGAGAGTGACAAGGAAATAGGGCTACCAACCCCTATTTAAAAGTTAGTGCCGTAACTGGATTAACCTCTTGGAGAATTCGTACCATTAGTCATACGCTTTAAGCTCGAAAGAGTTAAAGTGAGATAATCCTTGATGGTCGAAAGACGCCAGGATTTACCATAGAAAAGAAACTCTATAAGCGCATGCATGTCTGAATTCTGCATAACTCATAGCCATATATACGTACAACTCATAAGGTGGACACAACCCTAACTTACAATTCTCATTGAATAAAACCTACTTAACAAAACATTCCATTTTTACTTTGCTGTTTTGATACTTTTACTTCACGCATAAAATCCCCCCTTTTTCTGCAGAACTTTCACCAAAAGTCTACTAATCGTTGCATACTTAGTGACCAAGTATTCCCTGTAGGATTCGACACCCAACCCAGTTGGGTTCTATATTTGGTAGCGACCGCTTACACTCTTACGAGAGCTGTAGTTTGGACGTTATCATTGATTACTATGTAAACACATTTACTGATTTTGTATATGTTCATATACAAAATATAATTTGTATCTACATATGTATTTTTTAAAAGGTTAATCTATTTATAATGTCATTTATAATGGCGATTCATCGACACAACACCCAAGAAAAAGCAGAAGCAGCAATCTAAAATTGTAGATGAGCATACACTAAAAAGGACTCCTTCACCTCGTACTGCAAAGATGCCTATTGTGAAAACACCAATTTTTAAGTCAATTCAACCAAAATCTACCTTGGTTCAAACAGGAAAGACATAAACTGGATAAGTTCTTGTCATGGCTAGCAGTGGACCTTCTTAAATATCATGCGAAGATGTATATGGGTAATACTTAATTGTAATATTCATTTATTTTTTTTGTTCATGATAAAGCATTATATTTAATGAATAAACAGAAACAACAAAGAGGAACATTATAAGAAGAACAAGTCCAGCATACCAGTTATCCATTTTGGAGTTCTATCAGTTGAAGATAAGAATTGATTCTACGCTATGGGTACCCCTGGACAGTAATGGTCGGACGAGGTAAGTATCGTACTATTATGTTGATAATATATATATTGACAAAAAAAATATATTGCAGTGTTACATATGTATTTTTGTACATATATAATAATGGTCTATTTCAATATATATATATTAGTATATACATATGCAGTATATATAGATATGTAGTGTTAAAGTTTCACTATTTATTTTTTTTAAGTTACTTTTATAAATGTTGTTTTTATAATGCAGCAAATTGATGTTTGCTTCTACTACTTGCGAAAGAAGTCCAAGTATGATCCCAATAGCTCATATAAGTACAGCATAGTAGATTGCAACTTCAAGAATATTGTCAGTAGTGTGCTAGATGTGTATGCATTGGATAATTCAACCCTTAATACTGGTGGAAAGGAATACCATCTGAATGAGTACATAAATGAATTACGCTTGCATGCTACAGTGATATGGCATACAGTTGATCACATTTTCATTTTTGTCAACATAAAGGACAAACATCATTGGTTTTTTTTTGTTTTATCTTTCAATGATATATGCATATACGTGTATATAATTCATTATCATCTCCTGGTCATGATGTTGTGGTGTTTGCTAAAATTGAAAAGGTAGCTGAGGTTATACCATTATGTTTTGTGGTATGTAATTTCTATGAGAAGAAGCGTATTGATATTGACAACCATCCAAATTACAAATTCAATGATAAATTAGATCTATTTGATGTTTCTTTTGTGGATGATTTACCTCAACAACTAAGTGGCAACCGTTAAGTACTAAATATACATATTACATGTATGTATATATATATATATATTCATTTTATAACAGATATTTATTTGTTGATAAATATATTTGCAGGGATTGTGGTTTATATATGGTGACATATTTTGAGTGCCTTACTTTTGGAGAAGGTATTCCATATGCTGACTTTGACCCAGATCTTCTTTGCATGAGATATAGTTCATTTTTATGGTATTGTGGTTCGATAAAAAAAGAAGAGAAGCCACAAAGTAATGATGAAGCACCAATGAGGCCTGATACAAAAATTGGGATAACAGAATATGCTTATAGATTTATGAATAATACATATGTATTTTGTCAGATTGTATATGTATTTATGACTAGTTAATATGTATTTATCCAAATATGCATACAAAATTTTTAATAATACATTTATTTTCTACTTATGCATATATAGATGAATATGTATTTATGATGATATGTATTTATGAATAATGCACTGCATTCTTGGCCATGTTTAGAGCACGTGTGTTGTCACACATTAAAGGGATAGTGTTTAAGAAAATACCAAAATATTTTAATTTTTGCTTGATCCATAATAGTTGTGCACAACAAGAAGCAACAACAACATATTCAGCTTCAGTAGTAGATAAGGCACTTTTGACATCCATTTAAAATTGTTTGAATCCCATGTATGCAGCAAATGTAACAAGGATTCTGATTGCCTCTATTTTTTCTATGGAGGAAAAGGTCTTATCATAGTCAATCCTTTCTTCCTGTTTATAACCTTAAATAGCTAGCCTTACCCTGTTTCTGTTGATAGTTCCATTTTTATCTTGCTTATTTCTGTACACCCATTTGGTATCAATAATTATTTTGTCAACAAGACTGGGACCAGATGCCAGACTTTTCTTCTTTCTAATTGATGAAGTTTTTCTTGCTTTGCATTAATCCAATCGGCATCTTTCAGAGCCTCTTTTACATTCTTAGGCAATTTGGGATAAAAAGGCTGAAGATGGCATATCATTCTTGGCTTTAGCTCTTGTTTGGGATCCTATTTGTAAGGGTGTAGTCAGATTCTCAAGGGGATAAGAGGACCTGTGTCTCTAATTTTGCCTTTTGAGATTGATATCACTGGGACCATGTCCTTATGAATTTTGACTAGTTTTCTCTAGCTATTCTTCCACTGGAGCTGGGATCTATTCCTAAGTTTCTAGATCACCATCACTTTCATCATTCTCATCTGCATCATTTATCCCTTGATTATCATCTTTAGTAGTATCATCCCATTGAACGGGAATGAGTTCTTTAAATTCTTAATATTCACCATCACCTGGGTTTATTTGATTTCCAGACTCATCAAAGATCACATAAACACTTTCTTCAACACATAGAGTTCCTTTATTGAAGATTTTATAAGCCTTTTTTGTTGAAGAGTAGCCTACAAACACTACTTTATCACTCTTGGAATAAATTTTTCTCAATTCTCTCTTCCCATTATTTAGCATAAAGCATTTGCATCCAAATGGTTTGAAGTAGTCTAGCTTAGGTTTTCTATTGAATACTAGATCTTATGGGATCTTATTTAGAAGTGATCTAATCATACACCTGTTATCACATAACAAGCAGTATTTACTGGTTCAGCACAGAAACTCTTTGAAAGCCCACTATCAATTAGCATAGTCCTAGTAATCTCTATTAGTGTTTTGTTTTTCCTTTCAACAACTCCATTTTATTGTGGAGTTCTAGGAGAAAAGAAGTTGTGACTTATTCCATGCTAAGTATAGAATTCATCAACTTAAGAATTCTCAAATTCAGTTCTATGATGAAGCCTAAGTTCAACAATTTTACAATTTAGCTTCACTTGAATTTTCTTGGCAAAAGCAACAAGAACCTCATATGTTTCATCCTTGGTTTTTATAAACATTGTCCAGGTGAACCTGGAGTATTCATCTACAATAATCAACACATATTCCTTACCTTATCTATTTTGGACTTTAATAGGCCCACATAAATCCATGTGTAGTATTTTAAGAGTTCTGGAGGTACTTACTTGCTACTTGAATTTGAAGGAAGATCTGTCTTGCTTACCGTGAACACAAGCATCACAAACTTTGTTGTTTGGAAATTTTAGCTTTGGAAAGCCATGGACCAGATCCCTTGAAATCAACTTTAACAAAGAGGAACTTACATGTCCCAGTCTTTTGTGCCATAAATCAACATCTTCACGTTGACTCTTAAATAAGTACTTTCCCATCAGCCACAGACTCCAGATCATCTACATACATATTCTTAATCCTTTTTAGCTTTGAGAATAATTCTTTCAGATTTCATGCTTGATATATTGAATCTATCATCTGAGAATTTTAAATGATTTCCTTTGTCATGAATTTGAGATACACTTAGAAGATTATACTTAAGGCTATTCACATAATACACATCTTCTATTACATGATGAGGTGATTTCCCAATCTTTCCAACACCTTGGATATACCTCTTTTTTGCAATTTTCAAAAGACACACCTCCTCTTGAAGTGTCTTGATAGATAGAAAACAACCAACGGTTCCGGTCATGTGTCTTGAACAACTACTATTCATAAACCAGTATTGGGTGAAATCCTTTTTTTCTACCATATTTTCTCTTTTATCTTCAGTAGTGGCCATTAGAGAGCAACAGGACCTGAGATTATTTTCTTCTCACTATGTTTCAGCATGAACCCATCTCCGTACTCTTTGTCTTTCTCAGATTTATGTGAGGAGTCTTTCTATGCAACCAATACCTTCTTTATTATACAGCTAGTTACATCTTTTCTTCTTGATTTTTTAGGATTTTGATCATTATTTTGCATTTGGTAGTTTCTCATGAATGCTTTATAGCTACCACCTTTGTGACAACTTTTAATTTTACCATTTTTTATGCTAAGTTTACCATCCCTTTTTATATCTCTAACAATCCTTGTTACCAAAAGTGTAACATCATTGTTTTCTTCACTTGGGTCAGACTCTAAAGCCTTCAAAGTCAGGAATCTCTCCCTTTTTGCTTTTTTTCTTTCAACCCCTAGTTCATTTATAGCAGTCATGATGACCAGAACACTCTAGGTATGAACCTTTTAGAGTAAACTGACTCTAATACCAATTGTTGGAACCCTTGGTGATTGCACCACACAGTAAGGGATTAGGTCCCTTAAAGTCAATATCAGGAAAAAACATAGTAAAGTAACAATGAAGTGATGGAAAACTAAAGGCTGCAAGAAATAATCAACACAAAAATTTAACGTGGAAACCCCCTTACTCAAGGAAGAAAAAAACACGACTTGACCTCACAAACACTAAAGAAATTCACTATAATTAACCTCTTGATTACAGACACGATTTCAACCTAACTATAGGCTTCTCTTGGTTGTAGTAACTCTACTACTAGCCTATCTTGACAACTCTGCCAAGAACCCTCTACACTGATTAACTCTAATGAGTGTTTGAACTTAGGTAACTCTACCTAAGAACACTCAATCAAGAAGAAAAGTTTATTAATCTAATATACTAAGTAATTTATTTGCAAACCAGGATTCACTCAAGAACACTCACTACTTTAATATATAAAGCAAGCTAAGAACATGAGCTATGCTTGAGCAGTGTTGTAAGCTGGATTTTTGCCTCATTTCTCTCTCTTAAGCTCTCTGAATATTCATAAGAAAACCATTTTATGAAGAAGCATCTTTTTTCTTTTATAGATGAGTGATGATTAGGGCTGAAATATCATTAGACTAGGTGTCCTATTCAGTACAAGCGGTACCTGAAAGTTTGTTACACAAGAGGACAAAATTGTACAAACACGCATGCCAACTGTACTGTACCATGAACATCCACGGACCTGGTCCCTTATAGTTAGCTACTCATCATCAAAACTATATAAAACAAAAAAGATTCAAATTTGAATTTAAATAGAATTTGAATTAAAATAGAATTAAAAGATTAGAGATATTTACATTTAAAAATAAATAAAATTATAAATTGATAAGATATTCGAATTTGAATTTGAATAAAATTTGAATTGGAATGGAATTATAAGATTAGATATATTTGATTTTAAAGATATTAAGATTTTTAAAAACAATACAATTATAATTAGCTTGAAACCAGAAACGCAACAACAATAGTAGTAGTAAAAGCAGTACACAGCAGGAGTACTCTTAATTCTAAAAAGAAACAAAATATTGTAGTAATAATATTTAAATTTGAATTATACAAAAGTAATGCTAATAATATAGTAGTACTTTTCATTTCAAATATTTAGTTTATTAGAAAATATATATTATATTTGAAAAAAACAAGGATGAGAAAGAATAACAAACTAATCTTCTTTTAACAAATTAATATCATAGTTGAATTTGAATTCAAATGAAATTCAAATTGGAATGGAGATCTATGCGTAGCCTCTCTTATAAAAACTCCTATGTCATTAGCTTTGTATGAATTTATTTACTGTATTTTTTGTATTTTTCATCCTTCGATTCACTACTAAAAAAAGCCAGAAAACAACAGCCAAAAGTGATGGCCAACGTCGCTTTTTTGGCCAAAAGCAACGTACTCACTTGCATCGCAAAAAGGCCCATTGTTTTTTGAAAATGATGACCTGCATAACTTTTATTATGACGAACAGTGCGCATTTTGAAGAAAAAATTCTATTATTTTTAGAAATAGCAACGCTGTGCGTCATTTTTGTAGAACGCATGATGAACAAGAAACGATGTACATCGTCATTTTATTGAAGGAAAAAACTTCAGAAAAATGACACTGTTCGTCATATTTTGAGAAAAATAAATTATTTTTTTTTAGAAAAATGACGTTGGCCGTCGCTTTTTGTTCTTCATAATGAAGACAAAAAGGGATGGCCAACGTCGCATTTTTGAAAATTTATGTTTAAGAAAATTCGGAAAAGCGACGGGCAACGTCGCATTTTTGAAAATTTATTTTTAAAAATTTTAGAAATGCGACGGACAAAAGGAACCCTGTCCGTTGCTTTTTTGTATTTTTTTGGATGTACAAATTTGTATTTTCTGCATCTCACCTATCAAATAAAAATGCAATTCAATAGATACAGCCTCATGCAACACACATTTCTAAAATAACCATGCAACGCACTACCTTATCAAAATATTTAAGCAATTCAAATCAACAATACTTAAACAATCAATCCAAAATCCAAAACACTTAATAATTAATCCAACAATATCCAAAACACTTAAACAATTCTAAAGTTTTTTCATTAGAGTATATAGGCGTCCTAGATTTGTTCTTAGCAGTTGACTTTGAGTTCTTATCAGGACGAGGCCGATCACTAGCACCACCGGATGTCATTTGTATGCAACTTTACATTAAAACATATAAAAATCAAGTCATTAGTTCATATTTCATGTAACTAAACTTAAATATTTTCAAGTTACTAGTACATATTTCAAGTCACTACACTCAAATCATTTCCAAATAGCTAATTGACATTTTATTTCACTATACTTAACCATTTTTAAATAACCAATTCACATTTCAAATAACTACACTTAACCATTTTCAAGTCACTACTACGCACTTCAAGTCACTACACTTAATCATTTTCAAATAACTAATTCACGTTGCAAGTCACTACACTTACTAATTTTCAAATAACTTATTCGCATTTCAAGTCACTAGTACACATTTCAAGTCACTACACTCAAACCATTTTCAAATAGCTAATTGATATTTCAAGTCACTAAACTTAACCATTTTCAAGTAGGACTGTCAAACGGGTCGGGCCGGGACAACCCGGAACCGACCCTTCTACTTTAACCGGGTTGAGGTTCGGTTAAGGGGCGGGTTTGGCGCTAACCGGGCCGGGCCGATCCGGGCCCAACAATAAAAAAATTAAAGCCCACCCGAACCCAACCCACTTAACCCAACCCGATCAAACCCACCAAAACACGATCAAATCTAGTTAAAAAATGGTCAAACCCAGTAAAAAATATTTAAAAAAAAGTTCTTTCAATATATATTACATATAGTCATATACCCACCTATATACTTTATAAATACGTTAAATAATATATATACACTATATATATAGTATATACTACATTAGAATTTAAAAAATATATACACATATACACAATTTGTCAATTACTCATATATACACATCATTCAATGTATATATTTTACTACTTATAAAATATACTACATTATATATACATTACAATATATATAGATAATAGATATAGTTATATACTAATTAATAAAATATATACACATGTATACGTTAAATGTACACTTCTATAAAAGATATATACACGTGTATACGCACCATTCAATGTATATATATACAACTACTTATAAAATATACTACAATATATAGACATTACAATATATATAGATATAGATATATACTAATTTATAAAAAATATATACATGTATACATTCAATATACACATCTATAGAAGATATATACACGTGTATATGCACCATTCAATGTATATATACTACTACTTATAAAATATACTACATTATATATACATTACAATATATATAGATATAGTTATATACTAATTTATAAAACATATACGCTTGTATACGTTAAATATACACTACTATAGAAGATATATACTAATATATACGCATCACTCAATGTATATATACTAGTACTTATAAAATATACTACAATACATATACATTAAAATATATATAGATATAGTTATATACTAATTTATAAAATATATACACATGTATACCTTAAATATACACTTCTATAGAAGATATATACTCATAAATATGCACCATTCAATGTATATATACTACAACTTATAAAATATACTACAATATATATACATTACAATGTATATAGATATAGTTATATACTAATTTATAAAATATATATACATGTATACGTTAAATATATACTTCTATAGAAGATATATACTCATATATGCGCATCATTCAATGTATATATACTACTACTTATAAAATATACTACAATATATATACATTACAATGTATATAGATATAGTTATATACTAATTTATAAAACATATACACTTGTATACGTTAAATATACACTTCTATAGAAGATATATACAAGTGTATACGCACCATTCAATGTATATATACTACTACTAATAAAATATACTACATTATATATACATTACAATATAAATAGATATAGTTATATACTAATTTATAAAATATATACACATGTATAAGTTAAATATACACGTCTATATAAGATATATACTCATATATACACACCATTCAATGTATATATACTAATACTTCTAAAATATAGTACACTATATATACATTAAATTATATATAGATATAGTTATATACTAATTTATAAAACATATACACATGTATACCTTAAATATACACTTCTATAGAAGATATATACTCATATATACGCACCATTCAATGTATATATACTACAACTTATAAAATATACTACATTATATATACATTAAAATATATATAGATATAGTTATATACTAATTTATGAAATATATACACATGTATACATTAAATATACACTTCTATAGAAGATATATACTCATATATATGCATCATTCAATGTATATATACTACTACTTATAAAATATACTACAATATATATACATTACACTGTATATAGATATAGTTATATACTAATTTATAAAAAATATAAATATTTATACGTTAAATATACACTTCTATAGAAGATATATACACAAATATACAAAACATATGCTACTTAATATAATAAATTAATAATATTTGGTTTGAAATTAATAATATATTAGACGTAAGTTTTTAATTTAAAGTAGAAAACTAAAAATTCAATTTAAAAATTTAAATCGTTAAATGAAAAAATATAAAAAGCAAGGACTAAGGAGTGAATGAATTTGGGAAATTTTATTGATTGCAAAATAATCCGAAATTTAAAATTTACATGAATGAAAAATCTACAAATTATGCATCATTTTTTCCAACTCATCCATGTTTATATTTACAGGAACTTGCATAGGATAATCGAAGTCAACGGGAGCAAAACCATGCATTGGACTTGATTCTACTTAGTTCTCCCGTGAAGACATAATTTCTTCAAGTTTTAGCTCGTCGCTCGGCTCCGGTTCCATTCTTTGGTTTCTTCTTTCCTCTCTAATCCAATCTCTGAGGCAAACTAGAACATTCATTGCATTGCTTCCTAATGAGTGTCGGTTGGTTGTCTCCAAGCTGCTGTCGTCCATGACTAAAGGTGCTCTCTGATGCAACGGTTGACATTGGAACATTCAAGATATCTCTAGATAATCTTGAAATCACAGGATATTGTGTTTCATTACACCTCCACTATTCCAACGTGTTGATCCATCATCTGCGATCCTCTGGTTCCAACCGAAGATAATATTTCAGCTCTTCCCGATAAGTTGATGTGTAAGTTCTCACATCAACACTGTTTCAATAATTTAAATCAAAAAAAGAATCAGGAAAACCACTATGTGTCGGCTTTTTAGAAGATGATGGCTCCTCGGGAGGATGAGGAGCGATATGAGGAGCGATAGTTGGAGTGATATTTCTAGGTACGGTTAAATCAAATAAATCAGCATAGTGATTATATATTTTTTTCTATGTAATCCTTTGCATCATTCGTAGCCGTCCACAAATCAGGTTGTACTTGTTCAGAATCATAGTTAGTATTTATTTCTAAGTTAGTATAAATAAGAGTACTAAAGTGGCACATATTATTATATTTCATGCACGGATTTAGCATAGCACCAACCAAGTAAATAAGGGAATTCGGGAAAAAATATTTTTAAAATTTCGTAAAAATGGCACCAACAACTTATTTATAACCTTCTTTATTTTTATATTCTTTGAGCGAACCAGAAATATCGGCTATATATGTCAAAATATTACAAACAGTAGGATAATAAGCACCGGAAAATTCAACTGTAGCTACATAAATTTTTTCTAAAAAATTAATAAGATCATTAATTACAAACCAATCAGAATCATGTAGCATGCAATCAGCAGGATCATCAAATGAACCGCAATGTTGGTTAAAAGCTAGTGTAATAGGAAATCTATATTTATAACAAGTTTTTAAAAATTCATATGTAGAATTCCATCTAGTATCAATTTCCCCAGGCTTCAAAATCAGTGTAAGTCTATTTTCTTGACATTTAATTTTAAATTCTCTAATTCTCGATCTACGATTATTTCCTTGAATAAAACCAACGGCAAGATGAATTTGTTCAACATAAAAAACTCAAAAAACTCAAGACCATCTTTTATAATTAAATTATATATATGACATGCACACTTAATATGGAAAATTTCAGGCAAGGGCGGAGATAGCGTAGATTTTAATTTTTTTATAGCACTCTTGTTGTTAGAAGTATTATCAAAAACAATACATAAAATTTTATTTTCGATACCATAATATCCGGCAATTTTAACAATAGAATCAGCAATAAATTGTCCAGTATGTTTACGATCTTCATCATATGAAAAAGCAAGAATACGTTTTTGCATCACGAAATTACTATCCATTCAGTGACAAGTAACGGTTAAATAATTATTTTTATTTATAGCACAACCAACATCAGAAGTTAGAGACAATGTACAATGAATATTTTTTAACAATATTGATAAATAAAAATAATATTGTGAATGAAGTCTAAAAATATCAGACCGACAAGTAGTTCTAGGAATATTGTTAAACATAGGTTATAAATTATTTGTATATAATGAATAAATGCATCAGAAGAAGGAAAACTAAAGGCAAACAACCCGCAGCTACCATTTTAGCTATTTCTTCCCGGTCCCTCAATTTATTATACTTCTTCGCTACGTGACCGGTTGTTGGGTCCATTCCAGTTTGCATTAGCCCACCAACATTCCCACCACCTTGTGCAATATTTAACTCTCTTTTGTGATTCTCAGCTATATGTTTCATTAACGTACCTGTACCCCCTTGCTTGCCTCCACTTCTATGCTTATATATTTGTTGACAAATACATTGCACCTCATTATTTGATATACGTTCAAAATATTGCCATGCAACACTAGTTTTTTTACAAGGTCTTGGGGCACTGGGAGGATGGGGAGGGAGAATAACTTATTCAGATCTAACGTTAGCATTTCCTACTGGGGGTGTCTCAGCAATATTTTCATTATCTTCGTCTAAATTAACCGCATCTACTTCATTTTCTTCTTTTATACCATAATTTTCCTGAGCTTCTACATAATCCATATCGTGAGCACCTACACCTGTTTCTTCCTCAAAAGGTGTACCAAGCGGTACTAGAGGCGAAGGCACACGGGTATATCTACTAGTTAAACTACCTCTAGTAATTCACTTTTTACTTCCACTACCGCTTTCGGGACAAAAAAATCTAACACCTTTAGTAGCGAGGTTTCTTAATTTATCCATAATATAAATTAAATTAAACTAAAAATATTCAAAATACACAAATATAATAAAATTTAATATTAAACAATTAATACAATAAATAAAAATTAAACGTAAGAGATGGAACGATAATACCAAATTTTGAAAGTATCTAAAGATTTTGGAAACTTCTGCTCGTACTTTGTAAACTAAAAATTAAAACATTGAAGTGAACACTTTAAGAAATTAAATATATTGAATATTTGAGAATTGAGATTTGAGATTTGAGAGAAAATGAGATTTGAGAGAGTGAAAAATTGTGTGAAAATGATTTGAAGTTGTAGGGTATTTATAGAATTTTTTTTTGGAATTAAAAAATAATTCTTAATGGAATTTTTTTTTTTTTAATAAATGGGACCAAACTAGCCATTTGGACCCAAAAACGGCTATATAGCCGTTAGGCCAATGGATAGTTTGGCCCAAAATCCAAAATATTTTTTTAAAAAAAATAAGGTAACTGGGCCGGGCCGAGCCGGTTAACCGACGAGCCTGGACCGGGCTTGGTTTGGGCCATGTTAACCGAGCCCAAATTAAGAAAAAATGGCCCGAAACTCGAAATCCTAAAGCCCTTGGGCTTACCGGGCAGGGTCAAACCGATCCAGTTTATTATGTGGGCCGGTTCAAGTCGGTTAAAACCAGTCCGTTTGACACCCATATTTTCAAGTAACTACACTTAACCATTTTCAAGTCACTAGTACACATTTAAAGTCACTACACTTAACCATTTTCAAATGACTAGTAGATATTTCAAGTCACTACACTTAACCATTTTCAAATAACTAATTCACATTGTAAGTCACTACACTTAACCATTTTCAAATAATTAATTCACATTGCAATTCACTATACTTAACCATCTTCAAGTAAGTACACATTTCAAATAACTATTCTTAACCATTTTCAAGTAACTACTTCACATTTCAAATAACTGTACTTAATCATTTTCAAGTCACTACACTTGATCATTCATTTCAAGTCACTACCGCTTTCAAGTAACTACACTTAAACAATTTTCAAGTCACTAGTACACATTTCAAGGTACTATACTTAACCATTTTCAAGTAAGTAAGCTTAACTATTTTCAAGTCACTAGTACACATTTCAAGTCACTACACAATCATTTTAAGTCACTAATATAAATTTCAAGACACTACATTTAATTATTTTCAAGTTACAAGTTCATAATTTCAAGTCACTAGTACACATTTCAAGTCACTATACTTAACCATTTTCAAGTAACTATGCTTAACTATTTTCAAGTCACCAGTACACTTTTCAAGTCACTACATGTAATACCTCGTACTCCTACCTAGCTTTAAATCATTCTAAGAATCTTAAAAACTTACTTTGAAAGATGAATCCACTTTATACACGTGAAATTTTTAAGATTTTCACTTTTTGTTGAGCGCGAAATTGAATAAGCTTTCCATCGATACTTATTTCGTCAAAATTCGATAACAGGGTAGAAAGTTATGATTGAAATACAGAAAGCACTCAAAACTGCCCAGGTGCAAAGGTAAAGGCTGATAGACTATTGAGATAGCGACGGACCATCGAGCTAGCGATGGACCGTCGCCCAAACTATCACAGCGGAGGCAGTGATACCACATTCTGCATAAGGGCGACAGTTTAGGCCGACGGACCATCGAGCTAGCGATGAACCATCGAGCTAGAGATGGACCGTCACCTAAGACATCGTATAAAAAGAAGTGAGCCCTTATTCTTCCCAGGTGTGATGGTCAGGACCGACGGACCGTCGACCCAACGATGGACCATCACACTCACCATCGCATATTTTATTTTGCTATTTTAAGTCATTTTTAAAAAGGGATTTTTGGTCTTTTACCACCCTTTCTAATACCTAATAATATCAGATCAAGACTTATAAGTTCATTCTCCATCTACAACATCAAATTAGAGTTTTCTCTCAAAGATAATCCCCAAAGAACAAAATCCAAATCATTCTTCAAAAAACTAAAAGATTCAAGTTCTTCAAGCCCAAAGACTTCAAGAAACTCACAATCAAGGTATGTCATGTGTTTATTCATGGGTCTATTTCACCCATGAAGCTCAAGAATCTCTCTTTAAAATCCAAGATTTGTGTATTTATGAATATTCATGATGTAAATTGAATTGAAATTCATGTTCATGATGTCGTGGGATTTTGATTCATGTTTTTGAATTACATATTCCAATGATTGATCTTAGTATATGAAGATTTGCATGATAATCATGATAAACCCTTCAAATTTGCAAATTTATTTATGCAACCATGACAATTATATTCATTGATGATGGTATAACCAAAGTATGCTTCCCATTTGTTTGATTAAATGCATATGTGAAGGAAAGGTGCCATACTAGTGTGATAATATGAAATTCCCATTCATGTACAAGTTTATGCATGTCAAATGTTTGATGAAATGTCGTAGTCAGTGAATTATGGATACATGTGTAGCCCTTGCGGTGCTTTAGAACTTGTACTTAATGAAATCTCCAACTTACTATATTATGGATTGTTGATGTTGGTCATGTATTTAAGAAACTCATGTTTTGTTGATTTCTTTCCATCGAGTCCTGGGGTACTTGTACCCGAATAATATAGTTGTGTACCTAGAGCCAGTGTCATGTTTTCACGATATCCTCAGTTAAGCCATGATCCATTGAACTCAGTCAATCATGTGACTTAGGAAAGCTCAAAAATCCAGTAATCTTAGAAATCTCAAACAGTTATCAGATCTCATTAGCATTCCGTCAGTCCACGAAAATTTAATTAACTTGCTCCAGTCAGTTCAGTTAATCATGTTCAGTGTCTATTCAGATGGGAGTAGAAATTAGCACCGAGCGAACCCAAGGATGAGAATCCACTTCTAATATGAAGGTGTGATTCTTAGAAGAAATTCTTCCATTCCAGAACTACGTAGCAACGTAGGTTGAGACATTATAGCCTGTTATATGAGGGTAGATAAGATAGCTTAACCTGTTAAATGAGGGTTCCCACCGTTTTCACTAGAGTTACCTATTATATGAGGGTTACTCTCAGATTGTCCTTACTAGTGGTGCGGTACTGACACCCTTCCAATTGGGGTTACAGATTGGACCCCAACTCAGCTATATTGCATTATTTGGGGCATGTCAGTTAGATGACTACTTTCCATAATTTCAGTTATAGAATCAGGACTGTCAGATACAGTCATTCAATCTGAGTAATAGAACTCAGATAGTTTTACAGAATTCAGGATTGTCTGATACAGTCAACTGAGAATAGCATAGAACAGCTAGTTCCATCAGAACCTAGTCTGTCAGATATAGTCGCTCCATATTAGTTATTTCAGTTATATAGTTATCATTATCTCATGTTATCAGTACTCAAGCTCAGTAATCATGTTATCATAAACTCAGTTACAGTTATTATGTATTCATGCATGTATTCTCACATTCATGTTATCTAGCCAGTTAGTATAGTTCATGTATGTGAACCCCTTACATTCAGCCTAGCTCACATTCATACCAGTACATTCAATCGTATTGACAAATATATGCTATGGTGTTTTATACCATAGTTTCAGAAGCACGAGCTCCATAGCATCAGTAGCATTTCAGTCTCAACAGTCAAAGTTAACAGTGATATCTCATCCTTCAAGGACATGACCATTACTTTATTATCTCATTAATTAATTTATTTCAGTCATTAGAGTTAGTTGGGGACATGTCCCATCAGCTCCTTATTCAGACAGTTCAGTTTTAAAGGCTTTCAGACTACAGTATGTTCAGACAGTTTATTTCAGTTTTTGCATTGGTATTGGTATACTGTACTCTCAAAGGTTATATTTTTATCAGTTACTTGAACCTTATGACATGTTTCAGCCTATTATTTCCTCATTTTACATGATGTTATACAGTGTACAGGTACATATATCAGACATAGCTTAGCTTGTAGTCCTTCGAGATCATAAGCATCATGTAGCATTCTGGGTACCAGACTCGGGGCGTTACACTACATTAACCATTTTAAAGTCACAAGTATACATTTCAAGTAAGTAGACTTAATCATTTTTAAGTCACAAGTTCACAGTTTCAAATGACTACACTTAACCATTTTCAAGTAGATAATTGCCATTTCAAGTAACTACATTTAACCATTTTCAAGTCACTACTAGACACTTCAAGTCACTACACTTAACCATTTTTAAATAACTAATTCAAATTGCAAGTCACTACACTTATAACATTTTCAAGTCACTAGTACACATTTCAAATCACTACACTTAACTATTTTCAATTTACTAATTCACATTTCAAGTCACTATACTTAATCATTTTCTAGTAACTATAATTTATTATTTCAAGTTATTAGTACACATTTCAAGTGACTACACTTAATCATTTTCAAGTCACAAGTTCACAATTTTAACTAACTACACTTAACCATTTTCAAGTCACAAGTTTGCAATTTCAAGTAACTACACTTAATCATTTTCAAGTCGCTACACTAAATAATTTTTAAATAACTTATTCGCATTGCAAGTCACTACACTCAAACCATTTTCAAATAGCTAATTGACATTTCAAGTTACTATACTTAACCATTTTCAAAACACAAGTTCACCTTTTAAGTAACTACAATAAATCATTTTCAAGTTGCTAATCCATTTCTCAAGTGACTACACTTGATAATTTTAAAGTCACTAGTACACATTTCAAAACACTACACTTGACCATTTTCAACTCTCTAATTCACATTTCAAGTGGCTAAACCTAACCATTTTCAAGTCATAAATTCACATTTTAAAGTGATTACACTTTACTAATTTCTAAACACAAGTTCACCTTTCAAGTTACTACACTAAACCATTTTTAAGTCGCTAATCCACTTCTCAAGTGACTACACTTGATCATTTTGAAGTCACTAGCACACATTTCAAAACACTACACTTGACCATTTTTAACTTTCGAATTCACATTTCAAGTGACTAAACCCAACCAGTTTCAAATCATAAATTCACATTTTCAAGTGATTAAACTTTACAAATTTTAAAACACAAGTTCACCTTTCAAATAACTACATTAAACCATTTTCAAGTCGCTAACCACTTCTCAAGTGACTACACTTGATCATTTTGAAGTCACTAGTACATGTTTCAAAACACTACACTCGGCCATTTTCAACTCTCTAATTCAATTTCAAGTGACTAAATCAAACCATTTTCAAGCCATAAATTCACATTTTCAAGTGATTACACTTTACTAATTTCAAAACGCAAGTTCACCTTGTAAGTAACTACACTAAACCATTTTCAAGTCGCTAATCCACTTCTCAAGTGACTGCACTTGATCATTTTGAAGTCACTAATACATATTTCAAAATACTACACTTGACCATTTTCAGCTCTCTAATTCATTTTTCAAGTGATGCAAGAGTAAAAGCAAATTATGAGTTCAAAGTTTCAAAGAGTAGAATTACACAACTTGAAATGGCGAAAGGGCAAAATTTCACATATTTTTATTTTAAAAAAAGTATACTAACTCCTAATTTGCACAATTACACAATGACCATGCTTTGTCATTCATGGTAAAAAGGCACCAAATACTCATAATTCAAATAATTCCTAATTTTGCACACAATTAGATCCAAATTACCCAAAATAATTACGTACAACTCAATCACTGACAATATTGAGGTGAATAAAACACCACAACTATTGATATACTAAAATCAAGATTTTCAATTAGTCTAAGCACTACTACTACAATAGTAAAAGTTCATAACAATTTATCAATCATAAGTCAATACTCAAGTCACAATTTAGGGTAACAATGATCATGCAAAATTTAGGAACTTTTTACGGATGTCAATATACAATTATAAACAAGCATGAAATTAGAAGAAAGACTAGCGATTTAACATCAACTCCCACAAATTTCAAAAGTAAATTTTATCTAAAAAAAAGGAGAGAAGTCAATGGTACTAATAAATTGATAAAAATTTAATGAAGAGAACAAACCCATGATTCTATGAATCCTTAATGATTTTTGATTAATTGAACGGAATCTAGAGTTGCGGTAGTTGGTTGCAGTTGTGGTGGTTGGTTTTTCATTGTATGGCTATTTTGCCAGTGGGTTGGCTGAAACTCGATGTCGTAGAAGAGAAAGAAAGAGTGATGGCGAAAGACAGTGGTAGTTAAAGTGTGGGGTCGTCGGTTGGGTGTGTGTTGCACTAGCTGGAGAGGGACAATGGAGAGATGGTGGTGAGTAAGTAGCCGCCACAACAACGGTGTAGAGGCGGCAGTAGCCGCTAGTTTAGAGAGAAGAAGAAAATAGAGAAAAGGGAAGGGGTCTTGCGGCTGTTTTGGAAAAAATGAGGCTAGGGTTTAGGGAATTTGGGTTTAAGAGGAAAGATGAGGGAAGTTGATATCAGACATTGGATCAGTTTAGATCAGCGACTGAAATTAAAATTATTTTAAAAAGGTCAAAAATTGACTTTCAATTTGTATTCAAAATTGGTATCAATTTGGCTATAATCGGCATCACTTGGATTAAAAAATGGCTAATAATTAGTGGAAATGACGAGAAAAATAGTAAGACATCGTCGATACTAAAATAAACTAAGCATGTAAGAATTAATGTTACGTAAAATTATTATATAAAATAGTAGCCTAAGAGGGATATCGTGCGGTCAAAATTGGGTGTCAACACAACAAACCTGATTTAGTCCCATAAATTGGGCATATGGAGGGTACAGTGTATGTAGACCTTACCGCTAAGGTAGATAGGTTGTTTCTAATAGACCCTCGATTCAAGAAAAATAGTCCGAAGTGGTCCAATTTCAAGAAAAAGAATAGTGAAAGTTGATTTAATATTGATCGTTGATAAAATATGATGAACGGTTGAGATTAAAATTGAGGAGATGAGTCAAATTGGGATTAGAAATTAGGTTAAAAAAGATTAAATTGGAGATTTCGATTAGCTTAATCCAACGTATTAATCTAATGAATTGTCAATTAATTAGCTTTATTATTATAACTTCAATAGTATATTATTACCTCTATCATATGATGTTAACGCATTACTCAAAATATTTGGATATACAAATTCAGTTAGCTATCTTTTAACTATTATGCACATCGCTATATGAGAGAGACGTATTTATACATATATAAATTTGATTGACTATCAACTTTGTAATATGTACTTTATATACAAGAGTATATTACCTCGTAATACAACGCATTTCATATATACTCTGATGAATTATCATTTAATTTAGCTTACACTATTATATTATAACTTCAACAGTATATTATTACCTTGATCTATCGATCGTATGATATCAATTCATTCAATATATATAGTTGATTGGCTATCAACTTTGAAATATGTACTATGTACATTACATACACAGGTATATTAGCTCATAATACAACGTATTTCATATATACTCTGATGAATTATCGTTTAATTTAGCTTATATTATTATATTATAACTTCAATAGTATATTATTACCTTGATCAATCTATCGTATGATATCAATGTATTCAATATATAATTGGATACATTTAATATTTTTAAAATATAAAAATTATTTATTTAATAGTAAATTAAAAATATCAAATATCGACGGACAGTGTTGTTTTCATAAAGTTAATTTTTATTTATCTTTAACAAAAGCCACACTGTCCGTCATTTTTTGTAAAAAAATACTGAAAAATAAAAAATAATTAAAAATTGCGACGGATAGCGTCGCTTTCCTATAATTAGTATTTTAAAAATAACAAATATAGTGACGTTGTTTGTCAATTTTAATAAAATAAATAAAAATAAAAATAAAATTTAAAAATCAACGGACAACGTCACTTTTTATCATAAAGTTAATTTTTATTCATTTTTTAATAAAAGAAACATTGTCCGTCGTTTTTTGTAAAAGTACAGAAAAATAAAAATAATTATAAATTGCGATGGATGGCATCGCTTTTCTATAATTAATATTTTTAAAATAAAAAATTATAGCGACGTTGTCCATCGATTTTAATAAAAATTAAATTTAAAAACCAACGGACAACGTCGCTTTTAATCATAATGTTAATTTTTATTTATTTTAACAAAAGCAACACTGTCCGTCACTTTTTTTAAAATCCAAAAAAAATAAAAATAATTAAAAATTACGATGGATAGCGTCTCTTTTCTAGAATTAATATTTTAAAAATAAAAAATTATAGCGACGTTTTTCATCGATTTTAATAAAAATAAATAAAAATTAAAATTAAATTTAAAGATCGATGGACAACGTTGCTTTATGAAATTAATTATTATTATTTTTAAATAAATAACAATGCTATCCATCGCATTTATTAAAAAAAAAATATTTATTAATTAGTTGATTCAACAATCCTAAAAAAAAGCGATGGATATTAACACTTTGGCCGTTGATTTTAATAAATAATAAATTAAAATTAAAATTAAACTAAAAAGGCAACGAACCGTGTCGCTCTTTAAAGTGACATAGTTCGTTGTTGTTTTTTTTTTGTCGCTTTTGGCCTTTTTTTAGTAGTGATTTTTTAAAACAGTTTAGACTTTCACCTTCATCTTTTTTTGTTAATGTCCAAAGTCCACCAATTTAAATTAATAGATGTATCTCTTCTTTCTGATGACTAGATTTAAGGAGTATTATTGTTTTCACTATTTTTTTATGATAATTATATATCTACACCATCATCTCCACCACGGTTTCTTTAAAAATATATTATTGAATGTTTACCCTTAATCTCTAATTATTAATTTATCATTATTTTTTATGGACTATGCTTATATGTTTTGTTTCATTTCAATGATGAACTAATCCAATATATCTCAAACCATTTTCAATAGATAATAAAAAGCGAAATATATTAGGAGGGCTATAACACTCTTGAACTTAGTCAGGTAATTTTTTTCAGGATAATGTTGAAGATAAAAATTAGTATAGTAGCTATAATTGATTTTGAGCTTAAAAATAAATTCATTTGATGTGATTATCCAGCATTAGCAATAGAATATATGCTAAAAGAAATTGATACTTAATATTTTATTAGTACATTAAAAAATAAAATTTAAAAGCACTTGCGTTTATCCAACACAAAATAATATCATATATTATGATGGAGAGGATGGATAAGGGATGGTGATGGTCGAAGTAGCGTAAGGGACTTTGGCTAGGTGGGATGGTGGGGGTTGGGATTAAGGGGTAGGAAAAAAAAGCTTTTAAAAAAATTGAAAAAAAAAAACCTTAAAGTTTTTTTTGGGTAGCAAGGGGATGTTAAAATAAAATTTAAAAGTTTTTTTATTTTAAGAAAATAAAAAAAAAAAATTGGTTAGGTAGGAGCTCAGAGTGGGTGGTGGGGGTAAGGGTGGGTGGAGTAGAGATAAAAAAAAAGTTTTTTTGAAAAATAAAATAATTTTTTTGTTTTTGGGAAAGGTAGGTCGAGTTTAGGAGGTGAATGAGGTAAGAAAATGATTCTAAAAAATATATTAAAAAGTTTTTAAAAAAATTGTGGGTAAGAGTGGGGGAGTGTGGTGTTGGGGGGCTGTGAGATTTGGTGAGATGAGTTATTTTAAGAATGGTTTGAAAGATTTCAATTGAATTAATTGAATATATAATAATAAATATAAATAAAATACTTAAAGATATTAGTAATTGCAATTGTGATTCGCTATTATTCACATACACGGGTAAATCTATATTAAAAATACTAATATTGTTCTTTTCATTGCACAACATCTAAAATAATTACAATTTTGATTAGTGGTTACGTTTAGTTGTAATTTTACTAAAACAATTATATTTAATATTTCACAATCAGCAAATATGTTAATGAGATTTAATAAAAAGTGACTTATTTTATTATTTCAAAGTGAATAAGTTAATATTTTTAATGAATATTCTTTTACAAAAAGTTCTACACATCGCGCGAATACTTATACTAGTTTATTTAATAACGAAATACTTGTACTCGTATATATATATATATATATATATATATATATATATATATATAAGCAAAACCAAAACAAGACAAGATGTCAAGTGACAAGATATTAAAATACTCATATTACATTTTTTACGGCAATACTTAATAGTGTTGCAATAAAAATTTGAAATTAAAAAATTTGAAATATATGAATCAAAATATTAGAAATATTTGAATTTGAAAATACTAAGTCTTTTTTTAAAAAAAAAATCATTAGCTTAAAACTGGGAACTAAAATATCTTACTATTGATAAAATTATCTTTCTTAGTGTCATAAAATATATTTAAATATTAAATAAAAGATAATACTACTAATACCAATAACAATAATAATGATAATAATAATAATAATAATAACAATATTTTTTTTATAAAAAATGCAGTAGCAACACTTCTAATCTATATCTATAATCTATAATATATTAAAAGTATGAAGGGTCTTAGAAATATTGTTTTAACTTTTTGTTCTTCATTAAAAGTCTTTGTTTTAGACAAAATCGTATTTTCACTATTTTTTTCTAATATGTAAGAGTTGAAAATTAATTCAATAAATTTATGGTAAAACCTTTCAATGTTAGAAGTCATTAGAATTAATTATTTTTCTAATATTTTAGTTTTAAAAATTAATTAAATATATTTATGGAACCATTCTTTATTAGAAGTTATTAGAATTAATGACAACTAATATTTTTTTTATTAGTTTAAGAATTCTAAATCAACTCAATTTGATTTTAAGAAAATATGAAAAATCTAGAATTAAATATACAAGTGTTAGAATAAGAAAAAATTAAGAAGCACCAAATTTTAAAAGTTTTAAGTACGTAATAAGAATGTAATCAATGATTTTGTATATATTTGACTTTAAAAACAAGAAAAGTTTTTAAATATAGAAAAAAAAATAGTCATACCACAAATATGGTTTAAATTAATGTGTTTATCTTAGCCTCTGCGGCAAGAAAAAGAGTTAGTGCATGACAAATGCAAAAATGGTGATCGATCAACCACTTGAAACTTCTGGTGGTAAAATATATGTATGCTTACACTAAAATATATGTTTATTTTTACACTATTATATTAAAATGTGAAAAATCTTAAAAAGTGAGTTGAACTTTTTACACTTCACTAAATTTTTTTACAATAGATAAAACTATTTAATTTAAATAATTAAACGTTACACGTGTGAGACACGTGCGATTAAACTAGTATTTGGGAAAACGTAATAGTAGCTATAGTAATGGTAATTGTAGTGGTGGGAATACTAATAATACTAATACTAATACTAATACTAATAATAATAATATATAAATAGGAAAAACTAAAAGAAGACAAGATGTCAAGTGGCAAGATATTAAAATGGTCAAATGGCAGTTTTTAGGAAAATACTTAATACAACAACAACAACATACCCAGCATATTCCCACCAAGTGGGGTCTGGGGAGGGTAAGTGTACGCAGTCCATACCACTACCTCAAAGTGAGATATCAAGGTTATTTTCGATAGACATCCGGCTCAAAATAAAATAATAAAACAATAAAACAATCTAAACCAAGATAAGATAAGATAAAATAAAGCAATCTAAGATAGTGAGGAATAGTAACAAAACAAGATACAATGAAAATAACACTAGGACAATACTTAATAGTGTTGTAATAAAAATTTTAAATTAAAAAATATTAAATATATGAATCAAAAGATTAGAAATATTTGAATTTGAAAATACTAAGATTTTTTTTTTAAAAGAAAATCATTACTTAAAACTAGGAACTAAAATTACCTTACTATTGATAAAATTATCTTTTTTAGTGTCATAAAATATATTTAAATATTAAATAAAATATAATAATACTAATACCAATAATAATAATAATAATAATAATAATAATAATAATATTGTTTTTTATAAAAAATGTAGTAGCAACACTTATAATCTATAATCTATAATATATTAAAAGCGTGAAGGGCCTTAGAAATGTTGTTTGAACTGTTTGTCCTTCATTAAAAGTCTTTGTTTTAGACAAAATCATCTTTTCACTATTTTTTTCTAATATTAAAGAGTTAAAAATTAATTCAATAAACTTATGGTAAAATTTTTCCTTATTAAAAGTCATTAGAATTAATGATTTTCCTAATATTTTAGTGTTAAAAAATAATTAAATATATTTATAGAACCTTTCCTTATTAGAAGTTATTAGAATTAATGATAACTAATATTTTTTTATTAGTTTAAGAATTTTAAATCAACGAAATTTGATTTTAAGAAGATCTGGAAAATCTAGAATTAAATATGTAAGCGTTAGAATAAGAAAAATTTAAGAAGTACCAAATTTTAAAAGTTTTAACTACGTAATAAGAATGTAATCAATGATTTTGTATAGATTTGAATTTAAAATAAGGAAAGATTTTAAATATAAAAAAACAATAAAACTAGTCATACTACAAATATGGTTTAAATTGATGCGTCTCTCTTAGCCTCTGGTGGCAAGGGAAAAAGGTATTGCATGACAAACACAAAAGTAATGATGAATCAACCACTTAAAACTTCTGGTGGTAAAATATATGTATGCTTACACTAAAATATATGTTTATTTTTACATTATTATATTTGTAAAGAATGGATCTTGGGACTAACTCAACATCAAAAGCTAGATCATAAGGGGAGGAGTGTCCAAGTCCATATAAGGAGACCAATTACCTTTTTCTTTTTTTTGATGTGGAATACTTAAGACTCCCCCATATACCTAGGCCTCGTTAATTGTAGTGTGGACAGTATAATATAGGGGCCCAACATCGGTGAACAAAAATTTTAGGATGGACCTGGCTCTGATACTATGTAAAGAATGAATTGTGGGTCTAACTAAACCTCAAAAGCTAGCTCATGAAGGGAGGATTGTCCAAGTCTATATAAGGAGACCAATTACCATTTTTTTTATGTAGGATACTTAACAATATTAAAATGTCAAGAATCTTGAAAAGTGAGTTGAACTTTATACATTTCACTAAAAATTTCTCGATAGATACAACAACAACAACAACAACAAACCTGGTATATTCCCACATAGTAGGGTCTGGGGAGGGTAAAATGTACGCAGTCCATACCACTACTCCCGAAGGAGTAGAGAGGCTGTTTCTGATAGACCCTCAGATCAAGATAAAAGATCGTAGACCAACAGTCATGCAACATAATAAAGAACAAAGAACCAACATCCACAAAAATAAAGTATAATTAACAAAAAGGCAAGCAATATGATAAAGTAACAAAAGAACCAACATTCACCAAAAACAGTATAATTAACAACCCAAAGACCCCCTCCCCCATAACTAGAACTCCCAACCAAGCTATCCTTAAACATCCTAACTACGAACTATGACTCAACCACCCACCTGAGCCTTCTAGTTTAATACTCTTCCTTCAAACCTTCCTATCTAGGGTCATGTCCTCAGTAAGCTGTAACTATTCCATGTTACGTCTAATCACTCCTCTCCAGTTCATATTTGGTCTACCCCTACCCCACTTGAAACCCTCTAAGGCCAATCTCTCACATCTACAGACTGGGGCATCCTTGCCCCTTCTCATCATGTGGCCAAACCATCTCAACCTCACTTTACGCAACTTATCCTCCATCGAAACTGATGATAGGCGATATTACACGCCTATAGTGCTATATTTTACCCATATTTTCCCAATGTTTTGAGAACAAATTATATATTTCATGCACTTTTAGTCCTTTTTCCTGTAAGTGAGCTAACGAACATGATTAGCAAAGTTTAAGGTATAAATGATGCAGAATTCAGCATTTTATAGATAACTTTACGCCAAAGAAAGCTTCACAAAAGGAGAAAAGGGAGTCTTGGACGCCAAGGACTAAAAGTGGCGCATGGAAAATCTGTCCCGGGCTAAAACAGCAATTCTGAAGACTTAAAGGAACTAGCAGTAATTTATTAGGATTAGGATAATGATACATTAACCTAGTACAATTGGGTTAAGTATTTCATTAGCTTAGTAGGATTTGGTTAAGTAATTCATTAGCTTAGTAGGAATAGGATATGGGTATTATAAATACCCTATTTTGCTAGAGATTTTTATAAATTCCTCAACAATTCTTATTCTAGTTTTTATTCATCTCCCACATTCTACTCTTAATTCACCTTTCTATTCTTCCATTAGTTCTAAACAATTACTTTTCTACTAATTCTACTTTTTATTCTTAATTTCCACAACAAGAGAAACATTACTATTGCAAGGGAGTTCACGCCTAATGCCTACCACACAATTACTACGCGAAATCTTTATTGTGGTAAAGTAACAATGTCAATTGTGATTTCCTTCGCACTCATGGGTAACTAAACTTCTCTGTTGGGGTTATTGAAGCCGAATGAGATACTATCTATTGCTATGAGTTTGTGAGTTCGTGACATGTATGCTGCTTATATCATTATTCTCTTCATCTTAATCTAAATTCTTTGTGGTTGCAAACGCAAGAATACGTCAGTATAGCATTAACTTGTTCGAAAGAAAAGTTATATGTTTGGAAAAGAGATAATGTCAAGGTAGTAGGGTCCCATCCCCTATTAAAAAGTTAGTGCCGTAACTGAATTAACCTCTTGGAGAATTTGTACCGTTAGATAAGCTTTAAGCTCGAAAGAGTTAAAGTGAAATAATCCTCGAATAGGTCAAAAGACGCCTGGATTTACCATCGAATACAATTCTCTATAAGCACATGCATGTCTGAATTCCACACACTCATAGCAAATAGAGATGTATAACTCAGAAGGTGGACATAACCCCAACTCCTCAATTCTCATTGTTTGCAACCTACTAAACATTCTTTTTTTTTACTTTGCTATTTTCAGCTTTTACTTTAATATTTTGGTTACACATTACAATCCCCCTTTTTACGAGACTTGCACTAAAAGTCTAGTACTTTTTGCTTACTTGTTGACCAAGCTATTCCCTGAGGGATAGATACCCAACCCAGTTTGGTTCTATATTTGACTACGACCGCTTTACACTTCTACGGGAGCTGTAGATTGAGTGTTATCAAAAATTGGCACCGTTGCCGGGGAATACGAGTGTCAATTAAGTTCGTGATAATTACTAGACCCTTTGGTCAAAGATTCTCGTACTTTTACTTTAAGTTGTTGTTTTTGTTTACTGCAGGTTTTTATTTGGTGCATGCCCCATACTCGAAGTTCTGGTCAACCGTTATTACCTATCAATCCTGAACCACAATGAATTGGCAGAATGGAGGCACAAACGAAAATCGAAAGAATGGCTGCTCAACAGGAGTAGGCGATATTAGCTGCTCTTGCCGCCGCCTTAGTACACCAACAAAACATTGATAACCCTGGGTGAGCAACAAATCCTGACGATGAGTATTTAGGTGATGACGAGTTACTAAACCCAAGGCATGCTGCTGAAATCGGTTTAGGTATGATCGCCAACCCATGCAACCAGCTTCCGACGACGATGATGATGATCTTGATGGAGTCGGAGCCACATGAGCCATTATTCCTCCACCATTAGCGCCCGGAGCCAAGTTCAACATCACAAGCACCATGATTCAGTTATTGCAACTCAAGGGATTATTTGGTGGACTAGCAGGCGATGATCCAAATATGCATCTCATCAACTTTATTTCTACATGCAAGCCGTTTGAAAATCCTGGTGTTGGTCAGAATGCAATTCGATTACGTCTATTTCCATTGTCTCTGTCTGGGGAGGCAACTCTATGGTTGAATGGGCTGACTCCTGATTCTATTATAAATTGGAGGCAATTGAGAGACGCTTTCCTAGAAAGATTTTTTCCGCCATCCAAAAGAGAACAATTAAGAGACGAAATCAGCAACTTTCATCAGCTTCCAACTGAAGCTCTTCATGAAACATGGGAGAGGTTCAAGACAAAGCTAGCAAGATGCCCAAACCATCATATGACCAATGTTCACCTAATGGAGATACTATACAGAGCCTTGAATTCAATAACTAAACCGGTGGTGGATAATGCGGCTGGAGGATCTTTTATGGACCTCACCTTTGGTCAAGCAAGCAATATGCTAGATCGTATGACGAAGCAAAGTAGAGCTTGGCATACCAGGGATTCTGAGGTAGCAAGCCCCACTTTATCTATTGGCATGACTGCAGACCAAAGAAGAAGAGAAGAAGAATGTGATCAAGATATGACGCACATGAAAACACAAGTGGATCTTCTTACAAAGCATTTATTATTAGGGAAGACCGAAAAAGTCAAAGTTATTGCGTTAAAAGGAAGAGACGAATCTGATTCGGAAGAAGAGGCCAACTACTTGAACAATCAGGGGGTTTCCGAGGTAATACCCAAGGAAACCAAGGTCGAAACTATTATGATAAATCTGGAAACAAGGACCAAGGTAGTTGGAAGAACAAGAATGAAAAGAGTGGTTTGTACGTTCCCCCTGGAATACGTGACGCCACCACATCTAGTTCTGGAAGTATGGAAGACATGCTGGCTAAAATATTGAAAGAAGTGGAAGCAACGAGCATGGGAGTAATGGAGGTAGTTAATGATTTGTCCTCTATGAAACAAATAGTTGATTCTCATTCCACTTCAATCAAGCAAATAGAGCAGCAATTGAGCCAACTTTCAGCAGCACTCAATGAAAGAAAGGCTGGCACTTTACCTAGCGATACTGTGCAAAACCCAAGGAATGATGGGTCATGCATGGCCATTACTACCCGAAGTGGTAAGGTACTGGAAACTTCAGCAAAAAGTAAGCAAGTGGTTGACGAAGCAGCGGATATTGATGATAAAGCGAAAGGAGAAGCATCCGCAGAAAAAGGCCACGACGTCCATGACGTCAACCCCAATGGATTGCAACCTGAAACTACTGAAAAACGGACGCAAGAGGAGAAGAAATCCATGGAGAGAACAATTCCATACCCACCACCACATTTCCCTTAAAGATTGGAGAAGGTGGCGGATGACACGAAGTTCAGCAAATTCATGACTATGTTAAAGCAGCTGACCATTAATGTCCCCTTGGTGGAAGCACTTGAACAAATGCCAGGGTATGCAAAATTTATGAAGGATCTTTTGACAAAGAAGCGGGCATCAAGTTATGAGTTGAAAGATGATGTTCATCACTGCAGTGCAATCGCTACCCGATCAATAATTCAGAAGAAGGCTGACCCCGGTGCTTTCACTATTCCTTGCACCGTTGGATCTTTGAATTTTGCCAAAGCATTATGTGATTTAGGAGCCAACATCAATTTGATGCCACTATCTATCTATAAAAAGTTAGGGTTGGGTGATCCTACTCCAACTAATATGAGGCTTGTTATGGCGGATAGGTCAGTAAAACGACCTGTTGGTATTCTATATGATGTCTTGGTAAAGGTTTCTTCATTCATCTTTTGGGCAGACTTCGTTATTTTGGATTGTGAGGCAGACTCAGAAGTTCCCATAATCTTGGGGCGTCCTTTCCTTGCTACAGGAAGTGTACTCATTGATTTGAGAGCTAATGAACTTTCATTCCAAATAAATGACGAAGTAGTTCGCTTTGATGTGTGCAAATCAATAAAGCAACCCAAAGATCTGAGTGTATTTACTGTGGCTGATGTTTACTTTGATGATGAGAACAAATTACTTGAAGAAGAGCAAATTATTGATGACCCATTGGCGATTGTGCTCATGAATGGAGAGAGTAAGGATGCTGAAAATTGCGAAGAAGCTATTTGTGCTCTGTCAGGATTTGGGACATATCGCCATGCTCCCAAGAAGATGGACCTTGATCTTAAAAATCGACCCACACCACCAGCTAAGCCATCTATTGAAGAGCCACCCACGTTAGAATTGAAGGAGCTGCCAAGTCATTTGAAGTACGCATTCTTAGGAAGCGGAAACACACTTCCAGTCATTGTGGCAGCAGATTTGGGTGAGCAACAAGTTGCAGCTCTCATTGCTATTCTACGCAAGTATATACGAGCCATTGGATGGACCATTACGGATATTATTGGTATTCCACCTGGGATTTGTACACACAAGATTCAGCTTGAAGAGAATTGCTCACCCACCATTGAGCATCAAAGGAATCTAAACCCACCTATGCAAGAAGTGGTGAAGAAAGAAATCATCAAGTGGTTAGATGCGGGGGTTGTGTATCTAATCTCTGATAGTACATGGGTAAGCCCGGTACAATGTGTTTCTAAGAAAGGAGGCATGACGGTGGTCGCGAATGAAAAGAATGAGCTTATTCCACTTAGACCCGTCACTGGATGGAGAGTATGTATGGACTACCGAAAGCTGAATTCATGGACACTCAAAGATCACTTTCCAATGCCATTTATGGACCAAATGCTAGATCGATTAGCGGGGAAAGGATGGTTTTGTTTCCTAGATGGTTATTCAGGCTATAATCAGATTTGTATTGCCCCCGAAGACCAAGAGAATACAACATTCACATGCCCATATGGTACGTTTTCCTTTAAATGTATGCCATTCGGGCTATGTAACGTACCAGCCACCTTTCAGCGATGTATGATGTCCATTTTTTCTGATATGGTTGAAGAGACTTTGGAGGTATTTATGGATGATTTTTCAGTTGTTGGTGAGTCTTTTGAAGCATGCTTGACAAACCTAAGCATAGCATTGGAAAGATGTGTAGAATTCAACCTAATGCTGAATTGGGAGAAGTGCCACTTTATGGTCAAAGAAGGTATCGTTCTTGGACATAAAATCTCCGAAAGAGGAATTGAGGTTGATCGAGCGAAAATTGAATTTATTGAGAAGCTACCACCCCCAATCTCGATGAAGGGTGTTCGTAGTTTCCTCGGTGATGCAGGTTTCTATCGGCGGTTCATCAAAGACTTCTCCAAAATTGCTAGTCCATTGTGCAAACTCTTGGAGAAAGATGCAAAATTCGACTTCAATGAAGATTGTATGAAGGCATTCAAATGCCTCAAGGGAAAACTCATTGAAGCTCCTATCATGGTAGCACCAGATTGGTCTCTCCCATTCGAAGTCATGTGTGATGCTAGTGGTGTAGCCGTTGGTGCTGTACTTGTCCAGAGAAAAGAGAAGCTTTTTCATCCTATCTACTATGCGAGCAAGGTCCTAAATGAAGCCCAAAAGAACTACACTGTCATAGAACAAGAGCTCCTAGCGGTTGTGTATGTATTTGAGAAGTTTCATGCTTATTTGTTGGGTACCAAAGTGATCGTTCATACAGACCATGCAGCTCTAAGGTATCTAATGACAAAGAAGGATGCAAAACCAAGACTAATTCGATGGGTCTTGCTGTTGCAAGAATTCAATTTCGAGGTTAAAGATAGAAGAGGTTGCAAAAACCAAGTGGTTGATCATCTATCTAGACTCGAGTATGAGCATATAGCGCAACCTGAAATTGAGATTGATGATGCATTCCCTGATGAGGAGATCTTATTGACGACAACGGAAAGGTTACCATGGTATGCCGACTTAGCAAATTTTTTGGTGAGTAATGTGATACCTGCAAACTTATCTTACCATCAAAAGAGGAAGTTTATGCATGATGTACAACACTACTATTGGGATGAGCCATATTTGTTTCGACGATGCACGGATGGTGTGATCCGACGATGTATATCCCATATAGAGGTGCCTAATATATTGGAAGCATGCCACACTTCCCAAGTTGGTGGACATCACGCAGGTAATCGGACAACAAGAAAGGTATTGTAAAGTGGATATTATTGGCCTTCGATATTAGAGATGCCTACGACTTTTTATAGAAGATGCAACCAATGCCAGCGACAAGGCGCTATTTCGAAACACCATGAGATGCCTATGTCGAAAATTCTTGAAGTAGAGCTATTTGATGTATGGGGTATTGATTTCATGGGACCATTCGTGAATTCGTTTGGAATGAAGTACATCCTAGTTGCTGTAGATTATGTCTGAAAATGGGTTAAAGCTGTAGTGGTGGCCGACAATGAAGGAAAGCGTGTTGTAGCATTCTTGAAGAGGAATATCTTCTCTCGCTTTGGAGTACCACGTACTATTATAAGCGATGGAGGATCTCACATTTGCAACAAGCTATCCAAATCTGTGTTGGCCAAATATGGTGTCAAGCAACATAAGGTAGCCACACCTTATCACCCACAGACTAGTGGACAGGCAGAGGTTTCCAATTGAGAGATCAAGCAAATCCTTGCGAAGACGGTAAATGCTAATAGGAAAGATTGGTCTCGGAAGTTGGACGATGCACTATGGGCCTATAGGACTGCATTCAAAACACCAATTGGCATGTCCCCTTATCAACTAGTTTATGGGAAGGCTTATCACTTACCCATTGAGCTTGAGCATAAGGAATTATGGGCTTTGAAGCGATTGAATTTGAATTGGGATGATGCAATGAATCTGAGATTGGAGCAGCTGAACGAGATGGACGAATTCTGTCTCCATGCATATGAAAGATCAGACCTATACAAGGAGCGGATAAAAAAGTATCATGATTAGTGAATTGTTCGATGAAACTTTCAAAAGGATGATATGGTACTTCTCTTCAACTCCAGATTGAAGTTATTCCCAGGTAAGTTAAAATCCAAGTGGTCTGGTCCATACAAAGTTATCCAAATCTACTCGTCCGGAGTAGTTGAGTTGGAAGACAATAATGGTGTTGTCTTCAAGGTGAATGGCCAACATGTTAAACCTTATATTGGTCCTCTTGATTCGATAAGTTATATGGCCATCACTTATCTCAACGAAGTATAAGTACTCGAGGTAACCATGTCGTGCCGCGACAATAAATAAGGCGCTAGATGGGAGGCAACCCATTGTTTATCATTTTTTATTTTTTTGTCTTTCTTTCATTCTAGTATGTATTTTGCTTTTGATAAATAAAAATCCAAAAATAAGAGTCGTGCCACGACCAAATCTAAGGCGCTTGATGGTAGGCAACCCATCGTTCTAATTGTTTTTATTGGTTTTGAGTAAATGTAGATGCAAGAGGTATAAAATGAGGAGATCAGTTTCAAATTTTGATTTGGACGTATTGCATGGTAAAGGTGGTAAGTTAGAAATGAAGATGCAAAAGGCTATGGATTGAGCATTGATCATGAAAATATAGGCATCAAACAAGGCTAGGCCTAGATAAAACTAGGCCACGAACAAGGCAAGGCCTATACTATGGCATAAGGTCTCGGAATCTGGTATGCCATAGCATAGGCGCCGCCCATGCTCAAGTATGCCATAGCATAGGCGCCGCCCATGCTCAAGTATGCCATAGCATAGGCGCCGCCTATGCTAAAGCCTTTTGTCTCTAAATCTCATATGCAAAGTGAAAGGCGCCGCCTATGGTCACCAAATACTAAGATAAAGGCGTCGCCTATGCTAGACAAGGCTTTGCAAAAGGCGCCGCCTATGCCAAGCATAGGCAAAGCTAAAGGCGCCGCCTATGGTCACTTTTTGTCTCCTAATCCAATTTTAAATGGGTCAAAACCCAACCCAATCTTTTTCTATAAATAGGAGACTTAGTCTTGAAACATAAACACATTGAAAACCTAACTTAGGTGCCGCACATAGTCTCCAAATCTTCTCAAAATGTTTCTTTTTTCTCTCCCACTTCACAAGAGCATCTCCAAAGGCTTCAATCACGTAAGTACTCTTTTGTTCTTCATTTATTTTTTGTAAGTACTAAGTTACTACGTCTATTATGAATTGCTAAATCTTGAAGAAGTATTGGTGATGTGAATGTGTTTGAATTGTTGATACACAACCAAGTGAGTGAACATATACGTTAGGATGATCTTAATATGTTTCCAACTTGAATTTGATTTTGATGCATTGTCCTACTTTTGTGGAATCGAATTGGTCCCAAACATTGCATAATCTCGTTACTTGAATACTTACTTGTTGGAATGACTTGTTCATTGGAATAAGACTTATAGTTGCCGACCAACATAGGAGGTTGTGATTATTAATAGATACTATACCTTCATGTAATCCCTATGTAGTAGTCTTAATATATCCATCATGAAAGTATTGCAAAGATTACAATAAGTGTGACATCTCTGATTTTATTGTTGGAATATAGCACCTAAAACGTATGTCGATGAAGTCTAAGTAATCGACCACTTTCACTTCACTAATTTATATCAACAAACTAAGTGTGGGGTGGTACCCCTATTGCTTGTGTATATATTGTATCCATTGAGATGATGCTAACATGAACACTGTGTTAAGTCTCAGGTACAATGGCACCCAAAGCAAGACAGGGCAAAGATAAGGCTACCACTTCCCAAAAAGGCAAGAAAAGAGGCCGCAAAGAGCAAGGAGAATCATCCTCAATGCAATTACCACGCCGCATGTTTGGAATAAAATGGGTTCTTGAGGAGGAAGCGAAGGAATGGTATAGGAACAACAAGGAAAGAAAATATGTTCATGTGGACTTGATAAACAAGGAAATCCTAGCGAAGAAGGAGTCGCACATGTGGGCGAAGATCATGGCATTACATCTTGATTTCATCTTCCGAGACATAGGAGAATCCAATCTCTATTTGACAAGAGAATTTTATGCTAACTGGTCGCCGAAAACCACAGGCAGCGAAGTCAAGATTCGAGGCCAAGTTTTACAACTCAATGCGGATTTCTTCAACTCCTTTCTTGGCTTGCCTTTAGTCGATCCATCACCATTCAAAGAGCTGTACAGTAGACCTCCATATAAAGCAATTCGACACACACTTTGTGGAAGTATATCCATGGCAAGGTAGAGCAGACATAAAGACACCGGAAGACACAACACCTTCCCATATGCTCCTTTGAATAGGGAAGTAAGGATATGATTGTGTATTGTCAACTCTTGCCTCATACCAGGGACCCAGTACACCAAGATAACAAGAGATAGAGTGTTCTTGGTATACGCATTGATGACGAATGTCCCTATCAACTTTGGGGCAATTATTCGATCTATAATGTGGAAATCTAGGCTAGACAAGCGGTTCCATTTCAGCTTCGGCAATCTGTTGACTGCAATCTTGAGGAAGGAAGACATCGAAGAGGAATCGGCTGATCATAGACTCCCACACAACCCAAAAAAGGTTGACCTCACAAAGGTCAAAGATGCTGAAACAACACATGGCGTCAACCTTACTACTGCTGAGAGACATGCTCGGGATGAGAGTTTCTTTCACCATTTTTATGGCATAACACGGTTTACAATGATGAGCGGAGGTCGTGTTCCAACTGATGCAGAGCTCCAACAGCTGGATCATGACTATTCAATGAATGTGCATGCAAGGAACATGTGTGGAGTAGGTACATACTTTGAAGAACCCCTTGATCACGATTTGCCGACCGATGATGAACGACGAATGCCAGACTCCGACGTGGAGGAGAATTCTAATGACGATGACTCCTATGATGATTCTGACGAAGGGGGTATGACCCCCGACATAAAGGAGGAGTCCGACTGACCAGGTTCTTCATATTTATTTTCCACTGAGGGCAGTGTCCCATCTAAGTGTGGGGTGGTGGTCTTTGCATTCTATACTCCTTTATCCGCATTTGCATTTATGTTTGTTTGCTTAGCTAGTTTGTTTGCTTAGCCTAGTTTTAGCTTAGTTTTTTTTTATTTTTTTCTTCGTTTTTTTAAGTGGTTAATTTTTTTTTTGCATGAAATCATTCTAATAGGCAGCATGAGATTACAACAAGAGTTTGTGCTAAAATCATGACTATTGAGACATTTAGGCTCTAATTGTGACTCACTATGTGATATTGTGTGGTTCAATTCCTTCATCTGTTGGGTCAAGAGTCTATACTACTTCCAATAAAGTCGACCATGTGCCTTATGTGTGTGAGATAATAGTATATTCTATGTTTGTGGCTGATGCTAGAACTTGCCTGGTATGTATGTAAAGCGAAAATAAAGAGTGCAAGTTTAGGAGATGATTTAGGCATTTCTTTGGCAACCTATGATTATTTACCTTCTTTTTACCTACCCATGGGCATTATCCTAGTTAAACCCTTTTGAGCCTTTAGCCTATTTTCTTTGACAAACCTCATATGTAAGCCTAATCCATTTTTCCAAGACCATAATTTGATCCAAATTCCTAAGTGCTTTAAAGTGTAAAAGTCATGTGACAAAATAAGAGAAAATTGGGTGAGTATGATGCTTTAGAATGTATTGGTGCTTGAATTTGTTATGAAAAAGAAGTGCTATCATAAGAGGTATGTATAAAAAAGAAAAGGAAAAGAAAACTAAAAAGTTAGTTATGTTCAAAATTGAAAAAAAAAAGAGGAGAAAAAGGGTGGTAGAATAAAAGAACGTAGAAAGGTTGTTTGAAAGAAAAAGTGTTAATGATACAATGTGATGTATTAAAGCGCTTAGGAACATAGTCACTATTTCTGGCAAAAATAGTCCTACCCGTCCCTTAGCCTACATTATAGCCATCAAAAGACCTATTTGATACTAAGCTTAGTACTCTGACATTTAGTGGAGCATTACACTAAGGGCAAGCCTATGGTCATCAGTTGTTGCATATGAATTCTTTGTGAGAGTGAGAGCAAGGATACGTTTATACCCATGTTTGAAAAATATGCTATACTTGTGAGTGATTATGGGTAATATATTGTGAGACACACATGGTTGATGAGTTTTGGGTAGTTGTGTATGATTCTTTATACCTTAACTTTTGAATATGAGTTGACCACCATCAAGAGTCTATGTTGGAGGTTAAATTGTTTCTACTAATGATCGGAAAACTACTCTTTGTTGATAATTGTTGTGCTTGTCTTGACGAATATTTTGTGTTGTTACTGTGAAACCCTAAGTTGATGTTTAGAGGGACATGATATTTTGTTCGAGAACGAACAAAGCTTCAAGTGTGGGGTGTTGATGATAGGCGATATTACACGCCTATAGTGCTATATTTTACCCATATTTTAGCAATGTTTTGAGAACAAATTATATATTTCATGCACTTTTAGTCCTTTTTCCTGCTAACGAACATGATTAGCAAAGTTTCAGGTATAAATTATGTAGAATTCAGCATTTTATGGATAACTTGATGCCAAAGAAAGCTTCACGAAAGGAGAAAAGGGAGTCTTGGACGCCAAGGACTAAAAGTGGCGCATGGAAAATCTGTCCCGGGCTAAAACAACAATTCTGAAGACTTTGGGGACTAGCAGTAATTTATTAGGATTAGGATAATGATACATTAACCTAGTACAATTGGGCTAAGTATTTTATTAGCTTAGTAGGATTTGGTTAAGTAATTCATTAGCTTAGTAGGAATAGGATATGAGTATTATAAATACCCTATTTTGCTAGAGATTTTTATAAATTCCTCAACAATTCTTATTCTAGTTTTTATTCATCTTCCACATTCTACTCTTAATTCACCTTTCTATTCTTCCATTAGTTCTAAACAATTACTCTTCTACTAATTCTACTTTTTATTCTTAATTTCCACAACAAGAGAAATGTTACTATTGCAAGGGATTTCACGCCTAACGCCTACCACACAATTACTACACGAAATCTTTATTGTGGTATAATAACAATGTCAATTGTGATTTCCTTCGCACTCATGGGTAACTAAACTTCTCTGTTGGGGTTATGGAAGCCGAATGAGATACTATCTATTGCTATGAGTTTGTGAGTTCGTGACATGTATGTTGCTTATATCATTACTCTCTTCGTCTTAATCTAAATTCTTTGTGGTTGCAAACGCAAGAATACGTCAGTATAGCATTAACTTGTTCAAAAAAAAAGTTATATGTCTGAAAAAGAGATAATGTCAAGGTAGTAGGGTCCCATCCCCTATTAAAAAGTTAGTGTCGTAACTGGATTAACCTCTTGGAGAATTTGTACCGTTAGATACGCTTTAAGCTCGAAAGAGTTAAAGTGAAATAATCCTCGAATAGGTCAAAAGACGCCTGGATTTACCATCGAATACAATTCTCTATAAGCACATGCATGTCTGAGTTCCGCACACTCATAGCCAATAGAGACGTATAACTCAGAAGGTGGACATAACCCCAACTCCTCAATTCTCATTGTTTACAACCTACTGAACATTCTTTCTTTTTACTTTGCTATTTCAGCTTTTACTTTAATATTTTGGTTACACATTACAATCCCACTTTTTAGGAGACTTGCACTAAAAGTCTAGTACTTTTTGCTTACTTGTTGACCAAGCTATTCCCTGAGGGATCGATACCCAACCCAGTTGGGTTCTATATTTGACTACGATCGCTTTACACTCCTACGAGAGCTGTAGATTGAGTGTTATCAGAAACCACTCCCACCTTCTCCCGAATAGTCTCATTCCTGACCCTGTCCGCCTTCGTAAATCCACACATCCGAATTTAACATGGCTATAACATGGCCGACCGCCCCATAGGACTTTCAAATTTAAAATAATCTTTTAAATGAACTTTTTTGTAATCACAATTTAAGATTAAGATAATAATAAAATGAAAGAAAAAGAGTTTAAAATTTGAATTTACTACTTATAGTATTATAGATATGGCTAGCCATAATTTGGTTCAAACTGAAAAGATCAAAAAATCAAACAGAAATTTAATTTTGGTTTTGGTTTTTCAATTTTTTGGATCGGTTTCGATTTCAAATTTTAGAAATTCGGTTAAATGGTCTAGGTTTTTATTTTTCAAAAAGTAATTAGATTAAATCAAAAAACTAAAATCATATAAATAATATATATATATATATATTATTATTTATATATATATATAAATTTATTATATATATATGTGTGTGTGTGTGTGTATTCAGTAAAAATAATATTTTTTGGTTATTTCATTTCATTTCATCCATGTTGAGTTATTTATATTTGGAAATGAAAAATAGATTTGATAATAAATATTTTTTTCTAAAATAAATCACCAATTTTAAGTGTGCAGTCATGCCAGAGATAGATTCACTACTTTAATCTTTAAAATTGAAATAAAAATCTGAAATAACCAAATTAAATTTATAGAAATCGAACCAAACTGAAATTATTTTGATTTGGTTACGATTGTCATTTTCGTCAATCTGAAAATCAAAAAATTGAACCAATATTAAAAAAACAAAATGAACAAATCGAATGCCCACCCCTAATTATAGATGACTACAACTTCCTCACAAAGATTAGAAATATTTGAATTTGAAAATACTAGGCCTTTTTTATAAAAAAAAAAAAAAACCATTAGCTTAAAACTAGGAACCTAAGATTATCTTACTATTGATAAAATTATCTTTTTCAATATCATAAAATATATTTAAATATTAAATAAATGAATATAATAATAATAATAATAATATTTTATAACAAACGTAGTAACAACACTTCTAATATTTTGGAAAAATGTAATACCAGCTATAATAATGGTAATTGTAGTGGTGGGAATAATAATAATGATGATAATGATGATGATGATGATAGGGAAAAGACATGGTTTTCACCCCAAATTATATCTGAAAAGTCGAAGCCACACCTAAACTATTAGTGACCTATTACACACCTAAACTATAAAAAAATGAAACTATTTACGCCCTGTCAGGCTATCACCACTTGCATGTGGTGTAGTATTTTACACACGCTGCCATGTCAGCACCACATCATTAAAAAGTATTATTTTTTTATTGTTAAGGTGTGTAATAGGTCACTTATATAGTTTAAGTGTGGATTCGAATTTTCGACTACAGTTTGGGGTGGAAACGATGACTTTTTCCTTAATGTTTTAGCCATTTACTTTTGTTATTTAATAGGCTGGACGCACCTAAAATAAGTGTAACACACGCGCTTTAGAATGGGATTCGCGGGGAGGTAATAATATTACTTTTTTATAGTTAAGGTGTGTAATAGGTCACTAGTATAGTTTAGGTGTGACTTAAACTTTTCGGGTATAGTTTAGGATGGAAACGATGCCTTTTTTCATAATAATAATACAAAAAATAAAAATAATAAAATAATAATAATAATAAAAAAATAAAATAAAAAATAAACAACGACAATAATAACAATACTAATAATAATCTTAGAAAACATAGTGGGAATAGAACACACATAGTACTTACATTTTTTTTTATATAAATAACATAATAATAGTAATAGTAATAGTAGTGGTAGTAGTAATAATAATAGTTTAAGGTTTAATAAATTAATTTAATTGTATTAAATAATTTTAGAGATGGTTACAATTTTCTCAATTTATCCTATTATAGGACTTTCAAATTTAAAATAATTTTTTAGAAGAAATTTTTTGTAATCAAAATTTAAGATTAAAATAATAACAAAATGAAAGAAAAAATAGTTTAAGATTTGAATTTAATACTTAGAGTATTATAGATGACTACAACTTCCTCGCAGTATCATAATTATAGGAGTTTTAAACTTTACAAAATACTTTGTAAGAAGAGTTATTTTGATGTTACCAAGACAGATGAAATTAAAATTTAGCTGAAATTATTTTAATTTTTTTTATCTGAATCAATATATATATTTATAAAAGCAAGACAAGAAGCTAAATAGCAAAATATTAAAAAGTCACGTGATAATTTTTAAGATAAAACTTGATAGTATTGTAATAAAAATAAAAAATTTGAATTAAAAAATATTAAAATTTGAATTTTAAAATAATAATGCTAGAAAAAAAAAGAGATTTTCATTAACTTAAATGTAGGAACTCTATTATCGAGTCCTAAATAAATTTATATGCGTACATAATATAAATATATATTTTTTAAAAAGATTAATCATAATCATGAGAATATATACGAATATTCCAATCTGATAATCAGCTTGACATTTTATGAAAATTTTCAAATAATTTATTAATAGAGAAAAATAATAAAGAAAACTAGTGAAAGCCTCCTTTTATCTTCATCGATCGTGATGAGTTGATAAGGGAACAACTCAACGAAAAGTAGAAGAGATCTTATCCGCCGATCTTGGGGCTACAGGCACTGTAGTGAAGTACGAACGAAGTGGTAGTCAACTTAAGCTTTTCAAGTCAAGTAAAGAGTCACTAAACAACTAGTTGTTTTCAACCTTCCTTTTATGTCTAAAGTAGGGGTGGGGGAGATCATGTTGTTACGTATTCGAATTTCGTCGTACCTACTATGAATAGAGAAAACTATCCCCATTGCACTCACTAGCAGCCCAGGATGAAAATTTTCAAATAATTTATTAATAGAGAAAAATAATAAAGAAAACCAGCTAAATGATAGTACTACTTATTTTCTGAGCAGTTTTTCCAACTTGAAATTTAAAAACGTTATCACAAATGCATAGTAAAAATTTTGAATTAAAAAATGTTAAATATTTAAATTAATAATGATAGAAGAAAAACAAAAGTGATTTTCATTAACTTAAACCTGAGAACTATATTTAAAAAGTCCTAAACAAACTCTGAAAACTAGTTACAAGCCATTTTTTTTTTAAATGGGGATTTGAACTTTAATATATCTGCTAAACAGATATTCAAACTAGATAATAATTTCAAATTTATACGGATTATAACTACTCTATAATTTTAGAGTTTTAGTTTTATCACAACTCTTTGTACTTATCTTTACTTAATTTGAATTTGAATTTAATATAATGTTATCCAACTCTTTATTATAATCTCTCTGTAACTCAAAAACGACATATATATATATATGTATGTATGTATATATATTTATATATATATATATATGTATGTATGTATATATATATATATATATATATATATAAGTTTTGAATTAAAAGATTACATATTTGTAATTAAAATATTAGTATTTTTTAAAAAATTATCATTAGTTTGAAATTAAAAACTTAATATTGAAGAGTTCTAAATGAACTCTTACTATTCATAAGTTTATCCCTTTAAAATAATAACCTAAATAAAAAAATAATAAAAATAATATATTATGATATAATAGTAGTACACGCTTAACCAAAAAAATAAAAAATAAAGCAGTAGTGCACGTAGTTGCACTCCTTTTAATTTTAAAAAATATAGTTGTATAGTATAATAATAATAATAATAATAATAATAATAATAATAATAATAATAATAATAATAATAATAATAATAATAATGGAAGTAGTAGTAATAATAATAGTAATAATAGTACTTAATAGTAAAAGTAGAATTAGAAACAAGAATAAAGTAAGGCAAATGCATTATATTTGAAAAATTTAAGGATGAGTAAGAGTAACAAAATAATCTTCTCACCAAATTAAATTGATATTTGAATTTAAATTTAAATAGAATTTGAATTGGAATGAAGTTCTATCTTCTTTGCCTCCCTTATATATATATTTAGCTTTATTCATCAATTTATTTGTTGTATTTTCTGTGCTCTTCATTTTTTTAAAAGTCATTTTTTATTTATTATTTTTTCATATGTAGGAAATATATGTTGTCTTCATTTTTCTCCATTAATGTTCAAGGTCTGCATAATAAATAACTTTTCTTTCTTATTCCTTTTATGTAGCAACTTTAAGGTAATCTTTGTTTCCTATAACGATAGAATATGTATTTCTTTAAATTAATTTTTAGTGTCATTGTGGTTATTTTCTTAATTAGTGGGACTAATTTTAAATTTTTGTAACTAGAGTTATCTTTTATTTAAAAAATATATGCAAATAAATCACGTGAGATTAGATACTAATAACCCGTCTATTTCATTTAACATTCAAGAATTTTATCAAAAAATATTCTGAATTTGAAAAGAAGGCATTCAAATTGATGCCCAAGTCATGTAAGAGGATACGTGGAGAAATTCTCCAAAAAAAAAAAGGTGTAATCTCATATAAGTTCTTAAAAAAAAAACTAAAAATTTTGATATTTGTCCCAAGATTTCTTATTGTCAAGGGATTGTCTTTGATTATTGTTTATGACTTTGTTATTGAAATAACTGAATATTATGTTAGTTAGTTAATTAATTTTTTTATTTTTTCAAAAAAGTATTGATATATTCCTAATTAATACAATGTAAATATTGTATTTTACTATTAAGTGTTGACATTAATAAATGCATTATTTTATGATTACAGGTCAATGTGCTTAAATCTACAAAAAAAGTGAAAGATTTGGAGAAGAATTAAGAATTTGAATACTGACGTTCAATATCTTCTTTCTGATGGATAGTTTATTATGGAGCTATTTAATAAATATTTAAAATAATTTCCCAACAAAAAGAATATAAAAAAATGAGAAGAAGAAAAGAATAGTGAGATTTGTGTAAGAAAATATAATATTTTATTAATGCTTCATATAATATGGAGCTAAATTATGTTGACTCATATCATTGTTCTTAATTAAGCTAACTTATGGTAGTTGTACTCTCAATCTACTCTCAAGCATGATAGATTCACGTGCCATCGTCTTCATACTAATTGAAAATTGAAATGTTTTATCCAATCATAAATGAAGAACTATAAATAATGTTTACTGTATGCGTAGTTTATCTAATCAGAAGAGGATCATTTTGTCCAGTTTTTTTTCAATATGACCTTCTCAAACGTCTGTCCTTAACTGAATTTGTATGAATAAAGATGATCAGTAATTATAAAAAAAATATTTTTCTTTATTATATTGTTCATAATTAAAAGAAATTAAATTGTTAATATTGATCTTTAAAATTTTTAAGTTTTTACTCTTTATTCACATTTATTTAGTTTAAAATTTTCAAAGCGTACTATCTAATTACTTAATTGTATTCTCAAAATTAGTTCAAAATTCATTATTTGAAACTAAAATAAAGATGTACTAAAATAACAAATTAGTTGGGAATTTGACATTGTTTCTATTATATATAATATAAAATATTAAATGAATAAAAATGATCTAAAATATTAGAGTAGAAAAAATATACACCAAAAGGAAAATAATCAAATATACAAGTCACGAATATACTTCACAGTTTTAAATAGAATATAACATTAATTGTATAATAGATGAAATACCAAATGAGAGAGAAATACAAATTCAAATATCATCATGGAAATGTGACCTATAAGAAAGAAATATTCTAATAATTTTTAAGAAAGTGACATTTCAAAATTTTGAAAATTATGAGAGAGGAGATCCTGCCCTTCTCATCCCCAAGGGCCCGGGGTAAGAGGAAATTTGAATTATTTTTAAAAATATAATGAAGTAATTAGATTATATACACATAATATTGTTTATAAATTTTAAATGGGAGAGATGGAGGAATAATAGAATAAAAATTATTTAAATATTTTAGACAATATCAAATATTTAAATATTTTAGACAATATCAAATATTTAAATTGTAAACAATACAATAAAAAAAATACGAATCATTAAAACTTTTATACCATCATAGATTATTTTTAATTATATAAGATTTGATTAGATGTGGAGGAAGAAAGAGGGAGGGATTGGGTAGGTATTTACCAATCAAATATTTTTAAATTATGAATAATATAAAAATTGTGAAACATAATTTTATTTTTCAATTATATAATTATTTTTCATATAGATTTGACTAGAGGTGTGGGAGGGGGATTGAAGGTGGGTAGGGGTGAAGGCGTGTGGTTCGGGTGGAGATGGAAGTAGAGGTGGGGGTGGGGGTAGGGGTAGGGGTAGGGGTGGGTGGGGGGTATATTTATTTTTTCATATTTCATTAAAAAATAATATGATAGTTACTTTTAAAGATAATACGATTTAATATGCTCAAAAAAAAGTATTCCAATTTAAAATGGTTCAAAATAATATTTTAATATCATTCTCAAATCGCACGGATACGTATACTAATCTATATCTATATCTATAATCTATAATCTATAATCTATATCTATAATATATTAAAAGTGTGAAGGACTTTAGAAATAGTGTTTGAACTTTTTGCCCTTCATTAAATTTTTTACTTTAGATAAAATCATCTTTTCACTATTTTTTCAGATATATAAGAGTTGAAACTTAATTAAATATATTTAAGGTAAAGAATTTCCTTATTAGAAGCCATCAAAATTAATGACGACTAATTTTTTGTTTTCATTAGGTTAAGAATTCTAAATCAACTTAATTTGATTTTAAGAAGATTTAAATTTTTTGAAGAATAAATATAAAAACGTTAGACAAAATCTCAGTAATGAATAAAATCATTTAATTAAATAATCATACATTATATGTGCGAGACACATGCGACTAATCTAATCTATAATATATTAAAAGTGTGAAAACCTTAGAAAAGTGATTTAAATTTTTTGTGCTTCATTAAAAATCTCTGCAATAGATAAAATTAGCTTTTTATTTATTTTCTTCAATTATTATATTTATAATATTAATTAGATTCCTAAAATATATAGGAGGAGAAGTAATTAATGTTTCTGTGTTGGTTGCCATTTTTCAGTTTTGCAAAATTCCTTAGTTTTGGTAAAACTAAGAGGTATGGTAATACTATAATACAAATAGTATAAATAATATATATGTAACACAAATCTATTTTTGGAAAAATTCTTTCCTTATTTTTGGTAAAATTCAATAATATTCTAATATAATACAAAAAATGTATATATCTAATACAAATCATATAAGAGTTGTATATGAATATACTTTTATAAAAAGGGTTGTTTTGAAAAGGAAGTCTAAAAACTTCACTGGTTGGTCAAAATTTTAGAAAGCTTTTAAGATTTAATATTTGTTATATCATATAATGTAATATATATATATATATACACACACGCACACACACAAACATGAAAAGAATAGTTTTATTAGCTTGAAATTCAAATTAACTTTGTTCTTCGTATATAATAAATATTGAAGTGAGACACATCACACAATAATATAGTTGATATTAAATATTTATTTATATAATTTAAATAGATATATTATTTTTTAATGTTAAATATATTGCTACTTTCTAATTATATTATTCTTCATCCTTATATATATTTTATTGATTGACGTGAAAGATAATGCAAAACACGTAAACAAATCTACTTTATTTAATAACGGGGAGAGGTGTAGATGGAGACAACGTCATTGCTCCAACTAATATCAAGAGTAGTCCGTTTAAAGACAAAAGTGTTCAGTTGCGATTTAGTAGCATTTTTATTTAGGGTCCTCCTTTTTATGTTTTCTTCACTCCTTTTCTTATCTGAAAAAGAGAAATTTGGCTCATCTATCAACCATTTTCACTGCCCAATTTTTGTTTCTTTCTTCATTTCTCTTTTGTTTTGCTGCCATATCTGTCATGTTAAATAGTAAAAATTAGTTTGTAAAGAGGAATTCTAACTTTTAAATAGCTCTCTTTCTCTGGTAGTCAAAGGATGTTAACGTGACTTTAGTGTAATATTTTCTTTTAGTACTTTCAATCATTATATATTAAATGTGTGAAGTAGGATATTATTTTTATTTTCTACTTTGCCATTTTCTTACATTATTTAAAAGGTAAAATGGTTCGATGGACCCTTGTACTATGTCTGTTTTATAATGTAGATACTCCTACTTATATATTTATTATTTGGACCCTTAAACCCACTAAAAAATAATATTTTAAATATTTTTTTGATGAGTGTAACACACTCACCCCACACCAGCTTCCACGTCATTTTAAATACTACATGAAATTCTACGTCATTTCTAAAATGCCACATAAGAAATGAAATATTAAAAAAATAAAAAATTTAAATTGAGAATTAAAAAATAAATAAAATTTAAAATGAGGTTAAGTTTTCTATCTTCTCCATCTCTCTTGTCCATCTTCCTTCTCCATCTTCTCTCTTCTCCTTCACTTCTCCATCTCTTCTCTGTCGCACCACCGCTAGCAGTGTGACAACAATCCATTAACACGCTGCCATAACCTACCACCAGTGTAAACCCCCACCAGCCTCTACCATTTGTGTATTGGTTACAAATTAACCATCAATATTAACATCAAAAGAACCAATATTAGCTTTTGTGTGTATGTTGGTTAAAGATTTAAAGTGTGTGGGATGTGAAAAATGTAGATAAAAGATGGTGGAGAAAGATGAACGATGGGTGGTTCGTGAAGGGTTCGTCGTCATCGTCGTTGGTCATGGCAGCCTTGGGGCTCTAATGTCCATGGCAACCCTTTCTAACTCAGATTTCCAAAATCAACAATTTTTTTTATTTTCTTGATTTTGTAGATCACGGTAGGAAACAATCAAGATTTCTTATTTTGTTGATTGTTTGATGTGAAATCACAGAATTTTACATGATTTCTTGTTCACAAAATCACAAAAGCAATATGATTTCTTGTTCAATCACGGTAAATCAAACAATCAAGATTTCTTGATTTCTTGGTCATGGCAGCCCGTTCTAACTCAACCCCTTTTTTGTGAATTTTTGTTGATTTAGACGATTCTATGAACTGGGTTTGAATCTTGATTGTAAAGATTGAAACTTTATATGATTTTTGAACTTGGATTTCGAATTTTATTTGTGAAAGGTTGAAACTTTAGATGATTTTAGAGCTGGGTTTTGAATCTTGTTTATCAAAAGGTTGAAACTCTATTTGATTTGAAGCTGGGTTCCGTATCTTGTTTGTGAATGGTTGAAACTTTTGATGATTTTGAAATTTTGAGAGTCAAATAGGAAATTTGTTGCAAAGGAGATGAAGATGATAAATAGAGGAGAAAAGCGGAGGGAGGGGGGGTTTCTTTTTATTTTTTAAAATTATTTTAATATAAAATGGATAAAAAATAACCCCCACTAGCATCCTAGGCGCGTGCCTGCACGCGCCTTATCCGAGTCAGCCCTTTTGGTGTCACATAAGCCTGGTCAATGGTCAAAGGATTTGAACTATTGGTTTTTAGTGGGTTCAAGGTCTAGATGACAAAAATATAAGTAGAAGTATCCACATTACAAAACAGACATAGTACAAGGATCCATCGAACCATTTTTTCTATTTTAAAAGAAGTGACAAGAAAGAAGGAGCAAATGAGAATATAAGCAGGGCTGTAGAATCCAAACAAACCATATTTTGTTATTTTGTCAATATGTTACACTTTTCAATGATATGTGCTTCCTCAGTTTAGTATTAGATAACCTCTATGGACTTGACACATTCATTAAGAAAATATTAATTAGCTGTTTATGTTATCAAATTAATCATATTAATTATTCTTTAAAAGTATAAATGTGAGTTATACACTTTATGTAGTCATTTAATAATAGGGGTAATCTTGAAAGAACATAATAAATTTTTCTTGATTTCATAAATGATTGAAACAAAAATTTTTACTTCTTCATTTCAAAATAAATAAATTGTTGAGCTATTTTTAATGTCTAAATAAATGAATTATTCTTTTTTTTTGTTTCCCAAGGTATTTCCACAACCGGCAGTTGTGAGACTAATCCTCCGTTCCTACTGTCAGCACACTAAGCAGTAGGAAACTGGCCACAAAGTGTTTTCCATTCACCAGAGGTGGGGATTGAACTCCCAACCTATTTCTTAAGGTGTAAGGTGCTATACCACCACACCAACCCTTGTGGTTAAATGAATTATTCATTTTTCAAGACACATGTTGAAAATTTCTTTCAATTTTACCCTTTAATTTAATGAGGTTCTTAAGTACTTCATATTTTCAAAGAGTTATGTTCTAAAAGATTTTTCTTAAGGGGTGTGTCATAGTTCAATAATTTAATTATTTTAAAATAAAAAAATAGTAAAAAGACTAATTAATATGAAACGGATGTAGTATATAATATTGCCAGTCAAATAAACTTAGCCTTTGACGTAGCTTAAAAGGAGGGCAGTGGTTTTAATTGAGTTGTCAACTCTCATTGCTTTTCTATCCATTAGCCAATGAGATATGTAGGATTCTTCAACTACTCTATTTCATTGGATTCTTATGTGATATTTTGTACTTCCAAATCTAGTTCAAATTTACTGCTATTTTGTTATTTTTATTTGGATTATATTAATTTAAAATACACTTTAAGAAAGTATTTATCATATTCTATTGTCAATATTTTATTTGTTCAATTTTATTTGTCATATTTAAATTTTACACAAACATTAAGTAGATAATGACTGACGCTTCTATTTTATCACACTATTTATATTAACTGGTGTATTTTTTATTTGAGCGAGTTTTTTAAATAGTCTCTCAAGATCGAAAATTTCCTTCAAATCCATTTATATTTTATTTAGGATCATAATATCACTCAACTATTATTATTTTCTTCAATAAATAATAAATATCTCAAAAGTCTTCTTCTCTCTTAGTTGCATGTCATGCTATTAAACTTCAAAATACATAGATATACTCCTGAACTATTTGAATTTTTCCATATTGACATCTCAATTGGGCCTTGTACCTATTGAACCCTTTATTCATTCATAAATAGTTTCAATTGAGCACAATTGTCTGACGTGGCACCTTTTTAAAGCCTGCATTTTTAAGTCTTGGGTGCGTGTATGCAATCGCCTCCTATGTGTAAAGTATGACCAATTATAGCCACTTATATTTACACCTCAACTTCTTTAACATTAATAAATAAGATAAAGAATTTCCACTTCATTTCCCCCCAAAAGACATTTGACCCTTTCATACCCACCCCCAAATCCCTCTGAACAAAAACCCTAATTTTGCGATTTCACTACTATCTTGGCTTCTAATTTATGCTTCTTACATTGTAATTTCAAAAATGTCATAGTGTTTTTGTGTGATTAATTGTAGGTCACGACTGGTTTCAATATTTTTCAAGGGTCATGATAAATTTAGAGTTAGATCTCAGGAACTATTGTTGATTTGGGGTTCAATCATGCTCAAGTATGTTTCAAATGCCAATAATGTCACTTTTTTTAATCACGTTTTATTGTTTTAAATGCTTTCTTAATCCTTGTTAGTATATTACATTTGTAATGGTACTTTGGAAATTTCTGAAAAAAGTTAAGTTTTTTTTAGGATTTTTACTTTCAATAACTTGTCAGATATTTTGGGGTTTTGTTTCAGAAAATTTGATGGACAATATCATTATTATAACTCGTTTTTATTATGGTGTCAAATTTGTCTCTGAAGAATCTGGTCCATGTTACATAGGAGAAAGTGAGGTGGAATATGTAAGTATCGACAATGACCACTTCTCTTTAATTGAGTTGCTTTATTATACTAAAGAATTTGGGTATTTGACTGTTGGTGGGTTCTACTTTAGAGACCCTAAAAAGAAAGCCTTTATTGAAGTATAAAATGACTTTAGTTTACTAAAACTTGTTGAAGACCTCAAAAAATGGGACTTTTTAGACTTGTATGTGAATCATGTTGTGGGTGAGTTAGAAGTGGTAGAATATGGGTCCCATCTGGTTATCTTTGGGGTCCAGTAGTTGATGAAAGTAGTAATGTGGTTGGTGAAAATTGTAATGTAGGTAAGAATAGCTCAACATTTCATGATATTAACGTTGAAGGGTTACATGAGGGACCTACCCAAACTGATAACATAGATGTAGAGGTTAGTGTAGATGAGAACTTTCAGATCTAGAAGGGGCTGAAATAGATTTTGGTAGAAGTGCTGACTCTTAAGAGTTTAATATACCAGAAGATGATAATTCTGAGGTTGATGAAGAGTTAAGAGCTCTTAGAAATTAAAGGAGAAACTATGTGAAAAAAAAACCTTTCCAAAACGAGAAAATTAAACTTGGAACAACAAATGTTGATAGGGGATTTGAAGATATAGGAATGAATAAGGCTGCTAGATATAGTGGAAGGTTAGAAAATGATAAGTAGTATATAGATAACTCAGATCTGGATAGTGATGACAGTGGGATGAATTGGATCCTGAAGCTATTAGGGGTGTTGATTTACCAGGAAGAAGGAAAAGTAAAAAGGTAAGGTTTAATATTGATTGTATTATGGCTATATTTGAGCTTGGTATGATATTTGAAAATGGTAAGCAATTTAGAAAGGCCGTGATAGAGTATGCTGTTTAATACAAAGTTAGATTATAACTTAAGCCAAATGAAAAGCATAGAGTTAAAGTTAGGTGTAAGGACAAGAAATATAAATGGTTGTTATTTGATAGCATTGATAAGCATTCTGGTTACTTTGTTGTCAAGAACTACTATCATGTGCATGTATGCACTACTACAACAAAAAACATGTTTTGCACATCTAAATTTATTGTAAGTTCGTTCAAGGATGAAATAACTTTTCAACCTTATATAAAACTGTGGGAAATTCAGGAATTGGTGAGAAAAAAGTTAGGTTTGTATGTGGGAAAAACTGTTTGTTCCAAGGCAAAACATATATTTATTAAAGAATTCTTAGGTGATTGGAAGATGGAATTTGCAAGGTTGTGTGACTATGAAGACATGGTAAAACATACTAATCCTCACAGTTTTTGTTAGGTGAGGATAGATTGAGAGTCTCAACCTAGAAAAAAATTATTTTCTTACTTCTATGTATGCTTTAATGCATAAAAGAAAGGCTGGCTGACAGGGTGCCGAAAACTTATCGATTTGGATGACTATTTTCTGAAAGGTAATTGCAAGGGTGAATTGTTAGTTACAGTTGGGAGAAATAAAAATAACCTAAGAGACAAAACATAGTTGGAGTTTCTTCATTAACTACTTGATTCAAGATTTGAACTTAGGTGCTGGACATGGACTGACTGTCATATCAGATATGCAAAAGGTTATCTAATTCTTATACTTTAGTTTTGATCTCTTATTTATCTATTATACAGTTAATGTTCATATATTTTTCTTTGATTTTGTTTTAATGTTCATGTAGGGTCTTGTGCCAACTATGCTTGAGTTGTTACCAAATTGTGAAATAAGGTGGTATGCTAGATATATCTAATCCAATAGGCATTATACCTTGAGAGGATAAAAAAAAGGAAAAAATTAGAGATGTGCTAAAGCCAGTTTTAAAGTGAAGTTTCTTGATGAGATAAACAAACTCATTCAACTTGGTAAGAATATCTGTGAGGACTTATTATATTATGAAACAAATCATAGTGCAGGGCATATTTTAGAGAGAATTCTAAATGTAACATTATTGAGGATAATATATGTGAGTCATTTAATTCATGAATTTTAGCTTCTAGACATAAATCTATAATCCCTATGTTAGAGGAGATTAGACACAAGATAATAGATAAAAATATTGAAATGAGGAAGTTTGCTGATACTTGGATTTCAAATATCTCCCCTATGGCTTTGCTAGTACTTGAAGAGAACAACGATAGGATAGAAATTGCACAGTTAGGTTTAATGGTCAGATTGGGTATGAAATTTTAGATGGTCCTTATAGGAATATAGTTGATATTATCAATATGTTGTATAAGATTATCAGTATAAAGGTGTAGACCCTAAATTTTATGTGGAAGAGTGGTATGATAAAGATACATTCTTGAAGGCATATGACTACTTTCTTCAACCAATACCTAACATGAAAATGTGTCTTAACACAAGTGGTATAGTGATTGAGCCTTTTAAGCCTATACCAATGCCTGGAAGACCACAAAAGTATAGAAAAAAGAAGAAGGGTAGGCCTAAGAAGAAGTATGGAAAATTATCCCGGAAAGGACTAAAAATTAATTGCTCTAAGTGTCATCAAGTTGGCCATAATAGAGAACTTTGTAAAGCTCAGGTAACATTCATATCTTTTAATTTAATAATTAAACAATGGTAATACCTTGGTTTTGAACCCTTATAAAAATTCCCTAAGTTGAGTTTTTGGAAAAATGTACGATTTGAGCATATCACTCGTATGCTATGGTATGAATTTGGCCCCCTATGTTGTATGTTAGGTAGTGTATGGGTTATATTCTATCTAAGGTACGGTTTGGCCTCACCCAAGTCTTATGATAGGGTACTGGTCTTAAGTTGCCAAGTCATATGATATCTTGAGATTGATCTAGTATATTCTGCCTAGGGTACGAGTTGTAGGGTACTTATCGTACCTTAGGGTATAAGTTATGCATGTGTAGTCATATGTTGGACAATTTAGAGGTCCATGGTGAAGAATAGTATATGATACACTGTACTACTCGTACCCTAGGGTATGGTTTGTGTAAGGTGAGTCGTACCGTTCTAGGTTTAATTTTCAACTTTTAAGCTAGGGTTATTTTAGACTTTTACCACCACTAAATCCCTATGACCCACAAATTATAACATTTTTTAGACCCTTATTCTTCACTTGGACAGGATTAAAACATTTCAAAAAACTTTCTAAGCTTCTTTAAGAAGATTGACGGCTAGGGTTTCAAGAGGTGTTTTTCTAGAGGCTAAAGGGGCCAAGTTCTTTTTGTGAATCATCTTGTATAAGGCATGTGACTCTTACCTCATTCTTATTTATCAAATATCATGTGTTTCAAATATTTATTTTAATTCTTGAATTGTGGGTTTTGAAACCAAATGTTGAGGATTTTAGTGCATAGTTATGAGTATTCTTTACCCTTGTTTAAACTTGTGTCTATACATATTTTTGGTGATGGTTTTATTCTGTGGGTGCTAGTTGATGGTGGTTTAAAAAATGGGTCATGAGTAACCCTAAGATTGATGATTTTTACTTTGATTTTGGTCATGGTAAAGGTATGTCTTCAAGGTGTTTGTGAAAATGTCTAAGAGAAATAACTAGTTACATGTTAATATTGTTCTGAACTAAGAATGGCTTAATGAGTAAGGATGTTTGGTAAATGACTTTGTAAAGGCCTTGTTGGCCATGTAATGTGTTCATTAGTAACCTTGGTGATTTGATTGGTTAAAAAGAGTTTGAGTCCTTAAGCATGAAATTGAATTGTGTTTGAACTAAAGCTTGGTGTAAGAATGATAATGAAGAATGAATGGTCTTGTAAAGGTCTTAATGACCATAATTTGACTTAAATGGTGGTTGAAACTAAGGCATTGGCCTGTTAAAGTGATTAATTAATAAATGGTTCATAAAAAGCTTGTAGTCATGTATGGTGTTGAATTGTAGCCTTGAAGGCTTGAACTAACTAAGTGGGTTACATTTCTTGAATATTGAACTATGTGTATGTGAATGCATGGACAAAGGGTTAGAGTCCCAATGTCGACTAGTAATGGACACGATGGCTTATGGTTAGAGTCCACTTGCTTTAAAAGATGGTTTGCGGTTAGAGTCCACTTGCCCAAAAAAATTATTTGTGGTTAGAGTCCACTTGATTGATAATACGTCTTGTGGTTAGAGTCCACTTTCTTAATGAGACGACTTGAGATTAGAGTCCTTTTTCTTAATATAACCGGGAAGTGCAAACTTTCTAACCTATGAAAGCAGGAGGTTAGATTCCTCCACCTCATGTATCATGATTGGGTGCTTTGAAATGCATGCTAAGCCTTTTTTCTTTGTGTAATACCCCATTCTTTTTCCTAGCTAATTTCGTCCTAAGAATGTCTAGTATTAGCTTCTAAATTGAATGAAAGACTATTCCATGAGGAATTTTCAAGATTTTCACTTTTTTTCATGTGGGAAATTCAATAAGCTTTCCATAGATATAAGATTCACCCAAATGTGATAACTGAGTTAGAAGTTATGACTATTTCAAGTTCTCATCATAAAATAGTGCCATATTAGTCAGTGGCGTTGTGCTCCATAAGAAGAAAGACATTTGGTAAATTCCAGTAGGGCTCCACGAGTATGGCACATCGAGCCAGGGTCCAAATTCAAAATTGTCCTTTTCTAGTGTCTAGCGCTATCTCCCTCGCGTTGCGTCAAAGTTCCAGGTCATAAAAGAAGGGGCAACGTGATGGCTCCACATCGTGCCATCCCTTAGTTTCCCAATTGTTAAATTCCAGTGACACAGCGCGATAGCGCCACGTCGCTCTAGGGGCCCAGTTTGAAAAACTTTTACTAAAATTATAAGACACGTCCAAGGGTTAAAATGGTCAATTTCCTACCCATATTTAAACCTAATAACATGTGATTTAGCCATTCTTAACCCAAAATATACTAGTTTCTCGCAAGAACAATGGGATTCAAATTCAATAAGTTTCACCTTTAGTCCTTACAAAATCACGAACTAAGGTAGGCATAGTGTTTATTCATGGACTTGTTTCATCCATAAAGCCCAATAATTCCTTTTCTAAATTCAAGTTTATGGATTTTATTATGAATTTCATGACTGGGATGCTCTTGTTCATGTGGATAATGAGAAATTAAATTTTACTCCATGTTGGGTGATAAATTCTATGTGGGTTAAATTATTATAGATATAGATTCATGCAAACCTATGACTAAACCCTTGAATGATGAAATTAGAATTGAACCATGATGTTTAATTATTGTACAATGATGTTTACATGTACTATGCCTACAATATGTTTGATTAAATGCCTAGATGAAGAAAAAGTGCCTAACTAGCATGATACTATGAAATCACCATGTATGTACAAGTTATGCCTATCACATGTTTTGATGAAATACTTCTATAGATGTATTATGGATTATGATGTTAATTATATGTTCAAGTTAAGTTATGCTTGGTCAGTTTACTCCATCAAGTCCTGGGGGTACTCGTACCCGAAACATTAGCTGTGTGCCTAGAGCCATGTCATGTTTTCACGATACTCTCAGTCAAGCTATGATCCTTAGACTTCAAATAGTCTTATGACTTAGGAAATCTCCATGATCTTAGAACTTAGTCAGTAATCAGATATCAGTTGTATTCCTTCAGTCAACGGAATTCAGTAACTTAGCCCATGTTCAGTTTAGTAAATTATGATTCAGAGTCTATTCAGATGGAAGTAGACATTAGCACCGAGTGAACCCAAGGATGGGAGCACACACTATCAGATGAGGGTGTGATTCTTAGAAGTGACCCTTATATTCCAGAACTATGTATCCAACATAGGTTGAGACATCAACACTGTTCGATGAGGGCTGTTAGATAAGGGCCCCACTATTCTTGTATAGGGGATATTATCAAATAAGGGTCGACCACAACTTGTCCTTATTGATGGCACGGTATTGACACCCTTCCAATTGGGGTTACAGATTGGACCCAACTCAGCCATAATGGCATATTAGGGGCATGTTAGTTAGATAACTACTTCCCATATTTTTATGTTATACAATTAGGATTGTCAGATATAGTCAATCAGTCTCAGTAATAGAACTCAGATAGTTCTTCAAATTTCAGGACTGTTAGATACAGTCAAATCATATATAGTACAGAACTTTGATAGTTCCATCAGATTCAGGACTGTTAGATACAGTCACTGATGTTATCAGTTATATTCAGATCCAGTAATTATGTTATCATAATATTAGTGTCAGTTTTTATGTCTCATGCATGTATTCTCACGCTCATGATAGTTAGTCAGTTATTATTATTGTTCATGCATATGAACCCCATGCATTCATCCTACCTCATATGTATACCAGTACATTCAAAGTAATGACGCATTTGCACTATGGTTTATTATACCATAGGTTCATAGAAACGAGCTTCAGAGCAACAGTAGATTCCAGATATCCATAGATAGAGTTAGAAGTGAGTCCTTATATTTCAAGAACATGATTATTTCCCTATTATCTCATTAATCAGTTTATTAGTTGGAGTTGGTTGGGGACATGTCCCATCAACTCCTTAATCAGACAGTTCAGTCAGTTAGAGGCTTTCTAGATTATCATGTTTCAGACTTCAGTATGTTTTGTTTTATTTTGGGTATTTTATCACCCTATACAGATATTATATCATTCAGATCATGTTCAATATTGAACCTTATGGTCTTTCAATTCATGTTTCCATATTATAAAGTATTTTATGCAGTATACAAGTACAAATATCAGTCATGGGTTAGCTTGTGGTCCTTTTGAGTTATGAGCACCGTGTAGCATTCCAGGTACCAAATTTAAGGCATTAAAAACTTGATATTAGAGCCTAAGGTTTGATAGAGTCCTAGGAAGTCTGAAAGCCATATCTAGTAAAGTCTTGTACATTGGTGTGTTGCGCGCCATATTTATTTACAAGAGGCTATAAGATGTTTTAGGAATAGTTTTCCTTATTTCAGTATTCATGTCGTGCCAGTGATTATAATCTCCAGTTAACCTCTCAGTCTGGTCTAATATATTTCTCCCTTTCTTCTATAGAATATGCCTCCCAAAAGAAGAAATGAGAATCAGTCAGCCCCTCAGCCCATCCAACAGATCCCTTGGACAAATACGTTTCTCATGTAGAGTTCAGAGCTGCATTCACCATTCTTACTAATTCAGTTGCTGCTTAGAATGAATGACCAGCAGTTACTCCAGCTAACCCAGTGGCTAATTCAGCCGCATCTAGGATTTGGGACTTTACCCAAATGAATCCTCTATCCTTCCTTAGGTCTAAGGTAGATGAGGACCCTCAGAAATTCATTGATTAGGTTTAGAAGGTGACATACATCATAGGGGTGACTACTGTTGAGAGTGCTGAGCTAGCTGCATATCAGTTGCAGGATGTGGCTCATACTTGGTTCATACAGTGGAAGTCAGAGCGGTCAGATGATATAGGTCCTATATATTGGGAGGAGACTATCACTGCATTCTTAGATAAATTCTTTCCCCAAGAGCTTAGAGAGGCTAAAGTTCTAGAATTCATAAACCTCAGGCAGGGTAATATGATGGTGAAAGAGTATTCTCTTAAGTTTACTCAATTATCCAAATATGCCCCTCATTAGTTGTAGACAGCATAGCGAAGATGAGTAAGTTTGCTTCAGGGGTAAATGATAGCATGGTAAATTAGTGTAGATCTACCATGCTGAACAGTGACATGACTTTATATAGTCTTATGACTCATGCTCAGTAGATAGAAGAGAAGAATATTAAGTAGAGGGAGAAGAAGAATAAAAGAGTAAAGACAGGCAGTTTTAACTTCGCACAGCCTAAATCAGAAGGAGAAAACAGTGCCCAGTTTTATCCTAAGTCATCAGTTCTAGCCCCTTATTTAGCCAGTGCTCCAGTTCCTAAGTTCATGAAGGGTAACAGAGATGGAGCGCCAGGCTCTAAGTCTCAGGGCAGTGTTAGTGATTCCCAAACTAATCCCCTTTGTAAGACTTGTGGTAAGAACCACAAGGGTACTTGCAGAGCTGGTAGCAATGTCTATTTCAGTTATGGCAAGCCAGGACACAAAGTTAGAGACTACCCTCAATCAAGTTATCAGAGTCATCTTCACTCCTCAGTTCAGTCCAATCGCTCGAATCAGTATGGTACCACCACCAGTGCTACTAGTGGACAACGCCCAAATCGTCTCTATGATCTTCAATCCCGACAGGATTAGAAAAATTCTCCTGATATAGTTACTGGTATGTTACAGATTTTTCATGTTCATGTTTATGCTTTTCTAGGTCGAGGAGCATCTTTGTCTTTTGTTACTCCCTATATAGCAGGCGATTTTGAAATTAGTCCTAAATCCTAGTAGAGCACTTTTTAGTCTCCACCCTAGTGGGTAAAACCATCATAGACCGACGGGTATACAGGAACTGCCTGGTTATGATATTTCAAAAATTCACTTCAGCAAACTTAGTTGAATTAGAGATGACTGATTTTAATGTCATTCTCGGCATGGATTAGCTTTATTTCTGCTATGCCATAGTTGACTGCAGAAACAGAATAGTCCAGTTTTTGTTTCTGAATGAACCTGTCCTTGAGTGGAAGGGTAGTACTTCAGCGTTAAGAGGTTAGCTTGTTTCCTACCTTTAGGCATGGAAAATGATATGTGAAGGATATGTCTATCATCTTGTTTGAGTTAAGGATACTAGTTCTGAAACTCCCAGCCTTGAATCAGTTGCAGTTGTAGGCGAATATTCAGATGTATTTCCCAAAGATCTTTTAGGAATTCCTCCTGAAAGGGAAATAGACTTCAACATTGATCTTCTTCCAGATACTCAACTTATATCTATTCTGCCATACAGAATAGCACCAATAGAACTCAAAGAACTGAAAGAATAATTGAAGGATCTATTAGATAAGGGATTCATCAGGCCTAGCATTTCACCGTGGGGTGATCTAGTAGTATTTGTATGCAATAAAAATGGTTCTTGTAGGATACACGTAGACTACCATCAACTCAATAAGGTCACGATCAAGAACATGTATCCTCTTTTTAGAATCGATGATTTATTTGACCAACTTCAAGGTGTCGATTATTTCTCTAAGATAGACCTCAGATTCGTCTGTCATCAGCTCAGAGTCAGATAATGTGACATTCTAAAAATAGCTTTTCATAATCGGTATAGTCACTTCGAATTCCTAGTTATGTCATTTGGGCTTACCAATGCCCCAGCCGCTTTCTTGGACTTGATGAACTGTGTGTTTAAGCAGTACTTGGATATGTTCGTCATAATCTTCACAGATGATATTTTGGTCTATTCCCGCAGTGAGCGTGATCATACAGACCATCTCAAAACAGTACTTCAGACTCTCAGAGATCATTAACTATTTGCCAAATTTAGTAAGTGCAAATTTTGGCTAAGGTCAGTAGCATTCGTTGGTCACATCATTTTCGGTGATGGCATTAGAGTAGATCCTTAAAAGATTAAAGCAGTAAGAAATTGGCCTCGCCCTATCTCTTCATTAGATATTAGGAGTTTCTTGGGTTTCGCTGGTTATTACAAATGGTTTGTTGAGTGATTTTCTTCTATTGCATCCCCTATGTCTAGATTGACTCAGAAGAAAGTCAAGTTTCAGTGGTCAAATCCTTGTGAGAAGAGTTTTCAGAAGTGGAAGACTCAACTCACCTCAGCTCCAGTCTTAGCTCTCCTAGATAGTTCAAATGGGTTCGTAGTGTATTTTGATGCATCCATAGTGGGTCTAGGTAATGTCCTCATGTAGTAGGGTAACGTCATAGCCTACGTATCCAGACAACTTAAACCCCATGAGAGGAATTATCCTACTCATGATCTTGAGTTAGCAGTCGTAGTCTTTTCCTTGAAAATTTAGATGCATTGTTTCTACGAAGTTCATGTAGATGTCTTCACAGATCATAAGAGTCTTCAGTATATGTTTTCTCATAAAGATCTCAATTTTCATTAGAGAAGGTGATTAGAACTCTTGAAATATTTTGACATGAGTGTCCTTTATCTTTCGGGCAAGGCCAATGTAGTAGCCGACGCTCTCAGTAGACTATTTATAGGTAGTATTGCTCATGTGGATGATAGTAGGAAAAAGTTAGCTCAGGAAGTACACCAGCTTGCCAGACTAGGCGTTCGCTTAGTTGATATAGAAGAGGGTGATATATGGGTTCAGAGTAGCTCAGAATCATCTCTAGTTTTTGAGATAAAAGAAAAGTAAGATAGAGATCCCAGCCTTGTCAAGTTGAAAGAGTCAGTCCAGGATCAGAAAGTAGAGGTTTTTTCCCAAGGGGGAGATGGTGACCTTCGTTGTCAGGGTCGTCTCTATGTTCCAGGTGTAGATAACTTAAGGTAGCAAATTCTTATAGAAGTGTATGGTGCACGCTACTCTATTCATCCAGGGGCCACAAAGATGTACCATGACTTGCGAGAAATCTATTGGTGGAGTGGGATGAAGAGAGACATTGCAGAGTTTATGGCTAAGTTCTCTACATGTCAGCATGTTAAGATAGAGCATCAGAAGCCTAATGGGTCCATGTAGGAGTTTAGTATTCCTACTTGGAAGTGGGAAGTTGTTAACATGGACTTTGTGACCGCTTTGCCTCAAACTCTTTATCAAGATGATTCAGTTTGGGTCATTATAGACAGAATGACCAAATTATCTCATTTCCTTCCAGTTCATACCTCTTATTCATCCAAGGATTATGCCAAACTCTACATCAAGGAGTTGGTTAGATTGTATGGTGTTCCATTGTCCATTATCTTAGACAGAGGTAACCAGTTCACCTCTTATTTCTGGAAAGTATTCCAAGGTACCCACGTTTATCTTAGCACAACTTTTCATCCTCAGATAGATGGTCAAGAAGAAAGGATTATTTAGACGTTAGAAGATATGTTAAGGGTATGTGCAATTGATTTCAAAGGAAGTTGGGATAACCACTTACCTTTGATTGAGTTTGCATACAACAACAACTATCATTCCAGTATTTAGATGGCTCCATTTGAAGCTCTCTGTGGTAGGATATGTAGATCTCCAATTGGTTGGTTTGAAGTTAGTGAGGCCTCAGTTATAGGGCCTGACTTGCTATTCGATGCCTTTGAAAAAGTGTAGTTGATTAGACAAAGACTCCGGGCTACTCATAGTTGATAGAAGTCTTATGAAGATGTTTATAGAAAAGATCTCGAGTTTGAGATTGGTGATCATGTCTATCTAAAGATCTCTCCCATAAAGAGAGTGAAGAGATTCAGAAAAAAGGGAAAGCTCAGTCCCCGATATGTCGGTCCCTTCAAGATTCTCAGTCGCTTGAAGGTAGCTTATGATCTTGAATTGCCTTCAGATCTAGCCTCATTTCATCTTGTATTTTATGTCTCTTTGCTCATGAAGTGCATAAGTTACCCATCAGTTGTAGTCCCTATTCAAAGTGTTGTTGTTCAGAACACTCTCTCTTATAAAAAGATTCTAGTTGAAATCTTAGACTATCAGACTCGTAGATTGAGGAACAAAGAAAGTCCCTCTAGTTAAAGTTCTTTGGCAAAATTAGTCCATCGAGAGAGCTACTTGGGAAGCATAAGCAGATATGCATATCAAGTATCCTTACATCTTCTCCGCCAACTCAGATCAATATCAAGGTAACAATTCTCCTTAAACTTACTCAGTTTCATGTTCAGTGTTCATCACAAAATTGGTAAGCAGTTTTCTGCTCATGTTCCCATTACAAACTTGGTATCAAGTACCATTGCATATTCATTCATACACTCATATATCAGTTCAATTATGTAATTATCCGTCAGACATGCATTCTTATTATGAGAAACTTAGTTCTTCAGAACACTCAATCATGCATTCATGAATCAGTTACACATGCATCAGATATGCATATTCAGTATTATATATTTAGCTTATCCATCATGTCAGTCATGAAAAAATGTTCCAGTTATTCATGTTCTATATGTACGTCAGTTGTCTTTTCTTCCCTATCAGTCAATCTTATTCGAGGATGAATATTCTCAAGGGGGATATATTGTAATACCCTATATTTTATCCTATCTAATTTCATCCCAAGAATGTCTAGTATTAGCTTCTAAATTGAATGATGACTATTCTATAAGGAATTTTCAAGATTTTCACTTTTGTCATGTGGGAAATTCAATAACATTTCCATTGATATAAGATTCTCCCAAATCTGATAACCGAGTCAGAAGTTATGACTATTTCAAGTTCCCATTGTAAAACAGTGCCATATTAGTTAGTGGCGCACTGCGCCACAAGTGGAAATGGCATTTGGAAAATTCCATTAGAGGTCCGCGATTATTGTGCATCATGCCAGGTCCCAAATTCAGAATTGTCCTATTCCAGTGTCTCAGCGTGATCTCCCCCATGTCGCATCAAAGTTCCAGGTCACAAAGTAAGAGGCAACGCTATGGATCCACATCATGCCATCTCTCAGTTTCCCAATTGTCAAACTCTAGTGACACAGCGGGATAGCGCCACATCACGCCATGGGCCCAGTTTGGAAAATTTTTACTAAAATTACAAGACGCGTGCAAGGGTTAAAAGGATCAATTTCCTACCCCTATTTAAACCCAATAATACGTGATTTAGACATTCTTCACCCAAAATGTACCAGTTTATCTCAATTTTATCTCAAGAACAAGGTAAGGTTTATATTGGGGATTCAAATTCAAGAAGTTTCACCTTTAGTCCTTACAAAATCACGAACTAAGGTAGGCATAGTGTTTATTCATGGACTTGTTTCATCCATAAATCCCAATAATTTCTTTTCTAAATTCAAGTTTATGGATTTTATTATGAATTTCATGACTGGGCTGCTCTTGTTCATGTGGATAATGAGAAATTAAATTTTACTCCATGTTGGGTGATAAATTCTATGTGGGTTAAATTATTATAGATATAGATTCATGCAAACCTATAACTAAACCCTTGAATGATGAAATTAGAATTGAACCATGATGTTTAATTATTGTGCAATGATGTTTACATGTACCATGCCTACAATATGTTTGATTAAATGCTTAGATAAAGGAAAAGTGCCTAAATAACATGATACCATGAAATCCCTATGTATGTGCAAGTTATGCCTATCACATGTTTTGATGAAATGCTTCTATAAATGTATTATAAATTATGATATTAGTTATATGTTCAAGTAAGTTATGCTTGGTCAATTTTCTCCATTGAGTCCTGGGGGTACTTATACCCAAAACATTAGCTGTGTGCCTAGAGCCATGTCATGTTTTCACGATACTCTCAGACAAGATATGATCCTTAGACTTTAGAAAGTCTTATGACTCAGGAAATCTCCATGGTCTCATGAACTTAGTCAGTTGTCAGCTATCAGTTATATTTTTTCAGTCAATGAAATTCAGTTACTCAGCCCATGTTCAGTTCAGTAAATCATGATTTAGATTTTATTCAGATGGGATTTGGAATTAGCACCGAGTGAACCCAAGGATAGAAACACACACTATCACATAAGGGTGTGATTCTTAGAAGTCATCCTTGCATTCCAGAACTATGTAGCCAACATAGGTTAAAACATCAATAATGTTCGATAAGGTTTGATGAGGTGGATAAATACTATTAGATAAGGCCCCCACTATTCTCGTATAGGGGATACTATCAGATGAGCGTCACCCATAGCTTTTCCTTATCGGAGGTGCGGTATTTACACCCTTCTAATTGGGGTTACAAATTGGACCCTAACTCATCCATAATGGAGTATCAAGGGCATATCAGTTAGATAACTACTTCCTATAGTTTCATGTTATAAAATCAAAACTATCAAATATAGTCAATCAGTCTCAATAATAGAACTTAGATAGTTCTTTAGATTTTAGGACTGTCAGACACAGTCAACTCAGATGCAGTATGGAACTTAGAGAGTTCCATCAGATTCAGGACTGTAATATACAATCACTCATATTATCAGTTATATTCAGATTCAGTAATCATGTTATCATAGTATTAGTGTTAGTTGTTATGTCTCATACATGTATTCTCATGCTCATGATAGTTAGTCAATTATTATTATTGTTCATGCATATGAACCCCATGCATTCATCCTACCTCACATGCATACCAGTATATTAAAAGTACTGACGCATTTGCGCTATGGTGTCTTATACCATAGGTTTAGATACACGAGCTCCAGAGCAACAATAGATTCCAGATATCTGCAGATAGAGTTAGAAGTGTGTCCTCATATTTTAAGGACATGATTATTTCCCTATTATCTCATTAATTAGTTTATTAGTTGGAGTTAGTTGGGGACATATCCTATTAACTCCCTACTCAGATAGTTTAGTTAGTTATAGGCTTTTTAGACTATCATGTTGCAGACTTCAGTATGTTAAATTTTGTTTTGGGTATTCTATCACTCCGCACAGATATTATATCATTCAAATCATGTTCAGTATTAAACCTTATGGATTTTCAGTTGATGTTTCTACATTATAAAGTATTTTATGCAGTATATAGGTACAAATACTATTCATGGGTTAGCTTGTAATCCTTTGGGATCATGAGCACCGTGTAGTATTTGGGTACCAAATTCGAGGTGTTACACCTTTTTGGTACTTTATGTATCTATATATGTCTACATATATGCCAATATTTATAATATGGTTTCTAATGATGGTTTGACTTGGTTTTGAATGATTGCATTATTTTATCCTTACCCTTGAGTTATATGCTAGCTCTTCAACTGCTAACTATTTTTGGATGCTGTATCCCCACACGGTACAAGGGTCAGATCTTCTTCTTCTTTTCCTGTGTAGTGACCAGGTGTTCTAGCAGTTCATTTGTTGACTTTAAAGTGGTAATCTTCTATACTTTGAAAGGTATACATTTCATGGTCTTTCTATCTTATGTCATATACTTATTTTATACTTGGTTTTTTGGCTATTTTTGGGGGCATGTCTCGACATATTATTAACTTTAAATTTGTACAGGCTTTGTGGATGACTGTGGACTTGGGTATGTTGTTTAGTATATTGATATTAATGGATTGATTAGACACTTCTTAAGTGAGCATTGTTTGTCTTGGTTCCACTATCTTGTTATATATTTAGAGTTCATCTGGTACTTATGGATTGATATGATGGTTAGGTTAGGTTAATGAGGCAATCTCCGGTCTTTTTTGGGATTGAGATGCCCATATAAAAAGGCCCAATTTTGGGTCATGTCAAGTTGGTATTAGAACCTAGGTTCATAGTCAGTTGGGTATCCACAAAGTCGTGTCAAGTAGAGTCTCTTTTATCGGTGTGTAATGTACTACACTTATAAGATAGAGGCTATGAGATATTTAAGAATGTTTCTCCTTCTTGTTATCTTATTTTGAGCTATAGAGTCTAAGGTCTTGGTTTCTTCTGATTTCTATTTGCTTACCTTCTCTTAGATGTTTAGGCAAACCCTTCTGTCCCGATTGAGGACAATATGAACAGAGCTCATCCAACTTATAAAGTACAGACCTGGTCTAGGGGTCCGGTTCCTGATGGTCCTAGAGTTCCACTAGTTCTCTTTAGTCCTCTCCCAGTTCCTTAGGCTGACATGACAAATCCTGAGTTTCGTCAGTCAATTCATATGATTTCTCAGTTGGTGGATTCTTAGGTTGAGCATGGTGTATCTATTACTTTATCTTTTGAGGACACAAGGGTTGGACAATTCATAAGGTTGAGTCCTCTGACCTTTACCGGTGTTACGGTGGAGAAGGATCCTCAAGTTTTTTTGGATTAAATGGAAACTATTTTTAGAGTTATGCATGCTACTAATATGGAAGGGGTGGAGTTTACGTCTTATTAGTTGAAGGACGTTGCATACCAATGGTATGAAGAGTAGGATCAAGAAAGGGGTGATGTTGAGGAGTCATCCTTGTGGGAGCATTTCTCTAATGAATTTCTAGACCACTTCTTTCCTCAAGAGTTGAGAAAAGCAAAGGAGGTGGAGTTTGTTAATTTTAGGCAAGGAAAAATGTTTGTCAAGGAGTATGCTTTGAAGTTTCTTCAATTATCTTTGTATGCTCTAGAGATGGTTTCTAGCATGAGGGATAAAATACATAAGTTTTCTTCAGGACTGTCTCGTGAGTTGGTCTTTGAGAGTAAGGCAGATATATCAATTAAAGACATGGATATTTCTAGATTGGTGGTGTATATTCAATAAGTAGAGGAAGAGAAAAATAAATAAGTTGAGTTTAGTAAAAGGCAAGGAAAGAAATTTAGTCCTTCTAGTAGAGATGGTGCTAAGTGACCAAGAAAGAAGTGGGGGAGTTTTGGTGTTTCCTCCTTGGATAGTTCTCCATACCCAAAGCCATCGGGTGTCGTTGGTCTTAGGTTGATGGTGGGTTCTTAGCACAGGGTGCCTAATCTCAGTATAGTAAGGCTCAGTCAGCTCCATTCTACCCTTTTTGTAGATTCTATGGTCAGCATTATCATGGCCAGTGTTAGAAAGGGATGAACAAATGTTTTAGCTATGGTTAAATTGGGCACATGTAGAGAGAATACCTCTCTATAGTGGATTCTTAGGACAACAAGGACCTTATTGATACTTTATTTGCTCCTGCACCGAAGGATGATGCTTCTATTTCTGGTACCGGCACTGGCCAGAATAGGTTATATGCACTTGCTACTCGCCAAGATTCCGAGGCATCTCTGGATATTGTTATAGGTAGTTGAAACTTTTCTACCGTGATGTGTATTGTATACTTGATCCACGGTTCCCCCTCTCTCTATTATAAGACCCTATTTATGGTTGTGTATTTTGATTTTAGTCTTGAGTATCTGTCGGTTCCTTTTTCTATTTCTACCCCGGTAGGAGACTCTATTATTATTAAAAGAGTCCATAAGGGGTGTATGGTATCTGTTAGTGGTATAAAAAACCCTTGTATACTTGATAGAGTTGGACATGGTCGATTTTGATGTTATTCTGAGGATGGATTAGTTGCATTCGTATTGTCGGACCCGTAAGGTCATGTTTAAATTCCCTATAAGCTAATCATTGTATGGTAAGGGGGTTCTTTTGTATTTATAGGGAGGTTTATCTCATATCTTAGAGCCCGAAAGTTGATTTCTAAAGGGTGTTTGTATAATTTAGTCTGAGTTAAAGATTCTAACTCGGAAGGTCCTTCCCTAGAATTTGTTCCTGTGGTTAATAAATTTCCTGAGGTCTTTCCTGATGACCTTCTTGGTACTCCTCCAACTAGGGAAATTGATTTTGGGATTGATCTTGTTTCGCACACTCGTCCAATTTCTATCCCTCCTTATATAATGGCTCCGATAGAGTTGATGGAGCTTAAGAAGCAACTGAAAGATCTCTTAGATAAAGGTTTTATCAGTCCTAGTATGTCATCCTGGGGTGCTCTCATGTTGTTTGTATGTAAGAAGGATGGTTCCCTTCGAATGTGCACTGATTATCATCAGTTGAACAAGGTGACAATAAAGAATAAGTATTCTTTTCCTAGGATCGATGATTGGTTTGATGTGCTTCAAAGTGCAAAGTAGTTCTCTAATATTTATCATAGGTCGGGTTATGTAATACCCCACACTTTTCCTAGCTTAATTTCACTCCTAGAATGTCAAAGATTAGCTTAAAAATGAATAACTTTTATTACATATAGAATTTTCCAGATTCAAACCCTCAATTGTGTAGAAAATTGAATTAGCTTTCCATCGATCCCAAATTCTCCTAAATCTGATACTCGGCTGAGAAGTTATGGCATTTTAGTAAAACAGTGAGTTATTGTAAGAGCATCACATCATATCACAGCGATGGTTAAATTCATAATATTCAATTTCCAATGGACCTCTGCAATTGTCCTGCTTCGCAGAGAAGTCCCAGCTCCCAATTTTTGAAATCCAGTGGCTCACGGCGATGGTGGCGCATCACGGTAATGTACAAATTCTTAGTTGTCCCATTTCCAGTGATCCACCGCAATAGTGGCGCGTCGCAGTGGCATACAAAGTCAAGATTTTCCAATTCCGACGAAAATTTTAAAAAGGCCATTTGGTCAATTTCCAAGCCCCCAATTCATCCAAAACAAGAAATTAAGCCCATTCTAAGCACTTTATGCTTATTTTCATCTATTCTCTCTCAAAGAAAACCCTAGAGCTCAAAACTTAAGCTCTAAGAAATCAAATTTCCTCCATTGTTTCTCCAAGAAAACTCAGAATTAAAGATTCCCAAATCAATATAACCAAGGATTCATCCCCAAAACGATAAATATAGATTCAAGTTCAAGCTTTCTTAGAGATTTCATCAATTAAGGTATGTGGGGTTTACGAACAAGGATCCCTTTTCATCCTTGTGCCAAAACCAAGTTTTTATTTCAAATTTATATGATTTTAAATGATTATACATGAGTTTTAAATTAGGGTTCATACCCATTATTGCTAATTGCAAGATTATGAGATTTAAGTGTTTTAGAAGTTGAATTGCATGACAACTGTCATATTTACATGCCTATTGCAGTAAAATTTCATATTTTGAGATGAATTATCATTGTTTTCATTACCAAGAATCATTATTATGATATTTTGACATGCGTTTGATACATGAGTTATCATCCCTACATTGGATAATATTATTTCAAGAAAGATTATGCTTTAAGCATCAGATGATCAGTTTATTTTTAGATTTTAGGTTGAATCATGATCAGGAATGTCAGTGGGTGTCCCCGGACAAGTTTCAGATTTTTTAGACTTCATTTGAAACACATTTGAAAGCTCAAACCAGTGGATCAATGCGATGTTGACGCGTCGTGTTGCCAGCGCATCGATGAATATTTTCCTCCATCTCCTAGTAAAAATTTCTATTGAACCGATGCATTGGCCATCGTGTTGATGCCAACGACGCGGTACGTCGGTCTGCATGTTGCTAGACCAGTTTTTTAATCATCTAAAATAGCATCCGAAGGGGTAAATGGGACATTTTCCTCACTTCGACCCATCCCCTAAAACATGAAATTTAGCCCTCATAAAGAAAATTAAACTCTTTTCTCTCAAATTACTCTCAAGAACAAAACCCTAGAACATCAATTTCAAAATTAATTCTCAAGAACACTCCATCAATCTTCAAGAATTCAATTTTTAAGGTATGCCAAGTGTTCATACAATGGTCCCTTCCACCCTTGGAGTTCAAGAATCTATTTTTAAAACTGCAAGTGTAATGATTTCATAAATTTCATGTTGGGTTTGATTATATTCATGATTATAATGATTAATTGGGTTTCTAATCCATGTTTTGTTACAAGTTTTATGTAGAGTTATTTGATATATGTATAGAATCATGTGAATCCATGCCAAACCCTTGAAATTGTAAATAGGGATTTGAATTATGGTGCCTATATGTGGTTAGTGTCATGTGCACAGATTATGTCCTTCAAGTGTTTGATAAATTGCTCATGTAAACAAAGAAAAAGGGGAAATAATTATGTCATGTTAGCTTATGTGCAAGTTATATCATGTAAGTGTTTAATAAAATGTCTCTATGAATGAGTTATGATCAAGTACACATGGTTATGTCCTTTTAAATTTATGCTACGATTTAACTTTCATGCTATCGAGTCCTGGGGGTATCCAGTAATCAAAAACTTAGCTGTTTACCTAGAGCTGTGGTAGTTGCAGAACATTCTCAGTAGTGTCACGAACAGTAGCCTCAGTAATTAGTCACAGTTATCGTTCAGTATTCATTTCAGAGCTAAGTAAATCTAGTTAATCAACAGAACTCTATAGTATTCCATTGGTTAACGAAATTCAGTAGTACTCCATCAATAAATGGAACTTAGTGAACTGAGTTCAATTCAGTTAGACAGTACGATCAGTAATAGTTCAATCCAGCCTAGTATAGTTTAGAAATCAGTTCGGTGTCTATTCAGTTGGGAGTAGGATTTAACACAGAGCGAACCCAGGGATGGGGGCATTCCTGTCAGCAGAGGGTTTGGCCCTTAGTAGAAGTCCCTGCATTACAAAACTATATAGCCAATATAGGTTGAGATCTCTTCCTACCAGACTAGGTTTGATACATCTCATATGAGTTTTTTTTTCCAACGAGGGTTGACGAAAGAGCTTCTTGTTAAAGAGCGTTAACTCATAGCTTGTCTTTACCCATGGCATGATATTGAAACCCTTCCAACGGGGGTTACAGGTTGGACCCCAACCTATTCAGAAAAGGTCATGTCGGTTAGATGAATACCTCCCACAGTCTGAGTTTCAGTTTCAGCCTTAGTATAGAACTTAATTCAGTTCTACAGAATCAGGACTGTCAGATATAGTCACTCAGTTCATTATGGAACTCAACACAGTTCCATAGAATTAGGACTGTCAGAAACAATCATTCAGCTATCAGTTAGACATCATCAGTAAACTCAGATATCAGTAAATTAGTAATTTAGAACTCATTATCCAGTGTTATCATAACCTTAGTTATAATTTATATATTCATGCATGTACTCTCATTAAGTTATACTTATATGATTCAGTCAGTATTGTTCATGCGTATGAACTTATGCATCTCAGCCTACCTTTCTTAGCATACCAGTACATTCAAACTACTGACGTATACCTTTATTTTGTGCTATGATATTTTATATCATAGGTTCAGATGCACGATCTCCCGATCATAGTTAACAACCCGATCCATCAGTAGAAGGCTACTGGTGAGTCCTCATTATTTGAGGACATATTTATTATTCTAGTATTTTAGTACTCAGTTTATTTTAGTAGTCAGAGTTAGTTAGGGACTTGTCCCATCAACTTCTTTTTTAGACAGTAAAGGCTTTTTAGACTAGAATATTTATAGGCAGATGTTCAGTTTTGGTATTAATACACCGTACTCAATATTTATTTCATATTTGAACCTTATGGAAATTTTTTACCTAATTTTCACATAATTATAGTCTTACTATTTAATTATTACAACAGGTACCAGTCATAGGTTAGCTTATGGTCCCTCTGGATTATGAGCACCATGTGGCATCTGGGGTACAAACTCGGGCATTAAACCCATGATCTTGAGTTAGCTGGTGTGTTTGCTTTGACAATCTACATATATTATATTTATGGGGTACACGTTGATGTGTTTACAGACCACAAAAGTTTGCAGTATATGTTTACTCAAAGGGAGTTAAATCACCTTCAAGGAAGGTGGTTAGAATTATAGACGAATTATGATATGAGTGTTTTGTATTATCCGGGCAAGGACAATGTTGTCTCATACACCCTTAATATATTGTTTATGGGCAGTGTTTCTCATATAGAGAAAGATAAGAAAGAGTTAGTTTGAGAAGTGCATTGGTTAGCTAGATTAGATGTGAGATTGGTTGATTCAGTGAAAGGTAATGTTTGGGTTTAGAGTAGTTTCAAATCTTTTCTAGTTTTGGAAGTGAAAGAGAAGAAAGATAAGGATTCTAGTTTGGTCAAATTGAAGGGGTCAGTTAGAGACCAGAAGGTAAAGGTTTTCACCCAAGGAGGAAATGGTGTTTTAAGGTACCAGAGTAGATTGTGTATGCTATGTGTTGATGATTTGAGGCAATGGATTATTGCAGAAGTACATGTTGCGCGTTATTCCATTCATCCAGGTGCTACCAAGATGTACTGTGACTTATGGGAAATCTATTGGTGGAGTGGTATAAAGAAAGATATAGCATAATTTGTAGCTAAGTGTGCAACTTGTCAATAGGTTAAGGTATAGCACCAAGGACCTGGTGGTACGTTGAAAGAGTTTGGTATCCCCACTTGGAAGTGAGAAGAGGTGAATATGGACTTTGAGACTAGATTGCCCCATTTGCATCCTCAGCATGATTTGATTTGGGTTATTGTAGATAGATTGACTAAGTCAGCATATTTCTTACCAGTTCACACATCCTACATAGCTGAAGATTATGTAAAGTGGTATATCAGAGAGTTAGTTAGATTGCATGGAGTTCCTTTGCCCATCATCTCTGATAGGGGTACACAGTTTACCTCTCAATTTTGGAAAGCCTTTTAGAAGGTTCTTGGTACCCAAGTTCATCTTAGTTCAACTTTTCATCCGCAGACGGATGGTCAGGCAGAAAGGACCATTCAAACACTAGAAGACATGTTGAGGGCATGTGTTCTTGAATTCAAAGGCAGTTGGGATGAACATTTGCCGTTGATTGAGTTTCCTTATAATAATAGTTACCATGCTAGTATTCAGATGGCCCCATTTGAAGATCTTTACGGGTAGAGATATAGTTCGCTAATTGGTTGGTTCGAAGTGGGTGAGGCCACTTTGATTAGGCCAGACATGGTGTTTGAGGCCATGAAGAAAGTTTAGTTGATTCGAGAAAGATTGAAAGCAACTCAGAGTCGTTAGAAATCTTATACATATGTTAGAAGAAGAGATCTTGAGTTAGAGGTTGATGACCTTCTATATTTTAAAGTTTAACTCATGAAAAGGGTGAAAAAATTTGGCAAAAAGGGGAAGCTTTGTCCCAGCTATGTATGCCCCTTCCGAATTTTGAGTCATATTGGGAAGGTGATGTATGAGGTTGAGCTACCCGCAGATTTATCTTCAGTTCATCCAGTATTTCATATGTCCTTATTGAAGAAGTAAACAGACTATTCATTCATTATAGTTCCTCTAGAAAGTACAAATATTCATAATAGCCTTTCATATGAAGAAGTTCCAGTAGAGATTCTTGATCATCAAATCCATAGACTAAGGAACAAAGAAGTTCTCTTGGTCAAAGTTCTGTGGCAAAATTAGTCCGTTGAGGGTGCTACTTAGGAAGTAGAAGCAGACATGTGTACCAAGTATCCACATCTCTTCTCCATGAACTCAGATTCAGCCGAAGGTAAAAGTCTTCCTTCATTCAGTTTTTTCCATTCTCAGATTCAACCATATAGCTATTTTCATGTAAATTCATCCACTCGCAGATCAGTTCAGTAGTTCAGTATATTTTTGATTCAGTCATACAATTATTTCAATTCTGCATGATAGCTTATAGCCATAGATTCCTAAGTATTTTCAGCTTAACTAGCCACATTCGAGGACGTTTCCTAGCTTAACTTCGCTCCTAGAATGTCAAAGATTAGCTTAAAAATGAATAACTTTTATTACTTGTAGAATTTTCCATATTCAAACCCTCCATTATGTAGAAAATTGAATTAGCTTTCCATCAATGCCAAATTCGCCTACATCTGATACTTGGTTGAGAAGTTATGGCATTTTAGTAAAGCAGTGTGTCATTGGACAAGAATCGCATCACGGTGATGGTTAAATTCATAATTTTCCATTTCCAGTGGACGCCTACTATTGGCCTGTATTTCGGAGAAGTCCCAGCTCCCAATTGTCAAAATCCAGTGGCTCACGGAGCCACCGCAATAATGGCGCGTCACGGTGGCATACAAAGTCAGGATTTTCCAATTCCGACGAAAATTTTAAAAGGGCCATTTGGTCAATTTCCAAGCCCCCAATTCGTCCAAAACAAGAAATTAAGCCCATTCTAAGCACTTTATGCTTATTTTCATCTATTCTCTCTCAAAGAAAACCCTAGAGCTCAAAACTTAAGCTCCAAGAAATCAAATTTCCTCCATTGTTTCTCCAAGAAAACTCAGAATTAAAGATTCCCAAATCAATATAACCAAAGATTCATCCCCAAAACGATAAATATAGATTCAAGTTCAAGATTTCTTAGAGATTTCATCAATTAAGGTATGTGAGGTTTACGAACAAGGATCCTTTTTCATCCTTGTGCCAAAACCAAGTTTTTATTTCAAATTTATATGATTTTGAATGATTATAGATGAGTTTTAAATTAGGGTTCATACCCATTATTGCTAATTGCAAGATTATGAGATTTAAGTGTTTTAGAAGTTGAATTGCATGACAACTGTCATATTTACATGCCTATTGCAGTAAAATTTCAGATTTTGAGATGAATTATCATTGTTTTCATTACCAAGAATCATTATTATGATATTTTGACATGAGGTTGATACATGAGTTATCATCCCTATATTGGATAATATTATTTCAAGAAAGATTATACTTTAAGCATCAAATGATCCGTTTATTTTTGGATTTTCAGTAAAGATTTAAAATCCACTTTACATATTTATTACAGATTATAGAAATCAGATTAGTTTTACTTACAGATTAAATTAGATCAATGCATAATTGGTTTCATAACAAGCCCTTATACTAGTTTTTAAAGTGGATTTCCAACATAATGAGCATACAAATTTAAGGGAGTAGTATTTAGCTCCAAGAGGGAGGTATGGGATTAGTGTGCCCTAACTTCCATAAAACTACGTAGCCAACGTAGGTACAGATTATCAGATTATTCCATTTCTGTATGGATGATAGTTAATGATGTGATCACTTAGATTAGGTTATACTCCTTGACAAGAGTATGACAACTTTCCCCAACGTGAGGTTTTCCCCATAGGTGAACAAGACGTTGGACTCCATGTTAGCTCACATAGTTTATGTTGATTAGAATAACCTCCCGTGCAAAATAGTTTTTTTGGAGAATTCCCTACTATTAAAGAAAATCTTTTAGAAAACTAAGTGCAAAGGATCACAACTTTATTCATATTATGCTTTACAAAAAGATATTAGTTGCACACTTCAACTTTCAAATATAAAGTGAGTCCTTTCTACACATAGGCAACATGATTTACAGACATATCACTAGTACAACTTTTAGAACTAAATGGTATGACTCACTAGATTTATAAAGTATGATTTATTACTCATGAATTATGATTTTCATCTTTCAGATATCCCAGCTTATGTGAGTCATTTACATTTAGCATGCATTCTTTTGCAAATTGATATAAATGTTGAGAAAATATTTTAACCATGCATTCACCCCCATATACTTAGTACATTCTCAAAGTACTGATCCACATATACATTTATGTGCTACATTATCTCTTAATGTAGGTTCAAGTGCTTAATTTCAGTAGCGAGAGTAATTTTGATCATCTCCATCTACATCTCGGTAGTTGGTGTGTCGTAATAGTTCGGGGACTTAGTCATTCAAATTTTTAGCTCTCTAGTTAAGATGATTTTTGTATTTTTAGGCATTTCAACTCAACTGGGGGTTGCTCCCAGTGACTCTCTCGATATTAGTAGTAGAGGCTTTTCAGAGTGCTAGTTTGCTTTAGATTTTTAGTATTATTTCATTAGACCCCTGAGATTATTATTTTTCAGATGTTATATTTAGACAATTTTCCTCATTTAGTATGATTTTGATATCTACATTTCCTTATTTAAGATTCATACCTAGTAGAAGGTAAACAAGGTTAACTTAAGGCTACTTGTAGTCTTGAGCACCGTGTGATATCTCGAGACCCATTTTTGAGGTGCTATAGGTTATAATCATCTTAATATTAGGGAAGTGGATATCCTTAAAACTACTTTTAGGACCCGATATGGTCACTATAAGTTCTTAGCTATGTCTTTTGGGTTGACTAATGCCCTTACGACGTTCATAGATTTGATAAATAGGGTCTTTTTTTCATTTCTGAGTTTATTTGTCTTTGTCTTCATTGATGACACCTTGGTCTATTCTAAGAGTGAGGCAGATCACATCGATCACCTCCATGTTGTGTTGTAAACCTTGAAGGATTATCATTTGTATGACAGGTTCTCTAAGTGTGAGTTTTGGTTGAAGGCTATGCCATTTATTGGTAGTGAAGGGATCATGATGGATCCAAAAAAGGTTACAGTGGTTAAGAAATAGCCTAAACCTATGACTCTAACTGATATTTGGAGCTTTTTATGTCTAGCCAGTTACTATAGGTGATTTGTGGAAAGTTTTTCAAAGATTGCTGCCCCATTAACTAAGTTGACAAAAAAAAAGGTCAAGTTTTTGTGGTTAGATGCGTGTGACCGTAGTTTTGAGAAGTTGAAAGATAAATTAACTTCGGCTTTGATTTTGACCTTGCTCGGGGGTAATGATAGTTTTATAGTGTATTGTGATGTTTCCCATATTGGGCTTGGCTGTGTGTTAATACAACATGGTAGGATAGTGGCCTATGCTTCTAGGCAATTGAAAGTTCATGAGATGGAATACCCTACTCATGAATTTGAGTTATTATCCTTGATATTTGCATTAAAGATGTGGCAACACTATCTCTATGGGGTTCATGTTGACATATTTTCTGATCATAAGAGCCTTCAGTATGTGTTTACTCAAAAGGAGTTGAATCTCAGACAAAGGAGATGGCTTGAGTTGCTAAAGGACTATAATATGTGTCTTCATTACCATTCAGGTAAAGCTAACGTAGTTGTTGATGCTCTTAGCAGTTATACATAGGGAAATTAGCTTATGTGGATGAGGATAAACAGATGTTGGTAAAGCATATTCACCGTTTGGCTAATCTTAGATTTCGTCTCATGGACTCTGAGGATGGTGGTGTATAAGGAAAAGCAAATGTTGAATTCCGATTTGATGAAGATGAAGAGTAGTATGGGTCAACAAAAAACCATCGATTTAGCAATCGGTGGTTATGGTATCTTAAGGTACCAATATTGGCTATGCATTCCCAATGTTGATGGATTGAGGGAAAGGACTTTGGCCAAAGCTCATGGGTCCCATTTTTCTATTCATCCCAATTTTATGAAGATGTATCATAATCTTAGGGAGTTCTGTTGGTGGAATAATATGAAATGAGATGTGGCTAGCTTTGTGGCTAAATGTATGGTGTGTCAGCAAGTGAAAATTGAGCACTTGAGACCCCAAAGTTTGTACTAAGAGATTCAGTTGCCTAAATGGAAGTAAGAAATGATTAATATGGATTTTTTCATCGATATTCCCCGATCTCGAAATCAATGTGATTCTATTTGGGTCATTATGGAAAGAATGACAAAGTTCACTCACTTCTTGCCGGTAAGGACTAGTTCTTTGGTAAATGATTATGCTAAGTTTTATCTTATGGAGATTGTAAAGTTACATAGTGCTCTAGGTTCTGTCATTTTGGATCATGGTACTTGTAATGCCCCAATTTTTTAAAATTGAAATGCCACACGGTGCTCATGATCCTGAAGGACCACAAGCTAACCCTTTTCTGATATCTATACTTGAGCACTAAATACTATACATAAATAAATATGAAAAACTGGCAGAATCTTTCCATAAGGCTAAAAATATCTAAAATACTCAAAACTGAAAACTGAAAACTAAATACTGATACATCTGTTCGTAAAGCTTCTAAATTGTCTGAACTATGGAGTTGATAGGACACGTCTGTAACTAACTCCGTCTACTGAAAATAAATTGATTCTAATGACATAATAAAATAAGGATCATCATCAAATAATGAGGACTCACTGCTAAGTTAATTGCTGCTGGCTGAGTCTGGACTGCTAAGGGTGCCCTGACTCTCGCTCTTCTGAACCTATGGTATAAGACACCATAGCGCAAGAGAAAAGTACGCGTCAGTACTTTGAGTGTACTGGTATGCTAGATGAGGTAAGGCTAAATGCAAGGGCTTATGCATGAACATAACTTAACTAAATAACATGAGAGTACTAAATGAGGATATATGTATGGACTGAATACTACCTTCAAAATACTTAAACTTCTGACAACTGAGTTTACAAATACTAATATCTGTGTTTACTAACACTGAGTGTCTGAATAACTGAGTCTACTAATAATTGAACTCTGATCTTACTAATATCTACTGATTGAACCTAAGATCAAACCTATCTAGTGGACGATCTTCAAATCTAGTAATAATGATAAAGAATGATTGAATCTGAGTTTGAGATTAGGCCTACCTAGTAGGCAATCTCTAAATTGATTAATACTGATACTGGTTAACTTTATTTGAGACCAGGACTTTCTAGTGGGTGGTCTATGAATCTATGGAACTATCTAAGTTCCTTACTAATCTGAATGATCGTATTTGACAGTCCTAATTTCTGAGTGCTACTGTGATGGCTGAGACTGAACTTTAACTGTGGGATTTTTCACTTAATCGACATGCCTCAAATCTGAACTAGTGGGGTCCAACCTGTAACCCCATCTAAAAGGGTGTTAGTACCGTGCCACGTGTATAGACACTATTATGGTCAAGCCTCTCTAATGGGTGACCCTGAATAGAAACTCAAACCTAAGGCAACGGGTGACTCATTTAAGGTAGTCAAGCCTTAATCTAGCGGGTGACTCCTGATACTATGCTGGCTATGCAGTTTTAGAGTACAGATATTGCTGCTAACGACTCTGCCTCTCTAACATGGAAGTTGTCATCCCTGCACTCGCTCGGTGCTAGTTCCTACTCCCAATTGAAAGGCTCTGAACAGATTCTTAACTAAACTTAGACAGAGCTGAATCTGATATTGACTATATTACTTGACTGATCTGACTGAGTTTTCTTGGTTCCATTATCAAACAGAATGCTGCTTGGATTCTACTATCTGACTGAATACTACTAAATTTTTATTAGCTTACAGAGTTTCACTGAAGCCTGAACTGAATACTGAATGCTACTGAATACTATTGAATCGAAATTGAATACTGAGTTGGATTAGACTAATACTGAGACTGAATTGCACTAATACTGAGATTACTAAATTTCCTTTCGTTCTATAACTGTCTGAATTCTACTGATCATGGCTTGATTGAGAGTATCTTGAAACCGACACTGGCTCGACACTTGCATTTAATTTGTTGTCTATAAATACCCCCAGGACTCGATAACATAAAAGTTAAACTAACCATTCTTGAATAACCACGACAATGAACTTTCATTCACGATTACAATCACTAAAGCATTTCTTCAAGCACTTGGGAATCTTAAAACGTGTAAAAGTATAGTGATGCATACTAATTTCTCATAATTCATTCAATAAGGAATTCACAAGCATAAAAATGCATGCAAAATATCATAATTCACTCACTAAGTCATTTCAATAAACACTTGGCATACATGAATTTATACACAATTTGGGGATTTCTTGTCAACATGCTATAATGACCCTATTTCCTTCACACAAGAATTTTATCAAACATATGGGGAGCATGATTTGGTTATACAACAAATACTACACCTAAGTATCATGATTTCATCAACCAACATGCAATTTGAAGAGGGTTTATCATGAACATCACACAATTAATCATATGCTAGAATCAATTCTTAATACCTGTAGTCTAAATCATGATTTAAAAATCAACAACACATAATCATGAACTTCAATACACATAAATCATGAAATCTCATAAATACATAAATTTTGTAATTTTGAAAAGGATTCTTGGACTTTTTGGGTGGAATAAACCAAAGAATCAACATCTAACATACCTTAGGAGACTTTTTCTTAAAGGTTCTTAGAGAGATTCTTGGTTTCTTAAGTTTTCTTAAAGAAAGGTTTTGATCTTGTTCTTAGGAATTGATCTTTGACAGAAACCCTAATTTGATGTTATACATGAGTAAGGAAGTTATGAGCCTTGATATGCTATAAATAGGTGTTAAAAGGGGTGGAAAATGATCAAAAAACCCTTTTTAAAAGGACTAAAAATCACTCAACGGGATATATGATGGTAGGTGCGACGGTCTGTCGAGGGCCCGATGGTCCGTCGGTCCTGACCATCGTAGCTGGTCTAGAACTGGGTTCACTATCTCATTTATGATGGTCCTTTGCTAGCCCGATGGTACGTCGACCTTACCATCATGCTTAACCAGAATGAGGTCTCACTGCCTCCTCTATGACGGTTTAGGCAATGGTCCGTCGCTAGCTTGACGGTCCGTCGACCCCTTTTCATCGCACCTAGGAGATTTTGACTGCCTTCTATAATTCATCCATAAATTTTTACCCTAACATTGGATTTTGATGAAATGGGCATATTTGGAAATAGAATTAAATTTCCCACATGATTAAAAGTCAAAATTAGAAAAATTCAATATGGTTTAAGCACTACTCACTTTAGAAGTCATCCCTTAATCTTATAGAGACAGAAATAGGCTTTAAGGAAGTTCGGGGTATTAAAGTACTCCATTCTCATATTACTTTTGGAAGTTATTTCAGAAAGGTTTAGGAACTAAGGTGTGCCTTAGTACCACTTTCCACCCACAAATGGATAGATAAGTAGAGAGGACCATTCAAACCTTGAAAGAAATATTGCGTGCTTGTGTGATTAATTATGGTGGTAGTTGGTACGACCATTTAACTTTATTGAATTTACTATAGTAATAGTTATCACTCTAGTATAGGTATGGATCCTTTTAAGGAGTTGTATAGTAGAAGGTGAAGTTCTCCTCTTGGATGGTATAAAGTTGGTGAGGTAAGTTGCTCGGCCTTGATTAGGTTGTATGGTAGGAGGTAAAGTTTTCTTCTTGGGTGGAATGAAGTAGGTGAGGGTAAGTTTCTCATCACTAATTTAGTTTACCAAGCTTTGGAGAAGGTAAAGGTGATTCGTGATAGGTTGAAGCCGTTCAAAGTCGCCAAAAGTCTTATGCTAATATGAGGCGTAGGGATTTGGAGTTTAATGTTAGCGATTGGGTATTCTTGAAGGTATCTCACATGAATGGACTGATAAGTTTTGGTAATAAATAAAAGCTTAGTTCCCGGTATGTTGGTCCATATTTGATTTGGAAGAGGGTTGGTAATGTTGGCTATGTAACGACCCAAAATCACCTCCCGGGACGTCACACAGTGCTTAGGGCTATGAGTAGCCCCAAGCTAACCCTTTGAGCCTATCACTTCTCATAATAACTCATTCAAGAAGGAATATATAAAACACAAACACTATCATATTGAGTGAAAGGAAATACGAAGGTAATAATCGGTCCAAACAGCCACAAAACTGAAATCTTAACACAACCATAATCTGATAACTAGTCTAACAAAGCCTCTACTTCTCCATGAACTCAAGAGACGTTAGGACAGGTCCCCAACTGACTTAAACTAAACTAAAAGTAATAACATAAACACTCGAATAGTGAAATGTCTGAAGATAGGTCCTCTAACCATGAGGACTCACCACTGGGGAGATATAGAGAAAGGTACTCGGAAATCACTGACGAGGCTGGGGATGAGCACCTGAACCTACATTATAAGACAATGTAGAACATAGAAGTATATGTGGAACAACACTTAGGAATGTACTGAGTATTTAAAAATAGTATCAATACTCTTTAATCAAATCATGCATGCAAATAGAAATGACTCACATGTCTTGAATAAGTCTAAAATATAAAGCTCATAAATCATGTAGAATGAAGAATGTAACACAAATCTCGTGAGTCATTATACTTTGGCTTTAAAATCTATGCTCTCCTCTTATTCTCATTACCCATAGGCTAAAGAAAACTTTAAACTATACTTTCAACTCATTTATATGTCTCATGGAGAGTAAAACTTCTTTAATATTCAAAAACTCATAACTCTTTTGAATTCAAGTACTTGGAATTCAGAATTATATAACTTTGAAACATAATTGAAGGAATTTCATTCGCTTTAGGAAAATATCTCGTTTCAAAATTTAGGAGAAAATACTTATATCATGGGAAAAATACTTTAGTCATAGGAATCAAATCTACAACTTTACCATTGGGAAAATAACTTATATCAAGGGAGGTTCTCTTAACCGACATAAATCATGAGAGCCACATGGAGTCCAACATTTTGTCTTCCTAAAGAAGAGACCCCAAATTGAGGAGGAGCGTCATACTCTTTCCAGGGAGTATAACCTCAATTCAGTGATCACTTATCTCAGCCTCAAGCCCAATATCTTGGCCTTAGGCCCAAAAATAATCTCGGCCTCAGGGCTAACCTATGGTGGCACGTAGTTCTGTGGTAAGAAACCGTAAAAACTTACCCAAATCAGTTCTAAATACTAATCCCCTTAGATTATCTCGCTCATCTTATGAAAATCCACTTTAGAATAATCTCATGGTTCAATAAGAACCCAATAATCAAATCTGTAATCTCATGTAGTAGAATGGATTTCAAAACTCTATGACCATTAGGTCAAAGAATTTCTCAATAAATCTCAAAATACTCAAATCATGGGTGCTTATAGCACAATAGTTCATAAAATTGCAAGTCTCACGTAGAGCTTAATGACCCATAATTAATCTCAAGTTAAAACTCATTATAATGCATAATAGATAGCATATAGATTCATAAATCATATAGAAATCTGGAATTTTACAGCAATTTAGCTCATAATCTCAACATACTCATATACTTCAATATCTCAAACATTTTAACTATTAACTTCTTAAGGATTAAAATCATGGGGTATAGACCCAACTGTAATTCTCAGAAAAATATGTAAAAATCATGTCATTAGACTCTCAATTCATGGGAAACATCAAAAGCTTGCAACCAATAACAATGGGTGGAAAACCCTAATTCAATTTCATTTAAAATCTCATGAGTTGTAGAAAATTGTAGTTTAAATAAGCCTTTGGGCACAAGGGTGAAAGGATTACCTATGTTCAAAACCCCACATACCTTAGATTATGAAATTGGATAAACAAGCTTGCTTTAAACGCTTCTTCTTATTCTTGAGAGAGGGTTCTTGCAACCCTTGAACTTGGAGAACTTAAATCTCAATTCAATTTTTAGAATCAATGGTGAGTTCTTGGATTTCTTGGAGAAGGGTTTTAGATTTGATCTTAAGGGAGAAACGCTAGCTCTGTTATGTTTTGGTGATGAATGAAGCCATTTTCTTCATTTGGAATATATCTAGTTGATAAAATAGTGGAAAAGACCAAAAAACCCTTTTAAAAATGAGCTAAAATACTGAACAGGGTCTACGACGATCGTAGCGACGGTCCATCACAAGTCCAACAGTCCATTGGGTCATCCACTGCACGATGACAAAAAAACGACATCCTGCCTCGATGCAATGGTCGAATCAATTGTCCATCCCAGATCCGACGGTCCATCAAATCATCCATCACACGATTACCAAGATGAGGCCACACTGTCTTAGTGACGATGGTCCCAGTGACCTTCTATCGCAGGCTTGACGGTCCGTCGTCCTAACCTTTGAACTTGGGCCATGAAAGGGAGTTTCTTCCTTGGTCGTAATGGTTTTAGTGATGGTCTGTTGGATCGTCCATCACACCTGGGTGCTTCTGACAACTCTCAGTAAAACAGCCATAACTTCTCACCCCGATGCTGGATTTGGACAAAATTGGTTTCATTGCAAAGCTATATGGTTTAAATATCAATCACCTGGGAAGTCTCTTCTCAATATTTTAGGGTCGGAATTACACTTTACTTGACATGCTCTAAGGCCCAGACTATGAGGGAACTTGGTGAGGTCTTACAATATCTCCCCCTTGGAAACATTCATCCTCGAATGTCGCTAGATAGACTAGGAACACCAGAAAAATAGAGTACACATTGCTGAAGCAATTTGCTAAATGGTTCAAAATTGATCTAAACTCTTGAATACCTCAAAAATTCCTAGAACTCATGCAAGAATATATATATATAGCTGAACTTTAGATTAGAAGGGCTGAATTAAGGAAGAATAATACCTTCGGATTGATCTGAACTCACAGAAAAGAGGTTCGGGTACTTGGCTTGCATGCCTGCTTCAGCCTCCCAAGTAGCACCCTCAACTGGTTCTGCCATAAAACTTTGACTAAGGTAACCTCTTTGTTCCTCAGTCTACGGATCTAAAAATCTAGGATCTCAACAGGAATCTCATTGAATAAAAGATTATTCCAAATATCAACACTCTTTGATGAATCATCGGCAACAGAATCATCAATATGCATTTTAAACATGGAGACGTAAAAAATAGGATGACCGTCTAACAACTCTGCGAGCAACTCAACCTCATCGGCTACTTTCCCAACATTGCTCGAAACTCTATACGGGCCAACATAACGGGGACTAAGCTTTCCCTTTTTACCAAAACTCTTCACCCCTTTCATGGGTGAAATCTTCAAGTACACCAAATAATACACTTCAAACTCAATATCTATTCTCCTCACATCAGCATATGACTTTTGACGACACTGAGTTGTCTTTAACGTCTCTCTAATCAACTTAACTTTCTCCATAGCTTCAAACACTGCATTAGGACCAATTACTACAACTTCACCTACTTCAAACCAACCTATGGGTGATCTACATCTTCTACTATACAAGGCCTCAAATGGTGTCATCCCGATGCTAGCCTGGTGACTATTGTTATAGGCGAACTCTACCAATGGCAAATGCTCATAACAACTAACTTTGAAATCAAGAGCACGTGCCCTCACCATATCTTCTAGGGTCTGAATGGTCCTCTCAGCCTGACCATCTGTCAGTAGATGAAAATCGAAACTCAAAAGAACTCGGGTACCAAGACCCTGCTGAAATGTCCTAAAAAATTGAGAAGTAAATTGAGTGGCCCTAGCTGAAATGATAAATGAGGGAACTCCATCCAGCCTGACTAACTCTCTGATATACAATCTGGAATAATCCTCAGCTGTATAAGATGTGTGCACGGGCAAGAAATACACGGACTTAATCAGCCTATCCATAACAACCCAAATAGAATCATGAGGACGACGCGAAAGAGGTAACCCGATCATGAAGTCCATATTCACCACCTCCCACTTCTAAGTGTGTATACGAAACTCTTGCATCACACCACCAAGTCTTTGGTGCTCTACCTTAACATATTGGTATGTTGCACACTTTGCTAAAAACTCAGTTATATCCTTCTTCATACCATTCCACCAAGATCTTGGAAACCTAGTGTCTCTAGATTTTCAAAGTAAAGACCACAAGAGCTAACTCAAGATCCTGGGTTCGATAATTCTTCTCATGCGGCTTCAACTGTCTAGAAGAATAGGCTATAACCTTACCTCTTTACACCAACACATAACCCAAACCAATTCTAGAGGCATCACAATACACCACAAAACTATTTGTACTATCAGGAAAAGTCAACACAGGGGCTGAAGTAAGTCGAGTCTTCAACTCCTGAAAACTTTTCTCACAGGAATCTGACCATTGAAACTTAAATTTTTTTTGGGTCAACCGGTTATGGGAGACACAATAGAAGAGAAACCTTTAACAAAATGGTGGAGTAGAACGCTAGACCCAAGAAACTTCTAATATTAGATGGAGAGATAGGTCTAGGTCAATTTCTCACAACTTTTATTTTTTGGGGAACAACCCTAATACCTTAGTCTGAAACAACATGACCCAGAAAGGCTACAGACCTTAGCCAAAATTCACACTTACTGAATTTGGTGAATAACTGGCGATCTCTAAGAGTTTCCAAGACAATTTTAAGGTGATTTGCATGATCATGCTCACTGCGGGAGTAGACAAGGATGTCATCTATGAACACTATGACAAACATATAGAGATAGTTCTTGAATACTCGATTCATGAGGTCCATAAAAGCTATTGGGGCATTGGTTAGCCTGAAAGACATGAATAGAAACTCAAAGTGACCATAGCGGGTTCGAAAGGCTGTCTTTGAAATATCATATTCCCTTGCTTAAGTTGATAATAGCCGGATCTAAGGTCTGTCTTGGAGAAATAACTTGCACTTTGCAACTGATCAAACTGGTCATCAATTCTCGAAAGAGGATACTTATTTTTGACTGTAACCTTTTTAAGATAACGATAGTTAATGCATTTACACAAAGAACCATCTTTCTTCCTCATGAATAGAACAGGTGCACCCCAAGGAGAAATACTAGGCCTTATGAAACCTTTGTCTAAAAGTTCTTTGAGTTACAGTATGGAGGAATAGAAATGGGATGGGTGTAGGGAAGAAGGTCAATCCCGAATTCTATCTCTCTATCAGGAGGTACCCCTGGGAGATCTTCCAAAAAAATATCTGGAAACTCATTGACAATTTTAACTGACTGAATAGTTGGAGCCTCGAACTTAGTATCTTTGACTCTATCTAGGTGATAGATGCAACCCTTGGATATTAGATTTTTAGCTTTGAGATAGGAAATAAAATGACTCTTGGGTGATACTAAACTCCCAGACCACTCAAAAACTGGCTCATCAGGGAACTAAAACTTGACCACACGGGTACGACAATCTATAGATGCATAATAAGAATGAACCCAATCCATACCTAAAATAAGGTCAAAATCCTCCATGTATAACTCTATCAAATCAACAAGTATGACTCAATAAATAACAGTAACAAGACAATTTCTATACACTTGTTTAGCAAAAAGTGACTCCCCTACTAGTGTAGAAACTAGGAAGGGCTCAATAATCTTTTCAGGACTCATTTTGTAATTCAAAGTTACAAGTAGGGTCACATAAGAGAGACTTGACTCGGGGTCCAACAATATGTAGACATCAAAGAAAAAGACACGGAGCATACCGATAACAATATCGGGAGAGTCCTTCTGCTCCTGACGGGATGGTAAAGCAAAGAATTTATTCTGGCGCTAACCGTCAGCAGTGCTAGATAAAGTGACCTGAACCAGGGAGGGATGAGGTACAGAAGATGGTGCACTAGTAGCCTTTGCCTGAGGTCGGGCATCTCTGTTACGCTGTCTAGTATAAGGACAATCTTTATGTTCGAGGCCCTGCTTTCCACAACCAAAAAAGCCCCTCAAATCTATGAAACACTCACCAAGACAATCCCTACTACACTTAGCACAAGAAGGATAATGGGTCCTATTACCAACATTGTTCTGCAACCTAGACATAAAAGACCTGCTCTCTTGATCCTACCTGCCTCTAGGTGTGAGAGCACTAGCTGATGAAGGTACTGGCATAAATGGACATCTCTAAAACTGAGAGCATTTCCTTATATAGAACCTAGGCTGGCTAAACTCATGCTACTCAGATCTAGCCCTCTTGTTACCCCTCACTTTATCTCTCTCTCTCTCTAATCTTATCCATCTCTATCTGCTAGGCATGCATCATTAACCTACTAGATCCATATCCCTTTACAACATTGCAGTCCTATATTCTTTCAGCGCTAAACCAGAAACACCTATCACAAACTTGCTCATACTATCTCGGGTGTCAAAAATCAAACCAGGAGCATACTTGGCCAACTGGTTAAACTTCAAGCAATACTCCTTAACAATCATGGAGCCCTACCTCAAGTTCATAAACTCCTCAATCTTTGCCTCCCTCATCTCAAGCGAAAAAAACTTGTCCAAGAACATATCTTGGAATACTTGCCAAGTCATAGGAGCAACATTATCACCTCTACTCTTCCTCCATGATACAACCCAGTCATAAGTTATGTCCTTCAACCTATAAGATGCTAACTAAACACTTTCTTCCTCAGAAACATACATCTCCTACGTGATATTTTTCACCTCCTCAAGGTACAATTGTGGGTCCTTACCTGTCTTGGACCCATAAAACTCTGGCGGATTCATCCACATAAAATCACAGATCCTAGAAGTAGCTACATCACCTCCCTACTGATTTGCAACTACAGCCTGGTTATTGGCCCAAACATTGGCGGTGACTGCTTGGGCTAACTCCTGAAAGGTCACTCAAAGCTCAACATGAGACACAGTCTCATTCAAAAGATCAACAGGTGGGGTTACTAATCATCGTTTCTATGGGAATTCACTCTTTGGAGAGGCATTTTCTAAAATAGGAGAGCATAAATTATTAGATGAGAGAGAGAACTATAGGAATGATAGAATCTGAAAGAAATAAACAACTTTTTCCTAAAACATCTTGTAGCCTCTTGCACATAGATGTGGTGCGCTACACACCGATGATCAAGACTCTACTCAATATGGCTTGTCAGACTCCCTAGGACTCTCGGTATGTGACACGGTGCTTAGGGCTATGAATAGCCCCAAGCTAACCCTTTCCTATCACTTATCATAATAAATCATTCAAGAAGGAACACATAAAACACTAACACTGTCATATCGAGTGAAAGGAAATACAAAGGTAATACTCGGTCCAAACAACCACAAAACTGAAATCTCAATCTAACCACAATCTGATAACTAGTCTGACAAAGACTCTACTACTCTATGAACTCGAGAGTCGTTGGGATAGGTCCCCAACTGACCCAAACTGAACTGAAAGTAATAATATAAACACTCAATTTTGAAATATGTGAAGATAGGTCCTCGAACCATGAGTACACACCACTGGGGAGATATAGACAAAGGTACTCGAAAATCACTGATGAGGCTGGTTATGAACACCTGAACCTACATTATAAGACAATGTAGCAGATAGACGTATATGTGGAAAAACACTTAGGAATGTACTGAGTATATGGGGTGTATGCATTTATATAAAAATAGTATCAATACTCTTTAATCGAATCATGAATGCAAATAGAAATGACTCATATGGCTTGAATAAGTCTAAAATGTAAAGCTCATAAATCATATAGAATAAAGCATGTAACAGAAATCTCATGAGTCATTATACTTTGACTTTAAAATTTATGCTCTCCTCTTATTCTCATTACCCATAGGCTAGAGGAAACTTTAAACTATACTTTCAACTCATTCATATGTCTCATGGAGAGTAAAACTTCTTTAATATTCAAAAACTCATAACTCTTTTGAATTCAAGTACCTGGAATTCGGAATCATATAACTTTGAAACATAATTGAAGGCATTTCATTCGCTTTAGGAAAATATTTCATTTCACACTTTAGGGAAAAATTCTTATGTTAAGGGAAAAATGCTTTAGTCATAGGAAGCAAATCAACAACTTTACTAATGGGAAAATAACTTGTATCAAGGGAGATTCTCTTAACTGACATAAAACATGCGACTACATGGAGTCCAATGTTGTGTCCTTCTAAAAAAGAGACCCCATGTTGGGGAGGAGCATCATACTCTTGCCAGGGAGTATAACCTCAATTCAGTGATCACTTATCTTGCCCTTGGGCCTAATATCTTGGCCTTAGGCCCAAAAATCATCTCGGTCTCAGGCCCAACCTATGTGGCACGTAGTTCTGGGGTAAGAAAGCATAGCAACTTACCCAAATCGGTGCTAAATACTAATCCTCTTAGATTATCTCTCTCATCTTATGAAAATCCACTTTACAATAATCTCATGGTTCAATAAGAACCCAATAATCAAATCTGTAATCTCATGTAGTAGAATGGATTTCAAAACTCTATGAGCATTAGGTCAAGGCATTTCTCAACAAATATCAAAATACTCAAATCATGGGTGCTTATGGCACAATAGTTCATAAAATTGCAAGTCTCACGTAGGGCTTAATGATCCATAATTCAATCTCAAGTTAAAACTCATCATAATGCATAATAGATAGCATATAGATTCATAAATCATATAGAAATCTAGAATTTACAGCAATTTAGCTCATAATCCCAACATACTCATATACTTCAATATCTCAAACATTTTAACTATTAACTTCTCAAGGATCAAAATCAAGGGGTATAGATCCAGCTGTAATTTCTCAAGAAAATATGTAAAAATCATGTCATTAGACTCTTAATTCATGGGAAACATCAAAAGCTTGCAACCAATAACAATGAGTGAAAAACTCTAATTCAATTTTATGTGAAATCTCATGAATTACAGAAAATCATAGTTTAAATAAGCCTTTGGGCACAAGGGTGAAAGGATTACCCATATTCGAAACCCCACATACCTTGGATTATGAAATTGGATGAAGAAGCTTACTTTAAACTGTTCTTATTACTCTTGAGAGAGGGTTAATGCAACCACTTGAACTTGGTGAACTTAAATCTCAATTCAATTTGTAGAATTCATGGTGAGTTCTTGGATTTCTTGGAGAAGGGTTTTAGATTTGATCTTGAGGGAGAAACCCTTGTTATCTTGTGTTTTGGATGATGAATAAAGCCATTTGCTTCATTTGGGATATATCTGGTTAATAAAAGAGTGGAAAAGACCTAAAAACTCTTTTAAAAATGAGCTAAAAATACTGAACACGGTCTACGATGGTCGGAGTGATGGTCCGTCGGGTCGTCCATCACCCGATGACCAAAGAAAGGACATACTGCCTCAATGCGATGATCAGATCAATGGTCCATCTCTGGTCCGATGGTGCATCGCATGATGGCCAGGATGAGACCACTCTGCCTTATTGAAGACGGTCTTAGAGATGGTCTGTCGCAGCCTTGACGGTCCGTCATCTTGGTCGTTGTACTTGGGCATGGAAAGAGAGTTTCTACCGTGGTCGCAATAGTCTGAGTAACTATCCATCATAGATTCGATGGTCCATCGGATCATCCGTCACACCTGGTCACTTCCGACAACTCTCAATAAAACAGCTATAACTTCTCACCCCGATGCTGGATTTGGACAAAATTGGTATCATTGAAAAGATAGATGGTTTAAATATCAATCACTTGGGAAGTCTCTTCTCAATATTTTAGGGCCGGAATTACATTTTACTTGACACTCTCTAAGGCCCAGACTATGAGGGAACTTTGAGAGGTCTTACAATATCTCCCCCTTGGAAACATTCATCCTCGAATGTCGCCAGTTTGACTAGGAACACCAAAAAAATAGAGTACACATTGCTGAATCAATTTGCTAAATGGTTCGAAATTGATCTAAACTCTTGAATACCTCAAAAATTCCTAGAACTCATGTAAGAATAGATATATAGCTGAACTTTAGATTAGAAGGGATGAATTAAGGAAGAATAATACCTTCGGATCGATCTGAACTCGTAGAAAAGAGGTGCGGGTACCTGGCTCACATGCCTGCTTCAGCCTCCCAAGGACTGGTTCTGCCATAAGACTTTGACTAAGGTAACCTATTTGTTCCTCAGTCTACGGATCTAAAAATCTAGGATCTCAACAGGAATCTCATTGAATAAAAGATTATTCTGAATATTAACACTCTCTGAGGAATCTTCGACAACAGAATCACTAAAATGTTTTTTAAGCATGGACACATGAAAAATAAGATGAACGGCTAACAACTCTGCAGCCAACTCAACCTCATAGTCTACTTTACCAACACAGCTCGATACTCTATACGGGCCAACATAACGGGGACTAAGCTTTCCCCTTTTACAAAACTTCTTCACCTTTTTCATAGGTGAAATCCTCAAGTACACCAAATTACCCACTTCAAACTAAAGATCTCCTCTCCTCACATTGCCATATGACTTTTGATGACTCTGAGCTATCTTTAACCTTTCTCTAATCAACTTAACTTTCTCCATACCTTCAAATACTACATCAGGCCCAATCACGAGAGCTTCACCCACTTCAAACCAACCTATGGGTGATCTAAATCTTCTACTATACAAGGCATCAAATGGTGCCATCCCGATGCTAGCATGATAACTATTGTTATAGGCAAACTATTTCAATGGAAAATGCTCATCCCAACTAAATTTGAAATCAAGAGCGCACACCCCCAACATATCTTCTAGGTCCTGAATGGTCCTTTCAGTCTGACCATCTATCTATATATAAAAAGCAAACCTCAAAAGAACTTGCGTACTAAGACCCTGTTGAAATGCCTAAAAAAATGAGAAGTAAATTGAGTGCCCCTATCCAAAATGATAAACGAGGGAACTCCATGCAGTCTGACTAACTTCCAAATATACAATCCGGCATAATCCTTAGCTGTATAAGATATGTACACAGGCAACAAAAATGCAGACTTAGTCAACCTATCCATAACAACCCAAATAGAATCATGATGATGATGCAAAAGAGGTAACCCGCTCATGAAGTCCATATTCACTACTTCCTACATCCAAGTGGGTATACCAAACTCTTGCATCACACCACTAGGTCTTTGGTGCTCTACCTTAACCTGTTGGTATATTGCACACTTTGCTACAAACTCAGTTATATCTTTCTTCATACCATTCCACTAATAGATTTCTCGCAAGTTGCGATACATATTGGTAGTGCCGAGATGAATAGAATACCGTACGCTATGCGCTTTAACCATAATCCACTGCCTCAAATCATCAATACACGGAATTCACAATTTACCCTGCAATCTCAACACGTTACTCCCTCTTGGGAGAAAATTTCTACCTTTTATTCCTTAACTGCCTCCTTCAGTCTGACCAAACTAGGATCTCTATCTTACTTTTCCTTCACTTCTAAAACTAAAGAGAATTCAGAACTACACTACACTAAAGTACTTTCTTCAGCTGAATCAAGAAACCTAATACCCAATCTATCCATACAATTCATATCACAAGCTAACTCCTTCTTACCTTCCTCTACATGAGCAGCACTACCCATAGACAATCTGCTAAGGGCATCCGCCACTACATTGGTGTTTCTCGGGTGATACAACACACTTATATGATAGTCTTTTAACAACTCTAACCATCTCTTCTACCTAAGTTCAACTCCCTATGAGTAAACATATACTGAAGGCTCTTATAATCAGTAAACACATCAACACAAACACCATAAAGATAGTGTCTCCAAATTTTTAAAGAAAAGACTACAGGAGATAACTCAAGATCATGGGTTGGGTAATTTCTCTTATATAGATTCAATTGTCTAGAAGCATAGGCTATAACCTTACCCCTTTACATCAACACAAAACCTAAACCAATTTAAAAGGCATCATAATATACCACAAAACCATCTGTACCATTACACAAAGTCAACATAGGGGCTGAAGTAAGGTGAGTCTTTAACTCCTGAAAACTCTTTTCATAGGAATCTGACCACTGGAATTTAACTTTCTTTTGGGTCAATCGGGTCATGGGAGACGCAATAGAAGAGAAACCTTCAACAAAATGGTGGTAATAGCCCACTAGACCTAAGAAACTTCTAATATCAGATGGAGAGATAGGTCTAGGCCAATTTCTCACAACTTCTATCTTTTAAGGATCAACTCTAATACTTTTGACTGAAATAACATGACCCAAAAAGGCTACAGACCTTAGCCAAAATTTATACTTACTGAATTTGGCAAACAACTGGTATCTGTAAGAGTTTGCAAGATAATTTTAAGGTGATCTGCATAATTATGCTCACTGCGGGAGTAGACAAGGATGTCATCTATGAATACTATGAAAAACATATCAAGGTATTTCTTGAATACTCAGTTCATGAGGTCCATGAAAGCTATTTGGGCATTAGTTTGCCTGAAATACATGACTAGAAACTCAAAGTGACCATAGCTGGTTTGAAAGGCTATCTTTGGAATATCATATTCCCTCACTTTAGGTTGATGATAGTCGGATTTAAGGTCTATCTTGGAGAAATAACTTTCACCTTTCAACTGATCAAATAGGTCATCAATTCTCAGAAGAGGATACTTATTTTTGACTGTGACCTTGTTAAGCTGACGATAGTCAATGCACATATGCAAAGATCCATCTTTCTTTCTCACAAATCAAACAAGTGTGCCCCAAAGAGAAATACTAGGACTTATGAAACATCAATTCATGGGAAGCATCAAAAGCTTGCAACCCATAATAATGGGTGAAAAACCCTAATTCAATTTCATGTAAAATCTCATGAGTTGTAGAAAATTGTAGTTTAAATAAGCCTTTGGGCATAATGGTGAAAGAATTACCCATGTTCAAAACCCCACATACCTTATATTATGAAATTGGATGAACAAGCTTACTTTAAACTCTTTTTCTTACTCTTGAGAGAGGGTTCTTTCAATCCTTGAACTTGGGGAACTTAAATCTCAACTCAGTTTGTAGAATCTATGGTGAGTTCTTTTATTTCTTAAAGAAGGGTTTTAGATTTGATCTTGAGGGAGAAAACATAGATCTCTTTTGTTTTGGATGATGAATGAATCCATTTACTTCATTTGGAATATATCTGGTTGATAAAAGAGTGAAAAAGACCAAAAAGCCATTTTAAAAATGAGCTAAAAATACTAAATGGGGTTTACGACAATCAGAGTGAATGTTCAATGGTTCGTCGGGTCATACATTAAATGATTACTAAAAAAGAGACATACTATCTCGATGTGATACTCGGATCAATGGCCTGTCATAGGTTTGATGGTCTGTCGGATCGTCCATCGCACGATGTCCAGGATGAGACCACACTGGCTTAGTGGCAACGGTATCAGTGACGGTCCATCGTAGCCTTGATGGTCCGTGATCCTAGCCATTGCACTTGGGATAGGGAAGGGAGTTTATGCCTTGGTCATGACAGTCTGAGCTATGGTTAATCGAATCATCTGTTGCACTTGAGCGGTTCCGACAACTCTTAGTAAAACGACCATAACTTCTCATCCTGATGCCAGATTTGGACAAAATTAGTATAGTTGGAAAGATAATTCAATTATCTACTTGAAAAAAAATTCAAATGTAAGAAAATTCTATATGGTTTAAATACTAATCACTTAGGAAGTCTCTTCTCAATCTTTTAGGGCCAGAATTATACTTTACTTGATACTCTCTTAGGACTGAACTATGAGGGAACTTTGCGGAGTCTTATAGGATATGTGTTTGAGTTTATCTCTAGTTTAAGTTACATCCATACAATACTCCATGTGTCTATATTTTATAAAATTATGGGTGATTTGTCATTAGTTGTTCCCTTAGAGGATATTGGTGTTTCGGAAACGTTGTCCTATAAGGAGGTCCCAGTGAGGATCTTGGATCAACAGGTTCACTGGTTGCCAATGAAATAAGTGGCTTTGGTGAAGGTTCTATGGAGGAACCAAAAGTCTGAGGAAGCTACTTAGGAGGCAGAAGAGGACATAAAGTCATAAGTATCTGCATTTTTTTTTCATTCCCAAAACTCATACTTAAGGTATGTGCTAATATTCTTAACATGATTTATGTTTTGATAGATAATGGGTTCAAGTCCTAAAGTCAATTGAATGAATGGATGTTTGATGATGGTCATGGCATGTGTCTTATTCTTGTTGTATGTCTTTGATTTCTAACTTGATTAAAGATTACCTTGATGTGTTATGATGTGTTGAGAATGAATTATCCAAGTGGGGGAGAATTGAAACACCTTGGCTTTGATCCCTTAGAAAAATTCCCTAAATTAAGTGTCTGGACAAGGTACGATTTGAGCATAGCACTCGTATGCTATAGTATGACTCTGAACCCCTCTCTTGTATGTTAGGTAGTATAGTATGGGTTATATTCTGTCCAAGATATGATTTAGCCTTGCCTAAATCATATGATAGAGTACTAGTCGTCAGTTTCTAAGTCGTATGATGTGTTGAGCTTGACTTAGTGTATTCTTCCTAGGGTACGAGTTGTAGGGTACTTTTCGTACCTTAGGATATGATTTATGCATGTATAGTCATATGTTGGACAGTTTAGAGGTCCATGGTGAGGCCTAGAGTACGAGATAGGGTACCACTCGTACCCTAGGGTACGATTTATGTAAGGTGAGTCGTACCCCCCTGGGTTTAATTTTCAGCTTTTAAGATGAAGATGTTTTAGAATTTTCCTACCCCTGAACCTTCATGACCCAAGACTTATAACATTGTTTGTCCCCCCATTCTTTCCTTTTACAATATCAAAATATTCTAAAACACTCTCTAAGCTTATTCAACAAAATTAGAGGCTAGGGTTTCAAGAGGTATTATTCTAAGGCTAAAGGGGTCAAGTTATTTTCGTAAATCATCTTGCATAAGGAATGTGACTCTTTCCCCAATGTTATTTCTCAAATATCATGTGTTTCAAACATTGATTTTGATTCTTGAATGGTGCGTTTTGAAACCAAATGTTGAGGGTTTTGATGCATAGTGATGAGTATTGTTTACCTTGTTTAAACTTGTGTGTATACATGTTTTTGGTGATGGTTTACTCATGTGGGTGCTTGTTGATGGTGGTTTAACAAATGGGTCATGAGTAACCCTAGTCTTAATGACTTCTACTTTGATTTTGGTCATGGTAAAGGCATGCCCTCAAGGTGTTTGTGAAAATGTCTAAGAGAAATAACTAGTTACATGTTAATAGTGTTTTGAACTAAGACAATGGATTAATGAGTAAGGATGTTTGGTAAATGACTTTGTAAAGGCTTTTTTGGCCATGTAATGGGTTCATTGGTAACCTTGGTGGTTTGATTGATTAAAAAGGGTTTGAGTCCTTAAGCATGAAATTGAATTATGTTTAAACTAAAGCTTTGTGTAAGAATGCTAATGAAGAATGAATGGTTTGGTAAAGGTCTTAATAACCATAATTTTACTTGAATCGTGGTTGAAACTAAGGCATTGGCCTATTAAAGTGATTGATTGATAAATGGTTCATAAAGAGCTTATGGTCATGCATGGTGTCGAATTATATCCTTGAAGGCTTGAATTGTCTAAGTGGTTTAGAGTCCTTGAATGTTGAAATAAGTGGATGTGAATGTATGAACAAAGGGTTAGAGTCCCAATGTCAACTAGTAATGGATGCGATGACTTGTGGTTAGAGTTCACTTTCTTTAAAAAATGGCTTGTGGTTAGAGTCCACTTGCCCAATAAAATAATTTATGGTTAGAGTCCACTTGCTTGATAATGTGGCTTTTGGTTAGAGTCTACTTGCTTAGTGAGAAGGCTTGAGGTTAGAGTCCTCTTGATTAATTGATAACGCTCAATCTACAGCTCACGTGGGAGTGTAAAGCGGTCGTTAGCAAATATAGAACCCAACCTGGGTTGGGTATCGATCCCACAGAGAATAGCTTGGTCAACAAGTAAGCGAAATTATTAGACTTTTGATGCAAGTCTCGTAAGAATGGGGGGGATTGTAATAAGTAACCAAAGTAATGAAATAAAAGCTGAAAAAAATAGCAAAGTAAAAGAGAAATTGTTGCGTTGGTTGTGAACAATGAGAATTGAAGCGTTGGGGTTATGTCCACCTTCAGAGGTATACGTCTCTATTGGCTATGAGTGTGTAGAGTTTTGACATGCAATTGCTTATAGAGAATTGTAGTCGATGGTAAATCCAAGCGTCTCTCGACCTAAACAAGGACTATTTCACTTTAACTCTCTCGAGCTTAAAGCGTGACTAACGGTACGAATTCTCCAAGAAGTTAGTCCAGGTACGGCACTAGCTTTTTAATAGGAAAGGGTGTCCTACTACCTTGACATTATCTCTTTTCCAGACAAATAACTTTTCTCTCGAACAAGTTAAATGTTAACCTGGCGTTGGTCTATGCGTCTTCTTTTCTAGACAAATAACCTTTCTCTCGAACAGGTTAGATGTTAGAATGGCGTGTTCTTGTGTTTGAACCGCAAAGAATGATTTAAGATGAAGAGAATAATGATATAAGCAATATACTTGTCTTGAACTCACAAACTCACAGCTATAGATAGTAACTCATTCGGCTTCCATAACCCAAACTAAGAGATTTAGTTACCCATGAATGCGAAGGATATCACGTTTTGCATGGTGGATGGCGTGAATAGTAGGTGTTTGGCGTGTGGTTTTGGTGATTCCGTAGCAAGTAACGATTCTCTTGTTGTGGAATTTAAGAATAGAATGTTTGTGGTGGAAGATGAGAAAGATGGACGAAAATTATATTGTTGAGTTGATTATTGAAGAAGTTGTTTTTTAAAATCTCTAACATGATAGGGTATTTATAATACTCCTATCCTACTCCTACTAAGCTAATGAAATAAATAACCAAATCCTAATATACTAATGAAATCCTTGACCCAAATGTACTAGGGTAAGGTTACAAAATTATAATCCAAATAGAATAATGAAACACATAACCTAATTGCACTAGGTTAATGTATTATGGCAAAAATCCAGCTTTGTGTCTGTAAGTCCCCAAAGTCTTCAGAAATGCTGTTTTAGCCCGGGACAGCTTTTCCATGCAGCAGATTTAGTCCTTTATGCGTCCAGCTCCTTTCCATCTCGTTTGTGAGCTTTCTTTTGCGTCAAGTAAGCCATAAATTGCTGTATTTTGCATCATTTATACCTGAAACTTTCCTAATCACATTTGTTAGCTCATTTACAGGAAAAAGGACTAAAAGTGTATGAAATAGATAATTAGTTCTCAAAACTAGGCTAAAATATGGGCAAAATATATTGATATAGGCGCGTAAATTCGCCTATCATCAACACCCCACACTTAGAGCTTTGTTCGTCCTCGAACAACATATCATGTCCTTCTAACATCAACTTAGGGTTTTTACAGCCACAACACAAAACATTCTTCAAGACAAGCACAACAATTATCAACGAAGAGTAGCTTTCCGATTATAAGTAGAAACAATTTAACCTCAAGCATAGACTCGTGATGGTGATCAACTCGCATGCAAACGTTAAGGTACAGAGAATCATATACAACTATCCAAAACTCATCAACCATGTGTGTCTCACAATATAGCACCCATAATCACTCACAAGTATAGCATATTTTTCAAACATGGGTAGCAAAGTGTCCTTGCTCTCGCTCTCACAAAGAATTCATATGTAGCAACTAATGACCATAGGCTTGCCCTTAATGTAGTACTCCACTAAATGTCGGAATGTTAAGATTAGGATCAAGTAGGTCTTTAGATGGTTGTAATGTAGGCTAAGGGACGGGTAGGACTATTTTGGCCAGAAATAGTGACTAAGTTCCTAAGCACTTTAATACATCACTTTGTATCTATGACACTTTTTTCTTTCAACCTTTCTTTATTTTACTCTTCCACCCTTGTTTTCATCTTTTGTTTTTCAATTTTAAGCACAACTCACTTTTCAGCTTTCTTTTCCTTTTTCTTTTCGCAACATACCTCTTATGATAGCACTTTCTTTCTTTTTTTTTTTCATAACACATTCAAGCACCTTTGCAATTTAAAGCATCATTCTTACCCAATTTCCTCTTTATGTTTGTCATATGACTTTTTCTCTTTAAAGCACTTAGGAATTTGGGTCAAAATTGTGGTCTTGAAAGAAATGGATTAGGCTTACATACAGGGTTGTCAAAGAAATAGGCTAAAGGCTCAAAAGGGTTTTACGAGGATGATGTCAATGGGTAGGTAAAACTGAAGGTAAACAAATATAGGTTGCCAAAGAAATGCCTAAATCATATCCTAAACTTACACTCCTTATTTTCGCTTTGCATACATACGAGGCAAGTTCTAGCATCAGCCACATACATAGAATATACTATTACCTTACACACACAAGGCACATGGTCGACTTGATTGGTAGTAATATAGACTCTCGACCCAACAAGTGAAGGAATTGAATCACACACTATCACATAATGAGTCACAACTAGAGCCTAAATGTCTCAATAGTCACATTGTAGCATATACTCTTGTTCTATTTTCATGCTGCCTATCAAAATAATTTCATGCGTAGCTAGAAAAAAAAAATTACTCCTAAAAAATAAAAAAAACGTCACACGAAAAAAATCACAAAAAAAAATAAAAATAAAAATTTGGACACTCAAAACAAAATAAACAAGCAAACATACAAACATAGCATGCAGATTCTGCCGACACCCCACACTTAGACTAGACACTGCCCTCAGTGGAAAATAAAGTCGAAGAACCTGATTAGTCGGACTCTTCCTCAATGTCGGGGGTCATACCCCCTTCGTCCGAGTCATCGTAAGAGTCGTCGTCAGAGTTCTCCTCAGCATCAGAATCAGGCAAGCGTCTATCATCATCAGTTGGCACGTCATCATCAAGAGGTTCCTCGAAATAGACTCCCACTCCACACATCTCCCGGGCATGTCTGTTCATTGGGTAGTCGTGGTCCAGCTGTTGGAGCTCTTCAGCAGTTGGAATACGTCCACCACTCATCATAGTGAATCGTGTCATGCCATAGAGATGACGGAAGAAACTCTCGTCACGAGCGTGTCTCTCCGCAGTGGTAAGGTTGACTCCATGCGTTGTTTCAGCATCTTTGACCTTTGTGAGGTCAACCTTCTTTGGGGTATGTGGGAGTTTGTGGTCAGCTGGTTCCTCTTCTATATCCTCCTTCCGCAACATTGCTGTCAACAAATTGCCGAATGTGAAATGGGACCTGCTGTGGAGTCTGGCTTTCCTCATGGTGGATCGAATGATTGCCCCAAAGTTGATAGGGACATTTGTCATCAATGCATAAACCAGACACACTCTATCTCTCGATATCTTTGTGTATTGCGTCCCAGGAATAAGGCATGAGTTGACAATGCGCATCCAGATTCTTGCTTCCCTATTTAGTGGAGCATAGGGGAATGTGTTGTGACGGCCTGTTTCCTTATGTCTGCCCCATCTTGCCATCGATCTGCTTCCACAAAGCGTGTGTCTTATAGCTCTGTAAGGAGGCCTGCTGTACAGCTCTTTGTATGGTGCAGTGTCGACCGAAGGTAGGCCTAGAAACGAGTTGATCCAATCCGCTGTAAGCTGTAACACTTGGCCCCGAATTTTGACTTCGTTGCCTGTTGTGTTTGGCGACCAGTTGGCATAAAACTCTCTTGTCAAGTCAAGATTGCACTCTCCCATGTCGCGGAAGATGAAATCCAACTTCAAAGCCATAATCTTAGCCAACATTTGCGGCTCCTTCTTTGCTAAGGTCTCCTTGTTGATTAAGTCGACGTGCACATATTTCTTTTCTTTGTTGCTGCTGTACCATGCCTTGGCTTCTTCCTCAAGAACCCATTTGATTCCGAACATTCTGCGTGGTAGGTGTGCTGAAGATGATTCGCCTTGGTCTTTTCGGCTTCTCTTTTTGTCCTTGCGGGTCGTGGTAGCCTTCTCCTTGCTTTGCCTTGCTTTCGGTGCCATTGAACCTGAGACTAGAAATAATGTTAGATGCAGCACAATCTCACTTTATACAGTCTACATGCAAGGACTAGGGGTACCACCCCACACTTAATCTTGTTAGCACAAATCAGTGAAGTGAAAGTGGTCGAGTACTCAGACTTCGTCGACATACGTCCTCGGATTGTATTCCGACAAGAAAATCAGCATTACATCACTTATGAGCAGCCATTTGGACGACTTGCATGGTGTATATAGCAACGTTACAACATAGGGGTTACCACATGGAATTGCTATTCAAACAACAAACACCACCACCTAAGTCGATAGTCACTATAACCTTATCCCGATGGCCGGGATGGTTAATCATGCAAGCATCCAAACAACACTCTCAATCAATATTCATGGCCACATATGTTCAGCAAGTATCACAACAATGCCATTGAAACAAAATTCAAGTCGGAAACAAGTCATGAATTCCATACGTATATAATCAATCACACGATTTTGCAACAATTATCCACACACATGAACATTACCACCAATCTCTCATGATTTAGCATTTTATAATAAGCATAGTAAAGTAGTACTTACGATAAATAGATGAAGAATAAGAGAGCACTTACTTGCTTGAAGATTGTGGAGAAGTTGTTGTGGATTGAAAGAACAAAGGAAGAAAAATTTGAGAGGATTTGGGATGATATGCGGCGCCTTTAGGGTTACTTCTAATGTGTTTGTGATAAAAAAAACAAGTCCCCTTTATATAGGAGGAGTATGGGTCGGGTTATGACCCATTTACAATCGGATTTGGGGACAAAATCACCCTATATGCGGCGCATATCCCTCGGCATATCACATGTATATGCGGCGCATTGTCCATGGCATAATGGGACATATGCGCCGCACATAGTATGGCATATCTAGGCATATGCGGCGCATATGGTATGGCATTTGGTCTCAGTATCTCAAATGCCATAGCATAGGCGGCGCATAGTCAAAAGCACACCTAGGAATAGGCGGCGCATAGGGTATAGCACACTAGATTCCGAGTCCTTAGGCTATAGAATAGGTTGTGCATCGTTCGTGGCCTATTTTTACCAAGGCCTAGCCTTCCTCGAAGCCTATTATGACGTGAGAAAGGCTCAATTCATAGCCTTATGCATCACCATTCCTAACTTACCGACTTTACCATACAATGCGACCAAATCGTCAATTGAAATCAATCTCCTCGTTGCATACTTCTTACACCTATATTTGCTCAAACAAATGAAAACGATTAGTACGATGGGTTGCCTCCCACCAAGCGCCTTAGTTTTGGTCGTGGCACGACTCTTATTTTTGAATTTTTATTTATCAAAAAGAAAAAATACTAAAACGACAAAACGATAAAACAATAAAACGAAGGGTTGCCTCCCATCTAGCGCCTTATTTATTGTCGTGGCTCGACGTAGTAATCTCGAGTACTTAGACTTCGTCGAGATAAGTGATGGCCATGTCATTCATCGAGTCAAGAGGACCGATATATGGCTTAACACGTTGGCCATTCACCTTGAAGATAACACCCTCATTATTTTCCAATTCGACTACTCCAGACGAGTAGACGTGAGTGACTTTAAATGGACCAGACCACTTTGATTTTAACTTACCTGGGAAGAGCTTGAATCTGGAGTTAAAGAGTAGTACCATGTCACCTTTTTGGAAGTGTCGTCGAACAATCCGCTGATCGTGATACTTCTTCATCCGCTCCTTGTATAAATCTGATCTTTCATATGCATGGAGACGGAATTCATCTAGCTCGTTCAGCTGCTCCAACCTCAGGTTCTTCACATCATCCCAATTCATATTCAAGTGCTTCAATGCCCATAATGCCTTGTATTCAAGCTCGATGGGTAGATGACAAGCCTTCCCATAAACTAGCTGATAAGGTGACATGCCAATGGGTGTCTTGAATGCAGTCCTATACGCCCATAGTGCATCATCTAGCTTCCGAGACCAATCCTTCCGATTCGCATTGACCGTCTTGGCCAGGATTTGCTTGATCTCACGATTGGAAACCTCTACTTGTCCACTAGTTTGGGGATGATAAGGCGTAGCTACCTTGTGTTGCTTGACTCCATACTTGGCCAATACAGATTTGAATAGCTTGTTGCAGAAGTGAGATCCTCCATCACTTATGATAGTACGAGGTACCCCAAAGCGAGAGAAGATATTCTTCTTTAAAAACGCTACAACACGCTTTCCTTCATTATCGGCCAATGCTACAGCTTCAACCCATTTCGACACATAATCCACAGCAACCAAGATGTACTTCATTCCAAACGAATTCACGAATGGTCCCATGAAATCAATACCCCATACATCAAAGAGTTCTACCTCCAGAATTTTGGACATGGGCATTTCATGGTGTTTTGAAATAGCACCTTGACGTTGGCATTGGTCACACCTTCTCACATAGTCGTGTGCATCTCTGAATATTGTAGGCCAATAATAACCACTTTGCAAGACTTTTCTTGCTGTTCGATTCCCTGCATGATGACCTCCAACTTGCGAAGTGTGGCATGCTTCTAATATAGTGGGCACTTCTTCATGGGATATACATCGCCGAATGATACCATCCGCGCATCTTCGAAACAAATAAGGCTCATCCCAATAATAGTGCTGAACGTCATGCATAAACTTCCTCCTCTGGTGGTAAGATAAATTGGAAGGTAACACATTACTCACCACGAAATTTGCAAAGTCGGCATACCATGGTAGGTTCTCCATTGTTGTTGCTAGTATTTCCTCGTCAGGGAATGCATCGCCAATCTGATTTTCTGATTGCGCCACATACTCATTCTCAAGTCTAGATAGGTGATCAGCCACTTGGTTCTCGCAACCTCTTCTATCTTTAACCTCGAAATCAAACTCTTGCAGCAGCAACACCCATCGAATCAGCCTTGGTTTTGCATCCTTCTTTGTCATTAGATACCTAAGAGCTGCATGGTCTGTATGAACGATCACTTTAGTACCTAATAGGTAGGCGCGGAACTTCTCAAACGCATACACAACCGCTAATAGCTCTTGTTCAGTGACGGTGTAGTTCCTTTGGGCTTCGTTGAGGACCTTACTCGCATAGTAGATAGGATGAAATAATTTCTCCTTTCTCTGTCCAAGAACAGCACCAACGGCTACCCCACTAGCATCACACATGACTTCGAACGGGAGCGTCCAATCTGGTGTTACCATGATAGGGGCTTCAATGAGTTTTTCTTTAAGGCATTCAAATGCCTTTAAGCAATCATCATTAAAGTCAAACTTCGCATCTTTCTCCAATAGCTTGCATAATGGACTAGAAATTTTGGAGAAGTCTTTGATGAATCTACGATAAAACCCAGCATGGCCAAGAAAACTACGAACTCCCTTCACCGAAATTGGAGGTGGTAGCTTCTCAATTACCTCTATTTTGGCGCGATCAACCTCTATTCCTCTTTCGGAGATCTTGTGCCCAAGAACAATTCCTTCTTTTACCATGAAGTGGCACTTCTCCCAATTCAGCACAAGGTTGAACTCTACACATCTTTGTAATGCCATGCTTAAATTCACCAAACATGCTTCGAAAGACTCCCCAACAACTGAAAAGTCGTCCATAAATACCTCCAAAGTGTCTTCTACCATATCAGAGAAAATAGACATCATACATCGCTGAAAGGTGGCTGGTGCATTACATAACCCGAATGGCATACGTTTGAAGGCAAACGTACCATATGGGCATGTAAACGTTGTCTTCTCTTGGTCTTCTGGTGCAATAAAAATCTGATTATAACCTGAATAACCATCAAGAAAGCAAAACCATCCTTTTCCCGCTAATCGATCTAGCATTTGGTCCATAAATGGCATGGGGAAGTGATCCTTGAGAGTCCAAGAATTCAGCTTGCGGTAGTCCATGCATACTCTCCATCCAGTGACGGGCCTGAGTGGAATAAGCTCATTCTTTGCATTCGCAACCACCGTCATACCTCCTTTCTTGGGAACACATTGTACTGGGCTTACCCATGTACTATCAGAAATAGGATACACAACTCCTGCGTCTAACCACTTGATAATCTCCTTCTTCACCACCTCTTGCATTGGTGGGTTTAGACGTCTTTGGTGTTCGATGGTGGGTGTGCACTTTTCTTGGAGCTGAATTTTATGAGTGCAAATCCCAGGTGGAATACCAAGGATATCCGCAATGGTCCATCCAATAGCTCTAATATACTTGCGTAAAATTGCAATAAGAGCTGCAACTTGTTGCTCACCTAAATCGGCTGCCACTATGACTGGAAGAGTGTTTCCGCTTCCTAAGAATGCATACTTCAAATGGCTTGGCAGCTCCTTTAATTCTAATGTGGGTGGTTCTTCAATAGATGGCTTAGCTGGTGGTGTGGGTCGGTTCTTGAGATCAAGATCCAGCTTCTTAGGAGGATAGCGATATGCTCCTAATCCCGATAGAGCACAAATATCATCTTCAGAAATTTCAGCATCATCATCATCTTCTTCCATGAGCAAAACCTCCAAAGGATCATCAAGAATTTGCTCTTCAGCAAGTAACTCATCCTCGTCATCAACGACAACATCAGCCACAGAAAATACACTTAGATCTTTGGGTTGCTTCATTGATTTGCAAACATCAAAGCGCACCACTTCATCATTTATTCGGAATGAAAGCTCATTAGCTCTCAAATCTATGAGCACACTTCCCGTAGCAAGGAAAGGGCGTCCCAAGATTATGGGAACCTCTGAATCTGCTTCGCAATCCAAGATGACAAAGTCTGCTGGAAATATGAACGAAGATACCTTCACCAAGACATCGCATAGAATACCAACCGGTCGTTTTACCGACCTATCCGCCATAACAAGCTTCATATTAGTTGGTGTAGGATCTCCTAACCCCAACTTCTTGTAGATTGATAATGGCATCAAGTTGATGCTGGCTCCTAAGTCACATAATGCTTTAGCAAAGTCCAAAGATCCGACGGTGCAAGGAATAGTGAAGGCTCCGGGGTCGGCCTTCTTCTGAACTATGGATCGGGTAGCTATTGCACTACAATGATGCACATCTTCTTTCAGCTCATAGCTTGCTGCCCTCTTTTTAGTCAAAAGATCTTTCATAAACTTCGCATACCCAGGCATTTGTTCAAGTGCCTCTACCAATGGGACATTAATAGTTAGCTGCTTCAACATGGTCATAAATTTGCTGAACTTAGTGTCATCGGCCACCTTCTTCAACCTTTGTGGAAAAGGTGGTGGTGGGTATGGAAGTGTTCTTTCCATGGCTTTCTTCTCCTCTTGCCTCCGTTTATTATTTTTTTCAGGCTGCACGTCACTAGGCAACACGTCCTTGACGTTGGAAGTGGATATTGTGGCGTCTTCCCTAGTGGCGTCACTAGGTGTGGCGTCCATGTCTGCTGTTCTGTCAACTACTTGCTTGCTTTCTGCTGAAGTTTCCAGCACCTTACCACTCCTCGTAGTGATGGCCATGCATGACCCATCAGTCCTTGGGTTTTGCACAGTATCGCTAGGCAAGGTACCGGCTTTTCTTTGGTTGAGTGCTGCTGAAAGTTGACTGAATTGCTGCTCTAGTTGCTTGATAGAAGTGGAATGAGAATCAACTAATTGCTTCATGGAGGCCAAATCGTCAATCACCTCCTTAACTCCCGCGCTCGTTGCTTCCACTCCTTTCAATAACTTAGCCATCATGTCTTCCATAGAATTAGATGTGGTGGTATCACGTCTACCAGGGGGAACGTACAAACCACTATTTTCATTATTTTTCTTCCAACTACCTTGGTCTTTACCTCCAGATTTATCATAATAGTTCCGACCTTGGTTTCCTTGGGCATTCCCATGGAAACCCCCCTGATTGTTCAAGTAGTTGGCCTCCTCTTCTGAATCAGATTCGTCTCTTCCTTTTGACGCAATAGATTTCACTTTTTCATTCTTCCCTAATAGATGCTTTGTAAGAAGATCCATTTGGGTTTTCATGTGCGCCATATCTTGATCACGTTCTTCTTCTCTCCTTCTTTGATCTGCAGACATGCCAATAGATAAAGTGGGGCTTGCTACCTCAGAATCCCTGGTATGCCAAGCTCTACTTTGTTTCGTCATACGATCTAGCATGTTACTTGCTTGACCAAAGGTGAGGTCCATAAAAGAACCTCCAGCTGCGTTGTCCACCACTGGTTTAGTTACTGAATTCAAGGCTCTATATAAGATCTCCATGAGGTGAACATTAGTCATGTGATGGTTTGGGCATCTCGCTAGCTTTGTCTTGAACCTCTCCCATGTTTCGTGAAGAGCTTCAGAGGGAAGCTGACGAAAGTTGCTGATTTCATCTCTCAATTGAGCCCTCTTGGATGGCGGAAAGAATCTTTCTAGGAAAGCGTCTCTCAATTGCCTCCAATTTGTAATAGAATCAGGAGTCAGCCCATTCAACCATAATGTTGCCTCCCCAGACAGAGACAATGGAAATAGACGTAATCGAATAGCATTCTGACCAACTCCAGGATTGTCAAAAGACTTGCATGTAGAAATAAAGTTGATGAGATGCATATTCGGATCATCGCCTGCTAGTCCACCAAATAATCCCTTGAGTTGCAATAACTGAATCATGGTGCTTGTGATGTTGAACTTGGCTCCGGGCGCTAATGGTGGTGGAATTATAGCTCCAGTGGCTCCGGCACCATCAAGATCATCATCATCATCGTCGAAAGCTGGTTGCAAAGGTTGGCGATCATATCTGTACCGAGCTTGTCGACCTCTTCTGTTGGCAGGTGTTGCCATTTCAGCGCCATGCCTTGGGTTGATCAACTCGTCATCTCCTAAATCTTCATCGTCAGGATTTGTTGCTCGTCCAGGATTATCAATGTTTTGTTGTTGGACTTGAGCAGCGGCAAGAGCAGCTAATCTTGCTTGCTCGTGTTGAGCAGCCATCCTGTCGATTTCCGCTTGTGCTTCCATTCTTCTAATTCGTTGCGGTTCCGGATTGATTGGTAATAACGGTTGACCAGAACTTCTAGTATGGGGCATGCACTAAAAGAAAAACCTGCAATAAACAAAAACAAAAACTAAACGTAAAAGTACGAGAATCTTTGACCAAAGGGTCTAGTAATTATCACGAACTTGATTGACACTCGTAATCCCCGGCAACGGCGCCAATTTTTGATAACGCTCAATCTACAGCTCACGTGGGAGTGTAAAGCGGTCGTTAGCAAATATAGAACCCAACCTGGGTTGGGTATCGATCCCACAGAGAATAGCTTGGTCAACAAGTAAGCGAAATTATTAGACTTTTGATGCAAGTCTCGTAAGAATGGGGGGATTGTAATAAGTAACCAAAGTAATGAAATAAAAGCTGAAAAAAATAGCAAAGTAAAAGAGAAATTGTTGCGTTGGTTGTGAACAATGAGAATTGAAGCGTTGGGGTTATGTCCACCTTCAGAGGTATACGTCTCTATTGGCTATGAGTGTGTAGAGTTTTGACATGCAATTGCTTATAGAGAATTGTAGTCGATGGTAAATCCAAGCGTCTCTCGACCTAAACAAGGACTATTTCACTTTAACTCTCTCGAGCTTAAAGCGTGACTAACGGTACGAATTCTCCAAGAAGTTAGTCCAGGTACGGCACTAGCTTTTTAATAGGAAAGGGTGTCCTACTACCTTGACATTATCTCTTTTCCAGACAAATAACTTTTCTCTCGAACAAGTTAAATGTTAACCTGGCGTTGGTCTATGCGTCTTCTTTTCTAGACAAATAACCTTTCTCTCGAACAGGTTAGATGTTAGAATGGCGTGTTCTTGTGTTTGAACCGCAAAGAATGATTTAAGATGAAGAGAATAATGATATAAGCAATATACTTGTCTTGAACTCACAAACTCACAGCTATAGATAGTAACTCATTCGGCTTCCATAACCCCAACTAAGAGATTTAGTTACCCATGAATGCGAAGGATATCACGTTTTGCATGGTGGATGGCGTGAATAGTAGGTGTTTGGCGTGTGGTTTTGGTGATTCCGTAGCAAGTAACGATTCTCTTGTTGTGGAATTTAAGAATAGAATGTTTGTGGTGGAAGATGAGAAAGATGGACGAAAATTATATTGTTGAGTTGATTATTGAAGAAGTTGTTTTTTAAAATCTCTAACATGATAGGGTATTTATAATACTCCTATCCTACTCCTACTAAGCTAATGAAATAAATAACCAAATCCTAATATACTAATGAAATCCTTGACCCAAATGTACTAGGGTAAGGTTACAAAATTATAATCCAAATAGAATAATGAAACACATAACCTAATTGCACTAGGTTAATGTATTATGGCAAAAATCCAGCTTTGTGTCTGTAAGTCCCCAAAGTCTTCAGAAATGCTGTTTTAGCCCGGGACAGCTTTTCCATGCAGCAGATTTAGTCCTTTATGCGTCCAGCTCCTTTCCATCTCGTTTGTGAGCTTTCTTTTGCGTCAAGTAAGCCATAAATTGCTGTATTTTGCATCATTTATACCTGAAACTTTCCTAATCACATTTGTTAGCTCATTTACAGGAAAAAGGACTAAAAGTGTATGAAATAGATAATTAGTTCTCAAAACTAGGCTAAAATATGGGCAAAATATATTGATATAGGCGCGTAAATTCGCCTATCATCATTAATATAACCGATAATTCCATACTTCCTAACCTAAGTAAGTAGGAGGTTAAAGTCCTCCGCCTCATGTATCATGATTGGGTGCTTCGAAATGCATGGTAAGCCTTATTACTTTTTTCACACTTTATGTATCTATACATGTCAATATATATGCCTATGTATATAAATATGGTTGATTATGATGATTTGACTTGGTTTTGAATGATGACCCTATTTTATCCTTACCCTTGAGTTACATGCTAGCGCTCCAACTGCAAACTGTATCCGGATGCTATTTCCCTATGCGACACAAGGGTCGGTGCTTCTTCTTATTTTCCTGCACATTGAACAGGTGTTTGAGTGGTTCGTGTATTGACTTTGAAGTAGTGATCTTCCATACTTTGGAAGGCATACATTTCATGATCTTTCTATCTTATGTCATAGAATTATTTTAGCCTTATATTTTTGGCTATTGTCGGGGTCAAGTCCTGACATATTATTGACTTTGGATTTGTAGAAGCTTTGTGGATAACTATGAACTTGGGTATGTAGTTAAGTATATTGGTATTAATGGATTAATTAAACACTTCTTATGTGAGGATTGTTAGTCTTGGTTCCGCTATCTTGTTATATGTTCGGAGTTCATTTGATATTTGTGGGTTGATTTAATGGTTAGGTTAGTTTAATGGGACGATCTCCGATCCTTATTGGGCTTGAGATGCCAATACGACAAAGCCTGATTTTCGGTCATGTCAAGAATAACCTGGAAGCTCTAGCCAGGAAATAAGTTCTAGCAGGACACCAACCTGTAGCAAACCACCAAGCTCTAGCCAACTACAAAACTTTAGCCAATCATAAATATTCAGCCAACAAGGCAGGTCTATGTGTGTTGATACATCAGTAGTTATAAGAGTACAACCAGCTGAAAGTGGTAGAGGTAGAGGCACTGGCAGAGCTAGGGATGCTGGCAGAGGCAAGGGCACTGGATAAGGCACTGATAGAGGTACAGGTACAGGAAAAGGAATTGTATCTGATCAATAACTAGGGAAAAAAGAACCATTGGATCATCAACATTAACAGTAGGACAAAAGAGGTCTAAGATTGTAGGATTTGGTATCTACACTGATTAAGTAAGTGCCAGTCAAACTTTAAATGTAAATGTAAATTACTAATTCATGTAAATCTTAATTATTTTTTGACATATATAATTTTACTTTATTTCATGCAGCCTGGAACTAAAGGTAAAAGAGTTGTCATTTCGGGTGTTTACAAAGATACAACTCAAACAAACATTGGTATTGGTTATAAGCCCTGAGGAATTAAGTGGAAGGGAAAGGATATTGTCACAACTCCACAATTGCAGAGTATGAGTCAATCAAAGAGAAGCTAACTTGGAAGTTCTAGTGCACCAGGAAACATATGAAGTTGTTGAATAAAATTGTGTTTTAAGTACTATGTATATTTTTAGAGATTGGTTGTATGGCTAATTAGGTATTTTGTTGGGATATTTGAAGATTCTGAACTATATTTTGTGGTCTGTTTTAAATTTATTTTTGATGCAAACTTATTGTATGGTTGGAGCTCATTTGAGCAGTTGAATGGGAGATTATTATGTGAGAAGTATTAATCACTTGCACTTGTGCTCTTGTGCTTTACATTATTATTGAATGGTACTTCATTTTGTGTCAATTATTCCTTGTTTGAATCCTTTAAATGAATCACTTGAACACTGAAAAAATAAAGTAGAGTAACCTAACCAAACCAATTACAATAGAAAAGCAAAACTAAAATAGAGTAGAGTAACATTTCACAACTTGTCCTCTTTTTTTATCCATTGCTTCATACACAATTTAAATTCCAAAAAATAAAAAAACTACAACAAGAAATTCAAACCAAAATAGTCCCATACAAGTAATCTAACCCATAATTAGCCAAAAATCCAAGAAAAATCAAAACAGTCCCATATACAAGCAACCTAACCCAATATTAGCAAAAATTGAAGAACATTTCTTGAACAAATTCCATATAGCCAAAATCGCAATTGCAACAATGCATATGACTATTAATTTTCTTGATCTATTCCTCTCTTATTTAAATGATTTGACTTTTTTAATAAATCCCAGATCACCTTATTTTCTTGAGAAGGTATTTCGTCATCTTACCATTCGAAGTAATTGCATCCACCTCCCTCCTACAAGATTAAAGAAAAATAAAACTAAAAAATTTAGTTATGGTCATTTCACAGAGATGTAAGATGAATACCTTTGAAGTTTTGCAGCAAAAAAATCTGTGTCCATTATTGAGTTGTGTCCATGAGGGCTTAATTTTAGCTTTGACCCTACATAAACATACCCCTTTTGCAATTAAAGAAGACGAAGACAATGAAAAAAGATGAATTAGACATTGCTATTAAAAATGACTAAGGGGAAGTAATTAAGAAGATAATAATAATTTAAGAGGACAAGGAGAAAATCTTAAGAAGAAAAGAAGAATTTAAGACAAAAAATGGTGGATATGAAGAAGAGAGGAAGAAAGAGCGAAAGAATTAGGGATTTTTCCAAGAAATTATGTATAAATATAAAAAAGAGTGTAATAATACCGTTGGGAGTGCCACATAAGCTGCTCTTGATAGATTTCATGCGCCCCACAGACGTGAGAACATGCAAAGTGTCACGTCGGACAATTGTGCTCTATTAAAACCATTTGTGAATGAATAAAAGGTTCAATAGGTACAAGGCCTAATTGAGGTGCCAATACAAAAAAAGTCAAATAGTTCAGGGGCCTATTTATGTATTTTTCCTTTTCTTAAATAAATATTAAATATATTTAACCCATCAAAATCATTTAACCAAAATATAATAATATTTCTTTTTAAAATGACACACTAATTTAGTAAGAAAATAATTTTATACTTAAAATTACTTCATCCTTACTAAATTTTACGTGCATTTTTTCAAGGATTATTTTTTTGTAATGGTCACTCATATTTTTTGAATTACCTTCAAAAGTCACTTTTTTGAGATAATAATGACTCAACTATCATTATTTTTCTGAAAAAAAAAAACAAATCTCAAATGTTCTTTTTTTTTTTCTATTTGACATGCCATGTCATTAAACTATTTTTTTAATAATAAAAATTTTTAATCCATCAAACTTAATTAGTAATAATTATATTGTTATTCTTTTATTTTAAAAAATATATTAGTTTATTAAGAAGAAATTTTCATGCTTAGAATTTTTTTACCAATACTTAAACTTTATATTTTTTCTAAAGTTATTTCTTGGATTGTCATTCATGTTTATGGAGTTTCCTACAAAAATTACTTTTATTTTTTCTATGGAAATAATATCACTCAGCTATCACTATTTTTTTTAAATACTAAATACATCAAAAATCTCATCCTCTTCTAATTTTAATGCAATATCAGTAAACCATTATTATTTTAATAATAAATATATTAACTCATCAAAATCATTTAATCAAAAATATAATAATATCTTTATAAAAAAAAATTACATTAGTTTATTAAGAAGAAGTTCTCATACTTAGGTACTTACATTTTTTTCTAGAGTTATTTCCAAGATGGTCATTAATATTTTCATATATAATTGCGTAAAAAGACCACTTCTTTTCTAAAACAATAATATAATTTTTTTTTCAAGATTTTATTATTAAAATAAAAATATTAAAGTGCATGACAATTAGTAGACATAAAGTGGAGAAAGTGGTGTTATTATTCTTGTAACTCACCACATTTTCTTTTTGTGTTAGTGAGTATACATTGACAATAATGTGGTCAATTATTTTGAAGTAACTCATGTAACTATAATGTCATTATCTCCTACTAATTGCCCAACTAATTTTCAGATGACTATCCATATTTTTGACATTTATTTGTGAAAGAAATATTACACCTATATAAAGGATGTCTTCTTCCTTGTATTTGTACAAGAGAAATATGGTAAGTATGGAAAATATTGTAGTATATAGTGAGGAAAGAGAAGTGAAAGAGTGAGTTGAACAAAAGAAAATATTCTAATTCTCCAACTATATTCACTTTACAAAAGAGAGTTTAATTATATTGAAGGAAAGTCTTCTCTTAGTAGAGTTTTGGACTCTTCAACTAATCCATAGTTGCCTGAGTTGTACATCGTAATGGTCTGTTGTATTCTAGAGGGGATAAGTCAAGAGATATACTGCTAGATTGGGGTAAATTATGATGCAGTGGGCTTGAATGTCCTTAAGGAGAGCGAGATATCTGTGCCTCAGTATGAACATTGTTATTCATTTTGTTGTTTTAATTTTCAACTGTTATTATCTAATTTATGGTATATTACACCAAGATCACTAAATTAAATAAGTTATCTATGGATTTTAATTCATATCTAAAATAATATGATATAGTTTAAGTGTGGTAAAGAATTTCAAAGCATTAAAAATAAACTAATGCATTTTTTTCACAAAAAAAAAGGAAAGAATAAACTTGTAATTTTGGTTAAATGGGTTTGACAAATTAAATGATTTAGTATTTAAAAAATGAGATTATATTGACATGGCATACCAACTAAGAGAGAAAGAAGACTTTTGAGGTGTTTAGTATTTTTGTATGAAAAGAGTGATAGCTGAGTGATATTGTGGTCCTAAATGAAACATAAGTGATTTTTGAAGGAAATTTTAAAATCTTGAGTGACTGTTTAGGGAATTCACTCTTACAATTTGTAGTCTTGAAAATAATTTGGAGAATAAGTAATTATTTCTAAGGATAAAATATGAAAAATAATAATTATCCTTTTTTGATATGTTAAAAGTCACGAGTAAAAGTGGAAGTCTTCAAAATCTTCTACTCTGTTATTCATTATGTTATTATTCAGTTACATGTTTACTACTTGGTAATTGCATCAACTTATATATATCATTCATATCCAGTTCAACATATCATATTTATCATGTTCAGCTTTATAGATTATTATGCATATCTCTGGATAGTCTCTCTCTCATATCCCCTACAAACGTTTCAGAATATTTGCATCCTAATTTCCCCAAACCCTTGGCTAGAGAAGAAGACAATTCTGAGTTTGATTCTAGATTTCATAAGTGATCCCCATAGGTATTTTTAACTCAACTTTTGGCCCGAAGTGTGTGATGCAAGTTGATTGGCATTGAGTGTGATTCTTGGTCAAAAAATGGACAAGCTCTTTCATCTGATATATTATTCAGGTAAGTCCTTGAATGATGTACAAAGAAACTACATGATTTTGGAGCAAGAACTCCTAGCTGTAGGATATGCCTTTAAAAAATTTTGTGCTTACTTGTTGGGAACTAAAGTTATTGTGCATACCAACCATGTCGCTCTTTGGTATTTGATGGATAAGAAGGAGACTAAATTACTGTTGATTTGATGGATATTGTTACTTCAAGAATTTGACTTTGAGGTCAAAGATATAAAAGGGTTTAAGAACCAAGTGGAGTATCACCTATTCCCCCTTGGGTCTAATAATGAGAAGTTAGGTAAAATTGTCATTGATGAGTCTTTTTATAATAAGCTTGTCATGGCTCTTTCGAGGGGTTATGAAAGCATGGTATGTTAACTATGCGAACTATGTGGCGTGTGGCTTAATCCTGTAATATTTGAATCATTATAAAAAAAAGCATTTCTTTCACGATGTGAGAAATATAATTGGAATGAACCCTATTTTATAATACCTCAAAGGATTCTAGAAATATTTCCAACCCTTAGTTACATATTTAAAGGGGTCCAAGTCGTTACTTTACACTAAGTACAAAAGACTTAACCATTTTAAGACCCCAAGAATGAGAATATTTTATTTTTGGCTCTCCTAAGTCCGAAAAATTTATTTTTGACTTGAAACATGTTTAGGAATGTTAAAAGGGTCATACATGAGAGTTTAGAAATTTTTGGGAAGGGTTTGGGGTATTTTTAGACCACAGAGGCAGAATGCCTCTGCGATTTGGGTATGTCCTTGAGGCCGGACCTCCACGATACATGATGTGTCAGGAAGGTTAGTCTCCGCGATAGACGTCACATCATGGAGGTTAATCTCCGCGATAACCTCCCTTCCACGGAGGTGTGTATTTTGGTAGATTTTTTATAAGTTAAGGGAGGAGGGCATTTTAGTCCTTTTCCCTCAATCCAAATACCTAAATCACGAATTAAAACCTCAAAAGGGGCAATATTTGCCCATTCCCCATCAATTATCATACGCAAAACCCATCCCCTTTCCCAAGAATGTAAAATCAACCCTCTTCTCAAGAATTTAAGCACTCAAGGTCCAAATTTCAAGTTTTTTCTTCAAGGATTCAAGCAATTAAGGTATGTGAGATATCCATCAATGGGTTCCTTCCACCCATTGAGTCCTAAAATCCCCTTTTGTTCAAGTATGAAACTTTTATCCTCTTTTATGAAAATATCCATGTTAACTATGAATTTAATGCTTTCTTATTAGTTTTGAATTCAAGCCATGCCAAAATGTTTCCCCCATGTGAATTATGTTATTATATGTTTTGAACTTTAATAACCCACTTCATATTCAATTAATACTAAGTCAATTTCTCAAGATATGAAATAAACTATGTGTTCATGTTGTTCTTATAAGTTTATCATATGCACGTACCCATAAACATGAATTCCATCAGTTTAGTGAAATATACTATGTTTTGGGGGTTTAAGAATCAGGAATTTCCTTATAGTGTTTTAAGTAATGATTTTGTATTTAAAGTATTATTCAGTCCTAGAGGGTTATGAACATCTAATACCTATATGTTTACTTATGTTTCAGAGTTACAAGCAGTAAGTCAGTCAGATCATGATTTTAGTATCATACTCAGTTGTTATAATCATGTTGAGCATTATCAGTTGTGATGTCCAGTTGAATTTAAATTAGTACCAGTGTCAGTTCAATTAGGAGTAGGATTTGGCACCGAGTGAACCTAGGGATGAAGGCTCACTCGCAAGTAGAGGAATGAGACCTTTAGTAGCAGTCCCTATATTCCAGAAATACATAGGCAACATAAGTTATAAGTTACAGACCTTTTATATTTTCATGCATCCATATTTAGTACCCATATGTATTTTCAGTTAGTGCCTATCTCACATACTAGTACATTCAAATTACTGAACACATACTCTCTTTTGTGCCATATTGATTTCATAATATAGGTTTGGATTCTTAGTTCCCTGATTAACCATAGTCCACTCAGTGTCTCTCAGTAGTTATAGTGGTGAGTTCTCATCCATCGAGGACAAGTTATGTTCTATTACATTCAATATTTCCTTTATTTCAGTCAGTTGAAGTTAGTTGGGGGGTTTTCCCCTCAACTCCAAATATCTTAGAGACTTTAAGACTAAATGTTTAGATATTCAGTATGTTTAGATATTCAGTTATTCAGACTTGTTTTTAATTTATTTTGTAATTTAGACATATTGGTATTTGCTCCAGTTTATGTCTTAATAGACTTTTATCAATTTGATTCAACACTTGATATTTCATTATTATATTATTCAGTGTTCACAGAAGGTACCAAATTATGGCTTAGCTTATGGCTACCTGTGATCTTAAGCATTGTGTTGCGACTACGGGGTAGCCACGGGTTATGCCAAAACTTGGTATCAGGTTCTAAAGTTTTAAAGTGTCCTAGGGTATCTGAAAGTCACATTGAGTAGAGTTTTATACTTCGGTGTGAAGTGCTCACACTTATGGGAAAGAGGCTATGATAAGTTTTAGAAAAGTTTCCCTTTTTTCAGTATTCATGTCATGCAAAAGAGCACGAGATCTATTGATTTTCCTTTTCTACTTGTCCTTTATTTGTTTATAGAAAATGCCTCCCAAAAAAAATAATAGTAGAAAGAACGAGGGTCATCCCACACTACTACCTGTTTAGGAAGATCCCCTGAATGAACATATTTCCCATGCTGAGTTTAGGGATGCTTTTACCACTTTGGCCCATTCAATGGATACTCAAAATAATTACCAGGATATTGGCCCAGCCAATCCAGTAATGAATACAACAGCAGCTAGTATCTAAGACTTTACTCAAATGAATCCTCCATTGTTTTCAAGATCCAATTCTAAGAACAATCCACAAGAGTTTCTATATGGTGTGCAAAAAATGATAGACATTATGGTTGTCACCTTGAGTAAGAGTGTTGACTTAGCTATGTATCAATTGCAGGGAGTAGCTGATACTTAATTCAAAAAGTAGAAAGAGGATAGAGGTGTTGAGACAGGGCATGTAGAGTGGTAGAAGTTTTCCATGACCTTTTTAGATAGGTTCTTCCTACTTGAGTTGAGGGAGGCTAAGGTGCAGGAGTTACAAATCTGAAACAAGGTAACATGAGTGTGAAGGCGTACTCACTCAGATTTACTCAGTCGATGAGGTATGCTTTGACAATGGTGGCTGACTCTAGGTCCAGGATGAGTAATTTTATGTTTGTTGTGTCTGATAGTGTAGTAAAGGAGTATAGTTAAACTATTTTGATTAAGGAAATGGACCTTTCTAGGCTAATAGTTCTTGCTTAGAAGACTGAAGAGAAAAAACTCAAAGAGAAGAAAAGAGAGAATAAGAAGGACAAAATAGGTGGCTTCAACTTCTAATAACAACGGTTTGATAGTGGAAATTATTCTTAATTCTGCCACAAATTTTTAGCTCCAACCCCATCTTTAGCCAGTGCGCCAGTGGCTAAGTCCAGGCAGGACAATAGGTATAGGGCGCTAGGATCTAAGACCCAGGGTAGCGTAAATAGTAGTCGTATCAACCTGCTTTACAAAAATATGGTAAGAATTATTAGGGAGAGTGCAGTAAAGGCAATGATGGGTGTTATGAATATGGAAATCCAGGCTATAAGATCAGGGATTGCCTAGAAGAGAAAGGATTTTCGTCAATAGGGTCAGTCCAACTTTTCATTAGCTTCAGTAGGGCACCACCTTTAGCCCCACTAGTGGGCATTATCAGACATGAATTTATATTCTCTAGACTCAAAAAGATTAGAAAAGTTCTCTTGATGTGGTTGTGGGTACATTACAAGTCTTCTATCTTCATGTTTAAACATTGTTAAAACCAGAGCTTCACTTTCCATTATGACTCCTTATATACTTGTAAACTTCGATGCTAGTCCTGACATCTTAGTAGAACTTTTTTTAGTATCTTCCCTAGTGGGTAGTTCTATTATAGCCAGATGGGTATACAAAAATTGCCCGATCATAGTGTCCTACAAAGTTACTTCAGTTGATCTTGTGGAATTAGAGATGAATGATTTTGATGTTATTCTCGTCATGGATTGGCTCCACTCGTGCTATGCCTTAGTTGATTGTAGATATAGAATTATTCCATTTTAGTTTCCTAACAAGCCTGTTATTGAATGGAGGGGTAGTAATTTAATGCCTAAGGTTAAGTTTGTTTTCTCTCCTAAGGTAAGAAAGATAATATCCAAGGGATGTATATACCATCTCATATAAGACAAGGACTCAAATTCTAAAACTCCAAGTTTAAAGATAGTTTCAGTAGTGAATGAATTTCCAAAAGTTTTCCCTGAAGATCTTCCTAGAGTTTCTACCAAAAGGGAAATTGACTTCAAAATAGATCTCCTTCTAGATACCCAGCCTATCTCAATTAGACCTTATAGAATAGCTCCAACTAAGATTAAAGAATTAAAGAAACTGTTGAAAGATCTATTAGATAAGGGTTTCATTAGTCTTAGTATGTCTCCATGGGTTGCTCCAGTCCTCTTCGTACACAAGAAAGATGGTTGCCTCATAATGTGTATCGAATACCATTAATTAAACAAAGCCATAATCTAGAATAAGTATCCTTTCCCTAGTATTGATGACTTGTTCAACTAACTTCAGGGTGCAAGTTACTTTTCTAAGATAGACCTCATATCCGTCTATCATCTGCTCAAATTCAGAGAATGTGACATTCTAAAGACAACTTTCAGGACTCGGTATGGTAACTTCAAATTCCTAGTTATAGCTTTTGGACTAGTGAATGCTCCATCAGTTTTTATGGACATAATGATCTGGGTGTTCAAGCAGTACTTGGGCATGTTCATCATAGCCTTAATAGATGATTCTCGTCTATTCTCATAATGAAAGTGATCATGCAAAACATTTGAGGGTTGTATAACAAACCCTTAAAAACAACCAGTTATTTTTAAGTTCAGCAAGTGGACATTCTAGTTGAGATCAGTAGATTTCCTTGGTCACATCATTTCTGGTGATGGTATTCGAGTTAACCCTCAAAAGATCAAAGTAGTGAGAAACTGGCCTAGACCTATCTCTCCATTAGACATCAAGAGTTTCTTAGGTTTAGCTAGCTATTACAGATAGTTTTTTGGATGATTTTCTTCTATTGCTTCTTCCACGTCTCAACTAACACAAAAGAATTAATACTTTTGTGGTCAGATTCATGTGAGAAGAGTTTTCAGGAGTTAAAGACTCGAATCACTTTTTCTCCAATCTTGACTTTACCAGATGTCACAGATGGGTTTATAGTTTGTTGTGATACTTCTAAAGTTGATCTTGGTTTTGTATTAATGCAGCAAGGTAAGGTTATAGCCTATGCCACTAGATAGCTTAAACCCCATAAGAAGAATTACACAACCCATAACCTTGAGTTAGAAAAAGTTGTCTTTGCCTTAAATATTTAGAGGCATTACCTTTGTGGAGTTGAAGTTAATGTACTTACGAATCATAAGAGTTTATAGTACATATGCACGCAAAAAGACCTGAATCTTTGTCAGAGAAGGTGGCTTGAATTACTGAAAGACTATGATATGAGTTTGTTGTATCATCTGGGTAAGGCCAGTGTAGTGGTTGATGCCTTTAGTAGATTGTCATGGGAAGTGTTGCACGTGTTGAGGATGATAAGAAGGAGTTAGTCTATGAGGTTCATCATCTTGATAGATTAGATGTTCGGTTGGTTGATTTGGCCGAAGGTAGTATATGGGTTCAAAATCTTTATTGGTTGCTGAAGTAAAAGAAAAGCAAGACAAGAATAATATTTTGGTCAAATTAAAGAAGGCAGTCAGGGATCAGAAGGTTGATATTTTTTCCTAAGGGGGAGATGGTGTGCTTTGTTGTTAAGGCAGGTTATGTGTTTTGTGTGTTGATGGATTGAGACAACGAATATTAATTGAAGTGCATGGTGAACGATATTCTATTCACCCAAGATCCACTAAGATGTAATGTGATTTGTAGGAAATCTATTGGTGGAGTGGTATGAAAAAAGATATTACAGAATTTGTAGCTAAGTGCTTGAATTATCAATAGGTTAAGATTGAGAACCAAAGGCCCAATGGTATGCTTTACGAGTTAAGCAACCCTACTTAGAAGTGGAAGGTGATAAATATGAACTTTGTTACAGGGTTACCTCATACGCACCATCAGCATAATTTGATTTTGGTAATTGTAGATGGAATCACCACATCAGCCCATTTATTGCTAGTTCACACTTCGTATTCAGTTGATGATTATGCTAGACTCTATCTCAGGGATTTGGTATTCGTGGGTTTCCATTGACCATTATTTCATATAGAGGTACTCATTTTACCTTCCATTTTTGGAAGACTTTTTAGAAGGGTCTTGATACCCAAGTTCATCTCAGTACAACATTTCATCCTCAAAAAAATGGTTAGGCAGAGAGGACTATTCAAACTTTAGAGGAAATGTTTAGGGCTTATGTTATCGACTTCAACGGTATTGGGGATAACCACTTACCCTTGATTGAGTTTTCCTACAATATGGTCCGGCAGAGAGGACTATTCAGAATTTAGAGGAAATGTTTAGGGCTTATGTTATCGACTTCAATGATAGTTGGGATAACCACTTACCCTTGATTGAGTTTGCCTACAATAATAGTTATCACTCCAGTATTCAGATAGCTCCATTTGAGGCTATCTATGAAAGAAGGTATAAATCTCCTATTAGTTGGTTTAAAGTAGGTGAGGCTACTTTAATAGGGCTAGATTCAGTGAATGAAGCGATGGAGAAAGTTTATTTAATCCTCAAAATGCTGAAAACAGCCTAAAATTGTCAGAAATCTTATGCAAATATGAGAAGAAAAGATCTTAAGTTTGACGTTGGTGACTTGGTTTATCTTGAAATTTTGCTTATGAAAGGGGTGAAGAGATTTGGCAAGAAGGGAAGCTCAGTCCTTGTTATGTTGTCCCATATAAAATTTTGAGTCGTTTTGGGGAGGTAACTTATGAGTTAGAATTGCCTGCAGATTTGGCATCAATGCATCTGGTGTTCCATGTCTCTTTGCTAAAGAAATATATTGGTGACTCAACTTTTGTTATTCTTTAGAAAATATGGATGTGAATGATAGTATATTCTACGAAGAAGTCCCAATTGAGATCCTTGACCATCAAATTCGTAGGTTGAGGAATAAAGAAGTTCCCTTGGTTAAAGTTCTATGGTAGAATCAGTCTGTTGAGGGAGCTACTTGGGAAGCAAAAGCATATATGCGATCCAAGTATCCCCATCTCTTATCTACAAACCCAGATCCAACATGAGATAGTGGTTTTTCCTTAAGTTATTCGTTCACTTTCTATCTCAGCTATACATCCATTCTCATGTCATTGTATGTATTCATGAATGCAGTTCAGTCCATGTACCATATTTCAGATTCAGTTACTAAATCATGATTCAGTTCATAAGTATTCAGCATACGATCTTAATTTTCCTAGTATATCAGCTTAAACAATTTAATTCGAGAAAGAATGATCCCAAGAGGGAGATATTGTAATAACCCAAAAGATTCTAGACACATTTCTAGCCCTTAGTTACATTTTTAAAGGGGTCCAAGTCATTATTTTACACTAAGTACAAAAAGACTTAACCATTTTAAGACCCCAAGAATGAGAACATTTTATTTTTGGATCTCCTGAGTCTGTAAAATTAATTTTTGAGTTGAGACATATTTAGGGATATTAAAAGGGTCATCTGGGAGAGTTTTGGAATTTTTGAGAAGGGTTCGGGGTATTTTTGGACCACAGAGCCATAATGCATTCGCGATTTGGTCATGTCACGGAGGCTAGACCTCCGCGACACACGACGTGTCACAGAGGTTAGTCTCCATGATACATGTCATGTCACGGAGATTAGTCTCTACGATAACCTCCATGCACAGAGGTGTGTATTTTGACAGAATTTTTATAAGTTAAGGAGGGCATTTTAATCCTTTCCCCTCACCCCAAATACCCAAATCACAAATTAAAACCTCAAAAGAGACATTGTTTGTCCATTCCCCATAAAATATCATAAACAAAACCTATCCCCTTTCCCAAGAACATAAAATCAAGCCTCTTCTCAAGAATTCAACCAACTAAGGTATGTGGGATATTCATCAATGGGTTCCTTCCACCCATTGAGTCCCAAAATCCCCTTTTGTTCAAGTATGAAACTTTTATATGAAAATATCCATGTTAACTATGGATTTAATCCATTCTTTATTAGACATTCCAAGATATTTCCCCATGTGAATTATATCGTTATATGTTTTGAACTTCAATAACCCATTTCATGTTCAATTAATACCATGTCAATTTCGCAAGTTTGAAATAAACCATGTATTCATATTGTTCTCGTAAGTTTATCATATTTACGTACTCATAATCATGAATTACATTAGTTTAGTAAATATACTATGTTTTGGGGGTTTACGAATCAGGAATTTCCTTACAGTGTTTTAAATGATAATTTTGTATTTAAAGTATTATTTAGTGCTGAAGGGTTATGAACAACTGATACCTATATGCCTAATCATGTTTCAGAGTTACAAGTAGCAAATCAGTCAAATCATGATATACTCAGTTGTTATGATCATGTTGAGCATTATCAGTTGTGATGTCCAGTTGACTTTAAATCAATAACAGTGTCAGATTAGTTGGGAGTAGGATTTAGCACCGAGTGAACCTAGGGATGAAGGCTCTCCCTTCAGTAGAGGACTGAGACCTTTAGTATCAGTCCCTAAGTTCCAGAACTACGTTACCAATGTAGGTTATGAGATGTCACCCTCCAGTAGAGGACTAACACTCTCATAGGGGTCACCCTCCAGTAAAGGACTGCCACCCTAGTATCACCTCCCTCAGTTTCAGTTCAGTACTCAAGTTATATCAATATTGGTTTGCATGCCCAAGTACTCAGTTATTAGCTATTCAGTTAGTCAATTTGACTGATTATCTCAGTGCATATTTTACTTGGTCTTGCATTCTTTTTACATGTTTATGTATCCATGTTCAGTACCCATATGTATTTTTTGGTTAGTCCCTATCTGACGTACCAGTACATTCAAATTGCTGACTACATACTTTCTTTTGTGATCAATTCATTTCACAATATTGTTTCGGACTTTCAGTTTCCCGATTGCCTTAGTTAGCTTAGTGCCTCTCGGCAGCAGTAGTGGAGAGTCCTCATCCATCAAGGACACGTTATGTTCAATTACTTTCAATACTTCTTTCATTTCAATCAGTTAGAGTTAGTTGGGAATTTGTCCCATCAAATCCACATATCTTAGAGGATTTCCGACTAGATGTGTAGATATTCATATATTCAGTTATTCATACTTGTTTTTGGTTTATTCCGTAATTCAGACATGTTGGTATTTGCTCCAATTTTATATCTTAATAGACATTTATCAAATTGACTTTCGCGCTTGATTTTTCATTATTATATATATTACTCAGTGCTTACATCAGTACCAGATCATGGGCTAGCTTAGGGTCAATTGTGGCCCTAAGCACCGTGTTACGACTAGGGGTAGACTCAAGTCCTAACATATTTATTTATGAAATATACGAATAAAGTGATTCATATATGTGTTATAAAAGTAGAAATGCAGCCATTCGTGAGGCTTGCCATTATTCTCAATATGGTGGTCACCGTGGTGTTGTACGGATGGCCACTATAGTTCTTCAAATTAATTTTTATTGGCCTATGCTTCAACAGGATGCTCATAATTTGGTTAAATTTCAACTGCAACTAAGGTTGTTAAGTGGGCCGAGTCGGGTCAATCCAAAACCAGCCTATTAAATTTAGCCGGGTTGTAGGTCGGGAAGGGTCCGGGTTGTGGTTAAGTAGGCCAGGATGGGTCCAGGTTCAACAGTATAATTTTTAAAAATAATCCTAACCCGGCCCACTTAACCCAACCCGGTCAAACCCACCTAAACCCAATTAAAAATTCGATCAACCCAGTCAAAAATAAAAAATAAAAGTTTTTTTCAATATACACTATATATACCCACCTATATACATTTTAAATACATTAAACAATATATATACACAATATATATAGTATATACTATATTAGAATTTAAAAAATATATACACATGTACAATTACATATATATACGTAACATTCAATATATACGACTATATGTACTACTTTAAATAAAACATATACTACAATATATATAAACTACAATATATATATAATTATATATACAGTTATATACTAATTACTAATTTATAAAACATATACACATGTATACGTTAAATATATACATCTATAGAAGATATATACACATATATACGCACCATTCAATATATATGTACTACTTTAAGTAAAACATATACTACAATATATATACATTGCAATATATATATATATATATATATATATATATATATATAGTTATATACTAATTTATAAAACATATACACATGTACAGGTTAAATATACACGTCTATAGAAGATATATATAGATATATACGCACCATTCAATATATTTGTACTACTTTAAATAAAACATATACTACAATATATATATATATATATATATATATATAGTTATATACTAATTTATAAAACATATACACAAGTATACGTTAAATATACACATCTATAGAAGATATATACACATATATTCTCACCTTTCAATATATATGTACTACTTAAAATAAAACATATACTACAATATATATATAGAATTTATAAAACATATAACATCCATACATTAAATATACACATGTCACATCTATAGAAGATATATACACAAAAGTACAAAACATATGCTACTTAATATAATAAATTAATAATACTTGATAGTAAATTAATAATATATTAAAAGTAACTTTTTAATTTAAACTAGAAATTCAATTTAAATCATTAAATGAAAAAAATTACAATGTAAGGACTAAGGAGTGAATGAATGTTGAATTTTATTGATTGCGAAATGATCCAAAATTTATAATTTACATGAATGAAAAATCTACAAATTATGCATCATTTTTTCCAACTCATTCATGTTAATATTAACGGGAACTTGGATAGGATAGTCAAAGTCAACGAGGGAAAACCATGCATTGGACATGATTCTGTTGATTTCTCCTGTGAAGACATAATTTCTTCAAGTTTCTACTTGTCGTTCGACTCCGATTCCATTCCTTGATTTCTTCTTTCCACTGTAATCTAATCTCTGAGGCAATCTGGAATATTCATTGCATTGTTTCCCAATGAGTGTCGGTTGTCTCCAAGTTTTTGTTGTCCCTGACTAATAGCACTCTCTGATGGAACGGTTGACATTGAAACATTCAAGATATCTCTAGCTAATCTTGAAAACATAGGATATTGTGTTTTATTACTCCTCCATCAATCCAACATGTTGATCCGTTATTTGCGATCCTCTGGCGGCAATCGAAGATAATATTTAAGCTCTTCTCGATATGTTGATGTGTAAGCTCTCTCATTAACACTGTTTCAACAAGGTAAATCATAAAAGAAATCAGGAAAACCACTATGTGCCGGCCTTTTAGAAGATGATGGCTCCTTGGGAAGATGAGGAGCGACAGTTGGAGTGATATTTGTAGGTACAACTAAATCAACTAAATCTGCATAGTGATTATATAATTTTTCTATGTATTCATTCGTATCACCCATAGCCGTCCAAAAATCAAGTTGTACTTGTTCAGAATCATTGTTAGTATTTATTTCTAAGTTAAAATAAATAATAGTACTAATGTGGCACATAGTATTATATTGCATGCACGTATTTAGCATAGCACCAACCAAGTAAATAGGGGGAATCGGAAAAAATATTTTTTAAATTTAGTAAACATGCCACCAAAAACTTCTTTATAACCTTCTTGATTTTTATATTCTTTGAGCAAACTAGAAATGTCGTCTATATATGCCAAAATATTACAAACAGTAGGATAATAAGCACCGAAAAATTCAACCGTAGCTATATAAAATTTTTCTAAAAACTTAACAAGATCATTAATTACAACCCAATCAGAATCATGTAACATGCAATCAGCAGAATCAGCAAATGAACCACAATGTTGATTAAAAGATAGTGTAGTAGGAACTCTATATTTATAATAGATTTTAAAAAAAATCATACGTAGAATTTCATCTAATATCAATTTCCTCAGGCATCAATATCAGTGCAGGTCCATTTTGCTTGACATTTAACTTTAAATTCTCTTATTCTTTTTCTTCAATAATTTCCTTGAATAAAACCAATAGCAAGACGGCTTTTTTCAATATAAACCTCAAAAAACTCAAGACCATCTTTTACAATTAAATTATATATATGACATGTACACTTAATATAAGAAATTTCAGGTAACAGCGTAGATAGCTTAGATTTTAACTTTGTTATAGCAGTTTTGTTGTTAGAAGTATTATAAAAAATAATACATAAGATTTTATTTTCAATACCATAAAATTCTTCAACTTTAATAATCGAATCAACAATAAAATCTCCAGTATGTTTACGATCTTCATCATATAAAAAAGCAAGAATACATTTTTGCATCACAAAATTACTATTCATCCAGTGACAAGTAATGGTTAAATAATTATTTTTATTTACAGAACAACCAAGATTAGAAGTTAGGGGCAATTTACATTGAATATTTTTTAACAAAGTTGATAAACAAAAACAATATTGTGAATGAAGTCTAAAAATATCAAACCGACAAGTACTTCTAGGAATACCAATAAACATAGGATTTTAAATTTCTTGAATATAATGAATAAAGACATCAGAAGAAGGAAAACTAAAAGGTAAATAACCCACGACTACCATTTTAGTTATTTCTTCCCGGTCCCTCAATTTATTATACTTCTTCATTACTTGATCGGTTACTGGGTCCATTCTAGTTTGCGTTGGTCCACCAACATCCGCACCACCTCGTGCAATATTTAACTCTCTTTTGTGAGCATCACCTATATGTCTCATTAACGTACCCGTACCCCCTTGCTTGCCTCCACTTTTATGCTTATATATTTGTTGACAAATATTGCATTGCACCTTAGTATCTGATATACGTTCAAAAAATTATCATGCAATACTAGTTGTTTTATGAGCTCTTGGGTCTCGGGGAGAACAGGGAGGAAGATTAACCGATTCATATCTAACGTTAATATTTTCTACTGCGGGTGTCTCACCAATATTTTCATCATTTTTGTCTTAATTAACCGCATCTGCTTCATTTTCTTCCTCTATACCATAATTTTTCTGAGCTTCTACATAATCCATATCGTGGGAACCTACACCTAAAGGTACACCTACTTCTTCCTCAAAAGGCTGACTAAGCGATGCTGGAGGCACATGGGTATATCTACTACTTAAAGTACCTCTACCGCTAGTATTCATTTTTTACTACCACTACCACCCTCGGGATAAAAAAAATTAATACCTTTAGTATCGAGGTTTCTTAATTTATTCATAATATAAATTAAAGTAAAAATAATTCAAAATACACAAATATAATAAAATTAAATAGTCAACAATTAATACACTAAATAAAAATTAAATGTAAGAGATGGAACGAAAATACCAAATTTTGAAAGTATCTGAAGGTTGCGACTTTAGAAACTTTCACTCGTACTTTGTAATTGCAAAATTAAAAAATTAAAGTGAGCACTTTAGGAAATTAAATATATAGAATGCTTGAGAATTGAGATTTGTGAGAGAATGAAAAATTGTGTGGAAAATATTTGAAATTGTAGGGTATTTATAGGAATTTTTTTGGGGTTAAAAAATATTTTTAAAAGTAATTTTTTTTTAATAAAAAATCACAAACTAGCCATTTGGACCCAAAAACGCTATATAGCCATTGGGCCAACGACTACTTTGGAGTTTGGGCCCAACAGCCCACTTTTAAAAAGAATAAAAAAAAATTGGGCCGGTTAACCGGCAGGCCTGAAGCGGGCTTGGTCCGGGCCGGGTTAACTGAGCCCAATCAAAAAATAAATCGGCCCAACACCTGGTACCATACAGCCCATGGATTGACCGGGGTCGGGTCAAATCGGGCTGATTTTCTTAAACAGGCCAGGTTGGGTCGGGTCAACCCGGCCTGTTTAACAGGCTTAACTGCAACGAGGTATTTCAAGGAGGCACGAGATGCCCTTAACTCCTATCTTAAAGTCAAATTATTTAATGTGATGGGCATTGATTTCATGAGACAGAGATAGTTGATGACATAGTTGAGTAGATGAAGGTTGATGTGCAGGCTACAAAACAACTTATATTGGAGTTTACTTTTGTGAATTCGACTAGGGATACTTACCAAATTGGTAATAGAGAGTCCACACTCATTGATAACACCTCCATCCTAGTTGTCGACATGAACATCATTGGCATCATCCATAAGTTGATTCTAGTATTACATCGGGTACTAATGCCCAAACTGAGGCCACTTCTATGAGCCAGTCATCGATACAAACTTAATACTATACAAGGGGATCCTTTCACTCACTTTCTATTATTTTTTTAGTCCTATTACATTGAGGATTATGCTTATATTTGGGTTGGGGAAAGTATTTATTATGGATCTGTAATATTTGGTTCTGATTTTGATATTCTATTTTTGTTGCGTGATTTTGATTTTGATTTGGAGCTATGATTCAGATGATTTTTTGGATATTTTCATTTGGTTTGTAATAATTCTAGATGATTCTTGATTTTATAAGGTTCATGTGTTTTGGGTTGATTTGCGTGTGCTTCATGATTTGCATTTTTAGTTCCTTATTTTTCTTTCAGTATGCTAGTATAGTATAGTTTATAAATAATATCTTTTTTGTCATTGTTACTAACCGAGAAGTGTGTTATGAATAGAATACTTTGACTCGAATAGTACTCTTGAAAAGATTTTTCACATGCACGACTCTTAAAAATAATAAATTATTTTATGAATTCTTCCATTCTTCAAAATGTGCCCATCTTTTAAAATTTTATTTGGTTGAGTTGAACCAGTTAGGCACTCATTTTTGTGGATATCAACATCTTGTTTTGACAACTTGAGTACCTTCTTTTGACATGTGCTATGAATATGGTACGTCAATTGAGGAAGTGTTGCTTCGAGTGTATGATTGAGTGTCATGTGTGGCAAAGTTTTCACTTGATCTTATTCAATGAGTCCATCTAGAACTTGTATAGTCACTCTATCACTAATATAAGAGTGTTGTGAAGTTGGAGAAAGGATTTTAGGTCATTCAATGAGAGTGAGCCTCTATGAACTTGCTTGTACTAGTCCTGATTAGAATACTTATTGTGTATATGTGTCTTCTTTATGGTGATGTCACTAAGGTTTGTTAATTACTAATTGCTTGGGTGATTATCACCTGCATATGTAAAATTGTTTATTGATATCATAATATCATCCCTAGATCCTTTTGTGTCGGTTTGATAATAAATTTTCATGCACTTGTTTCGAACTTATGAGATGTATTGCCTTGTGACTCTCATAGTTTTCCTAAGTTTCTTTTTCTTAAGTATTGTCGACACCTATTTTATTCTCCGCGACTAAGTTTAGTTTTAAGTTTTTTCAATTTTAGATAAAATTATAATATTCATTTTATCCGGATAAAAACTTTTGCTAGGTAAATGTATTTTCATCTTCGTATATATGAAATCATATAATTTTGTTACTTAAAGAATTATTTTACAGAAAAGCAGATTTTAATTAAGGGTTATCTCAAAAGTTAATTCATATGAGTAAAGTCTTGATCTAAATATAATTTATTTGAAAAAAATATTTGTTTGACTTTGTTAAACTAAGAAATCCCAAATTAAATCAATTATTAATTCGTATTGGTTTGTAATTTAATTTAGTCAATTTATTAAATTTGACCATAACTGAAATCAAGTTGGTCACAATTGCAATGCAATTGACCAATTAATTTTCAATCTGGCTGAAATTTAAATAAAATTAACTAAGTCCTAATCTAAGTGGGCTATTTCTCAAATGGCCTACTTATAACCTAGCCTATTTCATAAGTAGCAAACCTAAGCTCATAATTAGGAGCTTTATAACAACTAGTTCATAATTACCTGAAATAGCAGCTTGTATTTTATAATTTAAACACTTTTTGCTATTAAAATACATATACAATGAGATTTATTGTCATTCTTTCACTCAAATCAGTTGAATTAAATAAAGAATAATTACTCATGTACTTAAAGTAAATTTCTTTTCCATAAATTACTCTTATTTGAAGTAACGTAGTAGATTTCTTTTCCATAAACTAATCTTCTTTAAAGTAGTAAATTCCTTTTCCAAGTCAAACTTTTTTTTCTATTTTGATTTCTTTTTCTTTTTCATTTTTTTCCTCTCTTCTGTTTCTTTTTTTTTTTTTCATTTTTTTCCTTTTTTCTTTGTTTTTTTTTTTATTTTTCATTTTCTTATTTTTTTCCTTTGTCATATTTTTCATTTTTTCCCTATTTTTATTATTTTTTTTGTTTTTATTCTTACTCTTTTATTTCTAGCTTTTATTTCTCTTTCTTTCTTTTTTTAATTTTCACTTCTTTTTTTTTGGATTTTTCTTTTTCATTTTTTTCTTTTTTCTATTTTTATTTTTTTACTCTTCTGTCTCTAGCTTTTATTTTTTTTTAATTTTTTAAATTATTTTTATTTTTTTCTTTCTCATTTTCTTTTGGGTTCCATTTTATATTTTCTGTGGATTTTCAAAAAATATAGCTAAGTTGAGCACAAGTTATAGATGGTAATGAAAACACCACAATCATTTGTTGTATTTGTCTTAGCACCATTATTTATATTTTATTTTTATTGATATAATTGTATTCATATTTTACAGTTCACACTTGTATTTGTATGTATTTTATAGTTTACACTTGCTCCTCTATTTTATAGTTCACACTTATATTTGTACTAGTTTAGGTGTACGCGCTTTGCGCGTGTACCTCATTTTAATGAGTTCAAATATTACATTAAATTTGATATTTGTTTAAATAGTAAAGATGAATATACTAATTAAACTTAATATCTTTTGGAGAAAAGACATCTTTTCCCCCTGAACTTGCCCTTCAAACTCACTTTAGCACTTAAACTTAACTTTCGTTTATTTACCTCCCTTAAGAACTTTCAAGTGAATTAAATTCACCCCTATAGCTGACGTGACAAAAAGAAAAGCGAGTGAATTTCTTTCTTTTTAAAGGGCCACTTTATTGCTATTATATATATATAATTAAAAGAAAATCAAGAAAGGGCATGTCTTCTTCATGAAGACATTTTTATCTTCTTCATCACTTCCCTTCCCCATCCCCACACCTACCCCACCCCCAACACTCTATTTCTTCATCTTCTTCATACCTCCATTCTATTTCTTCGTAATCCTCTTCCTATCAAGTCCTAATTGATTAAAAATTTTATTTTTTGATAATCAAAAAGGCTTCAAGATTGATGAACAAGTTTGGTTCTTGGCCAAGAATTTCATGTCATGCGAATATCATCTATGTCATTTCTGAATTTGGGACTGTTTATGCTAATTATGTAGACATTTTGAGTAGAAGATTGAAAATTTGGGAGTTTTAGGATTTTTGGTTTTAGTTAATGTGAATGAATTTGAATTTGAGATTTTGTGTATTGATGTGTTTTTGTGATCATGTACTTGTATTTAGTCCACTGTTGAATTTGCTCAAGTTAATTCAAATTAATTTTCATTTGATAAAGAAAAGAAATTCCTTGAAAAGCTTGCAACATGGTTCACCGGAACAGTGAATTTCGGTGATGGACGGAGTATTTTGAATGTTGTTTCTGGTGTTCACGGGTGAAATCAAGGGATGTGGGGGTCGATTTTGCGTCAATGGACAAAATAAAGATTATTGTTGTTCTTGTTCATCAATTTTTTTTTACAAAAATTCAATCTTTTTAGTGTTTCTTGAATTGGGTTGTACTTAAATTTACATAATTTATATATTTTAATACACATTTTACCCTTTTTCAAGAATCTTTATGAAATTCTTTAGTATAATTTTGGTGGTGGAAGCCACCGTGGTGGTGACGGTGGTGGTGGTTGCCGAAAGTTGCCAGCAGAGGTGCTGAGTTTGGAGAGGATTGGTGGGAAAGTGGAAGTGGAGGAAGTTAGAGCTAGGTCCGTTCATGGCCCCTCCTCCGATTTCTTGTCATGGTTTCTCCTCCTATGTGTATATAATCTACAGGTTTGAAGAGGATGAAAGGAGGGAGGGTGTTGTATTTTTTTATTTAAAATATTTAAAAATATTTTTTTTATATATAAAAAATATTTATATATATAAAAAATATTTATATATATTTATTTTATTTTATATATATTTAAAAAATATTTTGCTTACGTGGTATTGACATGGCGGTGACATGGTGCTGATGTGTGGCGGGTGTAACACACTCTCCGGTCTGAGAGTGGTATTTAGTTTTAAAGGATGAAATTAATACATTTTAAAGATGTTAAGGGGGGTAAATAAACAGAAGTTTAGTTTAAGTGCTAAAGTGAGTTTGGAAGACAAGTTCGAGGGGGGGGAAATGTCTTTTCTCTATCTTTTGAGTATGTAAAGTTGGAGAATTTATTTATTAAACCTAATCTTTATCAAAAATATTTTTAAAAGTCGATTGACACTCATCTATCATGTTTGTGGATGTCGTACATATGTTATTTTATCTTGTTTTATGCTTTTGTTGCTCTTTCATACTGTCTTTTGCCTTGAGGGGTCTATCGAAAACAACCTGTCGACCTCTTTAGAGGTAGTGGTATGGACTGTGTATACTCTACCCTCCCTAGACCCCACTATGTGGGAATATACTGGGTTTGTTGTTGCTGTTGTTGATCGACATTCATCTATCATTTATAAATTGCAACAAAATAATATAATGATAGAGACATCAAAATAATATAATTAAATCTAATGTTTATATAAAAATTTTCTCAAAGTCGTCCGACACTCATCTACCACCTGTAAATAATAACAAAATAATACGATAATAGAGATATGAAAATAATACAACTAAACCTAACCTTTACATAAAAAAATTCTTCAAAGCCGACTAACATTTATCTATCACTTGTAAACTGCAACAAAATAATACAATAAACGTGATATCAAAATAATACAATTAAACTTAAATTTTACACACAAAATTTTCTCAAAGCCAATTGAGATTCATCTACGAACTGTAAACTGACACAAAATAACAAACTAATAGAGATATTATGATAATACAATTAAATCTAATCTTTACCTACAAAAAATTTCAAAGCCAAACCACATTCATCTAGCATCGGTAAATTAAAATAAAATAATAAGATAATAAAGATATCAAAATAATACAACTAGACCTAACCTTTACACAAGAAATTCTCCAAAGTCAACCGACATTCATCTATGACCTGTAAACTATATAAAAAATATAATAGTGATCACACATTTTGATCCAACTAATTCTTGTTTGATCAAAAATTTGACTCTAAAGAATGATTTTGAATGAAAACAAAGAAGACATTCATATATACACATGTTGAATTCTATATGCTGAAAATAATAATAATGAAGAAGTTGAGGGTTAGAAAATCACACATACACCATCTAGACATGCAATCAAAGTAGGTTAAATGAGTATCAATCATATTCTCCCAATAGGAAAATCATTTGTTCTCTAGTTTAACGTACATCTCAATATTTATAGAAGTATTTCCATAATAGAGTCCTATTTTAGGAGTATTTTTTTAATTGAACAGTAGAAAGAAAAATATTAAGTAATTCTCCTCTCATATATTTTAGAAGTCTCATACATTTTAGAAAGTCTGGTAGAAAGGAAAATATTAATTAATTCTCCTACCATATATTTTAGAAAGTCTAGTTAATATATTAAAAATTTAATAATAAATTTTAAAAAATAGTGAAAAGATAATTTTGTCTAAGGAAGAGTCTTTTAATGAAGGGTAAAAAGTTGTCGAGGTATTTGATTATAAAATTTAGTTCAAAGTAAAATAAAAATAGTTAGGAATTGTGAACTCAAATTGCTAATTACAACCATATCTCTTTCTCAAATAGAAAAAACATGAGAGTAAAGTTATTACATATATTTCATTATGATAAAAGTGCAACGTATTTCAACTTATACCAAAAAAGTAAAAATAAGAATGGAAGGATATAACTAAAGCAATATCGGGGTATAGTTTATTTTAATTTGAGATTGATAAATAATAGAACTAATTTATGAAAGAAGTTAAATTCTTTACTTGTAGGACTATGTTGTTGTGAAATACAATAATGCACAAACTGTTGCTTTATGTAAGTAGTAAGAGCTGGTTCAAATTATGGGTTGTGCTCCATATATTTTAAGATTCTTAAAATTTTATATATATCCACTTTACAAGTCATATATTTTAGGACTCATATATTTCATGAAATGTACTCATTTTTTATGATATAAAATAAAAACAGTTTGATCCTTGTAAAAATTTAAAACAAAATAAAAACACACATATGATTACTCCATAAGTTTTTAAAAAAAAAATAAAAGAAAAAAAAAGAGAAAGAATAACTTTATATATCCTTATAATATATTTTGGTTTACTACTATGATTGCATTCTCAATGTTCATCATTTTTAAGACATTATCTAAATGTAGCCCTACTTTTCACACATGACTAACATACCTTGTGTTTATCATTTGATCAATGATACACGACAAACGGAATATTTGAAGAAAAAATTCAATACATAAATTAATATATCAAGTAAACAAAATTAGCCACTGTGAATTTCTCTTCGCTCAGTACCTATAATGAGCAGGCTTGTAAGGACACACAACTTATATGCTAATGTAGTCAGCTTAATCTTTGAAAAATTCGGTAAGCTTGGATCTAGAGATCTCTAAGGTGAAGGGTAGCAATCTTTTCGTCGAGGTATCTTGTCAAGACGTACGCCTTCTTGTCATACTTTTCGTTGCCAGCCAAAAGTTTTGATTGAAATAGCTAAATAGAAATCTAAATGATTAAGATTAAGACCTTCATCAAATACAAATAAATGAGATTCTATGTAATTAGGTTTCCACTTACATATAAATCTTGGATTCCCCTCTGCGTAATACTTCCATCCCAATTACCATGAAAATATCTATTGAACAATGTGAATGGGCTAAAAAACATTAGAGACACCAGTTTTGTTCACTTAAACCTGAGCCTGTCGTTGTCTTATTGAGTTGATCTCTACAAGATAGTTTGTTAAGTTTAGAAACCGTAAAGTTACTTCTCTATAAACAATTAATATGCGGATGAACATAATTACTTGAAAAAAGCTTTGTATTGTTTTTATAATAAAATATTCTACAAAATTTTAATCTAAACAAAAAAAGAAAGAGGGAGATAAACCTGAAATTTTTCTGGATATTTCATTCAACAACAACAAGCTTGTTTCATCCAATTTTTGGATCAATTTTTTTTTTGAAAGAGAAAACACGAAAAATTATCAGAGGAAGTGAATCCATTCGAAATTGTTAATTATGAATAATTCATATATAATATGTAAAACTATCAACTAAGAGAAATCACACGTTGAAACAGTAAGACCAAATACAAAAACAAAAACATGTTATTTTGTAAAAGTCAGCTGATTGTTTTTTTTTTGGAAAAAAAGTCAGTCACACAACAAAATATTACCATAAATTTAAGAATTCAATTATAAGTATAAAACCTTTTGAATTTAGTTTTTTTATATATTTATTATAGTCAATATTTAATATTATAAATTAAAAAAATATAAAAAAAATAATTTATCTATTGCACAGAGTTTTAATGAAGGACAAAAAGTTACAAAGCTAAACCTTAACAAAAACAAAACTTTTTTTTTAAAAGTACAGTATTGTAACCAAATACAAAATCAAAACCTTTTTCTTTTTGGAAAAGTATACTATTGTAAGCAAATACGAAAAACAAAACTAATTATTTGAAAAAGTCAACTGATGGTTTTTATTTTTGGGGAAAAAAGTCACGCACACACCGAAATATTACCTTAAGTTTAAGAATTAAGTTATAAGTAGAAAACCTTCTAAATTTAATTTATTTTATATATTTATTATAGTCAATATTTAATATTATAAATTAAAGAAAAAGATATGAAAAGACTATTTTGTCTATTGCAAAGAGTTTTAATGAGGGTCAAAAAGTTCAAATCATTTTTCTAAAGGTCTTCACACTTTTAATATATTATAGATTATAGATTTTATAGTTCGCACTATGATTTACATTTTATATAATTTGGACTTGTCTCTGAAAAGATTGTTTTATATTTTTATTTTATTATTGACTGCATATTGTATTTTTATTTTGTGATTATTTTTTATTTTTATATTTTTATTATTTTATTTTCATCGTTACATTTGTATTTTTTAAAAAAATTATTTTATATTTATCTTAAAAATCAAGAAGGGATATGTTCGAAAAGAAAATCATCAATTCATGTTGTGCGTGTGGGTTTAAGGGTCACAACACGCATTCATGTAGGAAATAGCATAAATGATACATTCAAAATATTTTTCGTGATGTGATTAACTCTTCAATGACAACTATGTTTCATATATTAAATACGTATAGTTATGGTTTTAGTCTTTGCAACTTTGATTGAAAAAATATAAATAAAGTTATCTATATTTATTTAAGAGTACATTTATATATTTGGGTACATGTACAATCACAAATACATATAAATAAAAATATAAAATACTGTGCAACAATAAAAAATAAATTTGTATTTATATATACAACTATATATGTCCTCAATTATTAATACATATCAAATTAAATTACATGTACAATTACCTAAATGTATTTGCTAATGATTTTTGAAAGGAAAAATTACAAAAGTGATACACTTAAGGTCATAATTATGATAAATAACATTACTTTAATAAAATTATATTTTATAGCAAAAATAATTTTTTTTTGAGAGACCACTCAATACATGCATGTTTATAGCTATCAAGGAGTAACTTCTCCTATTTTCACTCTAACACTTTTCTCTTTCCTATTTTAGTGTATATTTTTATTTTTATTTTTTTCAAATAGCACCTAGTTTTCATATTTTCATTTCAATTTCTTTTCTTTTTCTCACATTTTTTTCACCTTAATAGATAAAGACCGTGCTACACAAAATAAAGTAACTATTAATTACAGTTATTGTATGTTATATATTTTCAAATTTCTATATATTTTATATCTTTTTGTTCATCATTGTTCTTGCATATTTTTTTTTAATTTTTGTGATTTTTTTATTGAATGATTGTGAAGGTTTGCTCTAATGGTAGAACAATTAAAGAAATTAGCGAGCATCAAAGAGGTGAGGTGTGCTCCAAAAATTTGAGAAAAGTGCTCATCCTAGAAACATCGTAATGATCCAGAGAAGATGACCAAGATAATGAAACAAAAAGGATTGAAGAAACCTTTATCTCCAAAAACCTAAAAAATACAAAGATCTGAGAAAAAAAAAGTCAAAAAATCAAGCAAAATTCAAGTCCTGATGTTGAAACTCTTCTGAATATGATTTTGAAAAATATAAAGACAAAGAGGTATTTGTATATGTATTTATTAACTAATGGGTACTCATTTATATATATATACAAATCTGGCTGTATATAATTTTTTTTAGGGCATGTGCATATATTTGTGTTTTGTATATACAAGTGCATATTCATATGTATTTTCGTACAGTGCTGAATTTGTCATTGAATTGTTCTATGTCATTCTAGGGGGTAACATGTGTATTTATTTATATTTTTTACTATTTAAGATATGTATTATGTGTTTTTGATTAGCTATATGTATATGTATATGTATATAATTGTCCTTTTTGTTATAAAGATTTGTGTCCTATATGTGTACATATACATATGGGTCAAATATGTATTTATGTAAATACATATGTAGATATATATGTATTTTTTATACTGTAAATACATTTGCAGATGTGTATGTCTATGCATTTTGTATATTTTTAAATATGTGTATGTGATATAGATATTTATCTTTTTTTTTATTGTATAGGTTTCACTTGATCATATATTCATGGAAAGAAGCACCAATGAGGTCTGTTCGGAAAATCAGGATAACAGACGACACAAAAGTCCTTGAAGATTGATATTTTTTTCTATTTTGTGTATGATAACATTTAATTGTAGGTTGACAATGATGTAATTGAGTAGTTATTAAGTTTCATATCTTACGTTCATGTTTCATGTGAAAAGTTAATTGAATTTGACAGTTATGTTATTGTATTTTGAAGATTGGTACTCAATCAAATTGAATTGAAGGTTTCCATTTCAGTATTATGTTGAATATTTATCCTATTTTGGATAGTTGTATATATAATTACATATGTATTAATAGGTGATTATACAGTTTTATTTTCAGATCTTACATATATATTACTTGGTTGAACAATCATATATTTGTATTTATATGTATTTCAAAAAGGAAAAATTTCAGAAGTAGCAACTCTATAGCTATAATTATAACTTTTATAGCACCAGTTTCATAATTACAAAATAAAGCAAGTTGTATTTTGTATTGAAGTAAAATGTTTCTATATAGATACATATATATACAGAATAGCAGTTCCTATTTTATCTCCAATCAGTAACAGTTAAATAAGGGAAGAAACTGTCCCTTAATTCATGCTACATTTAATTATAAAGATTCCTTTTTCTTATATGACTTTTTTTTAACCACTACCGTTATTTTACAAAAACATAATTCAATTTTTAAAAATATTTTCCATAATCAGAAACATAAAGCAATTTCAAAAAATAGAGAGACAAAAATATTATTGATGATCGTCTAAAATTTAGAAAAAAACATTGAAAAAAAAAACTCTGCAAATACAGGTATCGATAAAGAAACTTGATTCTGTTTTTGAATTTCATAAATATTTTTTACGAAATTACTAAAAAACTTATAATAAAACTATGATTACAGTCGTAGAATTCAAAATTTGACTTCGTATATAGATTTCATCAATTCTAGCATACAATATTTTATGCGAAATTTTTTTTCAAGTTTAATGTTTTCCTTTTCATTATCTAATTTTAAAATTGAGCCTTGGAAATAGCCTCTTGCAGAAATGCAAGGTAAGTTTGCGTATGATACAACTTTGTGGTGGGGCCCTTCTCCAGACACTGCACATATAGGTAGGTTTAATGCACCGGGGTGCCTTTTTTTCAAATAAAATTGTCATATGTTAAATTTGAATTTTATTCGAGCATAACTTGTATTCGATTAAGAATTTATTTTCATTGGAATACGATTTGCAGTTTTGTATATAATATGTAAAAAAATATTCTGAGTGATTGTATATAGTATGTATTTGATATTTTTTTTTAAAAATATTTGTAGTGTTCTTGAGATTGACAATGGGAAGCATACTAGTTCTTGTTAAGTACTCTGGTAGATGAATATATGAACAAAAATATGAAGATTACATTAGTGATGCTATATTGTTCAGAGCATAAATGCATCATATAAACAACTCTACACACTACTGTCTTCTCATATTAATGTAGATCTGACCTGCAAATGCATTCAAATTGACTATTCATTTATAGATATGGTAGGGAAAATACGTATACATAATGACATGAGTTTGAAGGTCTATATTCTACAGAAAAAGAGATAAAGGATATGATTAGTTTTCCTTTGTATGTAAGTGTTTTGGAAAAAATACTTTCTAGATATTTTTAAGTTCATCATTGTGTAATGCCGAAAGTATAAATTTGTCTATCATATTGCGTAACGTGGTAAATACATTTACTGAAAGAGCATTATTAGTTGCTGCTTCAGAAGAATATTTAGATGTTTTTGAATTGGGTACGACTAAAGTGATTATATCAAACTCACATCATAAACATATTGAGATGGAACAGGTTTATATCTCGAAATATGTTTTAAAGTCGGTCATGAAGGATTATATAATTCATTAGAAGTTTCAATCACGATCTGTAAGATCAAGTAAAACCTGATAAGTGTATTATGCATATTTTTCATGTTGGTTAATTGTATTTGACCATCTTTAATTTTTTCGAATGTAGTTATACATTACTGTGAAAATTTCGTAATTGTAATTTTTTATTTCGTACATCTAATATCGAGAAATATGAAATGTTTCGTTTTAGATAATATTTATCAGAACATACATATCCGATCAAAGATAACATTTATCCTAAGTTTTATGATATAAGTAAGTTGATTTGAGGTATAGTCAAACCAAAACTTAAATGCCACAAACGCAAATACAATGCAACTGAAATTAAAAGTTACATGAATGAAGGCCTGGGTATGGATTTGACATATATTATGTGTTGGTGAGAAAAGGACAAGCACTAGAAGAGTTGAGAGGAAAACCGTTAGCATTGTACGGGAAACTACCTGCATACGTACATGTGTTGAATACTAGTTATCCAGACTCACATATAAGAACAGAAAAGAATGACGATAATGAGTTTTTATATGTATTTGTAGCTCTTACTACATTCATCAAAGGGTTCGAACATTATAGACCCTTCATAGTTGTTTATGCAACTCATCTTAGAGGAATGTGCACTGATACTTTTGTAGCTGCCTGTACCATGGATGGAGCCGGTAAATTATACAAAAAAATGTATTTGACTTTATATATGCTTTCAACTATATGTATTTATAATATACATATGCAGTATGTTTATGTGTTCAACTGCCAGATACTTTAATGTGTATAAAGCTTGTGTGTATTATAACTGAAATTTAATATGTGCAACACATTTAATTATTGTAATATGTGATATACATTTTCTTACTATAATATATGAGATAGGTTGTCTATTATTCCGATTATTTATTTATATGTATTTTTGCATATGAAGGACATATTTTTCCTTTGGCATATGGTTTGCTTGATTTAGAAAATGATGCATATTGGACTTGGTTATTTGAAAATCTGAAAAAAGCATACGGTGAAAGAAAACACATGTGTGTTATTTCTATTCATAATGGAAGCATCATGAAAGCTATTGATGATATGTACAATGATGTACCACATTATGCATGCATGTGGCATCTATGAGAAAATGTGAATTTTTTTTATAGAAAGTCATGTAATGCATTATCGGAGATCTTCTATACCATGGCAAAATCATATTCAAAGTTTGAATTTCACAAGTTAATGGAAAAGGTAGAGGCAGTTGATGTTAGAGTGAAGAATTACTTGGAATTAGAGGGATACAATAAGTGGGCTAGGTCATATGCAACATTCATAGGGGATGGACTTTGATATCAAACATTGTTGAGTCAATTAATGCTTCATTAGTATCGACTAGAGAACTACCTATATACGATTTTCTAGAGAAAGTTAGATTGATATTTGGTAGATGGAACTGCGAAAACAGACAAGAGGATTCGTATACTTTTACAAATCTTATTGGAAAATTTCAAGAAATTTTTCAATTGAATGAAGCAGAGTGTACACGTATGATGGTATGATGAAATACATCTAATTATGTTATATAAAAATATGTATTTTCATATGTTGTATGAAATCTATGTGCATATATACATATGAAAAATTTGAAAAAATGCATATGTTGTACTGAAAATACATATGCATAGTAGAAAAATACATATTTAGACCTGTAAAATACATATGTTGAATTGGAAAAATACATTTGCTCAACTGAAAATTACAAATGTCAAATGATTTTTATTTTTCAAATTATTTTTGTTTAAATAATTCCAGGTTATACCAGCCACCGAGTATGATTATAAAGTCCACGACAAGGAGAAATATTTTATTCTTTGCCTTACAGAAAAAAATATTCTTGCCATGCATTTCAATTGGACCGGGATACCGTGTGTGCATGCTTGTGCAGTACTTGATAGCCAAAATTTTAAGAAGGGACCATATTGTTGTGATCTATACAAGCCAAAAACAGTCTTGAGAACGTATGATCTTCTAGTTTATCCTCTACCACACAAAGATGACTGGGTAATTTCACAGGACATATTGGAGGAGGTAGTTCTTCCCCCAAAATACAAGTGGCCCCCTAGAAGACCTCCAAAGAAGGATCGGGGAAAATCAGGAAGAGATATGTTCGGAAAGAAAAAACAAAAATTCTTGTAGTTCATATAGGTTTAAAGGTCACTATAGGCATTCATGTAGGAAATATAACAAATGAATAATTTGTTGATGTATTCGGTCAAACAATAATTGTTGAATTTTTTCATTAACAATTTTGTGATTCTAAATTTTAAGACAAATATTTCATGTTATTGACTTTTGTTATAATTAAGTTGTTGCATTTATTTTACTGATCTTGAAAATTAATTTAGTTCATTATGAATATATTGATACAAATATATATGTATTGTACAAGACATATAACATCATTGATATAACGTCATTATATATGTAATCAACTAATACAACAGAACAAATAAAAAAATATAAATCCTGAAATGTACATATACAAATCTACTATTCTGCAAAATACATATTTAAAACTAAGATACTGAAAACTATACACGTAAATATTTAAAATCGGAAAAAATACATATAAGAATCTAATAAATACATATACCGATCTTTAAAAAAACTAAGAATAACTTAACATGCATTTAATCAATTAAAATTGAAAAAATACATATAAAACATATTAAATACCTAAAAGAAACTGAAAATACATATGCATTATTCATAAATACATGTGGGTTAATCATACATACATAAGCGTTATTCATAAATATATATGCATAACAGAAAAAATACATGTGCATTATTTATAAAAGGAACTTTAAGCATTTCTGAAAAAATATATATGCATTAATCATAAATACCTATGTACACTGGAAAAGTACATATGCAACACAAAATGACTAAGCACATTTGTGAGGCATCACTTCTTAAGTGATAATGTTGAGGAAGGGGCAATCTACATGAATTCTTCAAGTCTAAGGATCAATTAGCATATATCTTTACTAAGGAACTTCACAAGGAACAATTTATGAAGAACAAGCTGAAGTTAGGTCTTATTAAAATGACCTAACCTACCATGTGAATCAGTAGTTCTCCATAAAATTATCTATGATCAGGAGATAGATGTTCTTAATAAAGTATGTAGTTTTTAGTCTAACTCAGTATCATACCTTTGAGGTATACACCCATGAGAATAGGTTTGGAAGAAAACAGGTAAAGTATGCAAAAATTTGAGAAATCACTCAAAGAAAGAGAGGGACTTGGTCCCATCTCTCAGGTATTATGAATATGTATGTTTTTCTTCTTATTCTATTAGAAAAGGCCACATCCTCTCTCTCCATGCTAGAAAACCCGTCTTACGTAAAATTGAAATCATATTCATTATTGGAATAACTCTATGGACCCTACCCAACTAAACTATCCTAATTATCCAAAGACAAATTCTTTCTTCACTTGCCCTTCTACTGAAGATTTATCTCTGAAAATACGTTATCCCTTTAACAGTGTGAAACAAAGTTTGGATCGTCCACGAAACAAAATAACAGCCTGAAAACAAAAGCATTCTGAGTGAATTCTAGAAACCTTATTAAAAGATGCCAGATATATAAAGGGACCTGATCCCAAGAAGAAGAGAAAGACCGATGATGAAACTAGTAGGGCTTATAACAGAAGAAAAGCAAATGAAAAAGGCTAGAATATATATATATATATATATATATATATATACTGGTGCAAAGTCAGAAATTTTCAAAAAGGGTCCTAGGTTCTTTGAGAGCTAAGGAGTGGAAAATGATGAACTGAAGATGAAAGTTACAATTCTAACCAATGGGGCTTCTGAGCTTGAATTATTACAATATCTTAAGATGACTTCTCCTTCATGTTTTTTCCTCCAACCTCTGTGGCTTTTTTTTTGTGGATCATGAAAGGTAATTCTTGTATTTCAATGATACATAATTTGTTGAAAATAGATGGCTCTTACTTTTACGCTCTTTATCTGCTTCAGCCTTAAAAATATTCCTCACATTAGTGTAGCCCTAGTGGCCATGAGTTAACTAATCCTGTGTGTATTTTACTCTTGATTTATTACTACAACAACAATAACAAACCCAGTGTATTCCCACATAGTGAGGTCTGGGGAGGGTAAGATGTACGCAGTCCATACCTCTACCTCTAAAGAAGTAGAAAGGCTATTTCTGCTAGACCACCGGCCCGAGACACAAAATACTACACAAATACATAGTAAAGCATGGAACAAGTTGGCATAACATAAATACAACACCCACAAGTAATAGAAAATAGAGAAAAGTAAACAGATTCATAATAAACAATGAAACAAGGTATCATAACAAGAATAATACCCCCACCAAGTAATTCCCTACACTAGCGACCCAAACTGACCTTAGCCTTCTGCCCTAATTCACGTCCTCCAGATCTTTCTATCTAGGGTCATGTCCTCAGTGAGCTGTAACTGCTCTCTGTGCCACCTAATTATCTCTCCCCAGTACTTCTTTGACCTACCCCTACCCTGCCTAAAACCATCCAAAGCTAGTCTCTCACGCCTACAAACTGGGGCATCCATGCCCCTCCTCATCACGTGTCTGAACCATCTCAATCGAAATTCCCTTATTGTATTCTTCACTGGAGTCACACCAACCTTCTCCCTAATAGTCTTATTCCAAACTCTATCCCCCCTAGTCAGCCCATACATCCAACGCAATATCTGCATTTCCACCACCTTCATTTTTTGAATATGGGAATTCTTAACTGGCCAAAACTCCACTCCATACAACATGGCCGGATGGACTGCCACCCGGTAGAATTTGCCTTTAAGCTTGGGCGGCACCTTCTTATCACACAACACCCCCGAAGAGGGCTTCCACTTCATCCATCATGCCCTAATACGGTGCGAGACATCCACGTCAATCTCACCATTACCCTGAATCATGAACCCAAGATACTTGAAACTATCCCTCTTACATACCACCTGTGATTCCAACTTTGCTACCACCTTATTCTCCAGCCTCATATTATTAAACTTGCATTCAAAATACTCTATCTTTCTCCTACTCAACCTGAACCCTTTAGACTCAAGAGTTTGTCTCCATACCTCTAATTTATCATTCACCCCCACCCCACCTCCACCCCCATCTCATCAATCAAAACTACATCATCTGCAAAAAACATACACCAAGTCACCTCTCCTTGAATATGTCGCGTCAACACATCCATCACCAAAGCAAACAAAAAGGGACAAAGAGTAGATCCCTGATGCAATCCTATTAAGACAGTGAAATTCTCTGAGTCTTCTTTCGTCGTCCTCACCTGAGTTTTAGCTCCATCATACATGTCCTTAATTGCTCTGATATATGCCATTGGGACTCCACTCACCTCCAAGCATCTCAAAAGCACCTCCTTGGGGACTTTGTCGTATGCCTTCTCCAAGTCGATAAACACCATGTGCAGGTCCTTCTTCCTTTCCCTATACTATTCCACCAGCCTCCGTACCAGGTGAATTACCTCCATCGTCAAGCATCCAGGCATAAATGCAAACTGGTTCTCTAAAAAAGACACTATTCATCTCAACCTCACCTCGACCACTCTCTCCTAAATCTTTATAGAGTGACTCAATAACTTAATACCCCTATAGTTATTGCAACTCTGAATGTCACCCTTGTTCTTATAAAGAGAGATAATAGTACTCCACCTCCAAGCCTCAGGCATTTTTGCCGTCTTGAAAATTTTGTTAAATAATCCAGTCAAACACCTTAAACTAGACTCACCAAAAAAATTCCAAAAATCCATCGGTATCTCATCAGGCCCCGTTGCCCTACCCCTTCTCATCCTGCGAACAACCTCTCTAACCTCCTCTACCTTAAAACGTCTACAATAACTAAAATTCCAACACTCCTTTGAGTGCTCCAGCTCTCCTAACATAATATCTCTATCCCCTTCGTCATTCAAGAGGCTATGAAAATACAACTTCCATCTATTCTTAATGTAACCATCCTCCACCAACACTGTACCATCCTTCCCCTTAATGTACTTTACCTGGTCGAGGTCATGACCCTTTCTCTCCCTAGCCTTAGAGAGTCTAAATAACTTTTTTCCCCTCCTTTCTTATTGTTCCTTTTTAATGATTCTAAAAGGAGAAATACCAAATTCATATATAAAGACCAGGTGTGTATGTGTTATATATTGATATGGTGCATACTGATAGGGGGAAAGAAGTGATGTGCTAAAGCTGAATAGAAGAATTATGGTTCAAAGTGATAGGGGGAAGCAGCAAAGCAAATATGCTTATGTGCTCAGAGTTTTTACTGCAAAATAAAAACAAGGGACTAGGTCCCTGTGTTGCATGATGGTGTAAGCATAATGATAAGGGGAACATTCATCTTTAGAGTTGTAATCACACTGATTAAATGGGATGGATGTGCTCAAATTTGTACAGTTGGTTTGTCATCATCAAAAAGGGGGGAAATTGCTATATATAGATTTGATGATGAGTAGCTAACTGCAAGAGACCAGGTACCTGGATGTTCATGGTACAGTATAGCTGACACGTGTGTCTACATAGTTTTGTCCTCTTGTGTAAAAAACTTATAGGTGTTACTTGTAGTGAATAGGACACCTGGTCCAATGATATTTCATCCTTAATCATCATTCATCTATAAAAAGAAAAAGATGCTTCTTCATTAAATAATTTTTTACAAATAATTTAGAGAGATTAAGAGAGAGAAAAAAGGCAAAAACCCAGCTTATAACAATGCGCAAACATAACCCATGTTTTTAGCTCACTCTATATATTAAAGTAGTGAGTTTTCTTGAATTAATCCTTATTTATAAATGAATTACTCAGTCTATTAGAGTAATGAACTTTTCTTCTTGATTGAGTGTGCTTAGGTAGATTTGCCTAAGTTCAAACATTGAATAGAGTTAATCAGTGAAGAGGGTTCTTGACAGAGTTGTCAAGATAGGCTAGTAGTACGGTTACTACAAGCAGGAGGATCCTAGAGTTAGGCTGAAATCATATCTGTAATCAAGAGGTTGATTATAGTGGATTTCTTTGGTGTTTGTGAGGGCAAGCCGTGGTTTTTCCTTCCTTGAGCAAGGGAATTTCCATGCTAAATCTTTGTGTTGATTATTTCCGGCAAAGCCTTTAGTTTTCCAGCACTTCATTGTTACTTTACTATGATTTTGCCTGAGATTGACTTTGAGGGACCTAGTCCCTCACTGTGTGGTTCAACCCCCAAAGGTTCTAACAATATCAATTTGCTAAAAGAAGAAAAATTTATTGTACTTTATTATCCTTACTTTTTTCAAATACCATGCATATTTATCCTATATAATCTATAAATTTAAATGGAGAGAAAATTTTGAAATCTATCAAAATATTTTTAATAGTAAATAATAGCAAATAAAAGTAGACTAATATCCTTAATAGTTTTTCTTTTCCCTAGGTTTCCTTTTTTTTTTACCCTTTGCATTCTTTCTTTCTTAATCTTTTTTGTTTGTTTTAAAAGAAGAAATAGTAAATAATAACAAATAAAAGTAGACTAATATCCTTAATAGTTTATTTAATCCTTACATTTCCCTTTTTTACCCTTTACTTTCTTTCTTTCTTTATCTTTTTTTTTTTGTTTTTAAAAGAAATTATTTTTTTTATAAAATTTACTACAGATGATACCAAGTACATGGAAGCGACCCCCCAAAAATATAGAGGGTAAAGTATGGGGAAAGAGGAAAACAAAAGGAAACAAGTTAATGAATACTTAAATGTAAATAATGCAAGTATATAAAAGAAAATGCAATATATAAATTAGGCAGGAGGGCTAACCATATGCTAATGATGCAATAAATAAATTAGGTGGAATTTCCAACCAGATATGATAAGTACAATAAAAAGAAAAGTTAGTAAAGTAATAAAAAAGGCACAATTAGGAAAATTGAATTTGAAATTACAAAGAGAGAGAGAGAAAGAGAGCAAACTCTCACCAAGATTTCTAATGAGAGAGTGTAGACACGTAATTTCGTCTCTCCCCAAATCAATTTTGAATACACTTTATCACGTACCCCATCCACATGGTAATTTTCCCACAAGAAAAAACAACAACCATCTCATATTTTTATCTTTATCTAAAATAACAAAATTATAACAAATCCCTAACAACTTGGACACCTCACATTATTCTAACCACCTTAACTTTATACCCCACCCCTACTCCTACCCACGTCACTTTAACCTACCTCTCACATTTTTGTTCTTCCACTCAACAGAAACACAAAACACACAGTGGCATGTACATACAAAACAAACTTTCATTTTCCAGAAGGACGCACACACCCACTCCACCATGAAAATTCACACATACTCCATACTCACACAGTGAACAACAACCCTCACCAAAATAATACACACCTCACTTACAATTAAGGAGTAATAGTCAATACACAATACACACAGAGCTGAGAGTAAGAAAAATAGTTAGGAAAAAAGAGAAAATAGAGAAGGACCGATGGGGAAGAGCTAAAAGCAGAGAAAAACAGTTGATCAGATGTAACGCCTCGAGTTTGTACCCCAGATGCTACATGGTGCTTACGAATCTGAAGGACCATAAGCTAACCCATGACTGATATCTACCCTGAGCACTGAAACATGATACTATAATAAATGTGGAAAAATAATTTAAAATGCCATAAGGTTCAAAATCTGTAAATACTGATAAAGTGTATCAACTAAAATAATAATCTATAAAACTGAACACTATCTGAAAACCACTCTAAAAAGTCACTAATCTGAAACTGTTTGAAAGTAGAGTTGACGGGACAATCCGCAAACTAACTCCATCTATTAAAATACTGAGTTTACAATAATCATGAAATAAAATAATATCCTCGATAGATGAGGACACACTACTAAATCTACTGCTGGTTGAATCTTGATCTATCTATGCGTGGTCAGGAACCTGAGCATCCGAACCTATGATATAAGATATCATAGCACAAAGAAAGATTATGTGTCAGTACATCGAATAGACTGGTATGCTAGATGAGGAAAGGCTGAATGCAAAGGTTCATATGCATGAACAATAACTGACTGAGTGATATAAAGAAATTAAACATGAGAGTACGTGGATAATCTGAACTACCATAAATACTGAGCATGCAATACTGTGCATATATATATATATATACATACAGTAATAGACCTTTTCTGAAGCTACGTACTGAGTTTTAATATAGAGTAACTAATAATCTAGGATTTCTGATAACTGAGTTACTGATACTAGTTGACTATATCTAATAGTCCTGATTCTGTAGAACTGAACTGAATTCTATTCTGAAGACTGAAAATGAGACTGTAGAAGGTAATCATCTAACCGACATGGCCCAAATAATATAAGATAACAGAGTTAGGGTCCAATCTATAAACACAATTGGAATGGCGTCAGTACCATGCCATGGGTAAAGACAAGCTAGGAGTTACCCTCATCTGACAGGTACTCTAGTGAGAATGGTGGAACCCTCATCTGGCAGGTTAAAATACCACATTAACCCTCAACTGCCAAGTTGATGTCTCAACCTATACTGGCTATGTAGTTCTGGAATGCCAGAATTGCTTCTAAGGGTCACAGTCTCTACTGGCAGGTGAGCCCCCATCCTTGGGTTCACTCGATGCTGAATCGTACTCTCAACTAAAAAACACTGAACTAAGTATTCTAAACTGGACTGGACTGAGACTGAGTTAATTGAGTTTTCCTGAGTTTTGTAACTGACTGAGAGTACTAGTGATCGTGACATGACTGATACTATTCTATAACTGACACTTGGTCTAGGTAAATAGCTAAATTGTTAGGTATTAAATACCACAGGAATCGATAGCATGAAAAGTAAAGCATAGAATAATCTTAAAAATATAATAATGGCTACTTGATCACAATCCACTCATTGAGACATTTTAGCAGACACTTGTAATGCATTAACTCATACATGAATGGAGAATACCTTCTATCATGTTATAATGACACTATTTTATTCATATAGGCATTTTATCAAAAACATGGGGAGCATGCTTAGATCATACAACAATCAACACATATAGTTATAATGGTTAAATAAGTCAACTTGTAAATTGAAGGGATTATCATGAAGATCATGTAATTCAACATAAAAATAATTAATTTCATAAAATCTTGTAATTTAATCATGAACTAAAACCCAATAATAACATGAACATGAATTCAATTCAAGTCAAGTATGGAAGTTCATAATTCAACAATCTTATAGTTTGAACATGAATTCATGGACTCTATAGGTGAAATGAACCCATAGATGAACACCTAACATACCTTGGAAAGTTAATTCTTGAAGGTGCTTGAAGAAATTCTTGAGTTTTGACCTTGATTCTTAAAGTTAGGGTTCTGTTAATTGAGAAGGAGAGCTTGTTGATTTGGGGAAAAGTTAATAAATAAATAGTTTAAAATATTTTTAGGGCTTTATTATCACACCTGGGAAGAATAAAATCATGGGAAAAGACTAATTTAACCCTAGACAAAATATTTATTTTTTATCAAAATTTTTCAATTTGGGCCCTTAGCACGACACGCCATGATTGCGTCGAGCCACTGAAAATTTCCAACTAGGAATGTGGTTGGTGGCGCGATGTAGTGGTATCACGTTCCCACCTTGGATGCAACTTGGAAGTTCAACACAACGTTGTGGGATCGCGTTGGTACATTGAAAATTGACAAATATAAAAATAAGTTGTGGTCCGACACACCGGTATCACGGTACCTCACTGGAACCTGCCAACTGCCATTTTGACATACTCTGCAATGCGCTACTGGCCTGAATGACAGTGTTTAACGACTGAAACTTAAAATAGCTATAACTTCTTACCCAACTATCAGATTTAGGCAAATTTTATATCGTTGGAAAGCTAATTCAATTTCCTATGTAATTGCAAGCTCTGAACTAAAAACAACGAGTATTTTGAAAATTTTATATTGGATAAATAGATTGAGAGTTAATCTTAAGCTAAGGAAATATGGGGTATTACAATATCTCTCCGTTGGGAACATTCATCCTCGAATGAGATTGATTAAGTTGAGACACTGATAGACTGAGTTTTCACACTGGACGTGCATATATGTGATGATAGGCGATATTACACGCCTATGGTGCTATATTTTGCCCATATTTTAGCCTAGTTTTGAGAACAAATTTTGTATTTCATGCACTTTTAGTCCTTTTTCCTGTAAGTGAGCTAACGAACATGATTAGCAAAGTTTCAGGTATAAATAATGCAGAATTCAGCATTTTGAGGATAACTTGACGCCAAAGAAAGCTTCACGAAAGGAGAAAAGCCAATCTTGGATGCCAAGGACTAAAGATGGCACATGGAAATTCTGTCCCGGGCTAAAACAACATTTCTGAAGACTTTGGGGACTAGTAGTAACTTATAGGGATTAGGATAATGATACATTAACCTAGTACAATTGGGTTAAGTATTACATTAGCTTATTAGGATTAGGATAATGATACATTAACCTAGTACAATTGGGCTAAGTATTTCATTATCTTAGTAGGATTTGGTTAAGTATTTCATTAGCTTAGTAGGAATAGGATATGGGTATTATAAATACCCTATCTTGCTAGAGATTTTTATCAATCTTCCTACATTCATTCTTCTCTTATTCCTCTACAACAATTCTTATTCTAGTTCTAAACAATTATTACTCCATTAATTCTATTTTTCTTCTATTCATCTATTCTTAATTTTCGCAACAAGAGAATCATTACTTTGCTAAGGAATTCACGCCTAAAACGCCTACCACTCTTGTGCTACACGAAATATATCATTATTCTGGTATAATAACAATGTCAATTGTGATTTCCTTCGCACTCATGGGTAACTAAACTTCTTTGTTGGGGTTATGGAAGCCGAATGAGATACTATCTATTGCTATGAGTTTGTGAGTTTGTGACACGTATGCTGCTTATATCATTATTCTCTTCGTCTTAATCTAAATTCTTTGTGGTTTCAAACGCAAGAATACGCCAGTATAACATTTAACTTGTTCAAAAGAAAGGTTATTTGTCTGGAAAAGAGATAATGTCAAGGTAGTAGGGTCCAATCCCCTATTAAAGAGTTAGTGCCGTAACTGGATTAACCTCTTGGAGAATTCGTACCGTTAGACACTCTTTAAGCTCGAAAGAGTTAAAGTGAAATAATCCTCGAATAGGTCGAAAGACGCCTGGATTTACCATCGAATACAATTCTCTATAAGCACATGCAAGTCTGAATTCTACACACTCATAGCCAATAGAGATGTACAACTCAGAAGGTGGACATAACCCCAACTCCTCAATTCTCATTGTTTCACAACCTACTAAACATTCTTTCTTTTTTCTTTGCTATTTTCAGTTTTTACTTTAATACTTTGTTTACAATACTTGCGCAACAAGACTCCCCCCTTATTACGAGACTTGCACTAAAAGTCTAGTAATCGTTTCTTACTTGTTGACCAAGCTATTCCCTGTGGGATCGACACCCAACCCATGTTGGGTTCTATATTTGCTAACGACCGCTTTACACTCCTAAGATAGTTGTAGATTGAGCGTTATCAAAAATTGGCGCCGTTGCCGGGGAATACGTGTGTCAATTAAGTTCGTGATAATTACTAGACCCTTTGGTCAAAGATTCTCATACTTTTACTTTTAGTTTTTATTTTTGTTTACTGCAGGTTTTTATTCAGTGCATGCCCCATACTCGAAGTTCTGGTCATCCGTTATTACTTATCAATCCTGAACCACAATGAATTGGTAGAATGGAAGCACAAGCAGAAATCGAAAGGATGGCTGCTCAATAGGAACAGGCGAGATTGGCTGCTCTTGCTGCCGCCCAAGTTCAACAGCAAAACATTGATAACCCTGGGCGAGCAACAAATCCTGACGATGGGGATTTAGGTGATGACGAGTTACTAAACCCAAGAATGAAAAGAGTGGTTTGTACGTTCCCCCTAGAAGACGTGACACCACCACATCTAGTTCTGGAAGTATGGAAGACATGATGTCTAACATATTGATAGGAGTGGAAGCAACGAGCGCGGGAGTTACGGAGGTAATTAATGATTTGTCCTCTATGAAGCAATTAGTTGATTCTCATTCCACTTCAATCAAGCAAATAGAGCAGCAATTGAGCCAACTTTCAGCAGCACTCAATCAAAGAAAGGCCGACACTTTACCTAGCGATACTGTGCAAAACCCAAGGAATGATAGGTCATGCATGGCCATTACTACCCGAAGTGGTAAGGTGATGGAAACTTCAGCAAAAGGCAAGCAAGTGGTTGACGAAGTAGTGGACATTGACGATAAGACGAAAGGAGAAGATGCCGCAGCAGCTGATCCTGTCGTCCATGATGTCAACCCCAACGATGTGCAACCTGAAAAAGCTGAAAAACGAAATCAAGAGGAGAAGAAATCCATGGAGAGAACAATTCCATACCCACCACCACCTTTTCCTCAAAGATTGAAGAAGGTGGCGGATGATACAAAGTTCAACAAATTCATGACTATGTTAAAGCAGCTGACCATTAATGTTCCATTGGTGGAGGCACTTGAACAAATGCCTGGGTATGCAAAATTTATGAAGGATCTTTTGACAAAGAAGCGGGCAGCAAGCTATGAGTTGAAATATGATGTTCATCACTGCAGCGAAATCGCTACTGGATCAATAGTTCAGAAGAAGGATGACCCCAGTGCTTTCACTATTCCTTGCACCATTGGATCTCTGAATTTTGCCAAAGCATTATGTGATTTAGGAGCCAGCATCAATTTGATGCCACTATCTATCTATAAAAAGTTGGAGTTGGGTGATCCTACTCCAACCAATATGAGGCTCGTGATGGCGGATAGGTCGGTAAAACGACCTGTTGGTATTCTATGTGATGTATTGGTAAAGGTTTCTTCATTCATCTTTCCAGTAGATTTTGTTATTTTGGATTGTGAGGCAGACTCAGAAGTTTCCATAATCTTGGGGCGTCCTTTCCTTGCTACAGGAAGTGTGCTCATTGATTTGAGAGCTAATGAGCTTTCATTACGAATAAATGACGAAGTAGTTAGCTTTGATGTGCGCAAATCAATGAAGCAACCCAAAGATCTGAGTGTATTTTCGGTAGCTGATGTTTACTTTGATGATGAGAAAGAATTACTTAAAGAGAAGCAAATTATTGATGACCCATTGGCGATTGTACTCATGAATGGAGAGAGTAAGGATGCTGAAAATTGCAAAGAAGCTGTTTGTGCTCTATCAGGATTAGGGACATATCGCCATGCTCCTAAGAAGTTGGACCTTGATCTCAAGAATCGACCCACACCACCAGCTAAGCCATCTATTGAAGAGTCACCCCCGTTAGAATTGAAGGAGCTGCCAAGTCATTTAAAGTATGCATTCCTAGGAAACGGAAACACACTTCCAGTCATTGTGGCAGCAGATTTGGATGAGCACAAGTTGCAGCTCTCCTTGCTATTCTACGCAAGTACATTAGAGCCATTGGATGGACCATTGCGGATATTATTGGTATTCCACCTGGGATTTGTACACAAAAGATTCAGATTGAAGAGAATTGCACACCCACCATTGAGCATCAAAGGCGTCTCAATCCACCTATGCAAGAAGTGGTGAAGAAAGAAATTATCAAATGGTTAGACGCGGGGGTTGTCTATCCAATCTCTGATAGTACATGGGTAAGCCCGGTACAATGTGTTCCCAAGAAAGGAGGCATGACAGTGGTCGCGAATGCGAAGAATGAGCTTATTCCACTTAGACCCATCACTGGATGGAGAGTATGCATGGACTACCGAAAGCTGAATTCTTGGACGCTCAAAGATCATTTCCCAATGCCATTTATGGACTAAATGTTGGATCGATTAGCTGGGAAAGGTTGGTTTTGTTTCTTCGATGGTTATTCAGGCTATAATCAGATTTGTATTGCCCCCGAAGACCAAGAGAAGACAACATTTACATGCCCATATGGTACGTTTGCCTTCAAACGTATGCCATTTGGGCTATGTAACGCACCAGCCACCTTTCAATGTTGTATGATGTCCATTTTTTCTGATATGGTAGAAGACACTTTGGAGGTATTTATGGATGACTTTTCAGTTGTTGGTGAGTCTTTTGAAGAGTGCTTGGAAAACCTAAGCATGGCATTGGAAAGATGTGTAGAATTCAACCTAGTGCTGAATTGGGAGAAGTGCCACTTCATGGTAAAAGAAGGAATCGTTCTTGGTCACAAAATCTCCAAAAGAGGAATCGAGGTTGATCGAGCAAAAATTAAAGTTATTGAGAAGCTACCGCCTCCAATTCGGTGAAGGGAGTTCGTAGTTTCCTCGGTCATGCAGGTTTCTATCGACGATTCATCAATGACTTCTCCAAAATTGCTAGTCCATTGTGCAAACTATTGGAGAAAGATGCAAAATTTGACTTCAATGAAGATTTCTTGAGGGCATTCTAATGCCTCAAAGGAAAACTCATTGAAGCCCCTATCATGGTAGCACCAGATTGGTCTCTCCCGTTCGAAGTCATGTGTGATGCTAGTGGTGTAGCCGTTGGTGCTGTGCTTGGTCAGAGAAAGGAGAAGCTATTTCATGCTATCTACTATGTGAGTAAGGTCCTAAATGAAGCCCAAAGGAACTACACTGTTACTGAACAAGAGCTCCTAGCGGTTGTGTATGCGTTTGAGAAGTTTCGTGCCTATCTATTGGGTACCAAAGTGATCGTTCATACAGACCATGCAGCTCTTAGGTATCTAATGACAAAGAAGGATACAAAACCAAGACTAATTCGATGGGTTTTGCTGCTGCAAGAGTTTGATTTCGAGGTTAAAGATAGAAGAGGTTGCGAGAACCAAGTGGCTGATCATCTATCTAGACTCGAGAACGAGCATGTGGCGCAGCCTGAAATCGAGATTGATGATGCATTCCCTGACGAGGAGATCTTAGCGACGACAATGGAAAATTTACCATGGTATGCCGACTTTGCAAATTTTGTGGCGAGTAATGTGATACCTGCAAATTTATCTCACCATCAAAAGAGGAAGTTTATGCATGACGTACAACACTACTATTGGGATGAGCCATATTTGTTTCGACGATGCGCGGATGGTATTATCCGACGATGTATATCCCATGTAGAGGTGCCTAATATATTGGAAGCATGCCACACTTCCCAAGTTGGAGGACATCATGCAGGTAATCGGATAGCAAGAAAGGTATTGCAAAGTGGTTATTATTGGCCTTCGATATTTAGAGATGCCTACGACTATGTTAGAAGGTGCGACCAATGTCAGTGACAAGGTGCTATTTCAAAACACCATGAAATGCCCATGTCGAAAATTCTTGAAGTAGAGCTATTTGATGTATGGGGTATTGATTTCATGGGACCATTCGTGAATTCGTTTGGAATAAAGTACATCCTAGTTACTGTAGATTATGTCTCGAAATGGGTTGAAGCTGTAGCGTTGGCCGACAACAAAGGAAAGTGTGTTGTAGCATTCTTGAAAAGGAATATATTTTCTCGCTTTGGAGTACCACGTACTATTATGAGTGATGGAGGATCTCACTTTTGCAATAAGCTATTCAAATCAGTGTTGGAAAAATATGGTGTCAAGCAACATCAGGTAGCCACGCCTTATCACCCATAAACTAGTGGACAGGTAGAGTTTTCCAATCGCGAGATCAAGCAAATCCTTGCGAAGACGGTAAATACTAATAGGAAGGATTGGTCTCGGAAGCTGGATGATGCACTATGGACGTATAGGACTGTATTCAAAACACCCATTGTCATGTCCCCTTATCAACTAGTTTATGGGAAGGCTTGTCATTTACCCATTGAGCTCGAACATAAGGCATTGTGGGCATTGAAGCAATTGAATTTGAATTGGGATAATTCAATGAATTTGAGGTTGGAGCAGCTGAACGAATTGGATGAATTCCGTCTCCATGCATATGAATGATCAGACCTATACAAGGAGCGGATGAAAAAGTATCATGATCAGGGGATTGTTCGACGAAACTTCCAAAAGGATGATATGGTACTTCTCTTCAAATCCATATTGAAGCTATTCCCAGGTAAGTTAAGTTCCAAGTGGTCTGGTCCATACAAAGTTATCCAAGTCTACTCGTCTGGAGTGGTTGAATTGGAAGACAATAATGGTGTTGTCTTCAAAGTGAATGGCCAACGTGTTAAACCTTATATCGGTCCTCTTGACTCGATGAATTATATGTCCATCACTTATCTCGACGAAGTCTAAGTACTCGAGGTAACTATGTCGTGCCACAACAATAAATTAGGCGCTAGATGGGAGGCAACCCATCGTATCGTTTATCGTTTATCGTTTTATATTTTTTGTCTTTCTTTCATTCTAGTACTTGTTTTGCTTTTGATAAAGGAAAATCCAAAAATAAGAGTCGTTCCACGACCAAAACTAAAGCGCTTGGTGGGAGGCAACCCATCGTACTAATCGTTTTCATTGGTTTTGAGCAACTATAGGTGCAAGAGGTATAAAATGAGGAGATCGATTTCAAATGCCGATTTGGACGTAATGCATGGTAAAGGTAGTATGTTAGGAATGAAGATGCATCAGGCTATGGATTGAGCATTGCTCATGACAAAATAGGCATCGATCAAGGCTAGTCCTAGGTAAAACTAGGGCACGAACAAGGCAAAGCCTATACTATAGCCCAAGGTCTCGGAATCTAGTGTGCTATAACATAGGCGCCGCCCATGCTCAAGTATGCCATAGCATAGGCGCCACCTATGCTAAAGCATTTGGTCTTAGAATCTCATATGCCATGCTAAAGGCGCCTCCTATGGTCACTAAAGGCATTGCACTAGGCGCCGCCTATGCTAGCAAATGCTTTGCATTAGGCGTCGCCTATACCATGTATAGGCAAAGCTTAAGGCGCCGCCTATGGTCACTTTTTGTCTCCAAAACCGATTTTAAATGGGTCAAAACCCGACCCATTCTTTTTCTATATAAAGGGGACTTAGTCTTGAAACACAAACACATTGAAAAACTTGACCTAGGCGCCGCACATAGCAACCAAATCTTCCCAAAACTTTTCTTTTTGCTCTCCCACTTCACTTTTGGCAATCTGTTGACAGTAATCTTGCGGAAGGAGAACACTTCACTTAGTGTAATGCTCTCCCACTTCACTTTTGGCAATGTGATGTATTAAAAACGCTTAGGAACATAGTCACTATTTCTGGCCAAAATAGTCCTACCCGTCCCTTAGCCTACATTACAACCATCAAAGATCTAGTTGATCCTAAGCTTAGTATTCTGACATTTAGTGGAGCATTACACTAAGGGAAAGCCTATGGTCATCAGTTGCTACATATGAATTCTTTGTGAGAGTGAGAGCAAGGATATTTTGATACCCATGTTTGAAAAATATGCTATACTTGTGAGTGATTATGGGTAATATATTGTGAGACACACATGGTTGATGAGTTTTGGGTAGTTTTGTATGATTCTTTGAGCGTTAATCTTTGAATATGAGTTGACCACCATCACGAGTCTATGCTAGAGGTTAAATGGTTTCTACTAATGATCGGAAAACTACTCTTTGTTGATAATTGTTGTGCTTGTCTTGACGAATATTTTGTGTTGTTGCTGTAAAACCCTAAGTTGATGTTTAGAGGGACATGATATTTTGTTCGAGGACGAACAAAGCTTTAAGTGTGGGGTGTTGATGATAGGCGATATTACATGCCTATGGTGCTATATTTTGCCCATATTTTAGCCTAGTTTTGAGAACAAATTTTGTATTTCATGCACTTTTAGTCCTTTTTCCAGTAAGTGAGCTAAAGAACATGATTAGCAAAGTTTCAGGTATAAATGATGCATAATTCAGCATTTTGAGGATAACTTGACACCAAAGAAAGCTTCACGAAAGGATAAAAGCCAATCTTGGACGCCAAGGACTAAAGATGTCACATGGAAATTTCTGTCCCGGGCTAAAACAATATTTCTGAAGACTTTGGGGACTAGCAGTAACTTATTAGGATTAGGATAATGATACATTAACCTAGTACAATTGGGTTAAGTATTACATTAGCTTATTAGGATTAGGATAATGATACATTAACCTAGTACAATTGGGTTAAATATTTCATTAGCTTAGCAGGAATAGGATATGGGTATTATAAATACCCTATCTTGCTAGAGATTTTTATCAATCTTCCTACGTCCATTCTTCTCTTATTCCTCTACAACAATTCTTATTCTAGTTCTAAACAATTATTCTTCCATTAATTATATTTTTCTTCTATTCATCTATTCTTAATTTCCGCAACAAGAGAATCGTTACTTTACTAAGGAATTCACGCCTAAAACGCCTACCACTCTTGTGCTACACGAAATATATCATTATTGTGGTATAATAACAATGTCAATTGTGATTTACTTCGCACTCATGGGTAACTAAACTTCTCTTTTGGAGTTATGGAAGCCGAATGAGATACTATCTATTGCTATGAGTTTGTGAGTTCGTGACACGTATACTGCTTATATCATTATTCTTTTTGTCTTAATCAAAATTCTTTGTGGTTTCAAACGCAAGAATACGCCAGTATAACATTTAACTTGTTCGAAAGAAAGGTTATCTGTCTGGAAAAGAGATAATGTCAAGGTAGTAGGGTCCCATCCCCTATTAAAAAGTTAGTGTCGTAACTGGATTAACCTCTTGGAGAATTCGTACCGTTAGACACGCTTTAAGATCGAAAGAGTTAAAGTGAAATAATCCTCGAATAGGTCGAAAGACGCCTGGATTTACCATCGAATACAATTCTCTATAAGCACATGCAAGTCTGAATTCTACACACTCACAGCCAATAGAGACGTATAACTCAGAAGGTGGACATAACCCCAACTCCTCAATTCTCATTGTTTCACAACCTACTAAACATTCTTTCTTTTTTCTTTGCTATTTTCATTTTTTACTTTAATACTTTGTTTAAAATACTTGCACGACGAGACTCCCCCTTTATTACGAGACTTGCACTAAAAGTCTAGCAATCGTTTCTTACTTGTTGACCAAGCTATTCCTTGTGGGATCGACACCCAACCCAGGTTGGGTTCTATATTTGCTAACGACCGCTTTACACTCCTAAGAGAGTTGTAGATTGAGCGTTATCAATATAATGCATGACTATATGATTGAACCATTGAAAAACTGAGATTTTACACTTAATATGCATATCTGATAAATGGAATATGCGACTGAAGCTACTGATAAGCTGGGTTTTCATACTGAACATGCATATCTGATGCGTAAGTACATGATTGAATTGATTCATGAATGCATGACTGAATATGAAATGGTAATGGATTCCAAGTAATAATTATAGCTGAACATAGAACTGAGTAAAGCTAAGAAAGATTTCTACCTTAAGCTGGATCTGAGGTTACCGAAAAGAGGTAAGGATACTTGGTCGGCATATTTGCTTATACTTCCCAAGTAGCTCCCTCTACGAACTGATTCCACTAAAGAACTTTGACTAAAAGAAATTTTTTGTTCCTCAGTCTACGAATCTGATGATCGAGGATCTGGACTGGAACATCTTCAAAAGAGAGATCATTCTGAATATTAACATCCTCTAAGGGGCTATGACTACTGGGTCACCAATGTATTTCTTTAGCAAGGAGACATGGAATACTTGATATACTAAAGATAGATCCAAAGGAAACTCAAGTTCATAACCTACCATTCTGAAATAACAGAGAATCTTGCAAGGATCGACATATCAGGGACTGAGCTTTTCCTTCTTACCGAACCTCTTTACTCATTTCATGGGAGAGATTTTCAAGTACACAAAATCACTGATCTCAAACTTGAGATCCTTTTGCCTCACAACTGCATATGATTTCTGTCGGCTCTGGGCAGCCCTAAGTCTTTCTCTGATCAACTGAACCTTCTCTAAGGAATTAAACCTAGGTTAGTTTCTACTACTGTGGCCTCACCTACCTCAAACCAACCAATTAGAGATTTGTATCTCCTACCATAGAGAGCCTCAAATGGAGCCATCTGAATACTGGAATGATAACTATTATTATATTCAAACTCGATCAAAGGCAAGTGGTCATACCAACTACCCTTAAAATCAACAACGCATGCTCTTAGAATATCTTATAGAGTCTGAATGGTCCTTTCTACTTGACCATCTGTCTGAGGGTGGAAGGTTGTACTGAGATAAACTTGGGTACCAAGACCCCTTTGGAATGCTTTCCAAAAATGAGAGGTAAATGGGAAGCTCTATCTGAGATAATAGATACTCGGACTCTGTGTAACCTGACCAACTCTCTGATATAGATTTTGGCGTAGTCCTCAGCTAAATAAGAGGGATGGACTGGCAAGAAATGAGCTGATTTGGTCATCCTATCTATGATAACCCATATAGAATTATGTTTATGATGAGTACTAGGCAAACCCGTCTTAAAGTCCATGTTTACTTCTTCCCATTTCCATGTAGGAATACTGAACTCCTACATGGACCCATTAGGCTTTTGGTACCTAATCTTAACTTGCTGACTTTTAGCATATTTACCTACAAATTTTGCAATATCCCTCTTCATCCCACTCCACCAAGAGATCTCCCGTAAATCATGGTACATCTTAATGTCCCCTGGATGAATAGAGTAACGCGAACCATGCGCTTCTACAAGAATTCATTACCTTAATTCGTCTATACCTGGCACGTATAGCCGACCTGGCAACGCAAAACACCATCTCCCCCTTGGGAGAAAACCTCTACTTTCTGATCTCTGACTGACTCTTTCAGCTAAACAAGATTGGAATCTCTATCCTATTTTTCCTTCACCTTGAAAACTAGAGAGGATTCAAAACTATTTTGTACCCATACACTACCTTCTACTAAATCAACTAAGCGGATAACTAGTCGGGCAAGCTGATGAACTTTCTGAACTAACTTCTTCTTATCATCCACAACATGAGTAACACTACCCATAGACAGTCTGCTGAGAGCATTATCCACTATATTAGCCTTTCCGAATGATAAATAACACTTATGTCATAATCTTTCAATAACTCTAAGCACCTTCTCTGATGCAAATTTAAATCTTTCTGAAAAAGACATACTGTAAGCTCTTGTGATCTATCAACACATCTACATGCACCCCATACAAATAGTGCCTCCAAATCTGTAAGGAAAACACTACACCATCTAACTCAAGATCAAAAGTTAAATAATTCTTCTCATGGGGCTTAAGCTGTCTAGAGGCATCGGCTATGAACTTACCTCTCTGCATGAGGACATAACCCAACCATACTCTAGATGTATCATAGTATACAACAAACCCATCTAAACCATCTAGTAGATTTACAATTTGGGCTGAGATGAGTCGAGTCTTTAGCTTCTAAAAACTCTTCTCTCAGAAATTTGACCAGTGAAACTGGACTTTCTTCTGACTCAATTTGGACATGGGGGATGCAATAGATGAAAATCCTTCAACAAACCGATGATAATAGTCAGCTAAACCCAAGAAACTTCTGATATCTGATGGAGAGATAGGTCTAGGCCAGTTTCTCAGTATTTTGGTCTTTTGAGGATTAATTTTAATGCTATCACTGAAAATAACATAACCAAGGAACACTACTGACCTTATCCAAAATTCTCACTTACTGAATTTAGTGAACAACTGATGAGTTCTGAGAGTTTGAAGTACAATTTTGAGGTGCTCTACGTGATTATTCTTGCTATGAGAATAGACAAGAATGTCATCGATGAAGACTATAACGAACAGGTCCAAGTACTACTTGACCACGCGATTTATTAAGTCCATAAAAGCTACTAGGGCATTAGTAACTAAAGGACATTACTAGAAACTCGAAATGACCATACTGGGTTCAAAAAGCTATTTTCAAAATGTCACATTCTCTGACCCTGGGTTGATGATAGCTTGATATGTGGTCTATCTTAGAAAAGTAACTAGCACCCTAAAGTAGGTCAAATAAGTCATCAATTCTAGGAAGTAGGTACTTGTTCTTAACTGTGACTTTGTTCAACTGAAGGTAGTCTATACATATTCTGAGAGAACCATCTTTCTTATGCATGAATAGAACTGGTACACCGTATGAGAAAACACTAGGCTTGATGAATCCCTTATCTACGAGATCCTTTAACTATTTATTTAACTCTTTGAGTTCTGTTGGAGCCATTCTATATGGCGGAATAGATATGGGCTGAGTATTTGGATGAAGATCTATTTCTAAGTCTATTTCCCTTTCGAGAAGAACTCCAGGAAGATCTTTAGGAATTACATCTGAGTATTCATTTACTACTAGAACTGACTCAAGACTGGGATTTTTGGCATTAGAGTCCTTGAGTCACATAAGATGATAGACGCACCCCTTGGATATCATTTTCCTCGCTCTAAGGTATGAAATTAACTGACCCTTAAGTGTTGTAGTACTACTCCTCCATTCAAGAATTGGTTTATTTGGAAACTAAAAGTAAATAATTCTGCTTCTACAATTAGCTGAGGTAGAGTATGATGGAGCCAATCCATATTGAGAATGACATCAAAATCAGTCATCTCTAATTCTACTAAGTCTGCTAAAGTAACTTTCTGAGATATTATAACCGAATAGTTCTTGTATACCCGTCGAGCTATGTGATAATGCTCAAACTACAGCTCTCGTAAGAGTGTAAGCGGTCGTTGTTAAATATAGAACCCAACTGGGTTGGGTGTCGAATCCCACAGGGAATACTTGGTCACTAAGTAAGCAACGATTAGTAGACTTTTGGTGAAAGTATCGAAAAAGGGGGGATTGTAGCGTGCAAATAATGTAAACAAAATAGTAGAGTAAAAAAGGAAAATAGAAGAGTAAAACGGAGTACTTGGTAGGTTTTAATCAATGAGAATTGAGAGTTAGGGTTATGTACACCTTATGAGTTATACGTATCTATTGACTATGAGTTATGCGGAATTCAGACATGCATGTGCTTATAGAGAATTGTATTCTATGGTAAATCCAGGCGTCTTTCGACCATCAAGGTTTATTTCACTTTAACTATTTCGAGCTTAAAGTGTATCTAATGGTACGAATTCTCCAAGAGGTTAATCCAGTTACGACACTAACTTTTTAACAGGAGTTGGGCCCTATTACCTTGACATTATCTCTTTTCCAGACAAGTAACTTTTCTTTCGAACAAGTTAATACTATACTGGCATATTCTATATGTTTGCAACCACAAGAATTTAGATTAAGATGAAGAGAAAAATGATATAAGCAGCATACGTGTCAAGAATTCACAAACTCATAGCAATAGATAGTTTCTCATAAGGCTTCCATAACCCTAACAGAGAAGTTTAGCTACTCATGATTGCAATGGAGATCACAATAAACATCATCATGATCTCACGTTGTTCACAAGGGCAGTGCTTTCTCTGTCATAAAGTGTAACGTGAATTAGGATCAAACGTTGAATGAAAAAGACTTGAATTAATTAATGAGTGAATAAGAATTTATTAGAATGGGAAGGAATAGAAGGGGGAATAAGAAGAGAATGCTGAAAATTTTTGCAAAATAGGGTTTATATAACATTCGTATCCTAGTCCTATTGAAATAGGGTTTTTATCCTTGTCCCAGTCCTAATGGGTTACTGTATTCTTATCCTAATCCTACTAAGTTACTGCTGATCCCCCAAGTCTTCTAAAATGTTTTTTTTGCCTGGGAAAAGTTTTCCATGCGTCACTTTCAGTTCATAGGCGTCCAGAAGCTGCCTTCCTTCTTACGTGAAGTTTCCTTTGGCGTCCAATTTCCATAAAATGCTGAAATCTTCATCATTTATACCTGAAAACTTACTAATCACGTTGGTTAGCTCACTTACAGGAAAAAGGACTAAAAGCGCAGGAATTATATATTTTGTCCTTAAAACTTAGCTAAAATATGGGTAAATTAAAGTACTTTAGGCGTGTAAATATGCCTATCATCAACACCCCACACTTAAAGCTTTGTTCGTCCTCGAACAAAATATCATGTCCATATAAACATCTACTTAGGGTTTCACAGTAACAGCACAAAATATTCATCAAGACAAGCATGACAATTATTAACAAAGAGTAGTTTTCTGATCACTACTAGAAACAATTCAACCTCCAACCTAGACTCCTGATTATGGTTAATTCATATCCAAAAGTTAAGGCACAATGAATCATACACAACTACCCAAAACTCATCAACCATGTGGGTCTCACACAAGATATTACCCATAATCACTCACAAGTTTTGCATTTTTAGAAACATGGGTACAATATTCTCCTTGCTCTAACTCTCACAAAGAATTCATATGTTACAACTGATGACCATAGGCTTGCCCTTAGTGTAATGCTCCACTAAATATCAGAATGCTAAGCTTAGGATCAAATAGGTCTTTTACGGGTTGTAATGTAGGCTAAGGGACGGGTGGGACTATTTTGGCCAAAAATAGTGACTGTGTTCCTAAGCGCTTTAATACATCACATTATTCCATTAACACTTTCTTTCAAAAAATCTTTATACTTTCTTTTAATCTACCACCCCTTCTCACCTCTTTTGTTATTCAATTTTGAACAGAATTTATCTTTTTGTTTTTCTATTTCTTTTTCTTTTCTTCTCTTTTTTTATAACACACCTCTATGATAACCATTCTTTTTCATAACGAATTCAAGTACCAATTCACTTTAAGGCATCACAATTACCCAATTTCCTCTCATTTTGTCACATGACTTTACAATTTAAAGCACTTAGGAATTTAGATCAAATTATGGTCTTAAAAAAATGGATTAGGCTTACATATGAGGCTGTCAAGAAAATTGGCTAAAGGCTCAAAATGGGTTAACTAAGATAATGTCCACGGGTAGATAAAAAGAAGGTAAACAAGTATAGGTTGCCAAAGAAATGCCAAAATCATCTCCTAAACTCACGCTCTTTATTTTGCTTTACACACACACCAGGCAAGTTCTACCATCAGCCACAAACACAGAATATACTATATCCTCACACACACAAGGCATATGGTCGACTTTATTGGGAGTAGTATAGACTCTTGACCCAACTGATGAAGGAACTGAACCACACAATTATCACATAGTGAGTCATAATTAGAGACTAAACATCTCAATAGTAATGATTTTAGCACAAACTCTTGTTATAATACCATGCTGCCCCTCAGAATAATTTCACACAAAGTAAAAAAAAGAATTTTAAAAAAAATTTAACTACTAACAAACAAAACAAACAAACATAAATAGATGAAAATGTAGATAAAGAAGTAAAGCATACAAATACCAGCACCCCACACTTAGACGGGACACACTGCCCTCAGTGGAAAATAAATAAGAAGAACCTGGTTAGTCGGACTCCTCCTCTATGTCTGGGGTCATACCCCCTGCGTCGGAATCATCATCAGAGTCATCATTCTCAGAAGTTCCTCATAAGTACCCCACTTCAAGAGTGCATCGAGGTATTTGCAGGACGGATGAGTCAGCTTGCTCTTTTCTTCCTCTTTTCTTACCTTTCTGTGAGGTGGGTGCTTTTTCTTTTCCTTGTCGTCCTTTTTGTGCCATTCTAACTGAGATCTCAATAAAGTCATGTTAGCTTTATCTCGGAAGATTCAATTGACAAACAGACAATAGTGGCACCACCCCATACTTAATTTGTTGACACAAACTAATTAAGTGAATGATGTCGATTACTCAGACTTCATCGACATACATTTAGGTGATATATTCCAACAATATGTTCAACACAGTCATACTTTCATGTTTTCTTAACATTATGCAATCTTGATAATGCTTTCGTGTTTGGACTAATGCATCTTTTGAACAAAACTACTACGTAGATATCGTATCAATTTATAGCATAGAAATAATATCGCATGTTTGTAATCACCCATCATTTTCATCTCAATGAACAAGTCATTTCAACATGTAAGCTTTCGAGTTACAAGATTATGCAATTATCTTGACCATGTCGATTTCGCAAAAGTATGACAATGTATCAAAATCAAATACAAGTTGGAAACAAGTCAAGAGCATCCATACATATTCTTTCACTCACTTAGTTGTATCAACCACATTCAAATCACCAACACTACTTCACGATTTAACAACTTCTTATAGGCGTAGTATTGTAATACTTACGTAATATAAAAGAAGAGCAAAGAAGTACTTACTTGGTTGATGGCCTCGGAAGATGTTCTTGCAAAGTTAAAAGAGCAAAAATAAAAGTTTTGAGAGTTTTGGGAGGCAAAGGCGGCGCCTATAGCTTTGCCTAGTTGAGCAGAATGCCATAGCATAGGCCATGCCTAATGCTTTGCCTAGTTGAGCAGAAGGCTTTTGCATAGGCGGCGCCTATGCTATGGCATTGTTGAGCATAGGAGGCGCCTATGCTATGGGACTCTAGAATCTGAGAGCTTATGCCATAGAATAGGCCTTGCCTTGTTCGTGGCCTAGATTTACACAGGACTTGCCTTGTTCTTTGCCTATATTTTCATAGGCAATGCCTAACCCATAGCCTTTTTGATTCTTCATTCCTAACTTACCACCTTCGACATGCAATACTTCCAAATCAAAATTTGAAACCAATCTCCTCATTTACACCTCTTGCACCTACATTTACTCAAAAACAACAAAAACAATTAGAACGATGGGTTGCCTCCCATCAAGCACCTTAGTTTTGGTCGTGGCTCTACAAAATCCAAAAACAACAAAAATAATTAAAAACGATGGGTTGCCTCCCACCAAGCGCTTGATTTATTGTCGCGGCACGTCATAGCTATCTCGATTACTTAGACTTCATCGAGATAGATGAGGCATCATTTTCTGAATGGATTCAGACGACAATGAGGCTTACTTGTAGGCATGCAATCTTCTTCGAGATGACCCTTATGCATACATATCCCAGGAGGGATACCAATTATATCATCAATAGTCCAACCCATAGCTCTCTTGTATCTCTTCAGAGCAGAGATGAGAGCCTCTACGTGCTGTTTACTTAAATCATCTACCACACTTACCGGAAGTGTATTTCCACTTCTCAAGCATGCATACCTTAGATAATTGGGGAGCTCTTTAGATTCTAGCACTAGGGGCTCTTCAATGGAAGTCTTTGTTGTTGGTGACGGTTGATTCTTTAGATCAAGGTCTGGCTGTTTAGGAGTATGAGAATAGGACCCTATTTCTGTTAGAGCACACATAGTTTCTTTATAATCTTCATCGTCCTCATGCTCAACATTCAGCAGCGCAGCAGACAATGGCTTAATAGTAAGTTGTTTCTCTAGAGATAATGCTTTCTTATCCTCATAATGAACATCAGCTACAGAGAACACATTTATATCGCTGGACTGCTTCATTGCTTTGCATATATCAAAGCAGACCACTTCTTCATTCAACCTAAAAAAAGCTTATTAGCTCTCATGTCAATAAGCACACTTCCTGTTGCAAGGAAAGGACGTTCTAAGATTATGGGAACTTCAGAATCCACCTCGCAATCCAAAATCACAAAGTCTGCAGGAAAAATGAAGGTAGACACCTTCACCAACACATCATTGAAGATACCCACAGGTCGTTTTACCGACCTGTCTGCCATTACGAGCTGCATATTGGTTGTTGTAGGGTCGCCCAACCCCAACTTTCTATAGATGAATAGTGGCATCAAATTGATGCTAGCTCCCGAATCCCACAATGCCTTAGCAAAATTCATAGATCCAACCGTGCAAGGAATAGTAAAAGCACCAGGGTCTGCCTTCTTCTGTACTAAGGACCTTGTGGAAATTGCACTTCAATGATGAATATTATCTGCTGGCTCATAGCTTACTGCTCGCTTCTTTGTTAAAATATACTTCATAAATTTTGCGTACCCAGGCATGTGCTCTAGCACCTCTACCAACGGAACATTAATGTTCAGCTTCTTTAACATCGTCATGAATTTACTAAACCTTGTATCATCGTCTTTCTTCTTTAATCTTTGAGGAAAAGGTGGTGGTGGAAGAGGAATAGTTTTCTCCACAACTTTCTTTTCATCTTGCTTCAGGTTGGCAATCTTTTTAGGCTGTGGACGTCGAGGGGTGACGTCACTAACGCCCTCCTCAGCTTCATCGACGTCTTCTGGTTCTGTATTGGTCACTTGCCTACCTTTGGATGAAGTTTACAGCACCTTACCACTCCTGGTAGTAATGGCCATGCATGATCCGTCGTTCCTTGGATTTTGCACAGTGTCGCTAGGTAGGGTGCCGACTTTTATTTGATTACATGCTGCTGAAAGTTGACTCAATTGCTGCTCTAGTTTTCTTATTATAGTGGAATGTGAGTCAACCAACTGATTTATTAAAGACAAGTCATTATTTACCTCATTCACTCCCGTATTGGTTGCCTCTACTCCTTTCAACAGCTTCGCCATCATATCTTCCATTGACATCTTCCCCGATCCAGATGTTACGGCCTCACGATTTCCAGGAAGAATATACAAACCACTCCTGTCATTCTTGTTCTTCCAACTACCTTGATCAATGTCCTTGTATCCTTGTTTATAATAATAGTTCCGACCTTAGTTCCCTTAGGCATTGCCTCGGAAACCCCCCTGATTGTTCAAGTAGTTGGCTTCTTCCTCGAAATCAGATTCCTTTCTTCTATTTGACGCAACTGCTTTGACTTTTTCGGTCTTCCCTGCTAATAGATGCTTTGTAAGAAGATCCATCTGTGTTTTCATGTGCGCCATATCTTGATCGCATTCCTCCTCTCTTCGCCTTTGCTCTGCAGTCATGCCAATAGATACAGTGGGGATTCTTACCTCAGAATCCCTGGTATGCCAAGATCTACTTTGCTTTGTTATCTGGTCTAGCATATCGCTTGCCTGAACAAAGGTGAGGTCTATTAATGATCCACCCACAACATTATCAACCACTGTCTTAGTCACCGAATTCAAGGCTCTATATAATATCTCCGTCAAGTGGACATTGGTCATATGATGGTTTGGGAACCATATAAGCTTCGTCTTGAACCTCTCCCATGTTTCGTGGAGAGCTTCAGTTGGAAGCTGTCAAAAATTACTAATCTCATCTCTCAATTGTGCTTTCTTGGATGGGGGAAAGAATATTTCTTGGAAAGCGTCTTTCAATTGCCTCCAATTAGTAGTAGAATCAGGAGTCATCCCATTCAACCATAGAGTTGCCTCCCCAGATAGAGACAATGGAAATAAGCGCAGTCGAATTGCATTTTGTCCAACGCTAGGATTGTCGAATGACTTCCATGTAGAAATAAAGTTGATCAGATACATATTCAAATCATCACCTGCAAGTCCACCAAATAAGCCCCTTAGCTGCAATAACTGAATCATGGTGCTGGTGATATTGAACTTGGCTCCAGGTGCCGATAGCGGTGGAATAATAGCTGTTGTGGCACCAGGTCCGTCCAGGTTGTCATCATCATCAAAAGGCATTTGCATAGCTCAGCGTTCAGGCTTAAATCTGGATTGACAATCTCTTCTGTTCGCAGGTATCGCTACCTCAGCATCACGCCTAGAGTTTAGTTTCTCATCATCACCTAGGTCCTCGTTGTCAGGATTTGTTGCTCACCCTGGGTTATCAATATTCTATTGATGTACTTGAGCAGCGGCCAACACAGCTAATCTAGCCAGCTCCTGTTGATCAGTCCTTCTATCAATGTCACATTGTGCTTCCATCCTGTCAACAGAACCTGAATAGAACAAAATCAACAACTAAAAGTAAAAGTATGAGAATCTTTGACCAAAGGGTCTAATAACTATCACAAACTTAGTTGACAACTGTATTCCCCGGCAACGGCACCAATTTTTGATAATACTCAAACTACAGCTCTCGTAAGAGTGTAAGCGGTCATTGTCAAATATAGAACCCAACTGGGTTGGGTGTCAAATCCCACAGGGAATACTTGGTCACTAAGCAACGATTAGTAGACTTTTGGTGAAAGTTTCAAAAAAGGGGGGATTGTAGAGTGCAAATAATGTAAACAAAATAGTAAAGTAAAAAAGGAAAATAGAAGAGTAAAACGGAGTACTTGGTAGGTTTTAATCAATAAGAATTGAGAGTTAGGGTTATGTCCACCTTATGAGTTATACGTATCTATTGACTATGAGTTATGCAAAATTCAAACATGCATGTGCTTATAGAGAATTGTATTCTATGGTAAATCCAGGCGTCTTTCGACCATCAAGGATTATTTCACTTTAACTCTTTCGAGCTTAAAGCGTATCTAATGGTACGAATTCTCCAAGAGGTTAATCTAGTTACGGCACAAACTTTTTAACAAGGGTTGGTGCCCTATAACCTTGACATTATCTCTTTTCCAGACATGTAACTTTTCTTTCGAACACGTTAATGCTATACTGGCGTATTCTATATATTTGCAACCACAAGAATTTAGATTAAGATAAAGAGAAGAATGATATAAGCAACATACGTGTCAAGAATTCACAAACTCATAGCAATAGATATCTCATAAGGCTTCCATAACCCTAACAGAGAAGTTTAGCTACTCATGATTGCAACGGAGATCACAATAAACATCATCATGATCTCACATTGGTCACAAGGGTCATGCTTTCTCTGTCAGAAAGTGTAACGTGAATTAGGATCAAACGTTGAATGAAAAAGACTTGAATTAATTAATAAGTGAATAAGAATTTATTAGAATAGGAAGGAATAGAAGGGGGAATAAGAAGAAAATGCTGAAACGTTTCAGCAAAATAGGGTTTATATAATATCCATATCCTAGTCCTATTGAAATAGGGTTTTTATCCTTGTCCCAGTCCTAATGGGTTACTGTATTCTTATCCTAATCCTACTAAGTTACTGCTGATCCCCCAAGTCTTTTGAAATGTTGTTTTTGCCCGGGACAAGTTTTCCATGCGTCACTTTCAGTCCATAGGCGTCCAGAAGCTGCCTTCCTTCTTACGTGAAGTTTCCTTTGGCGTCCAATTTCCATAAAATGCTGAAATCTTCATCATTTATACCTGAAAACTTACTAATCATGTTGGTTATCTCATTTATAGGAAAAAGGACTAAAAGTGCAGGAATTATATATTTTGTCCTTAAAACTTAGCTAAAATATGGGTAAATTAAAGTACTTTAGGCGTGTAAATACGCCTATCATCACTATGATAGACTGACCCACTAAGGTAGAGATTGAGAATGGTTCTATTAAGACTTCTGATTTGACTTCAAAGTCGGCTGCTTTGCAAGGAGTTACGAAAGATAGAGAAGATCCTAGATCTAATAAGGTATAAATATGTAAATGAAAGATCTGTAATGTACTAGTGACCACATCAGAAGAACTTTCCTAATACTTTCTCGACTGAAGTGCATAGATTTATTGTACTATTCCACTGGTGGCACTGGAAGTGGCACCCTACTGATTTGGGCAATCGGACTGAGCTGAAGAGCAATTATGCTAACCCTGAGAACCTGACTGAGGATAATTTCTGACTCTGTGGTCTGGCTTGCACACCCAAAACAAACATCACTGCCAGCTTTGAGAAACCTTGATGGTTTCTACCACATTGCTGACACAGAGGATTTGTTAGAGAACTACTGACACTACCCTAAGATTTAGAGCCTGGAGCTCTATCTTTATTACCATTTCTAAACTTAGAAACTGGAGCACTGGCTGAGGACGGAGCTGGAACTGAAGACTTTGGACAAAACTAGGAACGATAATCGCCTTTTGACTTAGGTTGATTAAAATTGAAACTAATTATTCTAGCTTTTTTGTTCTGCCTCTCTCTCTCTCTCTCTCTCTGATCTTAGCCTCTTCTATCTGCTGACCATGGACCATGACCCTAGATATATCCATCTTTATAATTAGCATCACTGTTCTACACTCCTTAACCACACTATGTGATACCTCAGATACGAACTTGCTCATTCTGGACCTACTATCAGCCACTACATGTGGAGTATACCAGGCTAACTAAGTAAACTTGAGGGAATACTATTTCACGCTCATACTGCCTTTCCTGAGGTTGATGAATTCCAACATCTTGGCTTCTCTTAGCTCTAAGGAAAAGAATCTATCTATGAAGATAGTATAAAACTCTTCCCACTCTAAGGGCTCTGTATTTGTGCCCCTGTCTACCTTTCACTGCTTAAACCACATATGAGATATATTTTGTAGCTTATAGGCAGATAGCTCAACACTCTCACTGGAAGTTACTTCCATGATGTCTATGACATTCTAAACCTGATCGAGGAACTTCTGTGGATCCTCTTCTGACTTAGATCCTGAGAATATGGGAGGATTCATTTGGGTGAAGTACCAAATCCTGGCAACAGCAGTATTGGACACTGGGTTGGCTGGAATAACATCTGGCCATTCATTCTAAGCTACTACGAAATTGGCTAGAGTAGTGAATGCAGCTTTGAATTCTGCATTAGTGACATCTTATCAGGGGATCTTCCTGAATGGGTTGAGGTGTTGAATGATTCTCAATTCTTTTTTCATTAGTCCTTTTGGGAGGCATGTTCTGTAAATGAAAGAAAGAATTGGAGTAGACTAAGAGTTTAACTAGAACTCATGCTCACTTGCACAATATGAATACTGAAAGAAGGGAAACTTTTCCTAAAACATCTTATAGCCTCCTGCCCATAAGGTGGCCACTACACACCCATTCATAAGACTCTACTAGATGAGGATTTTAGACTTCCAAGGACACCATTGAACCTTAGTCTCTGATACCAAGTTTATAACTTCCTAAGTCTGTACCCGAAATGATACACGGTGCTTACGACCTTGAAGGACCACAAGCTAACCCATAACTGATATCTGTTGTGTGTACTAAAACATAATACTATAATAAATATGGAAAAATAGGCTAAAATACCATAAGGTTCAAAACCTATAAATACTGATAAAGTGTATCAACTGACATAACAATCTGTAAAATTGAAAACTATTTGAAAACTAGCCTGAAAAGCCTCTAATCTCAAACTGTCTGAAAGTAGAGTTGATGGGACAGTCCCCCAACTAACTTTATCTACTGAAATGCTACGTCTACTGTAATCATGAAAAGAAAAAATATCCTCGATAGATGAGGACACATTACTAAACTATTATAAATACTGAGCATGCAATACTGTGCATATATATACCATAACTAAGCTTTTTTGAAGCTAAGTACCGAGTTCTAATATAGAGTAACTGATAATTTGACATTTTTGATAACTGAGTTACTAATATTGATTGACTACTAAGACTATGGGAGATAATCATCAAAATAAAATACCCTAAATAAGATAAAATAAATGAGTTAGGGTCCAAAATAATCCAAATTGGAAGGGTGTCAGTTCCATGCCATGGGTAAAAATAAGCTGGGAGTTACCCTCATGTGGCAGGTACTCTAATGAGAATGGTAGAACCCTCATCTATCTAGTTAAAACACCTCATCAACCCTCAACTGGAAAGTTGATATCTTAACCTACGCTGGCTACGTAGTTCTAGAATACCAGTATTGCTTCTAAAGGTCACACGAGCCCCTATCCTTAGATTTACTCGGTGCTGAATCCTACTCCTAACTGAAAGATACTGAACTAAGTATTCTGAATTGGACTGAACTGAGACTGAGTTTTCTTGAGCTCTGTAACTGACTAAGAGTATACTGATCGTGACATGACTGATAGTAGAAAACTAAATTATCGGGTATTAAATACCCCCAGGACCTGATAGCATGAAAAGTAAAGCAAAGCATAATCTTGAAAACATAATAATGGCTACTTGATCACAATTCACTCATTGAGACATTTTAGCAAACACTTGTAATGCATTTACTCATACATGAATGGAGAATATATGCTATCATGTTATAATGGTACTATTTCATTCACATAGGCATTGTATCAAACACATGGAGAGCAAGCTTACATCATACAATAATCAACGCATATAGCTATAATGGCTATATAAATCAACTTACAAATTGAAAGGCTTATCATAAAGATCATGTAATTCAACACAAAAATGATTAATTTCATAAAAGCTCGTAATTTAGTCATAAACTAAAACCCAACAATAACATGAATATGAATTCAATTTACTTTAAGCATGGAAGTTCATAATTAAGCAATCTTGTAGTTTAAAAATGGATTCTTGGACTCTATGGGTGAAAGGAACCCATAGATGAACATCTAACATACCTTGGAAAGTTAATTCATGAAGGTGCTTGAAGAAATTCTTGAGTTTTAACCTTGATTCTTAAAGTTAGGGTTCTATTCATTGAGAAGGAGAGCTTGTTGATTTGGGGAAAATTTAATAAACAAATGGTTTACAATGTTTTTATGGCTTTAATCTCACACCTGGGTAGAATAAAATCATGAGAAAAGACTAATCTGACCCTGGGCAAAGCATTTATTTTTCGTTCAAATTTTTTGATTTGGGCCTTGGTGCGATGCTTCAAGATCGCGTCCGGCTACTGGAAATTACCAACTAGAAATATGGTTGGTGTTACGATGCATTGGTATCGCGTTTCCACCTTGGATGCAACTTGGAAGTTTACCGCGATGCGGTGGGATCGCGTTGGTACACTGGAAATTGATAAATATGAAAATAAGTTGTGGTGTGATGCGCCGGTATTGCGGTACCTCACTGAAAATTGACAATTTCCATTTTGACATACTCTGTGATGCTCTACTAGCTTGAATGATGGTGTTTAACAATTGAAACTTAAAATAGCCATAACTTCTTACCTGGTTATCGAATTTAGGCAAATTTTATATTATTGGAAAACTAATCCAATTTCCTACACAAAGGATGGATCTAAAATAAAAATATTGAGTATTTTAAAAATTTTATGTTAGATAACTCATGGACTGAGAGTTAATCTTAAGATCACGAAATATGGGGTATTACATCAGAATGCAGAGAGAGATGAAACCCCCACTGTTGTTACTATTCTAATGAAATTTAGCTATAGAATTATCTGCCAACCCTAATTTCTATCCAAAATGGCCCCATTCACATAATTTTGATGATGTTCTGTCGATAATAGTCCATCTTCCATCTCATCAGAAAACCCATAAAACTTGGTGACCAGATTGTATAAGTTGGCGCGGGTCTTTTTTTCTCATGCAATCATGTAAGATATAGATAGTAAATGATATATCAAAAGTGGATTTGGTTCGTTTCGAGGTATTTAGGGCGTGGTTCTATGTTTGATATATTAAAATCGACAATTGAGGTCCAATTCTTCAACTCTCTCTTTATTTCATCTTAAATTTGGGAAATTGATTTTATGATTATGTGTTGGATGATGATGATTGGGTTATTTTGTTAACATTGATGTTACTTGATATGGATAATTGATTGTGGTATGAATTAGATGTTAGTATGGGTTGGATAACCATGTATCGCACAAGACATTTCTGTTGAAAAGAGATTTGGAGAAAGGGATTAAAAATTAGTAAAAGTGAATATTGGCTTGTGTTGATTAAATTGATGTGGATGTTAATTTCATTAAACTTAATAGTATCATGTCTTAGGTCAGGTATCAATAGGTAAACGGTAGGTTAGGCATGCAAAACTTAGGGATTGTGGATTATTGAATGTTTAAAATATTGGTTGAATGGTTTTTTGGGTTTCTCGCATTGAAAAAAGTGTATTCATTTAGTCAGGAAATGCACCGAGGCCATTTGTATCTATTCATCGAGGAATATCCTAAAGTATTTTATACATGAAGGACGTTCGTGATGAAGGCCAGAGGCGCCAGGTATAGTATTTTTACAGTAATTAGAATAGTTTAGGTTTTCATTTCACTATTTCTATTTTGGACTGTTATAATTGGACTGGACATTAAATTTTGGATTTTGTATTTGTTTGTTTTTTGTGGTTTATCCACTTCATGGTGTCAGATTAACTGATATACTCCATGAAACGACCATGGTCAAACCATGGGACCGAGGGGTGCTTAACACCTTCCTCTCTGTCAGTAGAATTCCTTAATCAGAATCTCTATTAACAAATCAATTTTTTAGAGTCAAACCATTTTGAAAAAGGATTTTCAAAGGTGACTTGGCACACCCAATTTATGTCAAGTGGTGACTCTGAATTTAATTGTTAAAATCCTTTTCGAAACAAATTTTTCATCTTTTGTCACTTAATAGTAAAATATTTTTCAAACTTATAATACAATCTTTTAGGGTAAAAAAAGGGTATGATAGCTCTATCGACTCTGCTAGGGATTTTCAGAATTCGAACTTTATTTTGAGTTGTATCGACTTAGTGTGACACTTTAAGTGTATAGACGCCTTATTCGTGTTGTGCTTTGTGTTATTGTTTTATCATTGTTGAATGCCTACATGCTATGTGTTTATAGTTTTTCTCTTATGTGTTACCACTTTATATCTGTCATTATTTGCATAACCCGAGTTAATTCTTTCGCAACAAGTCCCGTAGTACATGCTGTGTACAGGACCTCTAGTTGAGTCACCCTTACTTTAGGAGGGGGGTCCATCATCTGGTATGGAGTGGGTGGAAATCTATCGCAGCGACCATCAACCATATGCTCCCCCGAATAGCCTTGTTAGTAGACCCCAGCATAGGTTAGCCTTTAGGTCATGCTTATCTGCATCATATTGAGACCTAGCGGGACCCACTTGGTCCTTTGTAGTAGATTCACCCCTAAAGCATCTATATGTGCTAATTATTTCATCTTTGAGGTTTACAGGATCATTTAATGGACTGATTTGGGGAAAACATGTGTTAGAATTAAAGAAAAGTGTGTGTAGGCAAGGAAAAAGTTTGAAAAGGAAAAAAAAAAGAAAATAAAAGTTATTAAAAAAAGTGAGTTTCATAGTTTTTAGAGTTCTTATGGTTTTTCTCACAATCCAAAAAATCAAAAAGAGTTTTACCTTTTGCACTTATTTGTCAAAAACTAAAATATCAAAAAGATTTTTCTTTTGTTTCTTTAGTAAGCATTCACAATTCAAAAAATCCAGAAAGATATTTTTTTCAATAGTAGCTTTTTATTAAACAAAAATTCAAAAAAAAAGATGGTAGAAGTTTTGTACATTTCATATGACGAAAATATTACAAAAAATTTCTTTCATAGTTGTTGATGTCAGTTTTATGTGAAGTGTCAAATTGAAAAACTCAAAAACATTTGTTAACGTTTTTTTCATTTTCTGTTTTGGTCGTGTCCCAAGTCGTAGTTCTGTTTACTAATTTTTAATTGTCCAATCTGCATGAACTAAGCACACCTAATTCTCTCTTTTTAGAAGTGAGATACGTGGGCAGTCCTTTGTGGGTTTGGTGATCTTATTTAAAAAATCCAAAACGATTTTTTTTACTCTTCATTTAGAGTAGGTGTTTCATATACATCTTTAAAAGAAAAATACAAAAAGATTTTTCTTTAATAGTTTAAAATTTCATTTTTATATGAAATTCAAGATTGAAAACCCAAGAAGATTTTTTTTTTGGTAATCATTGGTTTCATTTTGTATAGTATTTGAAAAATTCCAAAAGATTTTCTTCACTCTTTATTTAGAGTAGGTGTTTCATATACATTTTCAAAAGAAAACTACACAAATGATTTCTCTTTAATAGGTTCAAGTTTTATTTTTGTATGAAATTCAAAATCAAAAACCTAAAAAGATTTTCTTTGGTAAACATAGGTTTCATTTTGTATAGGATTTTAAAGCCTAAAAATTCAAAAAGATTTTTGTCCATTCTTTTGATAATTTATAATTTTCTTTTCTTCTTAAATTTTCAAGAAAAAAAAGAAAGAGAGTTTGATCGTCCATGTTGTGCCAAAACATCACAAACTACGCACACCTGATTCTTCTCTCCCGAGAGTGAGATACGTAGGCGCCCTTCTTGGGTTCGGTGATCTTTTCAAAAGAAAAAAAGTTTTGGATACGTATTACATTCTAACACCTTTGTTATTTCTTATTCAGTTAGTTTAAGGTGGTTGGTTTGTTCCATTCTGGCTGGTCCTCCATATCACACCAAATCCATGGAAGAGTTAGTTGTGTCCAATAAGGATATAGTGAGTGACATCATAGATCAAACAAAGAGTCAGTAATGAGAGTTTAAAGCAATAGATTTTGAGAATAGGTAACAAATGACTGAAATGCATCGAGCTTGGGTCAGTGGGTTTCCTCCTCCTTTATTCCTTACTATTGACCCTACAAATGCCTTGAGTATTCCATCAAAATTTAAAAGTTAGTTTCCTACTGTTGTTAATGTACTACAACATGTCTCAAAATTCATTCCACACTAATTGCATCACAATACTTCCACCACTCTTTCTCTAGCTCCTCAGCATAAGCCTATTACATTCACAATACCACATATCATCTATGATTATTGTCACGATCCAAAAACTAGGGTCATGATGGAACTTGTTTTGGCATACCTTGACAAGTAATCCTATCAGCCAAACTAATACAAAATGAGAAAAAGATAGAAATATCCCAAGGTAAGGCTTCTAGAACGAAGCTGAATCATATAAATAATCATAACAATATGGAAACAACTTATCCAAAATACCAATCATGCCTAAAACCAGGCGTCAATAGTGTAAGAACTACTAATACAATCCAAGAGTCAAATGCATAAAAAAATAACCACAAATGAGTAATATCTATCTCCGAATATTAGTAAAGACATAACTACTGCAGAAAGATAGAGGTGAACTTCAAATGCATGAATGTCCAATCGCTACCTTGGAAGCTCCAACAATCGCCCGAATTAAGCAAGCTGAGGCACACTCGAGATAGGACCTGCACCGAAAAGGCACAGTAGGTATGACTACAGTCCACTTGTACTCAGTAGGTATCATAGGCCGACCAAGCATAGTGGTAAATAAAGCATACAAAATATACGCTAAGGGCATATCACCTGCAATAAAAAAATGTCCCACAATGGTAGCCCACACTACTTGCACTAACAGTTCTAATATATCTCACATATATTACAATATCATACCAAGATAGAACAAAAGTATGTATTATATCACATATAAAAAGAACAAGGGGGACATGCATATATAAGATCATCAAATACAAGTAAAATAAGACATAGATGACAAGTCAATATGCCAATACAACACAGCATAACACAATAAAGTAAGTTTAATGTATATGATGATGATGATGATGATGATGCAAGAGGTCATAGGACAACCTTCGGGATTATCGCACAATCTTTGTATACACCTACGGAGGCAAGCCTCCTAATGTATGACCCTTGGGGGGTTCGTCAACTCGTATACAATCCACATATCTCATATGTCCTTTGTAGTATATCCCTTGGAAAGAGTTTTATAAGGTGTTACAATATCTTTTAAAATGTTATTGCCAGTGTTTCTCAGATGTTGCCACGGTGGTACCAATGTTTCATGAATGAGTATGAAGATGGAATGCTCACAACCAATCACAATGAGTATTTTCACAAACAACCACATGATATATTTCCACAACCAACCACAATGATATATTTCCACAACCATATGCATCAATATTCGCTCATTATTTTTGTATCATCCATGAATTTTCACATGTCTCACTTTCCAATAAAGTATGAATATAATTACAATACACCAATGGTACCACATTAGCATTTCAACAACACAATAAAATTATTCATATGTATTTAAGGCTATCAATATCACATAGGACCCCACACGGTCACACATATCACATAATAACTCAATTTCGATAATTACATCACATATAAGCCCCCACACGGGCACAACACATAGATAGCCATTTTTCATAGGAAAAATTACATATATACACATGCTAAATTTGACTTATTACATTACATCCCATGTTGAAAAAGAAATTACAAAAATCCCAAATTAATTACTTAAATCCCTACCTTTTTTTATTTTCTCTCTCTTCCTTCTTATAAATTCCAAACAACCATATTTTTCTCCAAATTATGCTCTATATTTTTATCCTAAAATCTTGCTGCCTTTTCTCTCCATTTACTTAGTATGTCATCTATGATTATGAGTAGCAGCTTTAATTCCAATTTTACCTTCCCTTCTTCCTCACCATTTCACTTCTCCTTAACCACAGATTTCACTCTCTACTCGGAATCCATAAACCCAAATTTTTTCTTATTTTCTGAAAAAAAAAATTAAACCCGAATTAATCAAATAAGCACTCTCAATAACAAAACAAAATCAAACTGAAAACCCCCTTTGATTATTATTTTTCGTAATTCTTTTTTTCTTAATTTGAATTTTTTGTTGAAGGAATTTATTATGTATAGATCTTGAACAGTGATGGCTTGGAATGTATTCAGATTTCGTATGGCCCTTAAAGGACTGGGTCAATTATGAACTTGTTGGTGTTAGGCGTTGTGGGTGCTAATTACGTTGTCTTTTTTACCAACTATGGGGGACGAAACTAAAGGCCAAAGCCAAAGAAAATATTTACTGGGGTTTCCTCTTTCACTTATTAAATTTCCCTTTCACTTATTTGTTAATAATTAAAACAACATATTACTAATTAATCTGACATTGTATTTTGAACACATAATATGTTTCCTATCATGTACCTTTGCTTATAAGTGAATCTTACATTGAACTAAAGAAAAATATGTTTTAAACGTATGTATTACATAACAGTATACATGTTGTAAAACGTTTATTACTTGTAAAAAAATTATAGAAATTGTTAATATCATGCACATTTATAATGCATGATGTTATATCATACCTTGATACGAATGTATAATCAAATATTATACATTCGTAAGTCTACTGGAATGGCACAGTTTCACTATACATTGCTTTGAATGTAAAACAACTTATTATATATTCAAACGTTTACTGGAAAGACACATATTTATTATACATTGATTTGACTATATAAAAACATATTATACATTCATATATTTACTGAAATGATACTGTATATAATTTTTTTTAAATTGAATTCAGATAAATTTCGTTATTGTATTTCTAATAACCTCATACATGTTAGAAACGTACAATACTATATCATAGTTTATTACACATTGACTATTAATGTACAATATTTTAATACACCATGTATTTCAACAATTACTTACTCCTATAGATGGTAAGTTACATAGTTAATGTGCATTTATAATCATGTTCTAACTTCAAGTTATATGGTTACGAACTATGATATAGGGAAAAAGCATAAAATCTTTATACTAATATAAATCATTGATTAAAGAAATTAACATCTATAATCAATTAAAAAATATATATTACTTTCTCCAACATTAAAAAAAAACTAATAAAAAATGTTTATACAACCAAGACCATTCAAAGCATCCGCACATAGAAAATCATATTATATTCTTCATGATTCCTTTGGAAAGAAACCGCAAGTCCTGCGATTGTGACTAACTCGTCTGCATTTACCAAAATTACTGATGCATCACTTTTGTATAACATATCATTAATTTCTGACTCTCAAATTTCAGAATGTCGCAATAATACGGGGATATTCATATTGATTTTACTAGTATTGAAGAACGTATGTAGATAAAGATTTTGGTAGTTTTGAAGAACGGGTGTAGAAGAAAGTGGTTGTTTTTTGGATTTTTAGATCGTGAATCACAGGAAAAAAAATTATGTATAACAAAAATTTTTAAATTCAAATATTAGTTACATATTCTATCAATAAATGATTTAATGTTGGATAATTACTGTCTTTAATTAAGGAACTATAAAATAATTAAAGATTTTCTTACCTTAAATATAGGATTATCTCTTACATCATACATTCGACTAATGTATAATATGTGACCGAATGTATGAGTATGTTTGAAAAAAAAAAGGGACAGAGAAAACAACAAGGGATTTTGTGTAATTATTTTCATTGTCTAGGAGATTTATGTTGTTTACACTTTTTCATAATTAGTTTACACCCTTAACATGTATTTTGTACCATAATTTACTACCAACCCAGTCTGGAAGAGTTAAGCCATAAACTACCTCGAAAGTTGAAACCGATCTGCTATACTTGAACTCGCGACCCTACTTTTCACAAACAATCCTAAACTCCACTAAAAATATCAAATATGAAATATATGCGTCAAAATAAAACAAAAGACATCCATATTGACCACTTTTGGTTCGGAATCAAAACGGATCCCCAAAATGGGTTTTCAAAAAAGAAGAGAAAAATCAAAACTTTACTTCAAAAATATATTCCTCATATTTTTAGGAACCTAAACTGAAAACACAAGTTAAATTGAGTAAAAAATGGGGTTCTAATCAAAGATTTTGAGTTTTATCGGGTAAAATCTTTGAAATCCAGGTTAAAATCAAGAGTCGGAATTGTTTTGAAGGTTAAATTGATGAAAAACTAGTGATTATAAGATTAAAATATTATTCAAGTGAAAGGAGTGAAATTTACGTTTAAAATCATGCCCTAAGATTTTTGGGGTTTTGAGGAATTAATCAAGAAATTACTAAGAAATGGGTGAATTCTTACCTTTAGTCCGTAATAAAACCAAGAAAAAGGTGTTAATCTAGCTTCCTAAGCTCCCACAAACTTTACTTGTAAGCTTCCACAATATTTTAGATTTTAATTCTCACTCCTTTTCTTGGGTATACTCCTGATCCACATTCAAGAAATTTTGATCTTTATGTACAATGTGCATATCATTCTTATGTTCAGGGTCACAGTATTGAAGGTTGTAGAGCTATGAAAAGATAAATAGAAAGAATGATTCAAGAAAAATTCATCGTATTGAAAAATATTGACACTACAAAGGTCACACAAAATTCTTCATCAGCGCATGGTAATGCACAATATGTGGGAAGCAACAAGTTAAGCATGAAGATTCCAAACTTATTTGTTGATGAGAATATGTCCAACAGTGGTGGAAGCTCTAGACATGATGATATGTAAACCAGTGGCTAAGATGTCAGGATCAACAATTGAAAAGCTACTCCTCTCCCTACTAACAAGAGGTCTGGTAGTTTGTTTTGTTTTCTTTTCTGTTATCCAAATTATTTCAGGATTGTAGTTCGGGATCTATCTTGTTTTGTCCTTTTTTCATTCATGTCCAAACCCTTCTATCTTTTATTTTAACTAAATAGAGTGTCCCTTTTCCCTTTTTAAAAAAAATTATGTGTTGTTTTTTTCTTTACATAAGTATATTTTATGGTGATTCTGGTGATATGACATGCTGGTGGAATTTTCAGCTAGATCTTAAAATCCAGTTTAAGCATGAACTTTGATCTAGAGGGTTAATTTAGAAAAAAGCATTTGAGAAAATAGGTAGAGTGCTGAGATATTTGGTGACAAGTTAAAACTTTCTTTAAAAATTAAGGAAATCAATTTAAGAATCACAAGAATAACTTGTTCATCAATTGAAAGGCATATTTCAATTAGGTCAAATAGTGGATGCATAATCCTATATCAAGAGAACAAAAAAAAATCAGCTCCACAAAGCATGAGACATTAAATGTGAGGAATCTGCAATAAAGGTGGAGTTGTATGTTTGATAACTATAGAAGATATGACACATATGATCTGTTAAAGTTAGTGTTGTTAAAGTGTCACAAATGATCTTCATTTTTCATTTCATATTTTATGATATGTACTTGCATTTTCAAGAATTGATATAATGAAGGCATTTCATTATGCTATCCAAACATTATGGCATCCTTTGTTTACCTCATTTGAGCCTTAGTTCTATTTTCTTTTATACCCCTCTTTTGGAATCAAGATAGACTCAGCAAAATTTAAAAAAAAAAGGTTGAGTAAAAAATAGAGTCTGAAAAGTTTCAAAAAAAGGTATCAAAAAGAAAGAAAAGAGAAGAGTGTCAAGAAAAATAGAATTAGAAAAGGTCCCAAAGAGAAAAAGAGTCGATAAAACAAAAAAAATCAGAATAAAGCAAAAGAACAAGTTTTCAAAAATATGTATGACCTGATTCTCCTCTCTCGGGGGTGAGATACGTAGGTAACCCTACTTGGGCTTGGTCCAACCAAATAAACAATTTAGAATTACCCAGTCAAAAGAAACTGGGGCATGACTTAATCTTTGTTGTTTGAGTCAATTCCAAAAGTTATAAGTCCCACCCCACTTCAAGTGTCCTTTGGGCCTCATGCCATTCTTTCTTTCTAACCTTATTTAAAATACAAATTACAACCAAAGAAAGACCTTTATATCAATCTTTGAGAGTGTTAAGTCTAAGCATGCAATGGATATGATAATTCATTTTGGGAACTACTTGTCTTCCCTAGCATAAGGAATCATGCAAGAAATAAAATGAGAGAGTCTTATTGCTGAAAACCCTCATGGGCACTGTAAGATGATTGTGTGTTGAGAGAATTAAATGAGAGAGTCTTATTGGTAAAAACACTCATGAGCATCATAAGTCAATTGTGAGTTGAAAAAAAGAAATAAAAATGAGAGGTTCTCATCTGTGAAAACCCTCTCGACACCATAGGGAAATGGTAAGCTAAGAGAAAGAAAATAAGAGAGACTTTTGGCGAAAACCCTTCAAGGCGTCACTAGCCAAATAAGGTCTTTGAATGTGATTGGCCCAAGAAAGTAACTCAATTTCAAGAACATTAGCTCAACAACAATTGGTGAAAGTTTGGATGGAAATAACAGGCAACTTAATCCAAAATGCATATCATAATCATTAGAGTTGACTATCTCTTTCAGATAAAATTTTCTTTTCTCTGTTTCAGTGGGGATATTCATTATCTATTCTTTCTTCTCTACATTTTTATTTTTTTCTTGAGTTAGTTACACAAATGGAAAGTCATTTTTCTTATGTATTTGAGTCAAATTAGTGTCAAAGCAAGTGAGAAAAGATTTCAAAATTGGCTACCAGCTTAATCAATTACACAAAGCAAGACAAAAGGCCAGCACATGAAAGAGACATGATTGTGATCCAAAATCAGGCATGCAAAAAATTTTATCAATAGACAAGTCTGGAAACTCATAGAAATATCAAGGTTTAAGGAATTTATCTGAGGAACATAGCAAAAATAGAGATACTGTGTTTATTTCAGAGTCACTCTTAATAATATAAGTTTGGGTCAATGATGCAGCAAGTCAATGACATATGTTAATGGTTGGATGCATGATTAAATATGATGAAGGCAAGAGAAATTGCCATGAAAGATAAATCCAGAAACCAGCCACCATGTTCTTGAGCTCACAAGTTTTCTTTGTATGAAATCGGAATACATGTTACCTTCAAATCAAGGATTTCAAAGCCTAAACATCAAAGGCTGTAATTTCTCACTTCTACAAATGCAAGAGGCAATGTTGCTACACAGGTTTGATAATAAAAACCATGGTAAAACTCATAATCTAATATCTCTAGGAGACAAACTTCCTTGTCCGGGTAATTCAGGTTCTTTTATTAAGTGATGCACTTCCTAAGTTGAACCTTCACTTCTAGAAGTCACACTATCTAGTTGAGTCCTTCCATTTAATATATAGGATGAACATTTTATTATTTGGGTAATCCAAGCGGTATTTGTAAGAAGACACATTTCCTTGAGTAATTCAAGCAGCATTTGTAAGAAGACATATTTCCTTGGGTAATTCAAGTGGAATTTAAAAGGATACATATTTTCTTGTCTGGGTAATTTAAGTGACATTTGTAAAGAGATGAATTTCCTTATTTGGGTAATTCAAGAGGCATATGTAAGGAGATTTGTTTCCTTGTTCGGGTAATTCAAGCGACATTTTTAAGGAGACATATTTTCTTGGGTAATTCAAGTTGCATTTATAAGGAGATGCATTTCCTTTTTTGGGTAATTTAAGTGGCATTTGTAAGGAGATGCATTTCCTTGTTTCGGTAATTCAAGTGGCATATGTATGGAGACATATTTCCTTAGTCGGGTAATTCAAGCGGAATTTTTAAGGAGACATATTTCCTTATTTGGGTAATTCAAGCGGCATTTGTGAGGATACACATTTACTTGTTTGGGTAATTCAAGAATCATTTGTAAAGAGTCGCATTTCCTTATTTGGGTAATTCAAGTGGCATTTGTAAGGAGATGTATTTCCTTGTCTGGATAATTTAAGTGGCATTTGTAAGGAGATGTATTTTCTTATCTGGATAATTCAAATGGCATTTGCAAGGAGACGCACTTCCTTGATTGGGTAATTCAAATTTTACTTGTTAGGTGATGCACTTCCTAACTTAAGTCCTGACACCTAGAAAATTCACTTTCTAGTCAAGTCATCTACTTGAGTCTTAGGAGGCATACTTTGGTGGTGGATATTCAAGTTTCGCTTGTTAGGTGGTTCATTTTCTAACTTAAGACTTTACTCTGATAAAATGTACTTTCTAGTTAAGTAGTTAACCCTTAGGAGATGCACTTTCTTGTTAGGGTAATTCAAGTTTCGCTTGTTAGGTGGTTTCCTTCCTAACTTAAGCCTTTACTCCTAGAAAATGGACTTTCTGGTCGAGTCATTCCACTTAACCTTAGGAGACACACTTCCTTGTCAAGGTAGTTCAAGCTTGGCTTCCTGGGTGACATATTTCCTAACTTAAGCCTTTAATCCTAGAAGATGTACTTTCTAGTCGAGTTCTTCCATGCAACCCCTAGGAGATGCACCTCCTTATCTGAGTAATTCAGGTTTTATTTATTAGGTGATGCACTTTCTAAATTAAACCTTCACTCCTAGAAGCCCTATTGTCTAGTCGAGTCATTGCACTTAACCCTTGGATACACACTTCCTTGTCAGTTTTCATTTGTCAGGTGGTACACTTCCTAACTTAAACCTTTATCTATAGAAGACACACTTTCTAGTCAGAATTCCTCACTTTAATTTTTAGGATACGCACTTCCTAAACTTGGTCATTTAATTTTACTCTTAAGAGATGCATTTCTTGGTCAGAGTCTTGATTCATCATTGCAACACGCAAGTAGTTGTGGTTGGATTTGACATTTGCAAAAGTTTTTTGATGATAAAATTGGGCAAATATTTAATTCATGTTATCAAAAGAATCAATTAGGATCCTCTTGAAAAATGAGACTTTATTTTTTTTAAAGTGAGATTTCTATCATAACCTTTTTTGGGATAATTTTCTTTCTAGTTTCGGTGTAATTATAGGAGCCCGCTTGAAAAACAGGATAAATAAAGAAAAAGTCAAGCAACAAGTGAAGAAGTTGAAAGTCAAGCAACAAGGTGAAGAAATTGAAAATCAACAAATTGAAGAAATAGCAAGTCAGGAGCCCACCTGGAGAACGAGGTAAAGAAATTGAAAGCCAAGCAACAAGGTGATGAAATTGCAATTCAGAAACTCGCTCGGAGATTAGAGTAAGTAAATTGCAAGTCATGAGCCTTCTTGGAGAATAAGGTGATTAAATAGCAAGTCAAGAGAAAAGGAACGCTACATAGATAAGACTTCTGTAAGTTATTTATGTTTTTAACTTGTAATTTTCATTTTTGATGTAATAACAGAACCGCGAACCAAAACCTCGACAGGGCCTCACTCGACTCTCTAACTCGGTATGGTCCCTCTCTTTCCAACCCTTTAAAATACATGTGACTCAATCCTCTCATAATCTGGGTAAGTAGGATGTCCAAAATAAAGAATCAATTGCATTCTTTCCCTCTATTTCCTCTCTCTGAATAATGGTCGGGTCAAAATTTGTTCTCGTTGTCTACTTTTTGTCCAAAAACACTTTGTGTTTACATCCAAAGAGGGGCATGATGTAGACACGTATTTTCATCCCTCCCCAAATAAATTTTGAATACACTTTATCACGTACCCCATCCACATGGTAACTTTCCCATAAGAAAACAAAATAAACAACCATCTAATTATTTTTATCTTTATCCAAAATAACAAAATTACGAAAAGTTCCCAACAACTTGGACACCTCATATTATTCTAACCACCCAAACTTCCTACCCCACCCCCTAACCTTACCCATGTCTCTTCACCCTACCCCTCATATTTTTGTTCTTTCACTCAACAGAATAACAACACGCATAGTGTCATATACATACACAGCAGACTTCCATTTTTTAAGAACTCACACACACACTCCACCATGAAAATTCAAACATACTCTATACACATACAGTGAACAACGACCCTCATAGTAAAATAATACACATCTCACACCTCACCCACACTCAAGGAGTAACAGTCAATACGCAACACATAAACACATCTACGAGCAAGAAAAATAGTTAGGGAAAGAGAGAAAAACAAAGAAAAAGAGTTGATCAAAATATGGAAAGAGATGGAAAACACCGTCGTTGTTACTATTCTAGTGAATTTTCACCAAATAATGACCTACCAGCCCTGATTTCTGACTAAAATAACCCTATTCATGTAATTCCAGCAATGTTTTGTCGATAATTATCTGAGAATTATCACCTATCTTCCTTCTCGCTGAAAACCCACAAAAACCGATGAGTAGATTGTATAAGATGGCGTGGGTCTGTCTTTCTTATAGAATTATTGGTTTATGTAGGCAATAAACAGTAAAGGATATATAAAAATTGGATTTGGTTCGTGTCAAGGTTTGAATTAAGGTTTTCCGAGCGCGGTTCTATCTTTGATATATTGAAATTGAAAATTGAGTTCCAATTCTTCAACTCTCTCTTTATTTTATCTTAAATTTAGGAAATTGATTTTATATTATGTATTGGATGATGATGATTGGGTGATTTTATTAACGTTGATATTAATTGTTATGGATAATTAATTGTGGTATGAATTTGATGTTAGTATGGGTTGGATAACCATGTCTCGTATAAGAAATTTTAATTAAAAAGCAATTTGGGGGAAGGAATTGAAAATCGGTAAAAGTGAATATCGGCTTGTGTTGATTAATTGGTTTGTTTGATTTGAAATAGATGTTAATTTTATCGAACTTGATAGTATTATGTCTTAGGCCGGGCATCAATAGGAAAATGGTAGGTTGGTAGGCAAAACTTAGGGATTGTGGATTATTGAATGTTTGAAATGTTGGTTGAATGGTTTTTTGGTTTTCTCGCATTGAATAAAGTGTATCAATTCAACCAGGGAATGCCCCAAAATATTTTGTACATAAAAGATTTTCATGACGAAGGCTCGGGGCATCGGGTAGAGATCATAGTTAGGATAATTAGAATAGTTTAGGTTTTCATTTCAGTATTTTTATTTTGGACTGTAATAATTGGACTGGACATTATTTCATTTGTTTTTGTGTGGTTTATCCACTTCATAGTGTTAGATTAACCGATATACTTCATAAAGCGACCGTGGTCAAACCATAGGACTGAGAGGTGCCTAACACCTTCCTCTCGATCAACAAAATTCCTTAATCGGAATCTCTGTTTGTGGTTCAATTTTTTAGAGTCAAACTATTTTGAAAAATGATTTCCAAAGGTGACTTGGCACACCCGATTTAAGTGAAATGACGACTCTGAATTTAATTGTTAAAATCCTTTTCAAAACAAATTTTTCATCTTTTGTCACTTAATAATAAAACCATTTTCAAACTTAAAATACAATATTTTTGGTTAAAAAGGGGGTATGACAAAGAGAGTTTCTTTCAAAGAAAATATTGTGTCTTTTTCAACAAGAAAAGTAGGCTATTTTTAGCCAAAGATAAGCTACAGTAAAAGTGCTACAAAGTTGCTACACTGATACTACAGTAACACCTCCAATTATTGATACAGTGTTGCTACAATGAGCTACAGTAACACCCACAATAATTTTCAGCAATTTATTATTGATGTCATACATGACATCAATGTAGATGACTAATTGGTGATGTTAAATTGATTGAATTTCTTCTTCATAATCTGTGTTAGATTTTTTTGATGAACATTAGTTACTGGAAACTTTAACTTTGATTTGTTGGAGAATTTTTTCCATTTGTTGAATAAAATATCCTCAATTTCCTGAATTTGCTAATTGTACAGTTGCAATTAATTTCTGTTGTAAAAATGAAATTTAGGCAGCATATATTGGAGCTAAATATCTATGATTGCGTCGAAATAATTTTTCCATGTTCGGTATGTAAGCCTTCATTGAATCCTAATTTTTGTACCATTTGCAATGTCCTTGGAGATATAACCATGGAATCCCCTTTTGCCCCTTCGATTTGTAGAAGACAGATTTTTGGGAAAATACCCACAGAATATGAAACCTGTAGGAAAATTGTAAAAGTTGAGGAATTTGGTGATCATCATGAAATCTCTATATAAAATATTCATATCCTTCCTGGATTGGCGGAGGAAGGATCTCAAAATTGTGACCATAATCAGCACCATTGGTATAGGATCCACTGGGAAATTCAAAGCCAGTTGCTTTCCCAAGAGGAAAAAACCAAGAATGTTTGCCATTGTTATTTTGGAAGGTGAAGGCATTCATCCACACTCTCTGGTAGTCAAAATAGTTATAATATTGGGGATGAAAAGCTTCAGTAAGATTTTTATATTTTCCTGGATGAATACCCTATTCCTTGGGTGATATTATTAAGTTAATCCAAACCATGGTATAAGTAACATAAAATTGGGTTTGCTTAACTTTGTGGGGTTTGAATAGAAAAGACTTAGTATTTGTGAGAAAAAACTCATATCATTTTTGGGTATAGGCAGGAGTTTTTTGGATAAAATTTGTTGAAGGGATAAGTATTTGCTTAGCTACCTCCTGTGGGTTGGAGTGCCAATATTCAGGTTCAATTTGGATTAGTGGCAAAACACTATCATTTTTAAATAAGTTGGATCATCCGAGGAGGTTCCTTTACTGGAGGAAATTGGTTGTGCTATATGTGTGGAAATTGTCTTCCTTGGTATAGGAAAAATATTTAAATTATTTTTTGGAAAATTAAAGGAAACATTGATGGGGTTTTCTACCTTCACTGTATTTTTCATGGTGTTTTTACCAATCATAGAATGAGAAGATGATGCGTGGCTTGAGTCCTCCGCTTTTGAAGAAAACATTTTCTGGAAGATCTAAAAATCTTATAGATAATTCTTTCTATTGTCACCTGTCATAGTCGTTAGATCTTTAAGACCAATAAGTAAGCGCCATTATTTAGAATCATCTTCTACAACTGAGCCTCTTCTTCTTATTCTTCTTCTTCTTCAACTCAGTCAGCCCATTTCTTAGGATTGGAAATTGATATTGGATTTGGACTTGTTTGCATCATAAAAGATTGACGTATTCCCTGCATGGCATAATCAGCTGGGGTTTGATATCTTGGTTGATCTGCTTGAGCTACTTCTGTTGAAAGTTTCTTGGATGCAACTATAGTTTTTTGTTGTAGGGTAACAGATTTTTCGGTGGTCTATTCTGGGGATGGAAGAGCCGAAATTTGTGGAATTATTTCTTTTTTCTTTTTTCTAGGCATTTTGTCCTCATTTCAAGAATTCTCTAGTAAGAAAGCCTGGTATCGAGTTGGAGCTCCCTTTGAGATATTCAATATCAAAATAAAAAATAGATAAAATAACTTGCTACCAGACAAATATGTGCCTAGAGGCTAGATTTTGTACATCTTTTTGTAAAACAAATTTTGCAGCTTTACAATCTATCCTTAGTAAAAATTTTAGATTTAATAAATCAACTTGGAATTTAGAAATGCATAACACAATTGCTAAAATCTCTTTTTTGATAGTTGGATAGTTTTGTTGAGCTTTATTCCAATGCTTAGATACAAATACAACAATATGTTGCGTATCATTTTTCTTATATTTTAAAATGCCACCGTAACCTATATCTGATGCATCTATTTTAACTATTTTGAATGTAGAAGGATTAAAGAGGGACGGACAAGGGAGGTCTTCTGCCTCCAATTTGATTTCTTTGACTACCTTGGTATGGATGTTAGTCCATGGAGGAGGGGGCTTTTTCAACCTATCATGGAGTAGTTTTAATAAAGTTTTAAGTTCAGGAATAAAATCTGCTATATAATTGACACATCCTAAGAACTTTGGAGCTGTGTTTTATCTAGAATTTGATCAAGAAATTTATCAATAAATTGGACGGGCTGTTGAATAGGAGTAATATTACCTTGATCGATATTATGTTTGAGAAACATAATATTGACCTAGAAAAGACTATACTAAGTTTTGGACAAAACTAAGCCATTTTCCCTGATGACATTGAAAAAAATTCCCAAGTGTTTGAAATCCTGGTCAATTCTTGTGGAGAACACTAAGACATCACCAATATAAATGATTGTGCATTCTGAAAAGGGATTAAAAATATCATTCATTATTTTCTAAAATTCTGAAGGCGTATTTTTTAGGCCAAAGGGAATTACGTTCCATTCATATTTCCAAAATGGTACTGTAAAATTAGTTTTATATCAATCTCTTGGATCAATTTGGATATGCTAGAATCCTAATTTTACATCAAATTTTGAGCAAATTGTAGAAGCATAAAGCAGTTGGAGCAAATTATTTTTTAGGCATAGGATACCTAATCCATCGAAGGGCGTTATTTAGGGGTTTATAGTTGATAACCAAATAAGAGGTTCCTCATTTGATTTTAGAACTTTTATTGATGTAGAAAGAAGCACAATTCTAAGGGGATTATCTTGGACAGAGGATCTATTTTTAAAGAAGATCATTAATTTCCGTATGGCAATGGAATGTCAGTTCATGATTCATTTGAATCGGTTAGGCTTTAGTAGGGATAGGTTTTTCATCAAAGTAAGGTTCGTATGAAAGCCTAACCATGTATTTTTTGAGATTCCAAAATGTTGTGGTAAAATCATCACAAAGTTCTTTTTCAATCCTTGTTTCTAAGGCCTTGACCTTTGATTGAAAGGAAGATTCCTAAAGTTGTTGTTACAGTCTTCAAAATGTTATTTCTTCCTTAAGGATATTGATTTGAGCCATTTTATTTTTCATAAAGGACAAAACTTTTGTATAGAAGGCTTTTCAAATGGGAGAAACATATTTTTGTCTTCAGTAATTATTGCCACATGAGTGACCTTGAAAGGGATGAGGATTTCAATGAATAGAGTGCCTAGTAGTACATGACTGGTTATATCCTTTACTAGGACAAAGGAGGTCGAGGATTACAAAAGAAAATTTCCTAGGGAATTTCATATTTTGACATTGGAAAGTTTTTAACTAATTTCTAATCTACTATCATTTGCAGCTCTAAGGGCTTTCTTAGTATTTTCAATGTATTTTGTAGGGATAAGTCCCTCTTGGATGCAATTGATATTGACACCAGTCAAATAAGAAAATGATACCTAGGATAAATGACTTATTGATGATCAAGGTTATCTGAGTATGCCATCTCCTGATGGATATTCTTGTAATATGTTAAACAAGAAAATCCCCTTTTTCTATTTCTGGATTCACTGGATCGGCGACGTCTATTGATTGAGATTGTTTAACCTTTGTAGAAAATTGTAGTAGGATAAGTTGATCTAAGTCTTGTCTAGCATTTATTTCCTTAACTTCTTCTTTAAGGAGTAGTATTTTAGATTGAAGACCTTGGATAGTTACTACCCTAGATTTACTAGATGGGAATCTATTCAGAACGTCAGTGATGTTTTAAGTATTTGCAATCTGGGGATGAGAAAATACACCAAACAAAGGTTTACAATGCTTATCTAAAGCTCTTTTAAAATGGTGTAGATAATAATTTTTTTGATCAAAATCTTGCAAATTGATAATTATTTCTAGGAAGAGATCTTGTTCTTTTGTTTGAACATTGCTCTTAGGTTGGTCTTCTTGGTCAAACTAGGATGACTCCAAGTCATCATTTTTTATTTGGTTGAACTCTTGTTCAAATTTTTCATTAGCACTATCGGAGTATCCACTTTCTTCTAATAAGAGATGTTGGATTTGGCTAAGAACAGAATCATCAGGGTTAAGGTTTCTAACTTTTTAGACAATTTACAATATTTTGCAATATGACCAGGTTTTCCACACCTATAACAGTTGCCATTATTGGAGGAAGGAAGCGTTGATTTCGCTATTGAACTCTGTTTAGGATGAGAAGATTTTGGTTTTCGGGAAAAATCCGTCTTAGTAGTATAAATTTCCCTTTTCGAGGTTGTTTTTATATAAGCCTTCTTCCTACAAGGGGGTAGGCTGAATTGTTTACAAAAACTCCCTAAATCTCATAAGTCTTGAATAATGGAGAGGAAGAAGTGGACAAGCTCTGATGGTTTAAGAGATAAAGATGGTTTTGAAATCAAATATTCTCCAAGAGTAGTATTAATATACTTATTCATATAGTTATTTTGTTCAAGAAGATTTTTAATATCTTTGTCGATAATCGGTTCGTTTAAGATTTCCACTTGAAAGGTAAAGCAATGACTGAGCTATCAGTATGAGAAATAGTAAAACCTTATGATGGTGGAAGTACAGCGGTGATATCAATCCTGTTTAGGGGTTTCCATTTTTTTAAAACAATCATTGATTTAGAAAAAGAAAAATCTAATTGATTATATTCGGTATAGGCATCAAACCATTCTACGAAATTAATTTATTTTTGGACAAAATTTAAAAATTAATCATAAATTTCTTAGATACTTTTTCTCTCAATTTTTTGAAGTGATTCAAAAACCAAGTTCGTTTTGAATTATTTTTAGATGAAGAAAATTATATTTTAAGTATTTCCTTATCAATGTGAAAGTCTTAACTTAAAACCCCTAGCTCTCCACCTAAGGCCGAGTAGGTTGGTGATTGAGGTAGATCATCATGGATTTCAGTAGGAGGTGTTTCCAAAATATTTGGACCATGGAATTCTAGATTTGAAGTTAACAGTCTCAGTCTAGTAGAAAATGAATAAACAAAATTCCTAGCCGTCTGTATCTCAGGAAGAACTGACAGGGAGCTAGAGACCCTTTGGCTAAGATATCTCTAGAAGAAGATAGAGACAGTTCTGTGGAGAATTGTCGTATTTGAGACACTATAGTACTCTCAAGCTTTTCTACTAGATTTTCCACTTGTAACATCCAACTTTGAGGCAAGGATACCTGATTCCAGGAGATTAGCTTGGGAATCGACAATTGAGACCATTGAAGATCCGCTTGGAAAAGGACAGTTTCTCCTTTCTAGTTATTTTTCATAGCACCAGAGCCAAAGACAGTATTCATGGACTTACACTGGACTCTAAAAATAGTTGCTACTGGGAGAAACCTAAATTTGGTCTTATAGTTGGATGTCTTAACATTGATTGTTAAAGAATCTAATATATTTAGATCCTTTAAGGATACATAAAATTTAGAAAATAGTCAAAATAAATTAGACCATTACAAATGCTAGTTTCGACCATTCCTAGCAAGGAATCATTGAAGTTTAGAAACCTGGAGTCTCTATGACAAAGGAGAAGGGAGGTATCTAAACCTAGTAATTGAGGTTATCATACTTTTGCATACATCTCTCTATAGTTTTGTAATTAAGAAGTTTGATAATCTTATGATCAGATTCAAGAGGGATGGTTTGTTCAACATTTGAAATATGGTAGTCACTTGTTAGAGACTACCATCTAGAAGAAGCCTTATAAATTTGGTCTTAAGGATGTCTGGGAATTTGCCAGTCATCAATTCAGTGTTGTAAATCAGAGAAACTGATCTCTTCTTTGAGCTTTGAATTAGGATGATTGTAGGAAGTTGAAATGGATGAAGAGGATGAGGAGTTTTTAGAAGTAGAAGAGAAAGGACAAATGAATGCCATAGAAAATTTCCAAGAGAGTGATTTAAAACAACAACAATAATAACTTAAATTCTTTCTATTCTTGGATCAAGATACCATTAGATTCCATAAAGAAAAATATTCAAGTATTTAACTCAATACTATATGGGAGAGTCAGATCTGGTAATTAAATTAGTGGAATTTTGTCTCAATTCAATTAGTATTATCTAGATCAATTTAGCTAAAAGGTTCTTCCATTGGATTGTATAAAGGTTAAAAATAACCATTTGTAAGTTCGTTAAGTCTTCATCAGCAATCCAGCCATTAATACTTAGAAACCTTGACCTTGATGATTCTATTCTTATTCAGATCCTACATCTTTTATTAGAAGAAAGTGGAGTTTCCGATAGTGATAATGACGAATTTGAACAATAGTTGTGAATCAATCTATTAGAATTACCAGAATCTATTTTATGAAAGGATCATTTTGAAGATAGTACTGTGCTCTCCAACAGCAAAAAACTATGGTTAGTCCTTATGCAAATTTTATCAAAAAACTCTTGTTTGTACCTTTTGTTTGATAGTTGGATAGTTTAGTAGATATTTATTCCAATTCTTAGATGTAAATGCAAAAATATGATCCTTATCATTTTTATTTTATTCTAAAATGCCACTGTAACCTACATCTGATGCATTTGTTTCAAGTATTTTGAATGCAGAAGGATAAAGAATGGATAGGCAAGGGAGGTCTTTTGCCTTTAATTTGATTTCTTTGATTGCCTTGGTATGAATGATAGTCCACAGATAAGGAGGCTTTTTCAACCCATCATGGAGTGGTTTTAACAAATTGTTAAGTCCAGGAAGAAAATCTATTATATAATTGACACATTCTAAGAACCTTTGGAACTATGTTTTATCTAGAATTTGATCGGGAAATCTATCAGCAAATTGGATGGACCATTGAATAGGAGTAATAGTACCTTGATAGATATTATGTCCGAGAAACCTAATATTGACCTGTATAAGACTATACTTAGTTTTGTAAAAAACTAAGCCATTTTCCCTGATGACATTGAAGAAAATTCTCAAGTGTTTGTAATGTTGGTCAATGCTTATGGAGAACATTAAGACACCATAAATATAAACTATTATGAATTTTGAAAAAGGATTAAAATTATCTTTCATTATTTTTAGAAATTTTGAAGGCGCATTTTTTAGGCTAAAGGACATTACATTCCATTCATATTTCCCAAATGGTATTGTAAAAGCAGTGTTATATTGATCTCTTGGATCAATTTGGATTTGCCAGAATCCTGATTTTACATCAAATTTTGAGAAGATTGTAGCAGCATAAAGTGGTTGGAGCAAATCGTTTTTGTTTGGAATAGGATACCTAATCCATCAAAGAGTGGTATTTAGAGGTTTACAATTGATTACCAAATGAGTTACACCTCCTTCGGTTTCAGAACTTTTATTGACATAAAAAGCAACATAACTCTAAGGGGACTTACTTGGTGAGATGGTTTATTTTGGAAGAAGATCATTGATTTTTGTCTAGAAATGGATTGTTAGTTCATGATTTGAATTGGAAGGGCTTTGGTGGGGACATTGGTTTCATCAAAGTCAGGTTCGTAAGAAAGTGTGAACATGTGTTTTGGAATGTTGTGGGAAAATCAGCACAAAGATTTTTTTTTCAATCTTTGTTTCTAAGGCCTTGACCTTAGATTGAAAGGAAGATTCCTAAACCTGTTGTTGCAATCTTCGAAATGTTATTTCTTCCTTAAGGAAATTTATTTTAGCCTCTTTGTTTTTCAAAAAGGATAAAACGTTTATGATGGGAGGTTTTTCAAATGGGAGAAACATATTAGATTCAATAGTTATTCCCACATAAGTGACCCTAAAAGGGATGAGAGTTTCAATGAATAGAGTGCCTAGTATTACAGGACTAGTTATATCCTTTACGAGGACAAAGGAGGTAGAGCATGATAAAAGCAAATTTCCTAGGTAATTTTGTATTTTGACATTGGAAAGTTTGTTACTAATTCCTAATCTACTACCATTTGTGGATCTAAGGGCTTCCTTAGTTTTTTGAAAGTATTTTGAAGGGATAAGTCCCTCTTGGATGCAATTGAGATCGACACCTATATCAAACAAGAAAATGATATCTAGAATAAATGAATTATTGATGATCAAGGTTATTCGAGTATTCCATCTCCTCATGGATATTCTTGTTGATAAATTTCTCTGCTTTTACAATTCTCCTACAGGTTTCATATTCCACTGATAATTTCCCAAAAGTTAGCCTTCCACAAATTGGAGGGGCAAAGGGGGCTTCCATGGTTAGCCCTCCAAGGCCATTGCAAATGATAAAAAAAATTAGGATCCAATGAAGGCTTATGTACCAGACATAGAAAAATGGTTCTGATGAAATCCTAGATATCTAGCTCCACTAAATGCTGCCCAAATCTCATTTTTACAACAGAAATCAATTGCAGCAGCACAATTAGCCATGTCAGAAAATTGAGAAGATTTTATTCAACAAATGGAAAAGGGTCTCCAACAAATCAAAGCAAAAGTTCCCATCAACCAACCTTCATAAAAATAATCTAACATAGATGAATAAGAAGAAATTCAATCAATTTGACATCACCAATTAGTTATGAACATTGATGTCATGCATGACATCAACAACCAATTGCTGAAAATTATTGTGGGTTTTACTGTATCTCACTATAGCAATAATTAAAGGTGTTACTATAGCTTCACTGTAGCAATAAGGTAGCACTTTTTATGTAGCTTATTTTTGGCTATATATATACTACTTCTTGTAACGATCCGAGACTATCCCCTAGCCGTAACACAATGCTTGGAATCACAAGTTATCCCAAGCTAACCCATGAACTAACATACTGCTTGAGCAAATAATTTAGAATGTATGAAATAGTTAAGTTTGCTATGCAGAAATATAATTATGGCATAATCTGGATAATTATAATACTAATAAATTTTACATCCTGATAAAATTAAAGTGAGAACTAGAATTTACATTTCATGACTCTGACTGACTATCTATTCAGCCTTTACTATACTGACTATAAATAGCTAGGACATGCCCCCAACTACCATAAATCAATACATATGAATAATCAAAGAACAATAGATGAACTGCTACTGACTGGAGTCCCCAAAATAAGAGAACTCATCACCTGCTGGCTGGAAGCTACAAACTATCTAATTATGATGTATAAGCTATAATACCTACATTATGAGATAATGTAGTGTATAGACATATATGTGGATCAGTACTTTTAGAATGTACTAAGCAAGTGGGGGTGAATTCAATAAGTAAAATTGATTAGGAACATAATCTTAAAACATGCATGCTAAGTGCAAGTAGACTCACCAAGAGACTGAAATAAAGTAAAAAATGAAGTATCTTAAAACATGAGTAACAAACATAATTTGATAAGCTAGTGAATCGGTACACTTAGTTTCTTATAATCTTTACTTTTGTAAAATAAGTAGAACTGAAGCTGGGAAGTGGTAACACATGAATACTGTTTGAAAATCTCATGTAAAACTGAATATGCTATAAAATGAACTAAGGATCATGTATCGATAATTAATATGAAAAACATGAATAAGTAAAATCTGAGAATGCAATACCAAGAATAAACATGTAATGAAATAATCTAAAATCTGAATAACAACAATCTGTATAACTAAACATCTAAAATCTGTACACTTGGTTATGCAAGCTTGAACTGATCAATTCTAAAGACTTCACAGAGACTGTGGGAGCTAGCTATAACTGATATGCCCCATTCTAAGCTATCGGTGTCCAGCCTGTAACCCCAGTTGGAAGGGTGTTTGTACCTTTATAGGGGTACCAACACATGAATGACGATGTGGATCCACAAGTATGATGTCCCAATGGACGAGGGTGTCATACCTATACTGATGGGGGACTCCTCAAAATCTACAATGGTGTCGTAGGTATGGAACTTAGGAACGGCTACCAATGACTTATACCTCTACTGGCGGGGGTGCCTCCATCCCTATGTTCACTTGGTGGTAAGTGTTGCTCCCAACTGAAATACTTTCGTATTATTGTTTGTTTAACATGACATGGCATTGTACTTGTAAGTGCTCATCCTGAAGATGACATTCTGAATATGAAGTTAAAACCCTGGTCTGACTGGCTCATTACTTCAAAAACCATGTAAGGATACATAGGTATTGGATATTCATAACCTACCAGCACTTAATGATTATAAAAATATGAAAACAACATTTAAACGGTAATAAAAAATCATAATTCAGAGACCCAAAGGTAGTAAATTTCAAGAACCATTGAAGTACATGAATTTGAACATAGGAAGGTATAAATCATGGGAAAACAACATGCTTATAAGTTTTAAATTCATAAATACATGGATTCAATAAATATATACATAAGGACTCGAAATTTAAAGCATTACATGACCTAATTTACATGGAATTATAAGAGGACATGGATTGGATTCAATTTACCAAGGAAAAGCATGGATTGAATTCATCTTAAATATGTGAAATTCCACAATGTAAGAAAACTCGTACTTTAATCAAAGATAAGGTTTTTGGACTCAATGGGTGAAAGGAACGCATTGATGAATACTCCACATACCTTAATTGAACAAATTCTTAAAGAAACTTGAAATTGGAACTTGAACACTTGAATTCTTGAGATAGAAAGCTTGAATCTTGGGACTTGAATGATGAACTTGTGAAAGAAACCTTATTCTTAATGTTTTCTTGAATATTCTTGAACTTGGAAGCTTGAATTCTTAGATTTCTTGGGGGGAAAGGGTTTGGATTTTTTGTTCTTGGGAAGGAAAGGGTTTATATTTAGATTTGACGATGAAAAGTGAGCAAATAATGCCCTTTTGGTATTTTAATCCATCACTTGGGTGCTTGGGCAAGGGGAAATGACTAAAACTCACTTTGTGCTTGTATTTACGGATGCAGGAAAACATTACTCCACTTCGTGGAGATAAACGCGGTAACTTAGTCCCGAGTCGCAACGCTATCACGATAGCTTACTAGTTCTCACATAAATAATCATAACTTTTTGCTCGGGTATCGGATTAAGTTTAAATAGGTATGATTATAAAGATAATTCAATTATCTACAATTTGTTGGGTTTCAAGATGAAATATTACATATATATAAAAGGTTATACACGTTCGAAATTGACCCTTATAGAATCGAATAGCAAAATTTGGCCAAATCAAAGTCTTTTAGCTCAACTTTGCTCTAAGTGATTCCTATGACATTATTCACCTCGAAAGCACTTCACATACTAGGATAAAGATCATGACACATGTATTTAAAGATAAATCATGGTATTAGAGTTTACACACGTAGAAACAACGGTTCAATTTCTAGCTCAAGAATGCAGGGTGTTACATTATCTCCTCCTTGGAATCTTTCATCCTCAAATGAGACTGAGAATACTAAGGTAACTGCGACCGTATACTGAACATGTATGACTTGGAACATGATTGCATAACTGAGTCTGAGCATGACACATGAACTGAACAGATTTCCAGAATACATGCAATGACATGAGAATGGTTTTAAGACTAAGATGGAAACGAGAGAGTCAACTTATGAGTAACCATTACCTTAGGATGGATCTGGTTTAGTGAAGAAAAGTTGAGAGGTTTAGGACATGAAAAATTGGGGCATTACTATATCTCCTCCTTGGGATCATTTATCCCCCGAATGATACTGGCTTGGGTGAAATACTAAGGAAAGACTAAGATGATGTACGAGATACTTATGAATTGAATCATGACTGAATATCTTAATCTGAAACAAGATGCCTGAACTAAAACGAATTCACAATTTACATGGATGCAAACAGATTACCTCTTGGAATTGCAAAACTCATAAAACTTTAGATAGTAAGACTAGATTGAATGATGGAAAAACCATAGGAACTTGCCTGCTTGACTGCTAAAACTGAACTGTTGGCTATACGAACTAAATTATACTGAAATCTTATAATGAATGTGAGTACTTCTTCAACACTCTTTGCAAGAAGTTCTAATAAATTAGGGAGCAAAAAATTCTTGGGCATGATCTGAATATGATATTTGAGTAAGGAATCTTAATATGACTATCACTCTGTAACATGGAAATAGGCCTATGAAACATAGTTGGGACAAAAGTATTAGGCCTTAGGTAATGCAACTGCTACTTTCAAGCTTAGACATACTTCTCAAATACTCTCTCAACTATATATTTCCCCTTCAATACTATACATAACACCATAATACTAGTTTGAACCATAAAGTCAATACCCCATACGTGTTTCACATCTTCATCTCAAGAATAATTCTTCTTACCATTTCAGCAAATAAATTCAACCTCTTATGAGGAATCACTAACACACAATGCACCGATCCACTTATATATACCAACATGACATTCAACCCTATCATTATAACCACATATAAACATTTACTCAATCAACCCATTTTGGAACCTTACCGTATTTTCTAATACCTCTTGTCAATAACAACTTCCATATACTATCCTCGAGAAGACACTCCTAGAATTTTTTTAACTAACCATGACATTTACCAAAAGCCTTGCCTCACTCATACAACCTAAAATAAAATAAGCATACTATAATCATTCCTTAAAATGAAACATTTAATCTCTCACATCTAAACAAATTACTCATCACCACTATCATTTCATAAGGAGAGGTCACTGAAAGATAGAACATAAGGACCTGAAGCATTGAAAAATACTATGCATAACTTGGACACTTAACTGAGGCCTGAGGAATAGGGTATTCATTATATGGACTAGTTACAGAGATCAAAACTGAGGGTATACATGACATAATTTGAATTTCACTGGTCATTAAGGGTGTACCATGAGTACCTAGAACTGAATATTCTATAAAGCATAAGTACATGAGTCATGATTTGTATGACCTAAGTTTAGAGTTCATAAATTCATGGAATATGATTCGTACTCCTGAGTGAGCTGGAACTCCTCATACTAGAAACTGGAAGTGTGTATCATTTTTATGGCAAATGCATGATATGAGCTATGATCGTGGAGCTAATATGTAAGTCATGAGTAGATATCGTGATGACTGAAGTAGCAAACTTTTCACTGAGTAAGAATGGGTTGGACATCGTCCTCCCCTACTATTTCTCTACAACACACTAGACTCACTATAAGAATTTGAGAGCCAGACTTGGCTCCTTGTTCTATTATCTCCCTCTTAGCTTTAATCCATCATTCTAAGTTTGTAAACCCCTTAATAATCTCTAAACTAAAATACAATCACTTTAATCTAGAGTCTGAGATAGAACAATACAAATAAATAGTAAATTCAATCTGAAAGTATAAAACTCGCTATAATTACCTCCTTCTGTGATACAACTCTTATCTTTCTATAGCCTCAATAGTCATCATATAATAACTTGAACACTTAATAATGCAGAATCTTCATGAGTATCCACAACCTGAGTTCACAACACCTAGAACTTCGAATCTTTGTTCTATTATCTTAATATTCCATATGGATATCCCCAAGTATTTAATAAACCATACTACCTTCCTTGATATCATGCTAATATCACATCTCTAAACTTATATTTTCCCCTAAACCATGAGAATTTTCATTCCACCAACATACCTATTACCATCAACCTATAACCCATAAGATAGCTGATAAGAACATCATATACTACATAGCCTCATTCATACTTAACAACTCAAGGGTACTATCTAAGCACACACACTATTACAACTTAGAAATAATACAATCCTACATCACCTTGGCTACACCTCCAGATCATACATACATCATCATACTTAATTTCAAATCAACAACTTAAATTCTTACATGCACTGTTTCAAGCCTACTGATTCACCTTTCATACAACTAGCCTATGGATACTTAATCTACTAAATCTACCTAAACACTATCCCCACTTTACTACTACTAAACTTCTTGGTTTATGCTTCTAACTCTAGATCATATCCTGTTATAGGATCTAAGAGCACATATAACTTTAGATTAGTGCACGATTTTCATGAACATTAATGAAATCTTTCAAATTTTGGAACTTAAAAGAACTAATGGGATACTTTTGAGACTGCGTGTAATCCCATAACTGTCTGTGGGGAATGTTTGGGAAAACTTCATCTGTAAGAATTTAAGCTAGCAATTTCTATTGCCTTAACAATAAGACAGAGATGGTATGAATGGATTAATGTAGGAATATTCATAAGTTCCTTAGAGAAAACTTCTACTGCATGATCTCAGTTATAAAGAAGGGAAATATTTCTTAAATACCCGGCAGCCTCTTGAAGAAAAGTACAAACATCTCCATACCATTCCATAAGACTCTACTAGACATGACTTAATAGACACCCTAGGACACTTGAACTTTGGGATCTGGTAATATGTTTGTCATGACCGAGACTACCCCCTAGTCGTAACATGGTACTTGGAACCACAAGTGATCCCAAGTTAACCCATGAACTGGCATACTGCTTGAGAAACTAATTTAAAATATATAAAATAGTTAATTTTGGTAGAAGGAAATATAATTATGGTATAATCTGGATAATTATAATACTGATAAAGTTTACATCCTGATAAAACTGAAGAGAGAACTAGAATTTACATTTTATGACTCTGGCTGATTATTTATGAAGCCTTTAGTATACTGACTAAAAATAGCTGGGACATGTCTCCAACAACCACAAATCAATACATATAAATAATCAAATAAAAATACATGAACTACTACTAACTGGAGTTCCTAAAATAAGAGAACTCATCACCTGCTGGCTGAAAGATGCAAACTATCTAATTATGATGTGTAGGCTACAATTGGTACCAACATTATGAGATAATGTAGCACATAAACATATATATGGATCAGTACTTCTGGAATGTACTGAGTAAATGGGGTGAATGCAATAAGTAAAATTAATTAGGAACGTAATATTAAAACATGTATGCTAACTGCAAGTAGACTCACCAAGACACTGAAAGAAACTAAAAGTTAAAGTATCTTAAAACATGAGTAACAAACATAATTTGATAAGTTGGTGGATCACTACACTTAAGCTGGTGAATTACTACACTTTGTTTAATAAAATCTTACTTTTGTAAAATTAATAGAACTGAAGCTAGAAAGCATTAAAACATGAATACTATATGTAAATCTCATGTAAAGTAGGACAGTCTGTAAAACTAAACTAAGGATCATGTATGGATAATTACTGTGAAACATATGAACATGTAATATCTAAGAATGCAAGACTAAGCATATACATGTACCTAAATAATCTAAAATCTTAATAACTGAACATCTAAACTCTGAACACTTAGTCATGCAAGCTTGAACTGATCTATTCTGAAGACTGTACGGAGACTGTAGGAGCTATCTATAACCATCATAGCCCAATCTGAGCTATCGGTGTCCAACCTTTAACCCCAGTTGGAAGGGTTATGGTAACTTGCCAGGGGTACCAACACATGAATGATGATATAGAACCATAAGGCTGATGTCCCGAAGGATGAGTGTGTCATGCTTCTACTGATAAGGGACCCCTCATAATCTACGGTAGCGCCGTAGGTACAGAACTTAGGGATTGATACTAACGACTTATGCCTCTATTTAAGGGAGAGTCTCCATCCCTACATTCACTTGGTGCTAAGTGTTACTCCTAACTGAAAGACGTTGGTATTATTGGTTGTTTAACATAACATGGTACTATACTTATAAGTGCTCAGCATGAACATGACATTCTGAATATGATATTAAAACCATGGTCTAACTGACTCATTACTTAAAAATAGAAACCATGAGAAGACACCTAGGTATCAGGTGTTCATAACCCGCCAGCACTTAATGATTACAAAAATACAAAAACAACATTTAAACGGTAATAGAAAATCATAATTATGAGCCCAAAGATGGTAAATTTCAATAACCACTGAAGTACATAAATTTGAACATAGAAAGGTGTAAATCATGGAAAAACAACATGCTTACATGTTTTAAATTAATAATACATGGATTAAAAAAAATGTACATAAGGACTAGAAATTTGAAGCATTACATGACCTAATTTGCGTGGAATCATAAGAGGACATGGATTGAGTTCAATTTACTAAGGAAAAGAATGGATTGAATTCATCTTGAATATGTAAAATTCGACAATGGATAAAAAAACTCATACTTTAATCAAAGAGAAGGTTTTGGGGATCAATAGGCGAAAGGAACCCATTGATGAATACCCCACATACCTTAATTGAACAAATTCTTGAATAAACTTGAAAATTGGAACTTGAACCCTTGAATTCTTAAGGAAGAAAGCTTGAATCATGGGACTTGAATGATGAACGTGTGAAAGAAACCCTATTATTGATGTTTTATTGAAGATTCTTGAACTTGGAAGCTTGAATTCTAGGATTTCTTGAGGGAAAAGGGTTTGGATTTTTTTTTTCTTGGGAAGGGAAGGGTTTACATATGGATTTAATGATGAAAAATGGAAAATAATGCCCTTTTAGTGTTTTAATTCACTTGGGTTCTTGGGGTAAGGGGAAATAATGAAAATGCCCTTTGTGCTTGTATTTATGAATGCAGGAAAACATTACTCCACGTCGTGGAGCTATAAATGGTAACTTAGTCCCACGTCGCGATGCTATTGCGGCAACTTACTAGTTCTGACAAAAGTAATCATAACTTTTTGCTTAGGTATCGAACTAAGGAAAAATTGGTATTGTTGGAAAGCTTGTTACATAATTTACAATTTGGTGGGTGGTGAGACAAAATATTCCATATATATAAAAAGTCATACATGTTCAAAGTTGACCCTTATAGAATCAAATACCAAAATTTTGCCGAATCAAAGTCTCTTAGCTCAACTTTGCTCTAAGTAATTCCTATGACATTCTTCACCTCGAAAGCACTTCACATACTAGGATAAAAATCAAGACACATGTATTTTAAGATAAATCATAGGATTAGAGTTTACACACGTGGAAACAACAGTTCAATTTATAGCTAAAAAATGTGGGGTGTTACATTATCTCCCCCTTTAGAATCATTCGTCCTCAAATGAGATTGGATAGACTGAGAATACTAAGGTAAATGCGACCGTATACTAAACATGCATGACTTGGAACATGATTGTATAACTGAGTCTAAGCATGAAACATGAACTAAACAGATTTCATGAATAAGTGCAATGACATAAGAATGGTTAAAAGGCTGAGATAAAAATAAGAGAGTCAACTTATGAGAAACCATTACCTTAGGTTGGATCTGGTTTCATGAAGAAAAGTTAAGAGGTTTAGGACATGAAATCTCGGGGTATTAAAACTCTCCTCCTTAGGATCATTTATCCCGCGAATGATACTAACTTGGATGAAATCTAAGGACAGACTAAGATGATAGATAAGATGCTTAAGAACAGAATCATGAATGAATATCTGAATCTGAAACATGATGCATAAACTAAACTGAATTCACAATTTACATGGATACAAACAAATCACCTCTTGGAATGGCCATATTCATGAAACTTCTAATAGTAACACTAGATCGAACATAGAAAAACCATGGGAACTTTCCTGCTAAAACTGAATTGCGGGCTATACAAACTAAATTATGTTTAAAGCTTATACTCAATGTGAGTATTTCTTCAACACTTTTTGCATAGCATTAGGGAGAAAAGAATTCTTGGGCGAGTTTGGAATCTTAATATGACTATCACTCTGTAACATGGAAATAAGCCTATGAAAAATAAGCTGGGATAAAAGTATTAGGCCTTAGGCAATGCAACTGCTACTTTCAAGCTTAGAAAAACTTCTCAAATACAACCGCAACTATATGTTTCCCCTTCAATACTCTAATAACACCATAATACTAGTCTGAACCTTGAATTCAATACCCCATATATGTTTCACATCTTTATCTCAAGAATAATTCTTCTTACCACTTCAACAACTAAATTCAACCTCTTATGAGGAATTCACTAATAAACAATGCACCCATCCACTAATATATACCAACATGACAGTCAAGCCTATCATTATAACCACATATAAACATTTGGTTAATTAACCCATTTTGGAACTTTACCTTATTTTCTAACACCTCTTGTCAATAGCAACTTCCATTCACTATCCCTAAGAAGACACATCTAGAATTTTATTCAACTAACCATGACTATACCAAAAGCCAGGCCTCACACTTCCTTCACTCTTACAACCTTAAATAAAACAAGCTTACTATAATCATTCCTTAACAAGAAATACTTACTCTCTCACATCTAAAAAAATATCTCATCACCACTATCATTTTATAAGGAGAGGCCACTAAAAGTTAGAACATGAGGACCTGAAGCATAAAAGAATACTATGCATTACTTAGACACTTAACTAAGGCCTGAGGAATAGATTATCCATGATACGGACTAATTACAGATATTAAAACTGAGTATATGACATGATCTGAATTTCACTAATCATTAAGGGTATACCATGAGTACCTGGAACTAAACATTCTATAAAGCATGAGTACATAAGTCATGAGCTAAATGACCTATGTTTGGAGTTCATAAATTCATGGAATATGAATCATACTACAGAGTGAACTGGTACACCTTATACTAGAAACTGGAAGTGTACATGATTTTTATGGCAAATGCATGAATATGAGCTATGATCATGGAGCTCACATGTAAGTCATGAGTAGATATCCTGATGACCGAAGTAGAAAACTTTTCATTGAGATAAGAATGGGTTACACATCTTCCTTCCCTACTTTTACTCTACAACACACCAGCCTCACTATAAGAATTTGAGAGGCTGACATTGTTCCTAGGTCTATCATATCCCCCTTAGTTGTAACCCTTCATTATAAGTTTGTGGACCCCTTAATAAACTCTAAACTAAACTGAAATCACTTTACTCTAGAGTCTGAGATATAACAATACATATAAATAATAAACTCAACCTGAAAGTGTAAAACTTGCTGCTAGTACCTTCTTCTATGATACAACTCTTATCTTTCTATAGCCTCAATAGTCATCATATAATAACTTGAAAACTTACTAACTTAGAATCTTCATGAGTATCCATAACCTGAGTTCACACACCCTAGAACATCAAATCTTTTTTCTATTTGCTCAATCTTCCACATGGATATCCCCAAACCTTTAATGAACCATACTAACTTCCTTGATAGCATGCTAATATCACATCTATAAACTTATATTTTTTCCTAAACCATGTGAATTGTCATTACACCAACATACCCAACATCATCAACCTATAACCCAAAAGTTAGCTGATAAGAACATCATATGATACATAGCCTTATTCACACTTAACAACTCAATGGTACTAACTCAGCACAAACACTATGAAAACTTAGAAATAATACAATCCCATATCACCTTGGGTTTACCTCTAGATCATCATTTATTCATCATACCTAATTTTGAATTAAGAAATTAAATTATTGCATACACCGTTTCAATCCTAATAATTCACCTTTAATACAACTAGCCCTATGGATACATAATCTACTAAATCTAGCTAAACACTATCCCTACTTTACTGTTGCTAAACTTCTGGGTTCATGCTTCTAACTCTAGATCATATGATGTAGGATTCTAAGAAAGGATCTGGGTGCACATATAACTTTAGCTTAGTGCATAATTTTCATGAACATGAATGAAATCTTTCAAACTTTAGAACTTAAAAGCACTGATGGGATATTTGTAAGCCTGCATACAATCCCATAACTGTCTGTGGGGACTGTTTGAGAAAACTCTATCTGTAAGAATTTAAGCTAGCTATTTCTATTACCTTAAGAATAAGAAAGAGATAGTATGAATAGATTAATATAGAAATCTGCATAAGTTCCTTAGAGAAAACTTCTACTGCATAATCTGAGGTATAAAAAAGGGGAAATATTTCTTAAATGCCATGTAGCCTCTTAAAGAAAAGTACAAACATCTCCATACTATTCTGCAAGACTCCACTAGACACCTTAGGACACTTGAACTCTGTGTTCTGATACCAAGTTTTTCATGACCGAGATTACCCCCCAGTCATAACACGGTACTTGGAACCACAAGTGATCTCAAACTAACCCATGAACTAGCATACTGCTTGAGCAACTAATTTAGAATATATAAAATAGCTATGCTTGGAATACAAAAATATAATTATGGCATAATCTGGATAATTATAACACTAATAAAGTTTACATCCAAATAAAATTGAAGAGAACTAGAATTTATATATTATGACTCTAACTGACTATTTATGAAGCCTTTACTATACTGACTGTAAATAGCTAGGACATGCCTCCAATTATCAAAAATCAATACATATGAATAATCAAAGAAGAGTACATGGACTACTACTGACTGGAGTCCCTAAAATAAGAGAACTTATCACCTACTAGTTGAAAGCTGCAAATTGTCTGATTATGACATGTAGGCTACAACTGGTACCTACATTATGAGATAATGTAGCACATAAACATATATGTGGATTAGTAATTTGGAATGTACTGAGTAAGTAGGGGTAAATGTAATAAGTAAAACTAATTAGGAACATAATCTTAAAACATGCTTGCTAAGTGCAAGTATACTTACCAAGAGACTGAAATAAACTGAAAGCTGAAGTATCTTAAAACATGAGTAACAAACATTATCTAATAAGCTGGTGAATCACTACACTTAAGCTGGTGAATAACTACACTTAGTTTCTTAAAATCTTTAGTTTTGTAAAAATAATAAAACTAAAGCTAGAAAGTGGTAAAACATGAATACTGTATGTAAATTTCATTTAAAGTAGGGCATGTTTTAAAACTGAACTGAGGATCATGTATGGATAATTAACTTGAAACACATAAACATGTAATATATGAGAATACAAAACCAAGCATATACATGTACCAAAATAGTCTAAAATCTGAATAACTACAATATGTACAACTGAACATCTGAACTCTATACACTTTGCTATGTAAACCTGAACTGATCTATTTTAAAGACTTCACAGAGACTGTGGGAGCTAGCTCTAACCGACATGCCCCAATCTGAACTATCGGTGTTCAACCTGTAACCTCAGTTGGAAGGGTGTTGGTGCCTTGCCAGGGGTACCAATACATTAATAATGATGTGGGTCCACAAGGATGATATCCCGAAGGACGGCGGTGTCATGCCTCTACTGATAGGGGACCCATCATAATCTATGGTGGCGCCGTAGGTCTGGAACTTAGGGACTACTTCTAATGACTCATGCCTCTACTTAAGGGGGAGTGGACATCCCTACGTTCTCTCGGTACTAAGTTTTACTCCTAACTGAAAGAATTTGGTACTATTGGTTGTTTAACATGACATGGTACTGTACTTGTAAGTGCTCAGCATGAACATGACATTCTAAATATGATATTAAAACCATGGCCTGACTGACTTCATTACTTGAAAATAGAAACCATGTAAAGATACATAGGCATCAGGTGTTCATAACCCACCGACACTTAATGATTACAAAACTATAAAAACAACATTTAAATGGTAATAGAAAATAATAATTATGAGACCCAAAGATAGTAAATTTCAATGACCACTGAAGTACATGAATTTAAACATAGAAAGGTGTAAATCATGGAAACACAACATGCTTAAATATTTTAAATTCATAATACATGAATTCAATAAATATATACATAAGGACTCGAAAATTAAAGCATTACATGACCTAATTACACAGAATCATAAGAGGTCATGGATTGAGTTTAATTTACTAAGGAAAGGCATGGATTGAATTCATATTGAACATGTGAAATTCCACAATGGAAGAAAAACTCATACTTTAAACAAAGAAAATGGTTTTGGGCTCAATGGGTGAAAGAAATTCATTGATGAATACCTCGCATACCTTAATTGAACAAATTCTTGAATAAACTTGAAATTGAAACTTAAACCCTTGAATTCTTGAGGAAGAAAGTTTGAATCATGGGACTTGAATGATGAACTTGTGAAAGAAACCCTATTATTGATGTTTTCTTAAAGATTCTTGAACTTGGAAGCTTGAATTCTGGGATTTCTTGGGGAAAAGGGTTTGGATTTTTTGTTCTTGTGAAGGGAAGGATTTACATATGGATTTAATGATGAAAAGTGGGAAATAATGCCCTTTTGGTGTTTAAATTCAACACTTGGGTTCTTGGGGCAAGGGGAAATAACTAAAATGCCCTTTGGACTTGTATTTACGAATGATAAAAACATTACTCTACGTCACAAAGCTAGATGCGTAACTTATTCCCTCGTTGCAGCACTATCTTTGCAGCTTACAGGTTCTGGCGAAAGTAATCATAACTTTTTGATCGGGTATCGAATTAAGGAAAAATTGGTATTATTGGAAAGGTTGTTCAATTATATACAATTTGACGGGTCATGAGAAAAATATTCCATATATATATAAAAAGTTATACATGTTCAAATTTGACCCTTGTAGAATCAAATACCAAAATTTGGCCAAATCAAATGCTCTTATCTCAACTTTGCTCTAAGTGATTCCTATGACATTCTTCACCTCAAAATATCTTCACATACTAGGATAAAGTTCATTACACATGTAATTAAAGATAAATCATGGAATTAGAGTTTACACATATAGAAACAACGGTTCAATTTCTACCTCAAGAAAAATGGTTTCGACGCAATCCTGGATATCCAGCTCCAACAGTTGCTGTCCAAATCTCATTTTTACAACAAAAATCAATTTTGGCCACACAATTAGCAAAGTTGGGAAATTGAGGATATTTTATTCAACAAATGGAAAAAAATCCCCAACAAATCAAAGTTGAAGTTCCCAGCAACCAACGTTCATCGAGAAAATATGTCACAGATGATGAAGAAGAAATTCAATCAATTTGACATCACCAATTAGTCATCAACATTGATGCCATGCATGACATCAACAACCAATTTCTAAAAATTATTGTGGGTGTTTCTGTAGAAACACTGTAGCAATAATTAAAGATGCTAATGTAGCTTCACTTTTACTGTAGCTTATTTTTTGCTATAAAAAGACTACTTCTTTTCTTGAGAAGGACACATTATTTTCTTTGGAAAAAGATCTCTCTCGCTGGAAATCTTGGTTAGGGCTTGATTTCTCTCTCTATCTTTGTAATTTTTAAATTCCCTTTTGATATTAATATTAAAATTCAATTTTCCTAATTGTGTGTTTTTCATTACTTTACTAACTTGTCTTTTTATCGTACTTATAACATATGGTTGGCACCGCCACCTACTTTATTTAATTAATTACATCATTAGAATATGGTTGGACCTACCACCTAATTTATTTATTACATTATTAGCATATGGTCGGCCCTGCCACCTAATTTATTTATTACATTTTATTTTATATACTTCCATTATTTATATTTAAGTATTCATTAACTTTTTTTCTTTCCCCGTACTTTACCCTCTATATTTTAGGGGGTTCACTTCTGTGTACTTGGTATCAGAGCCATGGGGGGAGGTAAAGATTATTATTCTTGTTTTTAACTTGATATCATATGGTACTGTCAGATCTATAATTTAAATGGTTAAACTTGAATCAATCTATTAACTTCGAATTTGTTTCATCATTTCCCTTTAGACTCGAGACTCTTAACTTCGAATCTAGAATTCCATAGGACAAATATTCTATGGAAAAACCTCCTACAGAAATCCATGATGATCCCCCTTAATCACCAACCTACTGGGCCTTAGATGGAGAGCTAGGGGTTTTAAGTCAAGATTTTCACATTGATAAAGAAACACTTAGAAAAAAATTTTATTCATCTGGAAATAATTTAAAATGAACTTAGTTTTTCAATCACTTCAAAAAGGATGAGAGAAAAATTATCCAAGAAGTTTATTATGAATTTTTAAATTTTGTATAGAAATAAATTAATTTCTTGAATGGTTTGAGGCCTATGTCAGGTATCATCAATTAGATTTTCCTTTTTCTTAATAAATTAATGTTTCAAAATATGGAAAACCATAAATGTTGTAGATATCGCCACTGAACTTCCGCCATCACAAGAGTTTAATATTTCTCATATTGATAGCTAAGTCGTTGCTTCACTTTTCAAGAGAAAAGCTGAAAACAAACTGGTTACCAGCAAAGATATTAAAAATCTTTTTGAACAAAATTATTAAGCAAATTAGTATATTTATACTCTTTGTGAATATTTGATTTCAAAACCATTTCTATCTCTTAAACTATCATAGGCATCCACTTTTCCCTCTCCATTATTCAAGACTTACAAGATTACTAAAACCTTTACTAGGGAACTTCAAATGCAGAATTCAAAATCTTTTCCAGAACTCTATGACCTTCAACGAAGTAACATACAAATTGAGAAATCTCTCAACCCCATAATCCCTAAAACCCCAGATGATGGTGTATCTGCTACAATTGGGGTACTCCAATTGAGCAATTGAGAAGACAGCCAACCGAAGGAAGAATATCCTCTTAAAATAGCTCCTGTCAAAACTGAATCTTCCAGTTGGTGTAAGCCACGGAAACTTTATTACCCTAGAGCCACCCATCTAGATGTAGCATTAGAAGAGAGACCTAATGTTATGAAAAATAATTATAACGCCAATAAAATCTATGAATGGAATATAGATGGTTGTTCTAAGTATAACATTCTCTTCAAACTTCAATAAATGACAATGGTTGCCTCTGCCTATGGAACTGCCTATAAATTCTCAGATTAACTTACTACCCGTATCCTCATAGCTGGATTCACAGTCCAGATTAAAGGGTGGTGGAATACCCATCTTAGTGAGGAAGATAAATAAAATATCTTTCAAAGTATCCGAGTTGACTCCTTAGGAGAACCAATTCTTAAGGATGGAGAAAGCATTCCAGATTCTACAAATACATTAATCTAAACTATTATCAAAACTTTTATAGGAATTCTAGGTATTTTTAGTGAAAGATCCTCTAAAATACTTAACAATTTAAGTACAAAATGCTTTTTGATTTTAGGTAGTATAAAGATTCTTTTCTTGTGAGGATCTACGAAAGACCTGAAGGAAATCTCCCATATTAGAAAGAAAAATTCCTAGATGGATTGCCTAAGTCTCTTAGGGACCTAGTCAAAAAAAGATCTTCAAAACCAATACTCCAACGATATCATCCCTTATAAGAAAATCACTTACGGTCATCTCACAAGTCTAATCCAACAAATAACCCTAAAAATTTGTCAACAAGATAAGATACTAAGGCAACTATCTAAAGACAGGGCTCAAACTCGATGAGATTTAGGGAGTTTTTGTGAATAATTTGGCCTACCCCCTTATAGTAAGAAGGCTTATAGAAAACTAACCCCAAAAAGGGAAGTTTCTACTACCAAGCCTAATTTTCCCCAAAAATCAAAATCTTCTAATCCTAAATGGAGTCCAATGGCGAAACTAACTCTTCCTGCCTCTAATAATGGAAAATATTATAGGTGTGGACAACCTGTTCATTTTGCCAAATATTTTAAGTTATCTAAAAATTCTAGAAATCCTAACCTTGATGATTTTGTTCTTACCAAAATCTAATATCTCTTATTAGAAGAAAGTGGAGATTCTGATAGTGCTAATGACGAATTTGAACAAGGGTTCAACCAAATCAAAAATGATGACTTAGAGTCCTACCAGTCTGACCAAGAAAACCAACCTAAGATCAATGTTCTAACAAAAGAACAAGATCTTTTCCTAGAAATAATTAGTAATTTGAACAATTGTAATACCCCATACTTTTTCCTAGTTAATTTCCTCTCAAGAATGTCTAGTATTAGCTTTTAAATTGAATGATAATCATTCAATGAGTAATTTTCATGATTTTCACTTTTTGTCATGTGATAAATTCAATAATTTTTCCATAGTTATAAGATTCACCCATATTCAATAATCGGGTCAGAAGTTATGACTATTTTAAGTTCTCATCATAAAACAGGGCCATATTAGTCAATGGCGTACCGTACCACAAGAGAAAATGGCATTTGGAAAATTCTAGTAGGGGTCCGCGATTATGGCGCGTCGCATAGGGCCCAAATTCAGAATTGTCCTTTTTTAGTGTCTTAGCGCGATTTCCTCCACACCGTGCCAAAGTTCCAGGTCGCAAAAGAAGGAGCAACGCGATGGCTACACATCGCGCCATCCCTCAATTTCCCAATTGTCAATTTCCAGTGACATGGCGCGATAGCACCGCGTCACGCCAAGGGTTCAATTCGAGAAATTTTTACTAAAATTACAAGATGCGTCCAGGGTTAAAAGGGTCAATTTCCCACCCTTATTTTAGCCCTTTAACAAGTGATTCATCCATTTTTCATCCAAAATACACTCTCTTCTCTCAAAAACCTCTCAAGAACAAGCTGGGGTTTTCATAGAAGATCCAATTTCAAGAAAGTTTCTCCATCAATCTTCATGAAATAATGAACTAAGGTATGTGTAGTGTTCATTCATGGACTCCTTTAATCCATAAAGCCCAAGAATCTCTTTTCTAAGTTTAAGTTGATGGATTTCTTTATGAATTTTATGTTGGGTTTATTTTTTTTATGTTGAGAATGATCAATTGAATTCAAATCCATGTTGGGTGATCAATTTATGTGGAATTGATTTATATAGATGTATATTCATGTGAACCTATGAATAAACCCTAGATGATGAAATTAGAGATGAATCATGATGATTAATTGTTGTCTACATGTGCTATGCCTACCATGTGTTTGATTAAATGCCTAGATGAAGGAACAATGCCTAACTAGTATGATATCATGAAATCCCTATGTAAGTACAAGTTATTCCTATCACATGATTTGATGGAATGCTTCTATAAATGTATTATGGATTATAATGTTAGTTATATGTTCAAGTAAGTTATGCTTGGTTAGTTTTCCTTCCATCGAGTGCTGGGGGTACTTATACCCAAAATATTAGTTGTGTTCCTAGAGCCATGTCATGTTTCCATGATACTCTTAGTCAATTTATGAATCCTTAGACTTCAGAGAGTCTTATGACTCAGGAAATATCCATGATCTCATGAACTTAGTCAGTTGTCAGATATCAGTAATATTCCATCAGTCAATAGTAACCCAGTTCATGTTCAGTTCAGTAAATTATGTTTAGTGTCTATTTAGATGGGAGTAAAAATTAGCACCGAGTGAACCCAAGGATGCGAACTCACCTGTTATATGAGGGTGTGATTCTTAGAATCAATCCTTACATTCTAGAACCATATAGCCAGCATAGGTTGAGACATCACAACCTGCTATATGAGGGTAGATAAGGTGGATTAGCCTACTATATGAAGGTTCCCACCATTCTCATTAGAATTACCAGTTATATTAGAGTCACTCACATGTTGTCATTACCAGTGGAACGGTATTGACACCCTTCCAATAAGGGCATAGATTGAACCCCAATTCAGCTATAATACATCATTTGGGGTATGTTGGTAAGATGACTACCTCCCACAGTCTCAGTAAAAGAACTCAGATAGTTCTTCAAAATTCAAGACTGTCAGATACAATCAATAAGATACAATATGGAACTCAGATAGTTCCATCAGATTCAGGACTGTTAGATACAGTCAATCATGTTATCAGTTATATTCAGATTTAGTAATCATGTTATCACAGTATTAGTTTCAGTTTTTATGTCCCATGCATGTATTCTCACACTCATGATAGTTAGTCAGCTATTATTATTGTTCATCCATATAAACCCCATGCATTCAGCCTACCTCAATCCATACCAGTATATTTAAAGTACAGACGCATTTGCGCTATGGTGCCTTATACCATAGGTTCAGAGACACGAGCTCCAGATCAATAGTAGATTCCAGTTTCAGTAGTCAGAATTAGAAGTGAATCCTCATCATTCAAGGACATGATTATTCCCTATTATCTCATTAACTAGTTTATTAGTTGGAGTTAGTTGGGAACACATCCCATAAGCTCGTTACTCGGATTGTTTAGTTAGTTAGAGGCTTTCAAGACTATCATGTTTCAAACTTTAGTATTTTCAGTTTTTTTGTGGGTATTCTATTACCCCACACAGATGTTATATCATTCAGATTATGTTCAGTATTGAACCTTATGGCCTTTCAGTGCATATTTCTGCATTATTATGTCATATTATACAGTATACAAGTACAGATATCAGTCATGGGTTAGCTTGTGGTCCTTCGAGGTCATGAGCACCACGTAGCATTCTGGGTACCAGATTCGGGGCATTACAAGGATTTTGATCAGAGGAAATATTATCTAAAGCAATTTAAAAATACGCTAGATAATCCTTCTATATCTTTGTTCAGTGCATTTTCCCATCCCCTGATTGTAAATACTTACAACATCGCTGACATTTTAAATAGGTTCCAATATAGTAAACCTAGGGTAGCAACTAACCAAGATCTCCAATCTGAAACAGTAATCCTTAAGAAGAAGCTAGGGAGATCAAATCTAGACAAGAATTAGACCTACATGTCCTACAATAATTTTTTACAAAGGCTGAACAATATTAGCCGATAAATATCACTGATCCAGTTGATCAAGAAGTAGAACAAGGGGATTTTATTGTTCAATATATCACAAAAATATCTATTAGGAGATGACATACTCAAATAACCTTGATCATCAACGAGTCATTTATCCTAGATATCATTGCCTTGTTTGATGCAGGTGCTGATCTCAATTGCGTCCAAAAGGGACTTATCCCTACAAAATATTTTGAAAAATTTAAGGAAGCCCTTAGATCTGCAAATGGTAGTAGATTAGGAATCAGTTTTAAACTTTCCAATGTTGAAATACAAAATTTCCTAGGAAATTTACTTTTATCATTCTCTACCTTCTTTGTCTTGATAAAGGATATAACCAATCCTGTAATACTAGGCACTCCAATCTTTGAAACTCTCATCCCTTTTAGGGTCACTCATATAGAAAAAACTATTGAAGACAAAAATTTATTTCTCCCATTTGACAAACCTCCCATTAGAAAAGTTTTATCCTTTTTGTAAAACAAAGAGGCTCAAATCAATTTCCTCAAGGAAGAACTAACATTTTGAAGATTTCAGTAATAGCTTCAGAAATCTTCCTTTCAATCAAGGTCAAGGCCTTAGAACCAAAGATTGAAAGAGAACTTTGTGCTGATTTTCCCACAATATTCTAGAATCCCAAAAAAACTTGGTCAGACTTCCTTACAAAGCTGACTTTGATGAAAAATTATCCCCACCAAAACCCGATCAATTCAACTGAATCATGAACTGACAATCCATTGCCAGATGAAAATCGATGACCTTATTCAAAATAAATCACCTCGCCAAGTAAATACCCTTGGAGTTGTGCTGCTTTTTACGTTAATAAAATTCTGAAATCGAACAAGGAGTCCCACATTTGGTCATTAACTATAAACCTCTAAGTACCGCCCTTCGATGGATTAGGTATCCTATTCCAAACAAAAATGATTTTCTTCAGTGGCTTTATGTTGTTTCAATCTTCTCAAAATTTGATCTAAAATTAGGATTTGGGCAATCCAAATTGAACCAAGAGATCGATATAAAGCCACTTTTACAGTACTATTCGGGCAATATCAATGGAATGTAATTTCTTTTGGCCTGAAAAATGCCCCTTAAGAATTTCAGAAAATAATGAATGATATTTTTAATCCTTTTTCAAAATTCATAATAGTCTATATTGATGATGTCTTAGTATTTTCCACTAGCATTGACCAATATTTTAAATATCTAAGAGTTTTCTTCAACGTCATTAGGGAAAATGGCTTAGTTTTATCCCAAACTAAGTATCATCTTTTCCAAGTCAATATTATATTTCTCGAGCACAATATCTGTCAGGGTACTACTACCCCGATTCAATGTTCCATCCAATTTGCTAATAAATTTCCTAACCAGATCCTTGATAAATCTCAATTCCAAAGGTTTTTAGGATGTGTCAATTATATAGCAAATTTTATCCCCAAACTTATCAATTTGTTAAAACGGCACCATGATAGATTGAAAAACCTCCTCCTATGTGGACTAACATCCATGCTAATGTAGTCAAAGAAATCAAATTGAAGGCAAAAAACCTCCCTTGTCTGCCCCTCGTTGATACTTCTGCATTCAAAATAGTTGAAATAGATTCATAAGACATAAGTTATAGTGGCATCTTAAAACAAAAGAAAAATGACAAAGGACATATAATTACATTTGCATACAAGCATTGGAATAAAGCCCAACAAAACTATCCAACTATCAAAAAAGAAATTTAGCAATTCTGTTATACATTTCTAAGTTTCAAGCTGATTTATTAAACCAAATTTTTTACTAAGGATAGATTATAAAGCTACGAAATTTGTTTTACAAAATGATGTACAACATCTAGCCTCTAATATATATTTTCTAGGTGGCAAGCTATTTTATCTAATTTTTATTTTGATATTGAATATATCAAAGGAAGCTCCAACACTATACAAGGCTTTCTTACTAGGGAATTCTTGCATGGAAGATAAAATGCCCAAGAAAAATAAAGAAGAAACTATTCCACAAATTCCGGCTCTTCCATCCCCAGAAGATACCACCCAAAAAGTTGTTACCATACAATAAAAAACTATGGTTGCATCCAAGAAACTTTTAATAATAGCGATTGAAGCAGATCAATTAAGATATCAAACCTCAGTCGATTATGCCATGCAGGGAATACCTTAACCTTTTATGATGAAACCAAGTCCAAATCCAATATCAATTTCCAATCCCAAGAAATGGGCTGATTTAGTTAAAGAAAAAGAAGATGATGATAAAGAAGAAGAAGAGGCTCAGTTATCCAAAATTGTGTCTGTCCTATGGATAGAGGTTGATTTTAAACAATGGTGCTTACTCATGGGTCTTAAAGATCCAAAGACCATGACAGGTGCCAACATAAAGGATTATCTAAGATATTTTTAGATATTTCAAAAAATGTTTTCTTCAAAAGTAGAGGCCTCAAGCCACGCATCATCTTCTCATTCTGTGGTGTCTAAAAGCACCATGAAAAATATAGTAGAGGTAGAAAACCCCATTAATTTTTCCTTTAACTTTCTAGAAAATAATTCAAATATTTATCCTAAACTAAGTAAAACAATTTCCTCACCTATAGCACAACTAATTTCCTTAAGTAAAGGATCCTCTTCGGATGATCCAACTTATTTAAAAAATGATAGTGTTTTGCCGTTAATCCAAATTGAACCTGAATATTCGCACTGCTACCTACTTTATTTAATTAATTACATCATTAGCATATGGTTGGCCCAACCACCTAATTTATTTATCGCATGATTAGCATATGGTCGGCCATTCTGTGTAATTTAGTTATTGTATTTTTTTATATACTTGAATTATTTACATTTATGTATTCATTAACTTGCTTCATTTCCTTTTTCTCTTTCCTCATACTTTACCCTCTATATTTAAGGAGGGATAACTTTCGTGTACTTGGTATTAGAGCCATGGGGGAAAGTAAAGATTATTAATCTTGTTTTTAACTTTCTATGATATGGTACTATCAGATCTATAATTTAAATGGTAAAACTTGAATCACTCTATTAGACTTCGCAAAATATATTTTATAGAAGGATCATTTTGAAAATAGTACCGTAATCTTGTAAATCTACACTGTAGGTTGTTTACCTAAGCATAAATGGTTAGATTGCCAATGAAGACTTAGCGGACTTACAAATGATTATTTTTAACCATTGGACTATCCGATAGAAGAACCTTTTAGTTAAAATTGATCTATCTAATCACTCTCTTGAAAATTTTCTATTGCATTTCTCCATCCCTTTCTCTTCTCCTTCTAAAAATTCCTTATCCTATTCATCCACTTCAACTTCCTACAATTCTCCTAATTTAAAGCTCAAAGAAGAGATTATTTTCTCTAATTTTCAACAATCAATTGATGACTGGCAAAATCCCAAACATCCTCAAGACCAAATTTATAAAGCTCCTTCTAGATGGAGGCCTCTAACAAGTGACTACCAAATTTCAACTGTTAAACAAACCATCCCTCTTGAATCAAATCATGAGGATATCAAACTTCTCAATCCCATAACTATAAAGAGATATAAGCATAAGTACAATTACCTCTATTTTGCCTTAGTCCAAATAGCAGCTAAACTTTTTTCCCGAGAAGGTTTAGATACCTCTCTTCTCCTTAGAGACTCCAGGTTTCTAGACTTACAATGATTCCTTGCTAGGAATGGTCGAAACCAGCCTTTGTAATGATCCAATTTATTTTGAATGCTTTCCAAATTTTACTGTATCCTTAAAGGATCTAAATATATTAGATTCTTTAACAATCAATATTAAGACATCCAATTATAAGACCAAATCTGGGTCTCTCCCAGTAGCAATTATTTTTAGAGTACAGTATGAGGCCATGAATACTGCCTTTGGCTCTGATGCTCTGAAAAATAGCTACAAAGAAGAAACTACCCTCTTCTAAACTGACCTTCAATGGTCTCACTTGTAAATTCCCAAGCCGATCTCCTAGAATCAGGTATCCTTACCTCAAAGTTGGACGTTACAAGAGGTAACTCCAGTATAAAAACCTGAGAATACTACAGTTTCTTAGATCTAAAAATTATCCATAGGAACTGTATCTATCTCTTTCTAGAGATCTCTTATCCAAAGGGTCTCTAGCTCTCCGTCAGTTCTTCTTGAGATACGGACGGCTAGGGATGTTGTTTCCTCTTTTCCTTCGAGACTCGAGATTGTTAACTTCAAATCTAGAATTCTACAAGCAAAATATTCTATGGAAACACCTCCTACTAAAATCCATAATGATCCAACTCAATTACCAACCTACTCAGCCGTAGGTGGAGAGCTAGGGGTTTTAAGTCAAGACTTTCACATTATTAAGGAAACACTTAGAACAAAATTTTATTCATCTGCAAATAATTTAAAACAAACTTGGTTTTTCAATCACTTTAAAAAAGATGAGAAAAAAAGTATCCAAGAAATTTATTATGAATTTTTAAATTATGTCCAGAAACAAATTAATTTCTTTGAATGGCTTGAGGCCTATGTTGATTATCATCAATTAGATTTTCCTTTTTCTAAATCAATTAATGCTTCAAAAAAAAATGGAAAATCCTAAACGGGGCATATATCACCACTAAACTTCCGTCATCTCAAGGTCTTACTATTTCTCATGCTGATGGCTCAGTCGTTGCTTCACCTTTCTAGAGAAAAGTTGAAAATGAACCAATTACCGGCAAAGATATTAAAAATATTTTTGAACAAAATAACTATACAAATAAGTATCTTCATACTCTTAGTTAATATTTGATTTCAAAACCATCTCTAGCTCTTAAACCATTAGAGGCATACACTTCTTCCTCTCTATTATTCAAGCCTTATGATATTCCCTTACCAGGAAACTTCAAATGTATAATTCAAAATCTTTTCTATAACTCACTGACCTTAAGCGAGGTATCAAGAAAATTGAGAAATCTCTTAACCCCGTAATCCCTGAAACCCCAGGTGTTTGCTTATCTGCTATAGTTGGGGTACTCCAATAGAGCAATTCAGAAGATAGCCAGACGGAGGAAGAATCTTCTCTTGAAATAGCTCCTATTAGAACTGAATCTTTCAATTAGCGTAAGCCATAAAAACTTTATTACCCTAGAGCTACCCATCCAGATGTAGCATTAGAAGAGAGACCTAATGTTATAGAAAATAATTACAATGCCAATAATATCTATGAATGGAACATAGATGGATGTTCTGAGTATAACATTTTCTCCTAACTTCAGCAGATGGCAATGGTTGCCACTACCTATAGAACTGCCCAAAACTGCTCAGATCAACTTACTACCCATATCCTTATAGTTGGATTCATTGGCCAGCTTAAAGGGTGGTGGGATACCCATCTCAGTGAGGAAGATAAACCAACTATCTTCCAAAGTATTTGAGTTGACTCCTTAGGAGAACCAATTCTTAAGGATGGAGAAACCATTCCTAATTCTACAAATACATTAATTTAAACAATTATAAAAACTTTCATAGGTAGTCCAGGTATTTTTAATGAAAGATCTTCTAAAATACTTAATCTTACGTGCAAAACATTTTCTGATTTTTGCTGGTATAAAGATTCTTTTCTCGTGAAGTTATATGAAAGACTTGATGGAAATTTCCCATATTGGGAAAAAAATCCTAGATAAATTACCTAAGTCTCTTAGGGACCTAGTCAAAAAAAAATCTTCAAAACCAATACTCCAACGATATCATTCCTTATAAGAAAATCACTTACGGTCAGCTCACAAGTCTAATCGAACAAGTAGCCCTAAAATTTGTCGACAAGTTTAAGATACTAAGGGAACTAGCTAAAGAAAATGCTCAAACCCGACAAGATTTTGGGAGTTTTTTTAACAATTTGGCCTACCCCCTTGTAGGAAGTAGGCTTATAGAAAACCAACCTCAAAAAGGGATGTTTCTACTACCAAGCCTAATTTTTCCCTTAAACCAAAATCTTCTCATCCTAAATGGAGTCATACAGCGAATCCAACTCTTCATGCCTCCAATAATGGCAAATATTATAGGTTTGTAAAACCTGGTCATATTACCAAATATTCTAAGTTGTGTAAAAAGGTTAGAAATCTTAACCTTGATGATTCTGTTCTTATCCAAATCCAACATCTCTTATTAGAAGAAAGTGGGGGTTCTGATAGTACTAATGACGAATTTGAACAACAGTTAAACCAAATCAAAAATGATGACTTAGAGTCCTCCCAGTTTGACCAAGAAGACCAACCAAAGATTAATGTTCTCACAAAAAAACAAGATTTCCTCCTAGAAATAATTATCAATTTGCAATATTTTGATCAAAAGAAATATTATCTAGACCAATTTAAAAGAACTCTATAAAAGCCTTCTACATCTTCATCTGGTGTAGTTTCTCATCCCAGATTGCAAATACTTACAACATCACAGACATTCTAAATAGTTTCCCATCTAGTAAAACTAGGGCAGTAACTATCGAACATCACCAATATAAAATAGTACTCCTTATAGAAGAAGATAGGGTAATAAAAGCTAGACAAGACTTAGATCAACTTGTCCTACAATAATTTTCTGCAAAGGCTGAACAATCTTAACCGATAAACGTCACTAATCTAGGGAATCCAAAAATAAAAAAGGGGATTTTTCTTATTTAATATATTATAAGGGTATCCATCAGGAGATGGCATACTCGGATAACCTTGATCATCAATAAGTTATTTATCCTAGATATCATTGCATTGTTTGATACTGGTGCTGATCTCAATTGCGTCCAAGAGGGACTTATCCCTAGAAAATGCTTTGAAAAAATTAAGAAAGCCCTTAGATCCACAAATGGTAGTAGATTAAGAATCAGTTACAAAATTTCCAATGTCGAAATACGAAATTCCCTAGGAAATTCATTTTTGTCATTCTCTACCTCCTTTGTCCTAGTAAAGTATATAACCAATCCTGTAATACTAGGCACTCCATTCATTAGACTCTCTTCCCTTTCAGGGTCACTCATGTGGGAATAACTATTGAAGACAAAAATATGTTTCTTCCATTTGACAAGCCTCTCATTCAAAAAGTTTTGTCCTTTTTAAAAACTAAAGAGACTCAAATCAATTTCCTCAAGGATGAAATAATATTTTGAAGGTTGCAGCAACAGCTTCAGGAAACTTTCTTTCAATCTAAGGTTAAGGCCTTAGAAACAAGGATTGAAAGAGAACTTTGTGTTGATTTTCCCACAACATTCTGGAATCATAGAAAACATATAGTTAGTCTTCCTTACGAACCTGACTTTGATGAAAAAACCATCCCCACCAAATCCCAACCTATTCAATTGAATCATGAACTAACAACCTATTGTTAGACGAAAATTAATGATCTTCTTCAAAATCACATCATCTAGCCAAGTAAATCTCCTTGGAGTTGTGCTACTTTTTACATCAATAAAAGTTCAGAAATCGAACGAAGAGCCCCTCATTTCGTCATAAACTATAAACCCCTAAATACCGCCTAGGTATCATATTCTAAAAAAAAATGATTTGCTCCAACGACTTTGTGTTGCTCCAATCTTCTCAAAATTAGGATTTTGGAAAATCCAAATTGATCCAAGAGATCGATAAAAAACTACTTTTACTGTACCATTTGGGCAATATGAATGGAATGTAATGCCCTTAGGCCTAAGAAATGTGTTTCCAAATTTTTAGACAATAATGAACGATATTTTAATCCCTTTTTAAAATTGATAACAGTCTATATTGATGATGTCTTAGTGTTCTCCACAAGCATTGACCAGCATTTCAAACACTTGAGAATTTTCTTCAATGTCATCAGGGAAAATGGCTTAGTTTTGTCAAAAACTAAGTATAGTCTATTCCAGGTCAATATTAAGTTTCTCGGGCATAATATCTTTTAAGGTACTATTACTCATATTCAATGGTCTATCCAATTTACTGATAAATTTCCTAGTCAAATTCTAGAAAAAACACAGCTCCAAAGGTTCTTAGGATGTGTCAATTATATAGTAGATTTTATTCCTGGACTTAAAACTACTCTATCACAGGTTGAAAAAGCCTCCTCCTCCGTCGACTAACATCCATACCAACGTAGTCAAAGAAACCAAATTGAAGACAAAATACCTCCCTTAGTTGTCCCTCCTTGATCCTTTTGCATTCAAAATAGTTGAAACGGATGCATTAGATATAGTTTACAATGGCATATTAAAACAAAAGATAAATGATAAGGAGTATATTGTTGCATTTGTATCTAATCAATGGAATAAGGCTCAATAAAACTATCAAACCATCAAAAAGGAGATTTTAGCAATTGTGTTATGCATTTCTTAATTCCAAACTAATTTATTAAATCAAACTTTTTTACTAAGGATAGATTGTAAAGCTGCAAAATATGTTTTACAAAAAGATGTGAAAAAACTAGCCTCTAAGAACATATTTGCTAGATGGCCAGATATTTTATCTATTTTTTATTTTGATATTGAATATATCAAAGGGAGATCCAACTCTATACCAGACTTTCTTACTAGGGAATTCTTGCAGGGAAGATAAAATGCCCAGAAAAAAATATATATATTCTAGAAATTCTGACTCTTCCATCCCCAGAAGAGACCACCCAAAAGGTTGTCACACCACAGCAAAAAACTACGATTGCATCCAAGTAACTTTTAATAAAAGCGACTGAAGCAAATCAACCAAGATGTCATATTACACCTGATTATGTCGTGCAGGGAATACCTTAATATTTATGATACAAATAATTCCAAATCCAATATCAATTTCCAATCCCAAGAAATGGGCTGATTTAGTTGAAGAAGAAAAAAAAGAGGCTCAGTTAGCCCAAACAGTATCTGTCCCATGGACAAAAGATGATTTTAAACAATGATGCTTACTCATCAGTCTTAAAGATCTGACAACTATGACAGGTGCCAACAGAAAGGATTATCTAAGAGATTTTCAGATCTTTTAGAAAATTTTTTCTTTAAAAACGGAGGGCTCAAGATACGCATCATCTTCTCATTATGTGGTTGCTAAAAGAACCATGAAAAATACCGTGGAGGTAGAAAATCCCTTCAATTTTTCCTTTAATTTTCTACAAAATAATTAAAATATTTTTCCTATACCACATAAAACAATTTCCTCACCTATAGCACAACCAATTTCCTCCAGTAAAGGATCCTCCTCGGATAATCCAACTTATTTAAAAAATGATAGTGTTTTTCCACTAATTCAAATTGAACCTGAATATTGGCACTCGAACCCCCAGGAGGTAGCTAAGCAAATACTTAGCCCTTCAACAAATTTATCCAAAAGACTCTTATGTATACCCTGAAGTTTTATGAGTTTATTCTCACAGATACTAAGTCTTGTTTACTCAAACCTTACAACGATAAACAAAGCCAATCTTATGTTACTCATACCATAGTTTGGATTAACAGAATAATCTCACCCAAGGAATGGGGTATGCATCCAGCAAAATATCAGAAGCTTACTGAAGCTTTTAATACACCAATATTACAACTAGTTTGACTACCAAAGAGTGTGGATGAATGCCTTCGCCTTCCAAAATAAAATTGGAAAACATTCAAGATTTTTTCTCTAAGGAAAGCAACTAGCTTTGAAATTTTTCTAGTGGTTCTTGCACCAATGATGGCCGATATATGGTCACAAGTTTGAGATCCTTCCTCCCCAGTCCAAGAAGGATATGAATATTTTACATAGAGATTCCATGATGATCATCAAATTCCTATGATTTTATAATTTTCCACAGGTTTCATATTTCATGGATATTTTCCCAAAATTTTGCCTTCCACAACCTAGGGGTGGTGGTGGAAAAAGGGGCATCCATGGTTAGCTCTCCAAAGCCATTGAAAATGGTACAAAAATTATGATTCAATGGAGGCAGACGTACCAGATATGGAAAAATAGTTCTGATGCAATCCTGGGTATTTAGCTCCAACGGTTGCTGCCCAGATCTCATTTTTACAACAAAAAATAATTTTATCCATACAATTAGCAAAGTCAGGCAACCGAGGAGATTTTATTCAACAAATGGAAAAAATTCTCCAACAAATCAAAGATAAAGTTCCCAAAAACCAACGTTCATCAAAAAAATATAACACAGATGGTGAAGAAGAAATTCAATCAATTTGACATCACCAATTAGTCATCAACATGATGTCATGCATGACCTCAACAACCAATTGCTAAAAATTATTGTGGATGTTGTTGTAGCAATACTATAGCAATAATTAAAGGTGCTAATGTAGCTTCACTGTGCACTTTTACTGTAGCTTATTTTTTGCTATAAATAGCCTACTTCTCTTCTTGAGAAGGACACATTATTTTCTTTGGAATAAGCTCTCTCTCACTAGAAATCTTGGTTAGAGCTTGCTCTCTGTCTCTCTTTATAATTTTTAAATTCACTTTTGATATTAATATTAAAATTCAATTTTCCTAATTGTGTCTTTTTTATTACTTTACTTACTTGTCTTTTTAGTGTACTTATCACATTTGGTTGGTACCGCCACCTACTTTATTTAATTAATTGCATCATTAGCATATGGTTGGCCCAGCCACCTAATTTATTTATCGCATCATTAGCATGTGGTCGGCCCTGCCGCCTAATTTATTTATTATATTTTCATTTATATACTTCCATTATTTACATTTAAGTAATTAGTAATTTGCTTCCTTCCCTTTTCTTCTTTCCCCATACTTTACTCTCTATATTTTTGGGTTTTAGGGGGTTCGCTTCAGTGTACTTGATTTTTACATACATACATACATATATATATATATATATATATATTAAGTTTACATAATATTCAGTTTATATTTAAAATTCTAAAATAATTGAGAGTAGAGGTGAGATTTGAGTAAACACCTCATATATCTATTATTTAGATATATAGATAATGGCAAATAAATATTACTATTATTATTATTATTATTATTGTGATGAAATAGTTACAGTTTATTTAGAACTTTTTAAATATAATTCCTAGGTTTAAGCTAGTGAAAATCTTTTTTTTGTCACGACCCAAATCAGGGCCTAGCCGTGACAGGTATCCCAAGTTCATCGAGGACCAAAAAACACCCCCTTTGCCTAGTCAATACAGAACATAACACATAGTAGCTGATGAATTCCAAACATATAATAAGATAGGAAAGTAATAAACTCAAAGACATCTAAGAATGTGACACCGATACCCAATCCACAGTAATATCCACAAAGCCTCTACTGATCTGAAAATAATCTAAGTTGGGATGCCCCCTGACCATGCAATGACAATGATAATGACAATGACAATAATAATATGAACTCTTTAATTCTAGTTTATGAAAGGAAACCGATGGGATAATCAGGCCTTCCACAGAATGAAAACTCACTACTTCAACAAAAACGACTGACGAACTGAGCCGATCCACTTAAAACTGTGCAGAAAAAGTTGAATTGCCTTCGGACCCTACATCACGTGGAGATATAGCATTCGAAAATGGTTAGTGGGTAGAGCACTAGCATGTAACTCGTGAATAAGGATAAGGATAAGGTAATGACAATTTAAAATCCAGTTCACTTTAATGCACCTATTCACATACATGTATGCATATAAATATACCTATATAAAATGTTGAGATAGGGAATAAGACTTAGCATGCATTTAAAAAATCTTAACCTGGGTTGTGTATCATAACTAACATAATAAGGCACCCACGAGCTATATGGGTCCAGCTCTTCCCCAGCTGAAAGGGCCCCAGTGCATGAAACTACACAAACTAGACGGTAATCATAGGTACATATGCACCATGGGGGACTAAAATATCTCGGCATATATCATAGGTGAATTAAGCACCTAGTTAATTAACATGGAGGACTCAAACCACCTAATCATATAATAAGGGGGACTCGTATCACCCGGTCATTTAGACCCTGCTATTGTCAACTGCGGTTTCCAATATTGGTCCCTCGGAACCTTTACTTTCAAAGCCCAACTACACATCCCTCTTTTAATCCCAATTAAAATACTTTCCACATATTCCCATTCATTAAACCACCCTACAACTTAAGGCATACATTATTGGTATCGCCATACCAACTACACTTGCAAGCTAACATCATCAAGTCATTTCAACTCTATTAACTTGGGGAAAATAACTCCCTATGATTATTAATAAAAGGTGGGGGAACACCATCTCACTTTATTTATTAAATCAAACCATCATGTTTCAATAACTTCTTTACATTATACAATTGTTCTGAAAGTGGTTCATTGCAACTATACCTATACCTAAAACCATTTACACAAAATTAGGTTGGGATTATTACCAATTCAATTATCAATATTCACGAAATTTGGGGAAACCACAATCTCCTAGTTTATTCACCATGCCCATGCACTCCACAAGTTTAAAACCAAATATAAAGCATGAACAATGCATATAAATCATAGGAAAATAATTTAAGAAACATTCATTCCAGAACCCTTAATCTATGTTAAAACTCATTCAAATACACATAAACAATCATATAATTTCATGTTTAAGTAAAACAAGTTTTAGGGTAGAGTCACATGATTTAAATATCAAGATCTATGGAGAGAATTTGCCCTTATAAGCTCTAATTGATGAACTTCTTGGAAACCCTAAGTATCTTGACCTTGGAGAATTTAGAGAGTTTGATAGAGAGTTTATGATTGATAAAGGTTGGAAATAATGGCCCCAAGTTGTTATATGTACGTGGGGTCTAAGTGGGTAAAGAGGGAAATATCCAAAGTGCCCATAGTTAAAAGCTAAAAAATTATTGCCAGTGGCTACGGGTTACTATATGACTCATAAGGACACATTACGACTCATCACTACGAGTTGTAGTCAAGACTGTAACTGAAGGACCCTTCTCTAGTGACCCTACGATTCACACCATGCAACTCATTCGGATACCCTACGACTAGTAGGGTCCAAGTCATAACCAGGATAGAAACACTTGGGGTACACACTGGTTTGACTATGAATGGGACCATGAGACTCATTTAGAGTCCTTACAACTCATTAGGATCCACCCGGAATCATGATAGTAACTTAGGTACCTTTACTAGACACCTTAAATTGGTGTCCTATGATGTAAAACCCCATAAAATTCCCTCGTAGTTTGAGCCATAAGGTGTGTCAAGTGAGGCGTAATACCATCCTTAAAATATTGAGAAGTGGCTTCTCAAATGAGAATCATGTTAACTAAATGTCATTTCCCTAATTTTGAATTTTTATAACATAGGAAATTCGATAATCTTTCCATCAATATAATATTTTCCCAAATCCAATACCCGAGTAAGAAGTTATGGCTAATTTAAGTCCTAGTCATAAAATAGCGTCATCTTAGTGCTTGACGCGTCGCGAAGAGGGTCTATTTGATAATTGTCAAATTCCAGTAGAACCCTATGATAGTGGCGCATCACAGAGGAGTTCTAGGTCCCAACCAGTGGGATAACGCAATGGCTTCGCGTCGCGGTGATACCCAGATTACCATTTATCAATTTCCAGTGATCCATCGCGATAAGTGGCGCGTCGCGGTGACCCATAAATTGGGTTCCCATTTCAATTTTTTCATATTCATGCAAAGGCCAAAAAAGGCACTTTGAACTTTGTTCAAGCCTATAAAACCATGCAAACACTAAATCGAAGTCATTTGCAAGCATCCTATGAGGTTTTACTCAAGTTTCCTCTCAACAAAAATCCCTAAGTATCCAAAACCTCTTCCAAGAATCTCAAGAATCCACCATAGATTAATTGAGTCAAGATTTAAGGTTCCCAAGTCAAGGGCTTCAAGAACCCTCTCTCAAGAGTAAGAAGAAGAAGTTTAGAGTAAGCTTGTTCATCCAATTCCATAATCCAAGGTATGTGGGGTTTTGAACAAGGGTAACTATTTCATCCTTCTGCCCAAAAGGCTTATTTACATCATGAATTTCCTAAAATCTATGAGGTTTTTACATGAATTTGAATTGGGGGTTTTCACCCATTATTATTGAATGCATTATCCTGATATTTCCCATGAATTAAGAGTCAAATGGCATGATTTCTACATGTTTTATTGAGAATTTACAGCTGGGTATAAACCCCATGATTTTACTCCTTGAGAAGCTAATATTTGCAATGTTGAGATATTGAAGCATATGACTATATTGAGATTTTGAGATAAATTGCTGAAATTCTCAGATTTCCACATGATTTCTAAATCTATATGCTATATGTTATGCTTTTGATGAGCTTTAACTTGAGATTGAACTATGGGTTAGTAAGACCTATTTGAGACTTGTGAAATTATGAACTCTTGTGCTATAAGCACCCATGATTTAAGTATTTTGAGATGATTGAGAAATGAATTCACCAAGTGGTCCGAAAGCTTTGAAATCCACTTCATCATATGAGATTATCGATTTGATTATTTAGTTCGTGGTGAACCATGAGATAATTCTAAAAGTGGATTTTTATGAGATGAGCACAGATAATCTAAAGGGAGTAGTATTTAGCACCGAGTGGGTAAGTTACTACAGTTTCTTACCCCAAAACTACGTGTCATTGTAGGTTGGGCCTGAGGCTGAGTTTATGATGATTATGATTGGGCCCGAGGCCGAGTTTTGTTTAGTGATTACTAGACCTAGGTTATACTCCCTGGAAAGAGTATGAATCTCCTCCTTAACGTAGGGTCTCCTCCTTAGGAGAACAAAACTTTGGATGCCATGCAGCTCACATGGTTTATGTTGGTTACGAGAACCTCCCTTGATATGGTATTTATGTCGGTTATGAGAACTTCGAGATCAGTACTTCCTTGAAAACTAAAGTATTTTCCTTTCCTATGAGCTATTTTCCTAATGGAAAAGTTGCAAAATGGTTCCCTAACTAAAGCATTTCCTTGATATGAGTTGTTTTCTCTAGACGAAAGTATTTTTCCTTGATATGGTAATTTCTATGAAGCTTTGAGATAAGTTATTTCCTTAAACTAGAGTATCTTTCCATTGAGATTGAATGATTTTCCTAAAGCTTGAAATGAGATCCTTTCCTAAAGTTAACGAAATGCCTTCAAGTATGTTTCAAAGTTATATGATTCTGAATTCTAAGTATTTGAGTTTAAAAGAGTTATGAGTTCTTGGGCGTTAAAGAAGTTCTACTCTCCATGAGATATATGAATGATTTGAAAGTATTGTTTAAACTTCCTTTATCATTGAGGATTGAGAATAAGAGAGGATTTCCGATTTTAACGTTAAAGTTTGATGACTCACGAGATTTGTGTTACATGTTTCATCTTGCATGACTTATGAACTTTAAATTTTATACTTGTTCAAGCCATATGAGTCATCCCATATTGCATGCATGATTTGATTGAAGAAGATTGATACTATTTTACACATATACATTCACCCCCATATACTCAGTACATTCCCAAGTGTTGATCCACATATACGTCTATGTGTTACTTTATCTCAAAATGTAGGTGCAAAGATTTGTAGCTCATGCACCATATCCAGTCAATTCACAGCTTCCAGACAGTAGGTGATGGGTCCCCTTTTTATTCAAAGGCTCGAGTCAGTGATACAGTTAAATCGTCGTATTTTCTTTTTCTGTCATATTGAGTTGGGGTTGTTGGGAGTCATGACCCAGCTACCTATAGTTAGTACTAGTAGAGGCTCCATAGACAGTCAGTAGGAGTTGATGCATTAAGTTTCAATTTTATTGTAAAAGCAGAGTTGTAACCTTGTGACTTCAATTTTGTTTGAGTCAATTCATAATAGAGTTATTTTCGGCTTATTCTTTTAGATTTATGCACTTTGTTCAGTTGCTTATGAGTTATGCCAATAGAAGGGTTAGATTGTGGTCACTTGTAACCCTAGGCACCGTGTGGCATCCCGAGGGGTGATTTCAGGTCGTTACCTATGACCCGCAATGACATGTTATGACTCGTAAGGAGGGTTGTAGTCTGGGCAATGAGTTTATAACTCAGAAATTTTCAGGGACCAAAATCTGGGGTATTTCATTCTCTCCCTTAGGATTATTTGTCCTCAAATGATGGGTCAAAGCATCCTTTAGAACGATTTAACACAAAAACACCCCCCCACACACACACACTTACCTTTAACCAAGACAGAAAATAAAGATATCAAGTAAATTCCTTAACAAAGTCAGAAAACAAAGATATTAAGGAATACACATACCTTAAGCACGATTATCCGAAACGGGGAATAAGAATAGATGATTGGACTTCATGTCCTCTTCAGCTTCCTATGTAGCTTCTTCACATTTTTGGTTCCTCGATAGAATCTTTACCAAAGCCACATCTTTTGTTCACAACCAGCAGACTTACAAATCGAAAATCCCAATCAGGACCTCCTTATAGGACAAGGAATCTAAGATACCAAAACTCTCAAAAGGAACAACCAACGAAGGATCACATATGCACTTTTTCATCGTCGAAACATAGAAAACTAGATGAATGGAACCCAAACTCAAAGGCAATTCCAACTCATAAGCCACATTGCCCACTCACCTCAAAACACGAAATGGACCAACATAACGGGGACTGAACTTCCCCATATTCCCAAACCGCATCACTCTCTTCATGGAAGACACCTTCAAGAACACTAAATAATCCACATCAAACTCCAAGTCCCTTTGCCTTACATCATCATAGGACTTTTGGAGAGTTTGGGCGGCCTTAAGCCTATCTCAAATAACCTTGACCTTTTCCATAGCTTGGTGAACCAAGTCTGGACCATACAACCTATTCTCACCAACCTCAAACCACCCAATGGGTGACCTACACCTCTTACCAGACAAAGCTATGAAAGGATCCATCCCAATACTAGAGTTGAAGTTATTATTATATATAAACTCAATGAGGGGCAAACAGTCAACCCAACTACCACCAAAATCGATCACACATGACCTTAGCATATCCTTCAAAGTCTGTATAGTCCTCTCCGCTTGTGCATCTATCTAAGGGTGAAAAGCGATGATAAGGTTCACCTTATTTCCCAAACCTCTCTGATAGGAATGCCAAAAGTGAGATGAGAATTGAGTACCTCGGTCATATATGATGGAAACTGGAGCACCATGCAATTTTACAATCTTCTGAGTGAAGAGATTAGCATAATTCTCTACCGAATAATTAGTATTCTCCAGTAAGAAATAAGCAAACATAGTTATCCTATCCACGATGACCCAAATGGAATCAAATTACTGGCGAGATCGCGAAAAAATAGTAAAGAAATCCATATTAATCACTTCGCATTTCCACATGGGCAACTCAATATCTTGAGTTAAAACACCAGGCCTCAAGTGCTCAACGTTCACTTGTCAACACACCATTAACTTAGCCATAAAATTGGCCACACCCTCTTCAGCTTATTCCACCAATAGATCTTATTCAAGTCATGGTATATCTTCGTCAAACTAGTATGAACAGTGTACCTCGATTCATTAGCCTTATCCAAGATTCTTCCTTACAGTTCATCAATATCAAAAACACATAGTCTACCTTGATACCTCAAGGTACCATCACCACCAATCTCAAAAGCCATCACCTTCTGGTAAATCATGTCATCCTTGATCTACATCAAAATAGGGTCCAAGACCTATTTCTCCTTCACCTCAGCACCAAGATATGACTTTACCACCTCTTACATAATCACACTACCATACTCAGAGTCTATGAGATGAAATCTAAGATTAGCTAACTGGTAAATATCTCTCACCAAATCTCGGTTCTCCTCTTCCATATGAGATAAGCTTCCCATAGACAACCTGCTAAGAATATTAGCAACTACGTTAGCTTTACCTGTATGATAAAGGAGACTCTGATTATTGTCCTTAAGCAACTTAAGCCATCTATTTTTCCTGAGATTCAACTCCTTCTGAGTAAACATATACTGCAAACTCTTATGATCAGAATAGATGTCAACATGAACCCCATACAAATAGTAACACCAAATCTTTATAGCAAAGACCAAAGCCAATAATTTTAAGTCGTGTGTTGGGTAATTCTTCTCTTGTACCTTCAGCTGCCTAGAAGCATATGCAACCACCTTGCTATGTTTTATCAAAACACAACCCAGTACTACACGGGACATCTCACAATAAATGACAAAGTCATTAGTATCCTTGGGTAGAGTCAAAATTAAAGTCGAAGTCAACTTATCCTTCAACTTCTCAAAACTACCCTCACAAGCATTAGACCATAGAAACTTCATATTTTTCTGAGTCAACTTAGTCAATGGGGCCACAATACAAGAGAAAATTTTCATAAACCTCCTATAATATCCGGCCAAGCCCAAAAAGCTCTACATGTTAGTTAGAGTCATGGGTCTAGGCCACTTCATAACTGCCTCAACTTTTTGTGGATCCACCATAATCCCCTCACTAGATACGACATAAAATAGATAGGTCACAACAGTTAACCAGAATTCACACTTATATATTCAATCGTTGCTCTTTAAGGGTCTACAACACTACTTGGAGATAATCAACATAATCTTCCGCACTCTTGGTATAGACTAGAATATCATCAATAAATAAGATCACGGACAAATCCAAGAATTGTCTGAATACCCAATTCATAAGATCCATAAATATCATCGGGGCATTAGTCAAACCAAAAGGCATGACCAAGAACTCATAATGGCCATATTAGGTATGAAAAGCAATCTTAGGGACATCCACCTCCCTAATATTTAGCTGATGATAACCTAATCAAAGATCAATCTTCGAAAATACTTAGTACCCTGAAGCTGGTCAAAGAGATCATTAATTCTAGAAAGTGGATACTTATTTTTCATGATCATCCTATTCAATTGGCGATAATGTAAACACATTCAAAGGGACCCATCCTTATTACACACGAAGAGTACCAGAGTGCCCCTTGAAGAAATACTAGGTCAAATAATACCCTTATGTAAAAGATCTTTGAACTGTTCCTTAAGTTCCTTTAACTCAGTCGGAGTTATTCAATAGGGAGGGATAGAGATAGGACGAGTGTTCGAAAGAATATCAATTCCAAAATAAATTTCCCTATTAGGAGGAACATTAGGAAGATTATCAGGAAACACCTCAGAAAATTTATAGAACACAGGGATATATTATAATGAAGGACCTTCTAAACTAGAATCCTTAATATGCACTAACTGGTAGAGACACTCCTTGGACATCAACCTTCGAGCTTTGAGATAAGAAATAAACCTTTCTTAGGAACTAAGGAGCTACCTTCCTACTCAATCACTGGTTTATTTGGGAATTGTAAACTAACCCTTCAGGTTCGGTAACCTAGCTAGGCATAAAACAAATGGAGCCAGTCCATTCCTAAAATCATATCAAAATCTAACATGTCCAACTATAATAGATCCACTAACATTTTTGTACCATGAATAGATACCACACAACCCCTATAGACTCTTCCAGCCACAATAGAGTCACCCACTGGGGTGGACATAGAAAAGGGATTAGGAATACACTCAGGACAAAAACCAAAATAAATAGCCATATAAAGGGTCACATAAAAAATGGTAGACTCGAGAGAAAGTAGATAACATACATCACGAGATAAAAGTTTTAACATATCAGTAACAATATCAGGAGATGCCTTAAAATCCTGATGGGTGGCAAGAGCATACAAACGAATTTAACTAGTATTAGAGCTAGAAGTAGCATCCTTTATTGCATGAGCTAAAGAAATAGCAACCGAGACCTTATTAGCCCCAGAAGCAACCCTAAAAAGACAATCTCGCTGCATGTGACCAATCTGACCACACTTAAAGTACTTATTCCTCCCTTATCATACACTCTACAATGAACTTGCCCACAAAAGAGACAAGGAAGACAAGATGGGGCCGACTGAGCTCCACTAGCTTGAGACTGGACACTCTGTGCCCTATACCCACTATCTCCCTAGAATCGATGAAATATATAGCACTAGACATAGAATAAGAACTAATATTTTTCTATTTCTTCTTAGGCCACTGCTCACCATCTCTACCACTATTCTGTTGGTTTCTTCTTTACTTAAAGTACCTAGACCTCTTACTTTGCCTCTCCCTAACTTTGGCTTATTTTTTATTTTCATCATTAACCTACTATATATACACCATAAACCTAGATATATCCATGTCTTTGTTCAACAAGGCGGCCTTGTTTTCCAAAATCAGATCGCAGGACAACCCAAAAGCAAATTTTCTCATTCTAACCTGCATGTTAGATACTAGATCAGGAGCATAATAAGACAAATAATGGAACTTAAGGGAATACTCCTTCACAGTAATCTTGCTTTGCTTCAAATTCATGAACTCCCCAGTCTTCGCCTCCCTCAACTCCTTATAAAAGAAGCGATCAAGAAAAGCATCTGAGAAATTCTCCCATAATACCGATTTTGTATCATCACCCCTAGATTGGTCCCTCTATTCATACCATTAATATACCATATCCTTTAGATGGTATGCAACAAACTCCATACCTTCAAAATCAGAAGCATGCATCATACGAAAAATCTTATCCATCTTATCTATGAACCCTTAAGGATTTTTCTCAACCCTAGAACCAGTAAAGGTCAGAGGATTTAACCTCATAAACTAGCTAATACTTTTGGACTCAGAAGAACTAATAGCAGCACCAACAAGACCTGACTGATATGACTGAGATGTCACCAATTGGGTTAATAGATGAATAGAATGATGGAACTCAACATTAGTAATATCTCTTGGAGGTAATTGAGTAGGAGTATCACCCATAGGAGAAGGATCAGTGGGATTGATAGAACCCCACTAGGTAAGTCAAAAATAGTAACTCTAGACTAGGTCTGAACTCTATAAGTAGGATAAACCCCATACATATTATCCTCAAGCGGGATAGAGGAGTTTTTACTAGCATCAAATCTTCTGGGAGGCATGATCTAAAAAGCAAACAAACAAGAATTAAAGGAGATTTCAACACCCTAGACTCTACAGCCCAAAAGTAGATCACAAAAGAGAAAAATATTCCTAAATGCCTCATAACCTCTCTCTTGTAAGTGTGGTGTGCTACACACCCATAAAAGAGACTCTACTTAACATGACTTTGTGGACACTCAATGACACAATACCTAGGCACTTATACCAACTTTGTCATGACCCAAACCATGGCCTGGTTATGACGGGTATCCCAAGTTCACTGAGGATTGAAGACCACTCATTTACCTAGCCAATACAGAACATAACACCTAGCAGTGGTTGAATTCCAAACATATATCAAGATAGGAAAGTAATAAGCTCAAATACATCTAATAATGCCAACATCAATACCCAATCCATAGTAATATCTACAAATCCTCTACTAATCTAAAAATAATCTAAGTTGGGGCATACCCCCAACCCTGGCAATGATAAGGACAATGTTAATGTGAACTCTTTCATTCTAGTTTATGAAAAAAACCAATTGAATGATCAATCTTTCTAGAGAATGAAAGCTCACCACTTCACCACAAACGATTAAAGAACTGAGTCGATCCACCTAACACTGTGCAAGAAAAGTAGACTTGCCTTCGGACCCTACATCACGTGAGAATACAAAATTCGGAGATGGTTAGTGAATTCAGAACTATCATGTAAATCAGGGGTAAGGATAAGGTAATAAAAATTCAAAATCCAGTTCAACTCAATGTACATATTCACATATATGTATGCATACAAATATACTTATATAAAATGTTGAGATAGGGAACAAGGCTTAGCATGTATTTCAAAAATCTTAACTTGGGTTGTGTAGCATAACCATCATAATAAGGCACCCATGGGATATATAGGTCTAATTTTTCCCTAGCTGAAAGGGTCCCAATGCATGAAGCCGCATGAACCAAAGGATAATCATATGTACCTATGCACCATGGGGGACTCGAACCTCTCAAAATATATCAAAGGTGACTTAAGCACCTACTTATTTAACATAGGGGACTCAAACCACCCAATCATATAATAAGGAGGGTTCAAACCATCCGATCATTTAGACCCTGCATTGTCAACTGCGATTTTTATACAACTATACTTCAAAGGTATACACTGTTGCTATCTTCATAACAACTACACTTGCAAGGTAACATTATTATGTTATTTCAACTCCATTAACTTAGGGAAAATAACTCCCTATGATCATTCTTAAAAGATGGGTGAACACCATCTCCCTTTATTCATTAAATTAAACCACATGTTTCAATAACCTCTTTACATCATGCAATTATTCTGAAAGTAGTTCATTGCAACTATACTCATAGTCATAACCATTTACACAAAATTGGGTTGGGGTTATTACCAATTCAATTATCAATATTCATAAAATTTAGGGAAACCAGAATCCCCTAGTTTATTCACTATGACCATGCACCACACAAGTTTGAAACCATATATAAAGCATGAGCAATGCATATAAATATGGGAAAATAATTTAAGAAATATTCATTCTAAAACCCTCAATCCATGTCAAAACCCATGTTTAAATCCACATAAATAATCATATAATTTCATGTTTTAAGTAAAACAAGATTTAGGGTAGAGTCACGTGCTTTAAATATCAAGATCCGTGGAGAGAATTTGCCCTTAGAAGCTCTAATTGATGAACTTCTTAGAAACCCTAAGTATCCTAACCTTGGAGAATTTAGAGAGTTTTATAAAGAGTTTATGATTGATAAAGGTTGTAAATAATGGCCCCAAGGTGTTATATATACGTGGGGTCTAAGTGGGTAAAGAGGGAAATGTCCAAAGTGACCATAGTTAAAAGCTAAAAAATTATCGCCAGTGGTTACGGGTTACTCTATGGATATAAGGACACATTATGACTCATCACTACAAGTTGTAGTCAAGACAGTAACTGAAGGACCCTACTATGGTGACCCTATGATTCACACCATGCAATTCGTTAGGAGATCCTACTACTTGTAGGGTGTCATAACCAAGATAGAAATACTTGGGGTACACACTGGTTTGGCTACGATGGGACCATGCGACTCATTTAGAGTCCTTACAATTCGTTAGGAGCCACCCGTAATTAGGATAGTAACTTAGGTACCTTTACTGGACACCCTAAGGTTGGGGTCCTATGACTCGCAATGACACGTTACAACTCGTAAGGAGGGTCGTAGTCTGGGCAGTGAGTTTATAACTCAGAAATTTTCAGGGACCAAAATCTGGGTGGTTTCATTTTTATTCTAGAATTAATATTTTTAAATTCAAATATTTAATATCCTTTAATTCTAAATTTTTATTACAACACCATTAAATTTTATCCTAAAAATTCTCACACGGCTTTTGAATATCTTATCACTTGGCTTCTTGTGGTGCCTTTAGTTTTTATTTTATATAGACATAGATTGTGTTTAATTCTTCTCATTTTATTTCTAAATAACTAGTATTTCACATAAACAAGAATTCATAATGATATTTTGTAATTTTACCCTTCTTTAAACGAAGAGAGTTTTATGTAACCAAAAAAATTCTATTAAAAAATTACAATCCTTTTCAAAATATTTATTAAGGATAAGTTAGTAAGAATATTTTTAATTTTTAAAAAATGAATAATTTCTTAAGGGGTATGCCCAAACTAAATTCACCACTTAATTAGGAACGAATGAAGTATATACTAGCGCTCGGATTAACATCAATAATTGATTTTACCATAAAGGTTAATAGTTTAATGATTTGTTATTGTAATGGAAGTTTAAAAAAACAACATTGTAGACAATAAAACTTCAATCGAGAAAATAATAATCAAGACAAAAAAATTTTGCAACAATCATTTTATTTAATTTCAAATATGTGAGTATTATATTCTCTATGAATCCTCTGATTCTTCTTTTTGAATATAAACTCAAGGGCCTTTTAGCTTGAACTTGAATTTGATGGACTTGATCTTGACTTGTACTTTAATCCAAGGGCTTTTGAGTTTGATATTGAATTTGGTGGATTTGATATTGACTTGTATTTGACTCCAAGGGATTTTGAGCTTGATCTTGACTTGTAATTAAATCCAAGAACTTTTGAACTTGATCTTGAATCTGGTGGTATTGATATTTGTTGGAAAGTAAGAAAGCATGTTTATAGTTTTGATTATTAATAAATAAGAAACTGGTTAACTACTTGTTGTCTTTAGTATGTTGTATCCTATGAACCAGGTCCCTGAAAGTTGTGAACCAGGTCCCCGAGCAGGTGATGTAAATACACAAGGAAATCAAGTACAAATAAGGAAGATTGGAGCCACGAAATAAAGAAAAAAATGCAAAGGAGAAAAGATAGAAAGAAATAAAGAGTAAAAAAGGAAAGAAATAACAAGAAGAAGTAGAGTCTAAAGAGGAGTCAAAGTTCCCTTATATGATGCAATCTCTCTACAAGAAAAGGAATCACATAATTCCTTATTGGAAACCATATTCCATTTGGAGAAGAAGTCCTAGTCCATAATATTCTAGGGTATGAAAAATCTCCACCATATATATGAAATAAAGATTATTGAGAGCCGCAACCTATTGCATATCCACAAAATATATCATCTTGAGAGCAATAGCTATCAAAGCAAAAACTACAGAACCTTATCACAGCAAAACAGGAACCTGGTTCATATGTTCTGTTTAAGTTTGTATTACTAAAAACTAAAGTTTTGAGAAGTTTAAGGCATGAGTTAGTAGTCCTTGTTGATATAATTGATGAGTTTTGAGTCTATAATAGGATAGATTCTGAGTTGTAATCTTTTCTATTATTGAACGTTGAGAGTTTGAGTAATAAGAAGCGAGTTTGACTTCTTATTCTTGGGGTGTTGTAACAAGAAGTATGTTTGACTTTTTGTTTGAAAGGTGTTGTAACAAGAAGCGGGTTTGACTTCTTGGAGTTCTCATATAGTGGGTTGAATAGTTGGAGTAAACTGTTAAGTTGTGAGTTAAGAGTTAGATTCTAGGATTGTGGGGTTGTAATCTTGAACAAAGATCTTTGAAATTAGTGGAGATTGGAGGTGAAATCCTACAAAGTGTAGGTCGTGATTTTTTTATCCTTTGAGCAAGGAATTTTCCATGGTAAATTTGCATTGCACTTTATTTTACTGTTTGTTGTTTACTGCAATATCAAGAACCAGGTTCCTAATACGTATGGTGGGATTAGTTAATTTCCTTCAATCTTGACTTGTATTTGTATTTGAGTGTTTGAATGATTGAACTTGTAAGCTTGCATAAAAATTTACAGTGTTTGATGCATGAGTTTTCTCTTGCTTCTTATTAGAGTTTTGGTCCCTAATATGAATTATGAGACTCCTATTTATAGTTGTAAGATAGAAAATTTATTGTAAGTACAAGCTATTTCTGGTCAATCAGGTTAAAGAGACTTGATCATGTTTGATTGGTTGAACATGTCACTTGTACACGCGATACATTTTCATTGGTATTTGATTTTAATAGGCATGTTACATCATTTTAATTCGTGACATAGTTTTATTGTCTCTTTCGCTTGATTTGACACGCCACATCATTTGACACGTGACACCAAATTAGGCTTATAGAAAAAGATAAGACATCTTGAGCTTTGCAAAGTGGGCTCATCATTTGTAGCCTAATCAATGAATTAGCCCAATAAAAATTAAACTTTAATTAAATTTATATTTATTGAAATTAAATAATTAATTTAATTATATTAATCAATAATATTTATTTGAACTAATATATTTTGAATTTAATGTAATTTGAATGACGGGTTTAAATTTAAAATAATTTTATTGCACACAAATACTACTGCCTTTATTCATTAATAGTACTTATCACATTTTTTTGTTTACACATCCTTTAAGAAGCTATGTATTTTTTCAATGGTATTCTTACTCTCTCCGTCTCATATTACTTGGCATGTTTGTATTTTGCACAACTCTTAAAGAGAAATTTATAAGAGTTGTAAATTGACTTATATGACCCTATTAAATTTACATTAAGTATTGTCATTACCTATTTGAGTTAATTACTTTCATTAAATTACTAAGGGTAAAGTTAAAAAGGGTGTCCAATTATCTCTTAATTCTCTAAAAATGCAAATTATGTTGAGATAATCTTTTCTTTTTTGACAAACACACCAATTAAGATGAGATGGAGAAAGTATTAATTTTCTTAATCATCGTTTTAATTAATGAAAAGATGTGCTTTCTCTTCAATAAATTAAAAGTGTGCTGATTAAAGTTCAAAACCAAAATAAATAAAGAGTTGGAAGACTCAATCAACATTTTCTATACTAAATTAGTCAATTTTACTTCTAAGAATAATTATTCTTAAGGGTAAAATGAAAAGAATAATACTAAAGTATGTCTTGATTTTCTAAAATGACAAATATCACTTCCTTCGTTTATTTTTACTTTTCTATTTTATTATTGGTATAAGGATTAAGAAGCACTAAATGATATGGGTAATTTTATCATATTACCTTTTTAATATGATAAATTTAATACTTTAAAAAATATATTAGATCATTAATTATATTTAATGCTAAGGATAAATGAGTAGAAATAGATAAATCATTTATTTATTTTATAAATTAAACAATTATTGTTGGACATCCCAAAATAAAATAGTGGATAAATAAAAAAAATGGAGAAAGTAATACGAATGACAGGTACTAGAAAGTGATAAGAATGACACGTATTTAAGAACGTAGTAATTATTGGGTTCGAAATCGAGATGACATCATTTGGAAGCTCATATAGTTGCAATCATGTTGACAATAAATCAGATGACAAAGAAAACTATAATAAAAATATATTTTATTTGATATGATTGACCAAGAAGCCAAAATATTGAAAACTAAATTAAAATAAAAATCTATTGGAAAAAACCTCCCCTTAAACAAGAATCTTTAATGACTATATTGTTGATGTTATTGTGTTGTGATTTGAGAAGAGAGATTTTTATTTATAGAGGTATACAACTCTTTATCTTAGAAAGAATAAACCTAATAGGGGAAAAAGAATAAACCTAATAGGGAAAAGGGAAAGAGTTCTTTTCCAACGAGGAAACCTTTTTTCATTAGAAAAGTAATTCTAATTATGGAAGAAAATCAGAAATTTGGGACAAATTCTAACAAATTCCCCTTGACCTGAATTTTCTGGCAAATCAATCTTCATCTTTTTCACATAATCTTCATATAATTTTCATATATCGCTGTTGCTTATTATAATTAAAATGTGATATGGATTAAAAATTAGATCCCTATGCATTACCATTGGATCATTGAACCATAGCTTTTGATACCACTTGTTGGGTTCAAAATCGAGAGGGCATCACGCGGAAGCTCATATAGTTGCAATCATGTTGGCAATCAGGGGCGGAGCTACACTTAGGGAAGGGGGTCATCCGAACCCCCTTCGATGGAAAATTATACTATATATACAGGGTTAAAATTATTTTTAATGTATATATAGTAGATGTCGAACCCCCTTCGGTTAGTTTGTATTTTCACTTGTGAACCCCTTGGTGACAATCTTGGCTCCGCCACTGTTGGCAATAAATCAGATGACAAAGAAACCTATAATAAAAACACATATTATTTGATATGATTGGCCAAAAAACTTATGCTGTGTTTTGAGAAAAGAGATTTCTATTTGAAAAAAATACATAAAGTAGCATACTTAAGTATTAAATTACAAAAAATAACAACACTTTTATCGAATTACATTTATGTATTTGTATTTTTGTAGCAACGGTTTGCAAAAATACAAAATCCATATCGATCATAAGGGCAGTAAAAACATATGTATTTGTATTTTTGTAGCAACAATGTGTAAAAATACAAAATATAACTTGCTATATTATGTAATTATTAAACTGTTGCTATGACACTCAAATTAAGGGGATAAGTATGCTATTTCTGAAGTTTGCTCTTTCTATTTATAGAGAGGTATACAACCCTTCATCTGAATAAGAATAAACATAATAGGGAAAAAGACTTTTTTTTCATCGAGGAAACTTTTCTTTACTAAAAATATAATTTTAATTACAGTAAAAATTCAGATAAAATAGAAAATTTAGCGCAAATCCTAACACTAATTATATCTAAAGGTGACTTTTGGGTTAAGGGATTTCGGTTATGGGGGATTGCTTTATGTAGTATGGTAGCAATGTAGCGTGAATCGCACTGTCCCAACTCTCAACTCTTTCATTACTAGTAGTAGTTAAAAAAAACCACTGCCGCTCCATTAACCAATGTACTTATCGGGTCATTTGGTTGTTGGCAGAGAGGAATTATTCATAGAATAATTTTATACAATGTTTGATTATTATATTAGAGAAAAATAATTTCCTTTATACAGTATTTTGTTGATTTTTTTTTCTTTTCCACATGAAACATAGCATTGCCAATATAATGTTCGATTCATATTAATTTTTTTTAGGTTATAATTAATACATTTATAAGTTATGAGAGAATTTCTATATTATTTTTTATAGGATAGAAGATGAAATAACCAATGTACATATAAGTATTACCTAGATTAAAATATAACACGAGATTACCCTCTATTCAAACTTGGTTTTGGTTTTAAAAACATATTTAAAGTATACTAACAATGTTAATAGAAGAGTGAAGGGTCAAAAACATACCTAAATTAATTTATTTTAGTTTTATATCTGAATTATGGGAGTGAGAGTTTCCTACCTAAACTATTACTCAGTGGTTAGTGAAACACAACTTGACTAATATTTGATTGTGTGTGTAATACATTTTTTTTCATTTAAAAATTTTGCCACGTAGAAGAACAATTCCACCGCGGAAAAAGTTAAATAAATTACTATTAGGTCAAAAGTTAAAGGTTAAAAAGTCACCGTGTAATTTTATTAATTTAATCTCATCGCTTCAGCATCTTCTTCGCTGCAGTCTCGTCTAAGTCGTGACATCGATATCTTTGTCTTATTTTTCACTATTAAGCTACAATTTTTTTGGTGTCAAAAACATTAGTTTTTATTATGTGTCGGACAAAAACTCTTTTACATCTTACTGAATGAGAAATTTATATGGAAAAAGTAATCATTTCCATCTTAAACTATACTAGAAAAGTTGAAGACACATCTAAACTATTGCGATTACCTATTACACATTTATACTATTTAATAGTAAATTTTTTACACCGCGCATTTTTTATTTTTTTTATTTTATAATATAGACACGTGGACTTTTTTACCAATAATTTTTTTTTAAAGAAGTTGCCAGGTAAAGTTCATCTTCTAAAAAATTAAGAAAATCAATTTAAACTCAGTACTTGAAATTTTATCTCTTTATTATTTGATAGATATTGTAGGAGAGTATTAGTTGCAGATCTTCCATGAACATTGCTTATTCCTATTGGAATAAAATCAAAACAGAAAAGGGAAAAAAAAAATGCATAACATCATTTCTTATTCTTGTTCTTCTTTTCATTTTGTCCCTCTTCTCTTCTCCATTTTTCTTATCATAGTCATTTTACTTCATTAAATCTATTTTTCACTAATTAAGTGCTTATTTTTCATTATTTAGTGGTGGAACTGGTGATTGATGAAAAAAATTAGTAGTGGGTATGTTTTTATTTTTGATGATTGAAAATGATAATGTTGTGATTTTGATAGTGAATGCAAAAATTTTTGGTGATTGTTGTTGTGAATTTTGATAATAACAATGGTGGTGGTGTAATTTTTGTGGTCGATCTTATGAAGAAAATTAATATGTGATTTTTTATCTCGATTTTTTGTGGGTTATCTTAAAAGTCTCTTGTAAAGATTTGGGCCTTTTTAACGTTATTATGATGGAAATGGGAGTTGTTCAGTAAATTTGTGTGTTTTTGATAGTGATGAAACAAAAATAAATAATTTATTGACAGAAGGAGAAAATAAATATGAACAAGTTGTCTCCCATGAAAGATCTACAATTATGGTAAAAACGAAAAATTAGTAAAAACGTCGTTGGAGGTTTTAATAGTAACTATATTTTGGTGTAACTTTGAATTTGATTGTATTTTGTGAAAATATTTGTGATGGAGAGGTGGGTGATAATAGCTTCAATGGTGGTTCTTCAATGGTGAATCAATGATGTAAAGTGAAGAAGACGCAATAATAATGATATTTAATTAATTTATTATAGTTTTCACATAATATCTGATGTGGCAGTGACATGTTGATGATGTGTGGTGCGTGCACAACACCTCCCATTATGAGACTGGTTGTATGTGCGTTAGGGTGCAAAAAAATTCATTTTTAAATAGTTTAGGTGTGTATTAGGTCACTTCAACAGTTTAGGTGTCTTCGACTTTTCGAGTATAGTTTAGGGTGAAAATGATACTTTTCCCAAATCTATATATCTATATATATAATAAATGAGAACATTCTATCATGAGGCTATGCGAAGTGTCATCTTTAGAACTAGTATTTACAACAAAAATTATTTTGCAGATTATTATTCTTTCATATTTATTCCATATTTATTTCATATTGTGGTTAAAAACAACTAAGACAACTATCGGATGAAAATAACTAAGATTTGTCCTTAAAGTTATATTCGTCAATGACACTAATTTAAATTTTATCTTATACGAAAAGATTATAAAAAAATAAATATAAATGATTTCAGTATAATTGAGTAATCAAAAAGTATTACAAGAAAATTAAGTGGTAAAAAACAATTAAAATTTCCTCCTGTTAGATAAGATTGACTCCTATTGAATGAAAACAACAATATTTTGACCTATTATTATAATAAGTATATTATTACAATTGGTATGATTCTAAATAAGATATTGAACTGTTAATTATAAGAAAATATTTTTTATACTTAAATAACATATATGGAAAAGATATGACCAAGAGCTATTCCAAAAATAAAAACCTCTACCAGAATAAATTTTTTGGCTCTTATAAGGATACAATTTCTCAATTTAAATATTAAAATTGATCTTAATAATTTTCCAATTAATTATTCCGACAAAAAAAATATTTTTTAATTTTATGGTACATCATAATATAAAGCGAAGAAAAAAAATAATCAAATTTAAAAAAGTCATCTTTTATGAATGATAATTGATGAAAACATTAAACTATCTTCTACCAAATTTGGATGCTTAAATCTTCAAATAATTTGTATCAACATAATGTAAAGGTAAATAAATTTGCTGATCAAATTAAATTGCCATTACAAAGTAAATATATTACCTCTTTGTTGTCAAGGCAAAATATGACTAAAACTTCCTTAATTATAAAATATCAACGTTAATTTATAATAAATTTTTGTATGATGAAATTAAATTAGAATATTTACATTTTAAATATTACTATATTTTATAATATTATACGAAAAAATATTTGTTATTTCATTAAAATTGAGCAAATCAAGGAGACATGACATGGTTGACTGAAAAATATAATTGGAAATAAATAATCAATTAACACTTAAGAAATATATATATGTAAAAGAATATTTCCACAAAGTTAATCCAAAGGAAAAAAAATCATAGTTGTTGTATCATGATTAACTTAAAAGTTTTAATACCATATTAATTTACCACTATCTATGAAGACTATATCCACAGAATACTTAATTTCTATCATCGTATGTTAGAGAGGGTGAATTATTCAAGTGATGCAACGAGCTACGTATCAAGAACCATAAGTTGGGTGAGTATCTCATGATTGAAGCTAAATGTTAAGACTAAAAATTCAACACCTTGAATACTTAGTGATTTAGTTATTTTATATTATTTAGATCATGCATCATCAATTTTCAAGACCAATTAGACTTTTTTGCTTGCAATTATTACAGAATAGTTATCATAATTGTTTCATACCATGAGTGAATATTGTAACAATATTTGTAACGTTTGCAATAATTTATTTTAATAGATATCATCCTATAAAGTTCTTACTTTTTAATTTTAGCGAATATGAAAAGGTAATTAAATAAATCACCTATCTTCACATTTGAAACTTCATTTTAGAATATTATTGATTTTGTGGTTTAATAATTATGTCCATCTACTTCGTAGAATATAAAAATTGATGGAGAATAAATTCATATTTTTTTCTTGTGCCAACAATCCTGAGGGATCAAGTATTATTTGTCTGATGTACTTCAATTTTTAAAAATGCGTCAACATATATACTTTTAAAAAAGTTGAGAATAGGAAAAGCGAAAAATAGGGGAGGAAATTAAAAATTGAACTCTCATTAACAATATTTAAATTCAAGTTGCCATTAAGTTAGCTACTAAATTTTTGTTGTTTTTGTATTTAGATCTAACCTTATCAAAATATTTATATCTTTTGCATTCTGACTGAAGAAAAATGTATTATTTTATGATGATCTGTATACACAATAGAATTACTAATTTAGTGGAACGGAATATAACCTTGTTTTCCCTCTTTGCATATTGTCTTTTCCATTTATAAAGTTCGTTGAATGTAAGGGAAAATAGATTATAACATTATATGATAAAGATGTTTATGATTTCATTTAAATACATTAATTTTTTTTTAAAAAAAAAAGGTTGATTGAGAATACAATTGTGCATCGGTCGGTTCGGTTCGATTTTATGTATTATCGATTTGGTTTATCCATTATGAATTTTTAAATAAGTTAAATCAATAATCAAATCAATAAGGTAGTTTTTATCGATTTTTGATTCATCAATTTTTAGTCTTTAACAGTTCGATTTTCAGTTTAACCGATAAGAAAATATGCATAAAATAGAAATAGTAGCAACTAACAAGAAAAGAAATGAAATCTTAGTTGCAGTAAAAATCCTAAATGATGTGTTTTATTTTACAAGAATATTCAAGCTTGAATATATATTTGGATTTATTTGATTAATTTATTAATTATGACTGACTTATTTGATAAAAATTAAATTTAGATATTTCCCAAAATATTATTTAGATGAATAAAGTACAAAAATTACCAAAATATAAAGAATTAAAGCAAATAATATCTAAAAAATGTAAAGAATTAAAAAATAAGGATATAAAGACTACAATATAACATAATTTCCGGAGTTAGTAAAAACTCAATAAATGCACAAAAAGAAGAAATATCAAATTTAGAATCGACAATAGATAGTCTAGAATATACATACCAACATGATCTATTAACAATTAAATAAAAAATGAACAAAGAAGAATTTATAATAGATGAAAAAATATATGAAAACCATGAAGGATTAAAAATAAAAATAGTATTTTCTAATCTAGGAAAAAGGTATAAGAAAATAGGTGAACATTTATATTTAATGTTAGAAAAAGAAGAATTAAAATTAGAAGATAAATTGACAGTTATGGTAAGAATAGAAAAAGAAAATGAAGAAATAGAAAGAAAAAAAGAAATAGAAAAAATAAAACAACAAACTACAGAAAAATATGAAAAATAAAAGAAACTAAAAATAGTAAGATTGCTGAATTAGAAAGAGAACTACAAATGCTAAAAGATTTGCATGAAAAAATACAGAAAGAAAAAGAAGAAAAAGATAAAGAACAAAAATTATTAAATGAGATAAATCAATTTAAAGAAAAATTAGAAATAAGCAATAAAGAAATAGAAACCAGGGAATTAGAAATAAATACAATAGATGTTGAAGAAACAGATTGTTATAATTCGGAAGATAGTGAAACATATACAGAAATTTTAACAAATACAAAAAATTTAGAAATCAATGAAAAACAAGAAGTAATTAATGAAGAAAACTTAGAAAATAAAAACACAAAAATAAATACTTTTGATAAAAAAGAAGATGAAAATATAATACCTAGAACATCAGAAATATGAAAACCTACATATTATAAGAATAAATTTAAAAGATATAATCTAAAAGATGAATATGAAAAATGGACACCAACACAAATAGTTAATAAAAATTATAACTTTTTAGACTTAGATTGTAATAGATACAGAAAAAATAATACAATTATGGAAAGGATGTATGGCAAAAGAATTATTAGATAATAATATAAACGTAACAGATACACTAGAATATATAGAAAGAACACTAATAGAAACAGTGAAATTATGGTTTTCAAATTTAACTGAAAATAGCAAGAATGTATTAAGAACTAATAAACCTACAGAAGAAACATCATCAACAACTACAACTAAATTAACACCTATAGAATTATTAAAAAAATATGAAATAGCTATAAAATACGAATTTAGCAGCACAACAACAGAAGAAGAACAAAATGAAGAGAAAGATACAAATAGGAATTTAATGTTAAAATTAGCAATATGTAATATGTGTTACATAGATGAGTATACTTGCGCATTTAAAGAATATTATTATAAAGGAACATATAATACAGAAGAAAGTAAAGAAATAAGAAAATTATATTTTAATAAATTACCTGAACCATTTAGTTCAAAAATAATAAAAAGTTGGGATGAAGCAAAAATAGTAGATACTTTAGGAGCAAGAATAAAAATTTTACAATAATGATATAGATACCTATGTGAAAAATATAGAGAAGAAATAAAAATAGAAAAAACATTAATAAGAAATTTAGCATGTTGCAAAGATAAAATAGAACCTCAATTTGGATGCGAAGAAAGATATTATAAGAAAAGAAAAAGACATAAGAAATATAAGAAATACAAAAAATAAAAATATAAATATAAGAAACCAAGAAAAAGATATTATGTAAAAAATTATAAACATAAAAGTCCATATAGGAAAAAGAAATATATAAAAGAATGTACTTGTTATAATTGCGGAAAATTAGGGCATTTAGACATTGTAAATGCCCTAGACATTGTTACAATGTATTTTCTAGACATTGTAAATTACCTAAAAACTCAAAAAATAAACAAATATCAAAAATAAAAATAGAAAATACAGAATATATGTAGATAGATTATATAGATTACGAATTAGAAAGTGAAGACAGTATATATGAAATTTCAGAGAATGAAATAGATAATGAAACAGATAGTGAATTAGATAAATTAAATGTCTGAAGAAGATACAAAAATAATAACAAAGGAAGAATATTTAAGTGAAGAAGGAACAAATCAAAAAATAATATTTGATAGTCACATATTTGATGAAATAAAAGGAAAAGAATTAGATTTAAGTGTAGAAAAAATATTTAAAATACCAACAATAAAAAACATATTTATAAAAGAAAAGAAGAATACTACGTAGTAAGCCAAAAAGAACATGTAATAGACTGTAGATATGTAAAAGGTAAAGCTAGTATACCACTAGTAACAAAAAGGATAATTAATAAAGAAATAAAAGATATAAAAATTAGAGACCCAATAAAATACGTACATCTAAGAGGTACAGAGATATTAATAAAAGCATGTTTCAGAAAAGGAATAGATATACCAATAGAATTATACCTAGCAGATGATAGAATTATAAAATCTATAGAAAAAAGTATAATAACTGCCATAAAAGGAAATTTAATATACCAAAAATTTAAATTTATAATAACTACAAATTATTCAGTAGCAATAACATATAAAAATATAGATAAATCATTAGTATTATATTGGAAAATATCGGGAATAGAACTAACCCCAGGAAGTAAAAATATTTACAGCAAAATGTAAAAATCTATATGTATTAACAACAAAACATAAAATAATGGGAAAAAATAAAATTAACAAAATACAAATAGACAGTCTTTTCGAACAATTTGTAAAAATAATTGATAATAATGATTATAGTTATAGAGACATAGATATAAAAGAAATTTTAGAAATAATAAATGATAGAATAAGCATAACAAAAAGAATAGCTTATGAAAAACCAGAATCATCAAGTTCATCAAAAAGAACAAGTTATGAAACAAGTTCAACAACTAATTTAAACCAATATTACATAACAGGAACAATAAATGAAAAGGAATATTTAATACTCTTAAATACAGGACAAGAAGAAAATTATATAGCAAGATATCTAATAAAAAATAAAATCTGACAATAATATATGCCCAGATCTACCAAAAATCTTAATAAACACTAAAAATATAGTAGAAAAAAAAATAATAATAGGAGTTAGAAAAATAAAAATAGAATTTGAAATAAAGGAAGAAATGCAAAAAACAGACATAATATTAGGAATAAAATGGCTAGAACAAGTAAAACCTTATAATATAGAGCATACACAATTAACTATAACATATAATAGAGAGAAATTATTCTTAAGAAGAGCTTTAACGTGATATGAAAATATATGTATTAATGAAGATAGTAGTAGAAGGGTATTAAAGTAGATATTATACGCCTATGATAGATACAGGAGCAGAAGCTAATTTATGTAGATATAATTGTTTACCAAAAAGTAAATGGGATAAATTAAAGACACCAATAATAGTTAAAGGATTTAATAATGAAAGAAGCTTAATTACCTATAAAGCTAAGAATGTAAAAACACAAGTATGGGATAAAATATTAATAATAGAAGAAATCTATAATTATGATCTAACATCAAAAGATATACTTTTAGTAATGCCTTTTTTAGATAAATTATACCCACATATAATAACTACAACGGATTGGTGGTTTACAACACCATGTAAATAAAAAGTAGAGCAAAAAGAGTTACTAATAAAATAAGAAAGAAAACTGATTGGATAGAAGGAAGTGAAAAAATTAAACAAAATTAGAAAATATAAAAATACTGAAGATACAATAGAATTTGTCGTATTTTCAATAAATAAAAAAGAAATAACTGTATTTTCAATAAGTAAGATAGAAATAATTAAGAAACAATCAGAACAATTATATAGTAAAGATCCATTAAAAGGATGAGAAAAACATAAAACCACTATAAAAATTGAATTAATAGATAAAAATAGCATAATAACTCGAAAACCACTAACATATAATTTTGATAATTTAAAAGAATTTAAAATGCACATAGAAGAATTATTAGGAAAACAATACATACAAAAAAGTAATAGTAAACATAATAGCCCAGTATTTATAGTAAATAAACATAGTGAACAAAAAAGAGAAAAAAGTAGAATGGTTATTGATTATAGAAATTTAAATGCAAAAACTATGACATTTAATTACCCAATACCAACTGATATTAAAAATAAGACAATTACAAAAATAAAATTACTTTAGTAAATTTAATTGGTAATCAAAATTTTACCATTTAATATTAGAAGAAGAATCTAAGAAATTAACCGCATTTATGGTACTACAAGGATTTTATGAATGGAATGTACTACCATTTTGATATAAAAATGCACCAGGTAGATATCAACATTTTATGAATAGTTATTTTAAATAATTGCCTAATTGTATAGTATATCTAGATGATATCTTATTATATACAAAGACCAAAGAAGAATATTTAAAATTATTAGAATAATTTACGGATATAATTGAAAAATTGGGAATAAATTTAAGTGAAAAGAAAGCTGAAATTATGAAAAATCAGATAGAATTTTTAGGAATACAAATAGATAAAAGTGAAGTAAAAATGTAACAACATATAGTACAAAAAATAATAAATTCAAAAGAAGAATTAGATACAAAAAAAAATTACAATCATTTTTAGGATTAGTAAACCAAGTAAGAGAATATATACCAAAATTAGCAGAAAACCTAAAGCCCTTACAGAAAAAATTAAAAAAGGATGTAGAATATAATTATAATGAAGAAGATAAAAAACAAGTTCAGAAAATAAAGATACTTTGTAAAGAATTACCAAAATTACAATTTCCAGATGAAAATAGAAAATTTATATATATAGTCGAAGCAGATACTAGTGAATATAGTTATAGAGGAGTACTTAAATATAGATATGAAGAAGAAAAATTAGAACACCATTGTAGATACTACAAAGGTACGTTTAATGAAATAAAAATAAAATGAGAAATAAATAGAAAAGAATTATGCTCATTATATAAATGTTTATTATCATTTGAGCCATATATTGTAGATAACAAGTTTATTGTACGAACAGATAATACACATGTATGTTGGTGGCTAACAAAGAAAATACAAAATTCAGTTACAACATAAGAGATTCGGAGACTAGTCTTGAATATATTAAATTTCACATTTATAATTGAAGTAAGTAGTACTAACAAAAATGTTATTGCGGATTACATATCAAGACAAAGCTACACAGACTGATATAATAGAAGAGGATACTCTAGAAAAGATATTCAACACCCTAACTACGTTTTCAATGAAAGTGGACAGTATGGGTAATGAAATAGAAAAGCTAAAGACTAATGAAGTTAAACTTTAGTCTATAGCTAAATATCAGCTAACTCAGCAGTATGCGGAGCTATGTCGATCAGAAGACATTAAAATTCCAAAGCTAGAAAGAGACGTTGGGACACTCCATAAAACCCATAACGTTTATCAATCTACTTATGCAGGTACAAGCAAAGGAGTGAGGAAAAACACAAATATGAACCTAAACAGGCTATTTGATAAACCATTTATTCCAAATATACCAAAAGATCCTATGTTCATACCCCCACAAATGATCACATATCGAGATAGTTTAAACCAAGACAAAAAGACCTACAACTATACAGCCCGAACATACATAGAAAATATTTATAAAATACAAACCTTCTTAAATACCAACCCCAGAGCTAGAAACATCCAAGAACCACATACGAATTATATAACTCAGAAGCTAACCATATACAATAAGCTAATTGTTTTACCTAAAACCAAACCAAGTCTAGTTAAAATCTGTTACGAATATGGACTACATAATACCATATATACCCAAGACAGAAATAAAATATCCAATATACCAGAAATATATGATTCATTTAACATTTTTAAAAGAATAACCAAAAGTAACCTATTTTTTATAAAATTTTACACGGCACCAGCAGAGATATTGTATGATAAAGCTAAATCACCTATACAAGTTGTAAAAATAGGAATGACCCGAGATATGATTATACCAGAAGATATTATTCCACAACCAGAAATACCTAGAATTGAGATACCAATTTTTTATGCAAATAAGAGAATTATCGAACTATCCATAATTCTTCAAGAGTTAGCAAACACTTATCACAACAGAAATCTCATATGGAGTTATTATTCAAGAGGTAATGTAATAGTATACTCAAATTCAAAGGAAATACGAGAAGGTAATCCTTCATACATTGAAGCAAAAAATCTCTTGTCCACAACAAAAAATTTTGCTTATTAAAAAACAGGTATATTTTAATAAAAAAATCTATGGAGGAGCAAAGATTAGAATTATCAAAACTACCAGAACAGGTATATTCATTTACTATTATCAATAGCTAAATTCATAAATTCCTAACAACCATGATATAATAAAATAAGTTCATGTTAGTTGTTTTATAGTAGAATTATTCAAAAAATAGCATGTTAAGAAGTTTATTAGCAAAGTAGAAAAGGAAAAAAATTCCTAAGAACTATCCCATCCTAAAGGTGAAACTGGTGAGGCAAGAAGACCGTGATAGAGGAGTAGCCAAAGTAGAGGCGTTGTTTAAGGAAAAAGTATCTAGATTACCATGCTAATAGTGATCGAAGAATATGTTATTTAAGAATAATCTGGTATATAGCAATCTAAAGTGATCATATTTTGTTATGTGCATGGTTGAAGGGAATATTTTGAAAATAACAATTTTATGAAAAATGGATAAATATTTATTTGACGAAATGGTAGATAAATTTAAAATACTTGTTTTATATGTACTTAAGGATATAGAAATAGTGGATATACGAAAAATCATATTGGAAAAAATATTTGATAGATATTTTATGACTAGAATTAATTATATACCACACCTACCAAACTACTCTTATAAATATTTACATGCCAAACCCACACACTAACTATGATAAATTATGTATATTTAGAATTTTGAAAAAAAGATATGAGAAACATACAATTAGTAGAAAAAAATAAAAACAAAATTAGACAAATACATGAAAACTAAAGATGTAAAGTATATAGAATTCCTTAATGAAAATATGCAAGAATTTCTGTAAGGGCTTTAGATTTTTTGCTAATTTTGGTATATATTGTCTTACTTGGTTTACTAATCCTAAAAATGATTGTAATTTTTTTTTTGTATCTAATTCTTCTTTTGAATTTATTATTTTTTGTACTATATGTTATTGCATTTTTACTCCACTTTTATCTTTGTATTCCTAAAAATTCTATCTGATTTTTCATAATTTCAGCTTTCTTTTCACTTAAACTTATTCTCGATTTTTCTATTATATCCGTAAATTATTCTAATAATTTTAAATGTTCTTCTTTGGTCTTTGTATATAATAGTATATCATCTATATATACTATACAATTAGGCCATTGTTTAAAATAACCATTCATAAAATGTTGATATCTACCTGGTGCATTTTTATATCCAAATGGTAGTACATTCCATTCATAAAATCCTTGTAGTACCGTAAATGCTGTTAATTCCTTAGATTCTTCTTCTAACATTAAATGGTAAAATTCTAATTTACAATTAAATTTACTAAAGTAATTATATTCTTGTATTTGTCTTATTTTTAATATCTTACTTGGTATTGGGTAATTATATGTCATAGTTTTTGCATTTAAATTTCTATAATCAATAACCATTCTATTTTTTTCTCTTTTTGTTAACTATGTTTATTTACTATAAATGCTGAGTTATAATGTTTACTATTACTTTTTTGTATGTATTTTTTTTCTAATAATTCTTCTATGTGCATTTTAAATTCTTTTAAATCATCAAAATTATATTTTAGTGGTTTTTGAGTTATTATGCTATTTTTATCTATTAATTCAATTTTTATAGTGATTTTATGTTTTTTCCATCCTTTTAATGGATCTTTACTATATAATTGTTCTGATTTTTTCTTAATTATTTCTATCTTACTTATTGAAAATATAGTTATTTCCTTTTATTTATTTAAAATACGACCAATTCTATTGTATCCTAAGTATTTTTTATATTTTCTAATTTTTGTATAATTTTTTCACTTTCTTCTATCCAATCAATTTTCTTTCTTATTTTATTAGTAACTCTTTTTGCTCTTACTTTCTGTTTACATGGTATTGTAAATCACCAATCCGTTTTAGTTATTATATGTGGGTATAATTTATCTAAAAAAGGCATTCCTAAAAGTATATCTTTTGATGTTAGATCATAATTATAGATTTCTTCTATTGTTAATATTTTATCCCATACTTGCGCTTTTACATTCTTAGCTTTATAGGTAATTAAGCTTCCTTCGTTACTAAATCCTTTAACTATTATTGGTGTCTTTAATTTATCCCATTTACTTTTTGGTAAACAATTATATCTACATAAATTAGCTTCTGCTCTTATATCTATCGTAGGCGTATAATATCTACTTTAATACCCTTCTACTACTATCTTCATCAATACATATATTTTCATATCACGTTAAAGCTCTTCTTAAGAATAATTTTTCTCTATTATATGTTATAGTTAATTGTGTATGCTCTATATTATAAGGTTTTACTTGTTCTAGCCATTTTATTCCTAATATTATGTCTGCTTTTTGCATTTTTTCTTTATTTCAAATTTTATTTTTATTTTTCTAACTTCTATTATTATTTCTTTTTCTACTATATTTTTAGTGTTTATTAAGATTCTTGGTAGATCTGGGCATATATTATTGTCAGATTTTATTTTTTATTAGATATCTTGCTATATAATTTTCTTCTTGTCCTGTATTTAAGAGTATTAAATATTCTTTTTCATTTATTATTCCTGTTATGTAATATTGGTTTAAATTAGTTGTTGAACTTGTTTCATAAATTATTCTTTTTGATGAACTTGATGATTCTGGGTTTTCATAAGCTATTCTTTTTGTTGTGCTTATTCTATCATTTATTGTTTCTAAATTTTCTTTTATATCTATGTCTCTATAACTATAATCATTATTATCAATTATTTTTACAAATTGTTTGAAAGAACTTTCTATTTGTATTTGTTAATTTTATTTTTTCCCGTTATTTTATGCTTTGTTGTTAATACATATAGATTTTTACATCTTGCTGTAAATATTTTACTTCTTGGGGTTAGTTATATTCCTGATATTTTCCAATATAATACTAATGATTTATCTATATTTATATTTGTTATTGCTACTGAATAGTTTGCACTTATTATAAATTTAAATTTTTGGTATATTAAATTTCCTTTTATGGCAACTATTATACTTTTTTCTATAGGTTTTATAATTCTATCATCAGCTAGGCATAATTCTATTGGTGATCTATTCCTTCTCTGAAACATGCTTTTATTAATATTTCTGTACCTCCTAGGTGTACGTATTTTATTGGGTCTCTGATTTTTATATTGTTTATTTCTTTATTAATTATCCTTTTTATTACTAGTGGTATACTAGATTTACATTTTGCATATCTACCGTCTATTACTTGTTTTTTTGGCTTACTACGTAGTATTCTTCTTTTCTTTTACTAAATATTTTTTTTATTGTTGGTATTTTAAATATTTTTTCTATACTTAAATCTAATTTTTTTTCTTTTATTTCATCAAATATGTGACTATCAAATATTATTTTTTGATTTGTTCTTTCTTCACTTAAATATTCTTCCTTTGTTATTATTTTTATATCTTTTTCAGTCATTTAATTCATCTAATTCACTATTTGTTTCATTAGCTGTTTCATTCTCTGAAATTTCATATATACTGTCTTCACTTTCTAATTCGTAATCTATATACTCTATTTGCATATATTCTATATTTTCTATTTTTATTTCTGATATTTGTTTATTTTTTGGGTTTTTAGGTAATTTACAATCTCTAGCTAAATGCCTTAATTTTCCGCAATTATAACAAATACATTCTTTTATATATTTCTTTTTCTAATATGGTCTTTTATGTTTATAATTTTTTACATAATATCTTTTTCTTGGTTTCTTATATTTATATTTTGATTTTTTGTATTTCTTATATTTGATATTTCTTTTTCTTTTCTTATAATATCTTTCTTCGCATCCAAATTGAGGTGCTATTTTATCTTTGCAACATGCTATATTTCTTATTAAAGTTTTTTCCATTTTTATTTCTTCTCTATATTTTTCAAATAGGTTTTTATACCATTGTTGTAAAAAATTTATTCTTACTCCTAAAGTATCTATTATTTTTGTTTCATCCCAATTTTTTATTATTTTTGAACTAAATGGTTCTGGTAATTTATTAAAGTATAATTTTTTGATTTCTTTACTTTTTTCTGTATTATATGTTCCTTTATAATAATATTCTTTAAATGCGCAAGTATACTCATCTATGTTACACATATTATATATTGCTAATTTTAACATTAAATTCCTATTTGTATCTTTTTCTTCATTTTGTTCTTCTTCTGTTGTTGTCATGCTGCTAAATTCGTCTTTTATAACTATGTCATATTTTTTTAATAATTCTATAGGTGTTAATTTAGTTGTAGTTGTTGATGATGTTTCTTCTGTAGGTTTATTAGTTCTTAATACATTCTTGCTATTTTCAGTTAAATTTGAAAACCATAATTTCACTGTTTCTATTAGTGTTCTTTCTATATATTCTAGTGTATCTGTTACGTTTATATTATTATCTAATAATTCTTTTGCCATACATCCTTTCCATAATTGTATTATTTTTTCTGTATCTATTACAATCTAAGTCTAAAAAGTTATAATTTTTATTAACTATTTGTGTTGGTGTCCATTTTTCATATTCATCTTTTAGATTATATCTTTTAAATTTATTCATATAATATGTAGGTTTTCTTATTTCTGATGTTCTAGGTATTATATTTTCATCTTCTTTTTTATCAAGAGTATTTATTTCTGTGTTTTTATTTTCTAAGTTTTCTTCATTAATTACTTCTTGTTTTTCATTGATTTCTAAATTTTTTGTGTTTGTTAAAATTTCTGTATATGTTTCACTATCTTCCGAATCATAATTATCTGTTTCTTCAACATCTATTGTATTTATTTCTAAGTCCCTGGTTTCTATTTCTTTATTGCTTGTTTCTAATTTTTCTTTAAATTGATTTATCTCATTTAATAATTTTTGTTCTTTATCTTTTTCTTCTTTTTCTTTCTGTATTTTTTCATGCAAATCTTTTAGCATTTGTAGTTCTCTTTCTAATTCAACAATCTTACTATTTTTAGTTTCTTCTATTTTTCGTATTTCTTCTGTAGTTTGTTGTTTTATTTTTTCTATTTCATTTTTTCTTTCTATTTCTTCATTTTCTTTTTCTATTCTTACCATAGCTGTCAATTTATCTTCTAATTTTAATTCTTCTTTTTCTAACATTAAATATAAATGTTCATCTATTTTCTTATACCTTCTTCCTAGATTAGAAAATACTATTTTTATTTTTAATCCTTTATGGTTTTCATATATTTTTTCATCTATTATAAATTCTTCTTTGTTCATTTTTTATTTAATTGCTAATAGATCATGTTGGTATGTATATTCTAGACTATCTATTGTCGATTCGAAATTTGATATTTCTTCTTTTTGTGCATTTATTGAGTTTTTACTAACTCCGGCAATTATGTTATATTGTAGTCTTTCAATCCTTATTTTTAATTCTATACGTTTTTTAGATATTATTTTCTTTAATTCTTTATATTTTGGTAATTTTTGTACTTTATTCATCTAAATAATATTTTGGGGAATGTCTAAATTTAGTTTTATCAAATAAGTCAGTCATAATTAATAAATTAATCAAATAAATCCAAATATATACTACTTCCATAACTTTAAACAACAAACCGAACAGAACCAATAACCCAATAAATTTTTTATTATAAAATCATTAAAAAGTCGTTAATCCAATAACCAAATAACATTTTTATCAGTTTGTTTTATTGATCGCTTCAATTTTTGCACCCGTAATTGAGAAATAAAATTAAAGAGTGATGAATATTCAACTAATAATTAAGAGACATATATGAAAAATATGATGGAGTCAACAAGTCACTGCATACTATCAAAAAATCTATTTGTACTAATTATGAAAACTAATAATTAACATGCTTTAATAATTAAATCTGCATATCACAACTATATGTTACTAAGCAATTAAAATATTTACATTTTAAGAATTATCATATAAAAAATAACTTATGAGATAAAAAATATTCATGATTTCATTTGGTTGAGTAAATTAAGGAAGCATGTGCGAATTGATTAAGAAATACAGTTGAAAAGTAAATAATTAATTAACAAACAATAGACATATATAACAAATATATATATATTTTGATCTAGAATCATTTTGAACAACAAATGGGGATGAAGGCCAATGCCCTATTTAATTGGAAAAGAGACACGAAAAAAATGGCTATGTTGTGGGTGAATAAGTAAATGTTGGGAGATTATTCGAAGGGGAGTTTAGGTGGCACGTTATAAGTTATTTATGAAAAAATGATAATGAAAAATAGGCAAATGGAAATTAACTATTGCTCAGACTTTACAAAAAATATTTACCTTATTACTTTTAAAGTGTTTCTCTCAAATTAAAAGATTAATTAAAAGTTAAAACAAAATATTTTAAGAAATATTATGATAAAAATATATATATTATAATTAAGACCACACAAATAAAGTAAAAAATTAAAACGCATATTAAATTTTTTAAAAAGTATATTAAACAGAAAACATCATGTAGGTGGTTTGAAACTTATCATTCATCAGTTCTTTACTTTCCTAACTATATTTTAAAGTGGGTTAATTATGTAATGATCATGTTAAATAGTACTTTTTGGATAATGATATGATTTTTATATTCTATATAGAGCAATAACCGATACAAAGTTAATCATTAAAAGATAATATTTTAATTTATTTAAATTAATATAATCTAATATGTCAAATTTTAATTTAATATTCTTTACACATCATGCCAGTATTAATTTTTTAAAAAATCGATATAAGTTTGGCATTATTAAGGAGTTAAAATTCAATATATAATAATTACTTTTAGTATCATATATTTTGAAATTAACCAATGATATATGATAATTTTTTTATTATATCAAACAAATTAGATAATAATTTTTTATAATTAGTTTTATTTGATATCGAACGCGCATCGGGCGGGTACTAATGCTAGTTAAAGTTAATAAACAAGGTATTTGAATATCCTAAGACGCCTAATTAATATAGCTCCATGTTCCTTTTATAAATAAATATTACAATCTTTCAAATATACATAATATTACAAAGATTCACTAGTCAAATAAATCAAAAATAGTAATAACTAGTCATTCTTTGATAAAATCCTCCATATATTATATATATATATATATATATATATATATATATATATATATTACAAAATATAAACTTATGCATTAAGTTTTATATTTAAAAAATTTTAAAATCTAAATTTCTATTTTTTGAAGAATTTGGAATTTGAAATCATGATTTGAAGTTGAACTTAAACTTTTATGAAGATGTCATAAACAAATATGTGAAATCAAAACTTAAATTTAGAATCCTAAATTTAATGAGAAATTTGTCAATAGAATAAACGGAAAAGACCCTAAAATATCCTTTTAACTATCAAATTTGATATAAAAATACCATCCGTTAATCTTTCAGTGCTAAAATACCTTGTCGTTACCATATTGACCCCTTACTTTGAATGGCCATATTTAAAAATATAATTAAATATTTCATCTATTACGTAACACAATGAGTGAGTTTTGTAATTAACCTAAACTAACTAAATCCCAATCAAAATCGGATCCGCCTAATAACCCTATATGTGTGAGGGGGAGGGGGAGGGGGGGAGGGGGGAGGGGGGAGGGGGGAGGGGGGAGGAGGGCAGTTTCGGCCCATATTAGCGAAAGAAGTCCATTTAATTCATATCTTTGGAGTTGAACCACACATATTTTGAATGGATAAATATGAATTTCAACTCATTTAAATAGCTTATACAATACTAAAAATTCCACAAATACACAACCTATGTTTTCAATATTACAAAAAATCTCAACTCCTTAAATATATTACAAAAATTTCAACATATACACAGAATTTTATATATATGTAGGCTATATTATATATATTATTAGGGGGAGAGAGTAAAGTAATTAAAAAAGTGGAAGAAAGTGTAATTGCTTTCAAAAGGATTGATATTTATGTTATTTATACTATACAATATGGATATAATGGGTAAAATATGGGTACCCATTTAAATACAGAGACACCTATGCCTAGAGTTTCTAATTGCACTACAAAAATTTAATCTTTTTCTACGAAAAAGAAAATTAAGGATAGGGGTGAGGTGGGTCGCGTTGGTTGGGGGAGAGCAAAATTTTTCTTCTACTTTTTTCTTTTTTTTGAAAAAAAAATTAATTTTATAATTTTTTTAATAAAAGATTAGAGGGTGGGGGGTGGGGGTAAGGTGACGCAGAAGGGTGTTTTTTTTTTTTTTTAAAAAAATATTTTTTTGAAAAATATTTTTTTTCGTTGTTGTTGGGGAGGTGGGGTAGGGGGTGATTTTTTTTTTTTTTTTTTAATTTTGAAAAAAAATTCATTCTTTTTGAAAAAAATATTTTTTATTATTGGGGCTAGGGGGCACATTTTTATTTATTTTTATTTTTTATTTTTTTTCCATTTGAAGAAAAAATTATTTTTTAAATAATATTTGTTTTGGAGGGGGGGGATAAGAGTGGCGGGTGTAATTTTTTTTTTTTTTTTTTTTGGGAAAAGATTTTATTTTTTGAAAAAATATTTTTTCTTTTTTTTTTTTGTGTGTGTGTGGGGGTGGGGGGGTAAGTAGAAAATTTTTAACTTTTTTTGTAAACATTATATTTTTTTAGGGGTAGGGGAGGAGGGTGGGGTAGGAGACAAAAAAATCAAGTTGATATGTATATAGAATTTCTAAATATTTGGCTTTAGGAGTTAAAAATGGGTTGAAATCATTTTTGCTTGATCCATATTTGATCAAATTCATATTTACCCATATATTATATGATTGAATTACAATCCATTTAAGCTCAATCCCATATTCAATCAATCCTAATCTGATCTAATCCGCTCATTTGCCACTCCTATATGTGTCCCACCTAAACTCCCCATTAAATTAAGGAAATAAACTTTGATTTCCAATTTGTTAATGATTCTAAATCTGAGTTGATCTTTAAATAATTGATCATATACTTCGTTGGCCCCAACTTTAAATTGATCGAGTTCATCTTCTACGGTTTCAAAATTTATATGCAACTTTACAATGATATCAAGAATAATCGCAATCACCCACCTCAAAATAAACATTAAATTATATATCAATAAGTTAACAATCTCATTGTTTAAAGTTAAAAATGTAAGTTGTTGGATCTTTGAGTATGATCAACTTTGAATTAAATTGGATTTGACCTAGTCTAATTTAGTTATTGATTTGGTGAATAAGATGAAAGAAAAAAGAGGAAGAAATTATTGAAACTCCATTTTTGAAGCCAAAGAGTTACACTCACAATTTCAAAAGCCAAGAACTAGTTCATTTATTGTACTTAAATGTAGATTTACTCTCTAATTTGGAAAATGTATTTAAAGAAAAGCTAAAATCACAATTGGAGGATTAGCAAAAGCCATAAGAACACCCTAATGGGCCTATTGTGCATTTATGGGAAATAAGTTATTTTTCCTTTAATTTCATAATTTAACGCTCATATTTGAAACAAATTAGACATCGAGTAAAAATTACTTACTACCCCCCCCCCCCCCCCCAATTTCATGGAAATTGCAAACTAATAGTCATCTAAATCGCAAATGACTTAGTTTTCAACATATTTCATGTGAGATTTGACCCGAACCTTTATTAAGTTATATATTTGACAATGATCAGTTGCGCTTCATAAAGGAGGTGTACTTTCCCTGTATCAAATTTTGATGTCATTGCTGGGAAATACGATTGTTTATTAAGTTATTATGTTATTTGGCTCTTAGTCATATTTTCTAATTTGTTATTTTTGTAACTGCAGGGTACTTACTTGTGCATGCGGAGTACCCAAAGTCCGTTTGAACCATTATTACCTTACAATCCCGAGCTTTCAAGGACTTTGAGATAAAATATAGATGGACAACAACGTGAAGCAATAAGGCTTTCATAACTTGCTGCAAATCAACTGAATCAACCTAATCTGAATGTATCTTGGAATAAAGGTGACGATGATTTCGGTGATGATGTAAAAGAGCAACATATTGAAATATTGCCCCAGCCATCCAAAGTCAGCAACAGAGAGCCAAAGGTCGACAACAACCTGTCATGAACTTTGAACTCAATGATGAAAATGAGGTTTATTTAGATAGGGTTGGTTCCACGGGAGCTATTGTTTTACTACCACTAGTTCATGGAGCAAAGTTTAATATCATTAGCATCATGATCTATTTGTTGAATCACAAAGGATTATTAGGAGGGATGACTGGTGATGATCCTAATATGAATTTGATGAACTTTATCAGAATCTACAAATCCTTTGAGTTTTAATGAGTTAGTCAAAATGCCAACCAATTGAGGCTTTTTCCATTGTCATTATCTGGAGAGAAAATATTGTAGTTAACTGAGCTGCCACCCAATTTAATAACAAATTGGAGAAAATTGAACGAAGATTTTAGAAAATTGCTTCCTACCTTCTAGGATGTTACAGTTGAGGGATAAAATCAATAATTTTAGGCAGCAACTGAATAAAGCACTTCATAAGACGTGGTCGAGGTTCAAGAAAAAGTCAAATAAATACCACAATCATAATTTAATGGATCAACACTTGATGGATACTTCCTACAGGTCTTTGAACTCGAATACCAAACCAACGGTTGATAATGTATCAAGAGAAACTTTTATGACATTGACTTTTGTAGAGGCAATCGTGGTTTTAGAAACGCTGACTCAAATCAATAGAGCTTGACATATCAGGTATTCTGAGGTAGTAAGTAGTATTAAACCAATAAATCTTGACATATCAAGTATTTAGTATCACTCGGAATCAAGACATTGCATACTTAAAGACTCATATGGATTTATTAAATAAGCACTTGTGATAGGCAGTATTGAGAAAGTAAAATCTATAGTTTGCAGGTTAAAGTATTTGCGTCTAATTTTAAAGAAGAGGCGAACTATCTGAATAACTAGATGTTTTTTTAGGCCAATGGCTAGGGAAACCATGGCCAAAACCATCAAAGGGATAACTAATATGATAAGGCCGATTATAAGAAATGTGATAAAGGAAATTAAAGAAGAAATAATGAAAGAGGTAGGTTGTATGTACCACTAGGGAATTGTAATAAAGCTAATAATGATTTGGGGAAGTCCCTTATGGAAGAGATGATGCCGAAAAGGGGAAGAGATAACGTCGAAGGTGTTGAAAATGTGGAATCTACTAATGCAGGTGTTAAAGTAATAAAAAATGAATCATCTTCAATGAGTCAACCTGTAGATTCTCATTTGGCTTTCACCAAGCAACTAGAGTACCAAATGGGTTAGTTGTTTGCAATTTTCAATCAGTAGAATCATGACACTCTACCTAATGATACTATTCAAAATCCCAGGAATGATGGAAGTTGCTCGGCAATCACTACCAGGAGTGGTAAATTTTACACGAACCACATCCGATAGTTTAGATACAAGTAGAAAATATTGCTTCTGATTATGAAATATGTTTGATGATATCTATATTGAAGAGGATATGACTCAGTCTAAGAACTAAAAAATAATAATGATAGAACGATAGATGCTAAAAAGTCTACATTATAAATAATGTCATTATTGTGAATAAGGAGAAGGAAAAAGAGGTTAAGAAACCTCTAACTCAAATCCCTAGGCCTCCTTCTCTGTTCCCATATGGAATGAAGAAGAAAATGGAGGATGGTAAATTTTATAAGTTCTTTTCTATGTTAAAGCAGCCGTTAGTGAACATACCGTTGGTAGAAGATCTTGAACAAATATCAGGATATGCTAAGTTCATGAATGACTTATTTACAAAAAAGAGGATGATGAGCTTTGAGCCAGAAGGTAATATCCATCATTATAGTGCAATCAATTCATGACCGTTGGTTCTAAAGAATGCTGATTTGGATTTTTTTACTATTCGATACACAATTAGTGCAGTTACCTTTGCAAAAACCTTATGTGATCTTGACGCCAACACCAATTTGATGCCTTGTTATGACCTTCTAGGTCATTTTCACTATTTCCATATGTTTTTGGTGTTTTTTATCTTTCTATAGTGGCTACAGGTCATTTATAACTTCTCGAGATCGTCGATTTAATTTTTGGACAGTTCATTTGGGTTTTAACCAAATTTATTTATTTTGAAGCTTTTAAAGTTTAGAAATTGGTCTTGTACCAAAAATTTTAGTTAATAGCCTCAGATGAAAATTTCTACTGTGTTATTATCTTTAGAACATAAATTTTATACTGGAGGACCCTTGGTTTAGGTTTCGAGGCTTTCAAACTCATTTTGACTGGTTGTAAGTTGGTAAGAATAGAATAGTTGGTATGGAGCTCACTTTAATTCAAAATGATCTCAAATAGAAGTTTTGATGGTTCCTTTGAGTTTAAAATGTTGAATTTGGTAGGATAAAGTAGTTTATTTAAGTGCACAGGGTGCTGCTCTAGTGGTACTTGGTTGTCAGGCAAAGGGCCTCTTTAGGTGGTACTTATCCACTTTAGCAAACATCTCTTAAGCAATTAGGGTGCCGCTTTAGCAGCATCTCGCTCCTCTTATACCCACTACTTTAGTGGTCAGTCGCTACTTAGCGGTCGCCACTTTAGCAATAACTATTTTAACAGCTAAGTGTCTGCTTAAGATATTACTACTCGATGTTTATAACTCCCCCTTTCATAATTTTCCACCATCTTCTAACCCTTTTTCCACCATTGTTGGAGTTTGGAGCATGGAAGACTTTGGTAATCATCTTTGAGGCTTAGGTAAGATAATTCAACACCTCGTGATCATTGTCATTGTTCTTCCCATCAAATTCTGTTCTTTTCCTTGAAAATTCCTAGATATTTATTCTCGAATTTCTTATATTTATGAGCTTATTTGGGCTACAATTCGAGCTTTACTTGTGCTCAACTATCGAGCACTCATTCCTTGTCCTTGAAGAGACCTCGTGATGGATTCAATTTTGAAATTCCATTTGTGGGATCTGCATGCCTATTTTTATCCTGATTTTTGGAATCTTTTATGTTGCAATATGGGTCTCGTTCTACTCATCTCAGGTGAAGATTATGATTTTGATTGTGTGATGTTATTTAGAGATTGTGGAGTGAAGACGACTAGTTTGTGGATGGTTCAAGACTGCCATTCAGGTTTGAGGTAGGCTATGGTCTACTTTTATCTGTGGGATTGTGTATTGTATAGATCTCATGCTAAGTAGGGTATAAGATAAGCTTATACCTAGTTATATCATGACTTGGCCTATTTAGGTGATTTACGATAGAAATGTAACTTGAGCCTTAGCCTATAATACATGTTGTTGCTATAAAGGATCCTATTACACTTAATTATAAACTTGTTTTTACCATAAATTGACTTGACGTATTCTTTAGTATAAGACTTACCATATTACTTAGTGAATTGGATGCTAATTAGATCCTTCTATTAGTTTTATGCCTTAATTTACTAGAATTTTTGGAATAATGGTGCTGATATCCTATTAATTTATATATTATTGGGTTCAAGGCCGTGATTATGATACCAGTTGGACACCAGGATAGTATTCTTTTCTTTAAAAGGATGTGGTTTAGTTTGTAGATGCTTGAGTACTTACATTTATATTGTTTGGATACTGGCGATGGCATGCATACATTTAGACGTATTTACGCTTATTTAGTGGTACGATCCTCATTAGAACCTTGGGTTTTCTATTGTTTTCTAAGTTGACATCTAATTTTTGCCCTCCACGACTAAATTTAATTGTGAGTTTCTTCAACTTTAAATAAAAGTGAAATATTTATTTCATTTGGATAAATGTTCTCTAAAATATTTATTTAGGTTAATTTTGTCATTTAAGTGACGATTACACATTTTTCGTATTCACACATATGAGATTATATAAATTTTGTTACTTGAATGAATATTTTTATCAAAGTTTGAGCTTTTACGGAGATAATCTTGAAAATTAATTCGAATGAATAAAGTTTTGATTTAAATATAATTTACTCTCAAAAATAATTTATTTGGATGAATATATGTTTGTTTTATTAAATCAGGAAGTTCGGGATTAAAGAAAGTATTAATTCGTATCAAATTCTAATTTAATTTATCCAATCTATTAGATTTGGCCACAATTGAAATCAAATTGGCCATAATTGCAATGCAATCCGTCAATTGACTTTTAATTTAGTCAAAATTAAATAAATATGACTAAATTTTAAATCTCAATCGGGATTATATTTTAAATAACCCCAAAATTTCATGAAACTCTCATAACTTCTACCCAATTCCCACAAAAAATAACTTCAAATCCTAAAATTCAAATTTGAAATTCAAAATTTGTACCATATTGTACAATTCCCTTCAAAGTCCTTTTTTTTAATTTTTGAAATTAAAAAATTGTACTACGTTGTACAATTTTCCCTTACCTTATCTTTCACCTCACCTTACCTTTAATTTTAAAATTCTAAAAACACCACTAATTATTTCTCCCATTTGGTGGATGAAAAGAACTGAATCTCCATCCTTTTCTATAAATACTTTTCTCCCATATTGGTGGATGAAAAGAAGGAAATTCCTATCCTTTCTTATAAATACTATCATTATTTTGGTAGAAAGACAAGTCTCAAGGTTGAAAAAAAAGCTTTGAGCAAAGAAGTGTTCTTTTAGTATTTTTTTTTTGTTGTGAAATTCGCGGGTTAATTGAAGTTCTCGAGTTGAACACTTTCTGGTGGTGATAAAGACTCCGAAGAAAGCTTGTAGTTTCATTTTGTTGCCCCCCAAAAGGTAAACACACCTTTTTCTCTTTTTATAGTCTTTTTTTTTTCATCTTTTTCTGTTTCGTAGTTCGTAGTTGTAATTTTTTTTATCATATTCTTCTTTATCTTTTTATTCTTCGTAGTTCGTAGTTGTAATTTTTTTTAATTTTATTATTGTTTTCTTCTTCGTAGTTCGTATTGTAATTTTTTTTAGTTTTATTATTGTTTTCTTTTTCATAGTTCGTAGTTGTAATTTTTTTGTTGGAATTGTTTGTTGTAGACGGTCTTGAAGGCCATAGGATGTTATGGTATCGATATTATGACTATTTTGTATTCATGGTATAAAAAATGAGGTAGCAATAGTTGAATGTATTTTTTGCTTTATTCTTTGATTATTATGGGTAGAGGTTTGATCTTTGCTTAAAATATGTACTCATGCTTTATTTAAATTCATTGTCGCTGTATATGTTTGTTTTTAGCATGTAAAGTTTTTTACTTTATGTTGAAAAAAATAGTTAATATTGATTGTTTCACCTTTTGACTTTATTCTTTGATTATTTTGGGTAAAGTTTTCACCTTTACTTAAAATATGTACTCATGCTTTGTTCAACTTCATCGTTGGCGTATATGTTTGTTTTTAGCATGTAAAGTTGTTTCCTTTATGTTGAAAAGAATAATTAATATTGATTGTTTCGCCTTTTGGCTTTATTCTTTGATTATTATGGATAATGTTTTGATCTTTGCTTAAAATGCCTGTTCATACTTTATTTAAATTCATTATTGATGGATATGTTTACTTGTAGTGTGTAAAGTTATTTTCTTTATGTTGAAAAGGAATAATTACTATTATTAAGGGTCTGTGAAATTGTTTCTCAATTTGAAGTAGTGAGTTACTCATTTTCGTGGTCAAAATTGTCTTTGATTTTCTCTTGTTTAGATTGAAAAATTGTTAGGGTGATAATTTTTGTTGAAATGGTGTAGAACTAAAATAGGAATTGCCATAATTGGACACTTTTTCTTAGAATTACTATTTATCCTATCTTGTCTTCAAATATTATCTCTCAAATATATTTAATATATGTTATTTTCTTTACTTCGCTTATTGGTTTACTTCTTAAAATGTTTTTATTCATTTAGACGTTCTATTGTTATTCACATGCTATAGCGATGTTTTTTTTTCTTTTGTAAGTTATAGATATGTTGATTAATCCACTTTGTATTAAAAAGTGTTGTTGCATTAGTATGTCTTGTATTTTATATTTTAAGTGCTATTTCCTCATCTCTTGCTCATTCTCCTTTTTCTTTATTTGATGAAAACAAGCCTTAGACTTCATCATAGTACTTGGAACAAATATGTGTTAATCTATTTGTCCAAGTTTTAAGCAACTATGCTTGTGGATTCATGTCTTCTTTTCAAGGGCTAGTTAATTATATTGTGCTAGATTCAATTTTTTGTAAGATTGTTTAGGAACTGGGTTAATTTTCTTTTCGTTGGATAATTTCGTTTGCTTTGTTATCATAACCTACTATTTCTTTATGTTTGAGAATGCTTTTTTTTCATCTCATCATTTATATATTAAGTGTAGAATTTTCGAACACATATTAATTATTTTTCTTTTATCTTTTCCTTTGCATGAATCTGTTTTGGAGTCAAATGGACTCCTTTCCTTTTGCATTCATAATCGGCCAATGAGGCCATCTCCCTGAGTCAAGTTCGAAGTTTTAAATTCAAAGTCGATTATATGGTGTGCGGCTGTAAGAAGTAAAATAAGAAAGAAAATGGGTGAAACCCCATTGATGAGTTTACTAAGAGATTTAAAAAGTTTTGATTTTTATTATTGCCTTATTTTTATTTATTCATTCAGTCATTTATTTATTCATTAATTTGGGCGTCGAAACCAAAGTTATAATTTAATATAAGTGAAGAGGATTTGGGGTCTCAAAGATCCAAAAACTAGCTTAGGACAGGTTATGGGCCAAAAACCCAAGTATTTAGATTAGGAAAGGTGGAGATGGGTCAAAAGGCCAAATTAGCATAGGACAGAGTTTATAATTTAGGCCCTATGACGTAAGTCCTTTAATCTCCCCCTTTTCCATTTATATGTTAATTATTCTTAGTTTTCTTAGACTTAAGTTAAATCTCTGCTAAGTCATCAGAGTTTATTTTGTGCAAATCTTGAAGACAATTTTCCTTAATCGTTTTCTTTTCAGAAAAATAATTTTCCTTTTTAAAGTTAGTCAAAAAGTTATTTTCAAATAGTCCGGATAACTGCAAGTTAGCGGTTACTCTTGGTTCCTTAACAACCCTCCAAGAGTATTAATAGGAACCGCTTACTCAGAATTTCTAAATTTAAAAGATTTTTCTGTTTTGAATCTTTAAAGTAATATTTTTAGTTTTTTCTTGATATTTTCTCAAAAATCCAGTGATGACTCTGTAATTTCTTAAATTGTTCCAAATTTTCTTTAAAGTTTTGGAATAGTTTAAAAGGTCGATAATAATATTTTCCAAACTCTTTCAAATCGAAAAAGGGGCAAAATAAAAATGATGACTATGCTGGAAATTTTAATTAGGTTCTAACCAAATATTTAAATTTATCTATTGACTAATTGTTTAAGCTGTTTACATGATTATATGTTTCAATTCTGTGAAATTTAACTACTGCATTTCATAGCATAATCCCACGTGATGATTATTAAACTATTTTGGGGTTTTATGGATGTCCCAACCCCTGTTGTTCAATTCCAAATAAAATGTTGGAAATATGACAATTTATTAGCACGTGAGGCATTTGATGACATTCGTATTTTCAAACCCAGGTCGTTGTCTTAGGAACCTGTGTCCAAACCCACTCTAGACACCCAGGATAAAACTATACCAAAACCCTATTTTAGGCATGAGCCTAGGACGACTCAATACCCGATAGGGTATTGGACCCATTAGAAAATTTGCCTTACATCTATTTGACCACGAGTCATAACAGACGATCATTCTTTATGTGTTAAATTGAAGGGTATAATGCCGGATTATATGAACCATTGTCCTTTGAGTTTGAGGGTTTTATTTAGATAGTTTTGTTTAATTAAAAGAAGGTCTTCATCGGAAAGATATGCAGACATTTTAAGAAGTTCAAAGATAGAAGGGCTTCCAAGGAGGTTTAGTTTAGATTTACTCTCCTACATGGGATTTATATTAGTATTTCCCTTTTCTCTCATTTTGTATCCCCATTTAATTTATTAATAAAGTTTGTATAATATTTTGGAGACAATGGAACATCTTACAAATGACATATATATCCTTCAAACGTTAGACTTCCCTTTGGCTTAAAAGGTCCCAAGTATGTTAGGACGCATTAAAAATTATTTATGTGCTTTGACTATGTTTGTTTGATTTTTCTCATTACTTTGGTCAATTATTACAATTCATGAACTAACATTTTACTTTGTGAGTGTTTTCCTTTTTCTTTTAGAGAGAGGCTTATTTATGTTGGTAATCAAACTTGCTTGCTACATAAAGACTAAAAGCAAAGTGATCACTGGTAGAACATCAGTATTTTACCCAATCTAAGGTTAAGACAGAAACTATCGAATCACCAGTTCTTAATTGGACTAACAGAAAGACTCGTTCAACTATGGATCTTAGTTTAATCAACACTTCATTAGAGTCAGTTCCCACCTTATCTGTGGCAATGGACCCTAGTCCCTTGATAGGAAGAGAAATAACCCCAGAGGTCGTTGCTGGTTTGGAAAACAAATTGCCGAACTAAGGTTCATGTTGATGCAAAGAACTCTTTCTCAGACTCCTCCAAACATGAATATGCCTCTTGATGCTCGACAAAAGGGTCTTATGTTTTTGACATTGGAAGGAATTGATCTGGGTTGTCATTTTTCCTCTTCTCAAAATGTTCATGCTCCTCAGAATGCTTCTTTGCTGTATGTATTTTCACCTCCAAAGGTTCAGAACATAACACTATCGCATCACACCCCGCCAATGTACACCTATGCTACCACCCCACCGATGACACAAACTCAGGGATTATACCGCCTAGATGTTGATTATTATGTTAAAGTTGAAAATGATCCTAGGGTATGCGCTAATGAGATGGTGAATAGAAAGCTTAAGGCTTTAGAAGATTCAATGAGAAGCCTTAGAGGGCTTAGAAGTAATTAAAGTATGAATTATGAAGAGTTGTGTGCGTTTCCTGAGATTGAGTTTCCTCCTGGTTACAAGATCCCAAAATTTGAAAAGTTTGATGGGTATGGAAATACTTTTTTTCATTTGAAAACTTATTGTGGAAAGTTGATTTGTGTGGGAAAAAATGAGGGAACACGAGTTAAGCTATTTAGTCAAAGTTTGAGTGGAAAGGCTTTGGAATGGTACGCTAAGCAAGATGTGACTAAGTGACACACTTGGGATGGCTTGACAAATGTTTTTGTGAATCATTACAAGTTTCACATTGATATTATTCCTGATAGAATCTCTATAACAAAGCTAAGGTGGAAAATAAATGAGAGCTTTCGTAAATATGCCATATGGTGGAGAGAAGAGGCAACTATGGTCCATCCTCCTATGAAGAAAATTGAGATGTCCAGTTAGTTTATTTATGTACTAAGTCTATTTCGATCACATGGTGATGATAGCTGGAAAAATATTTACTGAAATTTTCAAGATAGGAGAAATGATTGAAGATGGCCTTAATATAGGGAGGATAATAAATTTGACGAAGCTGCAATCCACTCATAAGAGTTTCCAGACTTTCTCTTTTGGAAGTGGTAAGAAAAAGGAAGCTTGGCATGTTCACTATTCGGTCTTCAATGCACAAGCAACATATCATGCTCATCCTCCATCACAAAACTATCAAAATAGTGCTCCTCGTACCAATTATCAAAGAAAGCTCCCCAGAATTTTCACGCCATTGGAAGAATCTCTTACTCAAATTTTTGAAAGGTCGAAAGAATCAAAACTACTTCATTAAGTAGAAGCAAGGCCGGTGAACACTTCTTCCAATTGGTATGATCAAAACAAGCGATATGCTTACCACTCTGGATTCGTTGGACATGATACTGAGAAATGTATATCTCTTAAGCACAAAATTCAAGACTTGATTAACAAAAAGGTGATAACATTTGCAGAAGCTCCAGCCAATATCAATAACAATCCACTACCTAATCATAAGAAGAAGTCATTGGAATCATCAGTCACAATGAAGAATAAAGTTCCCTCCAAGGCGCACTTTTGGCATTATTTTATCTTAAAGTTATTATTTTATTTTCCAGTAATTGTACTTTCTCGTGTTTATTTCCTTGTAATCATACTTTATGGTTTGATTTCCTTATAGTTGCACTTTGTGATTTCCTTGTAATCATACTTTTTAGTTGTAATGAACTATGTTCTACCTGATTTCCCTAGTGGAATACGTAGGCGGCCTATGTTGTCTTCAATCATAATATGAAAAATATTAAATCTCTCTTTTTATTTTGTACGAATTGTGTTTGACCTGAATTTCTAAGAATGGAATACGTAGGTAGCCTATGTTGGCATCAGTTAATCCCTTAAAAAATTATTTTTCTGCAGAACTACATTTGGTATGATTTCTACTTCAATAGAATATGTGAACACCACACTAGCTCGATCATATTCTCCATAAGATTTTGTTTAAGAGGATTTTTTTTCAAGTTACATGGAGATGACATTGAAGTGTGCAAATGGGACAGAAATTTTTGAAAAGATCTCAAGAATTTCACAAGAACTTGACATTTTCTACAAAGTTAAACATCAAACGTTGCTGAAGGTGAATTGGTGTATAATTTTGAGAAGTTGTAAAATTTCAAGTTATGCTACACCAAAAAGGACTCGAGTATTTTGCATTCTAGATTTGGGCAGAATTTTTGAGAAGATCTCAAAAATTTCATACTAAATGATGTCATAAGTTACAAAGAAGTTTGAGAGTTTCTAAACTGGGGCAGAATTTTTGATGGATATCCTAAAAAATTCCACAAAGACTGCACTTCAACCCTGTAAATCGATAATCAACAAGAAGCATCAGGATAGCAAGGAAAAGCCAACACAGTCAGCCTCTCAAAACTAAGAATTTTTTTTGGATGAAGGAACAATGAATTCACAGTGTTGACAATGTTAAGCTTGATAAAGGGCATTTCCAGATCTACTATAGCCTTGACATAATAATTCAGACAACTTTTCTTATCCATTTTCATATTGATTTATGTTTTTATTGCTTCATTATGATCTCTAACACTTTCTCTAATTTTGATAGGAAATGATCAAGCAAAATGATTAATATATGGGGATATCACTCAAAGCACTATCTCCAAATCATCATGAGTCAATCGACTTTATCTCTAAACTCTATCTTATGTTACAGTCCTAGATTGTTACAATAAATTATTGTGTTACTAATGAGTGTTGTTTGAGTTATGCAAGTGACGTTATGCAATACCATCTCGGGTTGTTACCACACTCGAGGTGATATATCTCATTATATCTGGGTCATCCACCCTTTCAAGAGGACGTAATGGATTATCACCCTAACTTATCATATTTTGGGTCATCCACTATTTCAAGAGGACATTCCTATTCATCACTTTATTCGAGGTGACACATCTTATTATATTTTGGACGTCCTCCTTTTAAAAGGATGCATCTTATTATATTTGGATCTTCCACCATTTAAGCGGGTGCATCAGATCATCTCTTTATTTGAGACAACATGTTATTGCATTTGAATAGTCATCTCCTTCAGAGCGATATGTTATAACGTTGTGGATGGTCACCTCCTTCGACATGACATGTTATCATGTTTAGATCATCACCGTCTTCAGAGTGACATGTTATTATATTATGGACCATCACCTCCTTCAGAGTTATATGTTATTATGTTATGGATCATCAACTCCTTCAGCATGACATATTACTATGTTATGGATTGTCACCTCCCTCAGCATGACATGCTATCATGTTATGAAACGTTACCACCTCCAGAGTGACATATTATTATGGACTGTCACCTTCTTTAGCATGACATGTTATCATGTTATGGAACGTTACCTCTTTTAGAGTGACATTTTACTATGTTATGAACTGTTACCTCCCTCAGAGTGTCATATTATTGTGTTATAGATCGTCACCTCCTTCAGAGTGACATGATATTATGTTTTTAGACTTTCACTTTCTTTAGGGTGACACATTATTATATAAATTGACATCTCCTTCAACATAATATGTTACTACATTATGAATTTTCACCTCCTTCAGTGTGGCAGACTAAAGCAAGGTATGTATGATTGCCCTCATGGTGCATTTGATACTAATAAGTTTAGTGCAAGTAATTAATAGACAGGTTGGATCGTTACTCCGTTCAAAGTGGCAAGTTATATTTAAATTGAGTCTCTGCCCTTTAATGAGACACTTTGGACTGTCACTCCATTCAAAGGGAAATGTTATATTTAAATTAGGTCGTCTACCTTTAAATAAGACACGTTGGACCATCACTCCATTCAAAGTGGCATGTTATATTTAAATTGGATCGTCCGCCTTTCAATGAGACATGTTGGACCTTCACTTTATTCAAAGTGGCATGTTATATTTAAATTGGGTCGTCCGCCCTTCAATGAGACACGTTGGACAGTCACTATGTTAAAGTGGAACATAACATTTAAATTGGGTTGTCCGACCTTCAATGAGACACGTCGGACTATCACTCCATTCAAAGTGGCACATTACATTTAAATTTGGTTGTCCGCCCTTCAATGAAACATATTGGACTGTCACTCCATTCAAAGTGACATGCTACATTTAAACAGGTTTTTACTAATTTAAATTTGTGTAATGCTATATTTATAATTAATTGTTTGTTTCAGTTGTTGTCGAGAGCATCCAAAAGTATGAAATTCTCAAATCAAAATCATAGGTGTGGACGACTCCAAAAAGGACACAGCATAACATGGAACTTTTTCCTAGCATCAAAATGGGACCTAGTGTAGAGAGGGACATCAAACTCTTTGGATGCGAGATAAAAGATGATTATCACCACCCTTAAATAACGCCCTTGTTAGAAGGCATGTGGGTACCTTGTGATGTTCTGGTTTTAGCTTCACCTTCGGGATATTTTTACACTCATACCAAGAGTAACATTCTCTTTCCTTAAATCGAGTGATAGGACACCAAGATATATGGAAATTATTTTTGGATAAATTCTTATTGATAAATGTGAAGGATCCCACATTCATGGTTAAGAGGTTACAAACCTCTTTTTCATAACTCGAAAAGCTTGTCACTTATTCCAAGCCAAAGATTGTCTAAAACAAAAGACTATCATTTCTACAGATCGAGTCAAACTACAAACAGTCTGATTCCCTGAGTCTCAGGGATATGTGGCTCGGATCTTTATTGAAAACTTGACTGTATTCCAACCCGCCCCCAAATCTGCTTATTCAACTTTTTGATTTTACTAAAACTTGAAAACCAATCTCTCTTAGAAATGAATTTATGGTTGGACAAAAATTAGGAACTTCAAACTCCCTTTGCCCAACATTGCTTTCATCCACCTTACCCAAAGGGAGGTGGCAGTTGTTGAAACCTAATTTTTGCCCTCCACAACTAAATTTAATCCTGGGTTTCTTCAACTTTAAATAAAAGTGAAATATTTATTTCATCTGGATAAATGCTCTAAAATATTACAATCACATATATGTGATTGTATAAATTTTGTTACTTGAATGAATATTTTTATCAAAGTTTGAGCTTTTACGGAGATAAGCTTGAAAATTAATTCAAACAAATAAAGTCTTGATTTAAATATAATTTACTCTCAAAAATAATTTATTTGAATGAATATATGTTTGATTTTATTAAATCAAGAAGCTCGGGATTAAAGAAAGTATGAATTCGTATTGAATTTCAATTTAGTTTAGCCGATATATTGGATTTGGCTATACTTGAAATCAAATTAGCCATAATTGCAATGCAATCCGTCAATTGCTTTTTAATTTGGTCAAAATTAAATAACATGGCTAAATTTTATATCTCAATTGGGATTATATTTTAAATGATCCCAAAATTTCTAAAAGCTTTCATAACTTCTACCTAATTCCTACCAAAAATAACTTCAAATCCCAAAATTCAAATTTGAAATTTAAAATTTGTACTAGATTGTACAATTCCCCTCAAAGTCCTTTTTTTAATTTTTGAAATTCAAAAAGTATTCTACATTGTACAATTCTCCCACCTTATCTTCCACCTCACTTTATCTTTAATATTAAAATTCCAACAATATCCCTAAATTCTTTCTCCCAGATTGGTGGATGAAGAGAATTGAATCTCCATCCTTTCCTATAAATACTTTTCTTCCACATTAGTGGATGAAAAGAAGGGAATTCCCATCCTTTATTATAAATAATACCACTATTTTGGTAGAAGGACAAGTCTCAAGGTTGAAAAAAAGGCTTTCAGCAAAGAATTTTTTCTTTTAGTAATTTTTTCCTTTTTTCCATTGTTCGTACATGTGAAAACCACAATTTTGTAAGCCATATTTGGGCACCTAAATTACCAAGAGTACCCTAGTTATAAGAGAGCTTATGATGTATTAAGTGTGGTTATATGAGTCACATAAGGTAGTACAAGCTAAGAGTTTTGAAATCCATCAAGTTTTAGTATTTGAATTTGCAAGGGTCATCTTTGAACGAGCATAACTTGATAAATATGTGGTATTTCTTCATATTTCTGCCCATAAAATTATAGAGAATCTAATTATCTTTCCAACGATACCAATTTCACCAAAATCTGACACCTGAGCTAGGAGTTATGGCTTTGTGAAGTAGAGTGCGTCGCCTAACCAATCACACATGGCCACTAGAAAGCATATGCGGAGCCTATGTAAATATAGGCGATATCATATGTGGCACCTATGTAAATATAGGATATATCATATGAGGCGCCTATGTAAATATATGCGTTATCATATGCGGCGCATATCTTATGGTTTCAAGTCATTTAAACACTCTGTTTTTGGTTATTTTGAGGGCAATTAAGTCTTTTGGCACTCCTTACACACCCCCAAACTTAACCTTACACATTTAATAAATTCTAAACATATCATAACTGTATTATCAGTCCAAGTTTATCATCCAAAAGCACTAAAGGATAAAAACAACTAGGGTTACACAATCAACATTGAGGGTCCAATCTTTCAACGAACCCGTTACCATAAAGGTATGTGGGGTTATGAACAAGAACACCTTTTCATTCTTGTGCCCAAAATTTGCATTATTTTACAAATATACATGATTTTTACATGTTTTATCATGAATTTGAAGTGATAAATCTTATCCTATGTTGTTGTTCAAGATACTACGATTATTTTGAATGTTTAGAAAATAAATTCCATGAGTTTGAGATTATTGTTATGATTAAAGGCTGAAAATTTTCAGATTTCCGTATAAATTATGCATGCTTGCGATATAAAGCATAAATGTTGAAATATTTTTATTAAGTATCGCTATAATGGTCATTAACCCACATTGAGATTGTTATTTTGAGAATTTATGTGCTACATGCACCCATGTTTAGACTATTTTTTATGAAGTATAGAAAGATTTGACCTTTTTGGTCACAATAGAGTTAAAATCCACTTTATGAAATGAGTTACGGATTCTATCATTAATTTAACTTAAGAAATATGAGATTACCCTTAAAGTGGATTTTTCTTGAGATTTTTGAGCATCGTATTGGGAGTAATATTTAGCACCGAGTTGGGTATGTTACTATGGTTTCATATCCCAAAACTACGTACCATTGTAGGTTGAGACATTGACTTCCACTATATGTGGAAAATTGAGATAGTGCTCACTGAGATGAGATTGTTCTATACTGATGGCAAGGGTAGGATAGACCTAACCTTACGGGGGCAAGTCGTGGGACATCATGGGTGCTCACATGGTGCACATATTGGTTAGAAGAACCTCCCAAAGAGTCGTCCCTCATTCTTAGATTGATTTTACTGATTTAAAAGAGATTTGAAATACAGATTTATGATGTATTAAATATTCCAGATTTCACTACGATTCCTTGATGAGAGAATAAGAAAAGAATCTTGATATTTGGATTAAGTGTAATGGCTTATGATATCTAGATTGGCATGTTTTAGCATTCATTGTGTATGATTTCAGATTTTAGATTTGTTTCAAGCTTTATGAGCCATTTACAAATGTCCTGGATGATTTGGAAAGAAAAATTATGACATGATTATTAAATATATATATATATATATATATAAATATGTTTATTTCATGCACCCCCATGTACTCGATACATATTCTATGGTACTGACCCACACGTTTGCATGTGAGCTATATTTTCCCTATAATGTAGGTTCAGGTGCTCATTCCTAGGTTTGACCGTGATTATCTGAGCACGTTGATCTATATCCTCTGTAGTGGTGAGTCCTCATGGTCTGAGGACTAGTTATTCAGATTTTCTCATTAACTTTGTTGTTCAGTTTATTTCCTGAGTTCGGTTCAGTTGGGGTTTGTCCCAATGGCTCATGGATATATAGTTTAGTAGAGGCTTGTCAAACTAGATGGATAGATTGATCAAATTTGTCAGAGATGTCATATTTTGTTACTTTCAGTATTTCATTCGTATTGCAGTATGATATTATGGAGGATGTTTAGATATTTTGATTATGATGAATTTGATTATAAGAGTTGAATGGTAGAAAAATGGCTAAAAGGGTTAGCTTGGGGCTACTTGTAGCCTTAAGCACCGTATGTTGTCTCGGGGCCTATTTTTGGGGCGTTACAAACTTGGTATCAGATCCTAAGGTTATTGGAGTCCTAGGGAGTCTGACAAGCTGCGTTAAGTAGAGTCTTGATAATCAGTGTATAGTGCGCCACGTCTATGAGCAAGATGCTACAAAATATTTTAGAAAAAAAGAGGGTCATTTCATTCTTTCAGAAGTCTATCTTGCTTACAATTGTTCCTTTTCATCTATTAATTCGCGCTCTCTTCTTTCAAAATATGCCTCCTCGCCGAGATAGAAGAAATAACATGGGTATGCAACCTCAGCCTTCTGATCCCCTGAATGAGAATATATTCCACACTAAGTTTAGGGCAGCCTTTTAGGCACTTGTCGAAGCTGTTACCACCGACGTTCAGGCCAAACAGGCCCCAACTCTATAACAACAGGGAGGTGACATAGCTGACACAAAAATCCGTGACTTTATGCGGATGAATCTGCCAGAGTTTTATGGGTCTAAGGTAGGTGAGTGTGACACCCCGATTTGCTGAACTGGAATGCTACATGGTGCTCATGACCTTGAGGGACCACAAGCTAAACCATGACTGATATCAGTACTTGTATACTGAAAATCATGATATAATAATGTGGAATACATGGAACTGTAAGGCCATAAGGTTCAACTAAATACAATCATGTGGGTTAAAATACCCAAAATGACTCAATCTGAACGTAAATCTGAAAGTAGATCTGAAAGCCTCTAAACTGTCTGAATAAGGAGTTGAAGGAACATGTCTCCAACTAACTCCGTAAAACTAAACTGAAGAAATAAATAAATATATCAAATCATATTGTCCTCGAATCAATGAGGACTCACTGTGTCTCTGCGATTGGAACGCTACCGCTACTGCTGGGCTGGAGCTCGTGTCTCGGAACCTATGGTGTAACATGAAAAGAAATCACCATGGCATAAATACGTCAATACAATTGGAGTACTGAGTATACGAGGAAGGTAGGATAAACATAAAGGGTACACTGACTGACTAATATGAACATAGGAGTGCAAACACACATATATAGAAACTGGGACCATGAATACGTGATAGCATGACTTGTAAGCTAATACATGATTTACTGATAACTGTCCTAACTGATACTAAAACTGATATCATGGACGACTGTATCTGATAGTCCTTTATATACTGAAATCTAAAGAATGCTCTGAGTTCTTTTACTGAGTCTGTTACTGAAATTGTTAACTTGAACGACTGTATCTGACAGTCTTGTATATACTGAAATTTGAAGAACGCCCCGAGTTTTTTTACTAAGGCTGATACTGAAACTGTGGGAAGTAGTGTTTAATTGACATGCCCCATGTATGCCATTATGGATAAGCTGGGGTCCAATCTCTGCCCCGATTGGAAGGGTGTCAATACCGCGCCATTGGTAAGGACAGCTGTGAGTGACCCTTATCTGGAAGGTACTTAATGAGAACGGTGGGAACCCTAAACTGACAGGTTAAGCTACTTCATTAGCCCTGAGCTGACGGGTTAAGTTGTCTCAACCTATGCTAGCTACGTAGTTTTGGAACACAAGGATTGCTACTCAGACTCAAACCCTAAACTGGCGGGTGATTTCCCATCCTTGGGTTCACTCGGTGCTAACCTCTACTCCCATCTAGAGGGACCGAACATAAATAACTGACTGTGCATGACTTAATCTTAATGGATTCCATTGATTGGTGGAATGTTACTGATATCTGAAAACTGACTAAGATCATGAGGTTTTCTTGAGTCACATGACTGACTGAAGTCTATGGAATCATAGCTTGAGTTTGGATATTGTGAAAAATGACATGGATCTAGGCATACAACTATAGTTTTTGGGTACAAGTACCCCCAGGACTCGATGAAAGGAAATTGACACAATGACTGACTTGATCATAAGAGTAGAGTCCATAATATATAATATCATAAGTAGGGATCTCATACTATGCATGGTTATCTACAATGTATTTGATGGAAAAGATTTCATATCACATGGAAGTACTTGCACAGTCTTAATATCATGTTCATTGCATAATCATATTGGCAACACATACCAATAGCATGGAAGTTTGGATTGCATAGTTATCATACATCTTGTTCATAAGTAGGATTTGCATGTAAACATAGCATAATCTTATAAGAATAGTTCATGAGTATTCCAACAACATTTACAAGGCACATTATCAACATAGAAGTCATTGGAATGTAAGGGCATATCATGAATCCTTCACTTAGTCACAATTTAACTATATTGCATGATTTCTAGTTCCTTAGGCATTTTATCAAACACCTTACATGCACATCTTAAGCATAGGTGAAATCACTAAATTATACATCATGAACAACCAAATTTACACGTTTCCAACTTATATGATATCATGAATTCACAAAAATATTTAAGGATTCCATCTCGAGAATCACCTAATACCAACAACATGATCATCAACACCCAACAATATAGAAATCATACTTTATAATGAAAAAGAGGAAAACAAACAAGTATCAACATGGGTATGATCATATCACCACAATTAACCAAACTTTTGTATTTTAAAGATTGATTCTTGAACTCTATGAACGAATTGAATCCATAAATGAACACTACGCATACCTTAGAAGGAAGATTCTTGACGATTGATGGAGGAATTTCCTTGAAATTGGATCTTCAAGCTTAATTATGCAACCCTAGTTGTTTTTCTTATTTAGTGCTCTTGGATGATGAGCTTTGAGATGAAAATAGGGTTGTAATATGTTTAGAATATATATATATTTCGTAGGGTTAAGTTTAAGGACGTGTAAGGAGTATTTAAAGATTTAATTACCTTTAAAATAACTCAAAACGGAGTGTTTTTGACACTTGGAATTGACTTAGGTGGTGCCCAAGTGATCGACTATGCTTGGGTTGGGCGGCGCCTAACCAATCGCCTATGCTTGGGTTAGGTGGCGCCTAACCAATCGCCCATGCGTACTGTCTCGCACGAAAATGGGCATAACTTTTCGTTCGGGTATTGGATTAAGGCAAATTTGGTATCGTTGGAAACATAATTCAATTATATACAATTTGGTAGTTCTAAATCAGCTAAAATACCACATTAACAATAAGTTATACTTATTAAAAGATTACCCTTGTAAAGTCAAATACTAAAACTTGATGGATTCAAAAACTCTTAGCTTGCATTACCTTAAGTGACTTATATGAACATGCTTAATACATCATAAGATATCCTATCACTAGGATATTCATGGTAAGTCATGTACTCAAATATGAATTACAGGATAGGAGATTTCATACGTAGGAATACTTATTCATTTCCTAGCTTAGAAACATGTGGGGTATTAAAGTGAGGATCTGCATTTGTATCTGGAGGAGATAAGGAAGATCGTATAGGTAATGCACGTGTCTGAGGAGGAGTGTGTTGATTTAGCATCCTAATAATTGAAAGACCTTGCGTATGACTAAATAGTTGCATGGAGAAAGGGTAGAGTAGAGGGTGCTGCTCCTATGACTTGGCAGGAGTTCCAGGATGCATTCTTGGATAAATTTTTTCTACTATAGTTGAGAGAGGAGAAAGTAGAGGAGTTCATGAACTTATGTAAAGGCTCCATAAATGTTAAGGACTATTGCTTGAAGTTCAATTAGTTAGCAAAATATGCCCCAAATTTGATAGCCGGCAACCGAGCCAGTATGGGTAAGTTCTTGACAGGGGTGTCAATCTATGTGGTAAAGGAGTGTAGATCATCTATGCTTAATAGTGAGATGAATCTTTTTAGACTGATTGCCCATTCCCAATAGATCGAATCAGATAAGATAAAAGAGAGGGATAGAGTAAGGAGGAATAAGAGAGCTAGATCCGAGCAACCTACTTATGGTCAAAACAGATCACAAGGAGGGAATCGCCCTTAGTTTTAGAGCCGCTTATCTATGCCAGCACCATCTTCGACTAGTGCTCCAACACTTAAAGGTAGGCAAGAACAGGAAAACAGGTCTTCTATGACCAAATCTCAAAATACTGTGAGTAACCGGCCTAATCATACACCATGCACCAGGTATGGTAGGGATAACGAGGGTAAGTGTTTGTGGAGTCAGAAGGGCTACTATGGATGTATCCAAGAGGGCCACGATTTTAAAGATATCCTCATACCAGACAGGGGAATCGTGATGTTCGGTCCCAAGCTCAGACTACTAATGCTCCAGCTCCTATAGCTCGTCCAACTCCTACTCATGGATCTTCTTCCAACACTTCTGGCAGTCAGTTCTAGAATAAATTCTATGCTTTTCTTTCCCATCAGGTTCAAGGGGACTCCCCGGATGTTGTTACTGGTATGATTTGTGTGTTTCAGTTTGATGTTTATGCGTTATTGGACCTTGGGTCCAGTTTTTCATATGTGACACCTCTGGTTGCTGTAAATTTTAAAGTGAGTCCTGAGATTGTCTCTGAGCCCATCCTAGTTTCTACCCCTATGGGTGAGTCCATTTTTGCCCAAAAAGTGTACAAAAAGTGTCCTGTTTCTATTCTTCATAGAGTTATGTTTGCTGATTTGATAGAGTTAGACATGGTAGATTTTGATTTTATTCTGGGTATGGACTAGCTTCACTTTTGTCATGCATCTATAGACTGGCGTACCCGTGTAGTCAAGTTTCAGATCCCTGGTGAGTCTGTTATCAAATGTTCTGGTAATTCGACATCTCCAGAGTCATTTTATCTCATATCTCAAGGCTAGAAAGCTTATTTCCAAAGGGTGCATTTATCACCTAGTTAGAGTTAAAGATACTAAGTCTAAGACTCTAACTCTCTAGTCAGTTGACATTGAGTTTCTCGATGTTTTTTCGAAAGATCTTCCAGGGGTACCTCTCGATAGAGAGATAGAATTTGAGATTGATCTTCTTCCTAATACTCATCCTATTTCCATTCCTCTATATCGTATGGTACCCGTATAACTTAAGGATTTAAAAGAGCAACTCAAAGATCTCTTAGATAAAGGTTTTATAAGACCAAGTGTGTCTCCTTGGGGTGCACCTATCCTATTCGTACAAAATAAAAATGGCTCTTTACGCATGTTCATTGACTATCGCCAGCTTAACAAAGTCACTATCAAAAACAAGTATCCCTTTCGAAGAATAGATGATTTTTTTGATCAATTGCAAGGTGAAAGTTACTTCTCAAAGATCTTTGCTCTGGCTATCATCAACTTAGAGTTAGGGAATGTGATATCCCAAAGATAGCCTTCCAAACACATTATGGTCATTTTGAGTTTTTTGTTATGTCCTTCGGGCTAACTAATTCCCCAGAAGCTTTCATAGACCTCATGAATCGAGTGTTCAGGCCATACTTGATATATTTGTCATAGTGTTTATAGATGACATTCTGGTATACTCTCGTAGTGAGAATGAACATGCAGATCATCTCTGTATTGTCTTGCAAACCCTTAGAGATCATCACTTATTTGTCAAATTTAGCAAGTGTGAATTTTTCCTAAGGTCAGTTGATTTTATGGGTCATTTTATTTCTTCTGAAGGTGTTAGAGTTGATCCGCAGAAAATAGAAACTATTAGAAACTAGCCTAGACCTGTCTCTCCATTTGACATTAGAAGTTTCTTAGGTCTAGCTGGCTATTACCGCCATTTTTTTGAAGGTTTCTCCTCTATAGAATCTCCTATGACATGGTTGAACCAAAAGAAAGTAAAGTTCTTGTGGTTCGATTCTTGTGAGAATAGTTTTCGAGAGTTGTAGACTTGACTCACTACAACCCCTATTTGACTCTGCCTGATGGAATTGATGGTTTTATGGTATATTGTAATGTTTATAGAGTTGGTTTAGGTTGTGTACTGATGTAGAGAGGTAAGGTTATAGCCTATTCCTCTAGACAACTGAAACCCCATGAGAAGAATTACGCCACCCATGATCTTGAGTTAGCTGCTATTGTGTTTGCTCTGATAATCTAAAGACACTACTTGTATGCTATTTATGTTGATATTTTCACTGATCATAAGAGTCCGCAGTATGTTTTTACCTAGAGAGGGTTGAATCTTAGGTAGAGAAGGTGGTTAGAGTTATTGAAAGACTACGATATGAGTATGTTGTATCACCTAGAAAAGGCCAATGTTCTAGCAAATGCCCTTAGCGGGATGTCTATGGGTAGTGTTTCGCATATTGGAGAGGGTAAGAAGGAGTTGGCTCGTGATGTGCATCATTTGGATAGGTTAGGAGTTAGGTTTCAAGACTCCACTGAAGGAGTATGTTAGTACTGAGTAGCTCCGAATCCTCCTTCGTTTCAGAAGTAAAGGAGAAGCAAAAACTTAGATGCTAGTTTGGTCAAACTAAAAGAATCAGTCAAGGACCAAAAGGTGGAGGTTTTTTCCCAAGGGGGGAATGATGTGTTTAGATTGCAGGATAGATTATGTGTTTCGAATGTTGAGGATCTGAAACAAAGAATTATGGCTGAAGCGCACGGTGTGTGATATTTTATTTTTCCTGGCGCCACCAAGATGTACTGTAACTTGTGGGAAATCTATTGGTGGAGTGGTATGAAAAAGGATATAGCAACATTTGTGGCTAAGTATGCGATGTGCCAACAGGTTAAGGTAGAACACCAAAGACCTGGTGGTATGATGCAGGAGTTCGGTATTCCCACTTAGAAGTGGGAAGAGATAAACATGGATTTTGTGACTGGTTTACATCCTTCCCAAAGCCATCATGATTCCATTTGGGTTATTGTGGATAGATTGACTAAGTCTGCGCACTTTTTGCCTATGCATACTTCTTATACTGCTGAGGATTACATTAGATTGTACATCCGGTAATTAGTTGGATTGTATGGAGTTCCCTTGTCCATTATTTTAGATAGGGGTACTCAGTTCACTTTGCAGTTTTGGAGAGATTTTCAGAAAGGTCTTGGTACCCAAGTACATTTGAGTTCGGCTTTCCATCCGCAGATAGATATTCAGGCTGAAAGGACAATCCAGACCTTAGAGGATATTTTGAGAGCGTGTGATCTTGACTTTAAGGGGAGTAGGGATGAGCATTTACCGTTGATAGAGTTTACTTACAATAACAGTTTCAACTCTATCATTGGAATGGCTCCATTTGAGGCTTTTTTTAGGAGGAAATATAGGTTACCCATAGGTTGGTTTGAAGTGGGTGAAGTGGTGGTGAGTGGTCCTGATTCGGTCTTTGAAGCTATGGAAAAATTCAAAGTGATTAGAGAAAGATTAAAAACCGCACAGAGTCGTCAGAAGTCATATGCTGATGTGAGGAGAAGAGACCTTCAATTTTAAGTTAGTGACTTGGTGTATTTGAAGATTTCACCCATGAAGGGAGTGAAGAGATTCATAAAGAAGGGGAAACTATGTCCCCATTATGTTGGCCCCTACAGAGTTCTTCGCCGTGTTGGTAAGGTAGCATATGAGGTTGAGTTGCCTTCAGAGTTATCTTCCATTCACTCTGTCTTCCATGTATCCATGCTTAGGAAATGGGTTGGTGATTATGTTGTTGTTTATCCTTCAGAAAACCCTGATGTGCAAGATAGTCTTTCTTTTGAGGAAGTTTTTGTTGAGATTTTAGATCACCAAGTCTGAAGAATAAGGAACAAAAAAGTTCCCTTGGTCAAGATGTTGTGGTGAAACCAATCCGTTGAGGGTGCAACATGGGAAGATGAGGCAAATACGCGACCCAAGTACCCGCACCTATTTTTCATAAGATCCAATCAAGCCAAAGTTACCATTCTATTTTAAATCATTCCTTTTCCATGCAAAATTGCAGTAGTTCAACAGTTATTTTATACTATTCAGCTGTGATTTCATGAGTGATGCACCCCTTTTTGTGTTTGAAATGTAAAATAAAATAGAGGTAAGATTAGCAAGTTTATTCAGCTGTGTACCTTTCATTTTTTGTTTACTCTTAGTATACCCAGCATCATTCAAGGATGAATGTCCCCAACGGAGAGATATTGTAATGCCCCGCACTTTTCTAAGCTAGAAAATGAACCGTTGTTCGTATATGTGAATACCCCACTTTGTAAGCCATATTTGGGCACCTAAATTACCAAGAGTACCCCAGTTATAAGAGAGCTTATGATGTGTTAAGTGTTGTTATATGAGTCACTTAAGGTAGTACAAGCTAAGAGTTTCGAAATCCATCAAGTTTTAGTGTTTGAATTCGCAATGGTCATCTTTGAATAAGCATAACTTGATAAATATATGGTATTTCTGCATATTTCTACCGACAAAATTATAGATAATCGAATTATCTTTCCAAAGATACCAATTTTACCAAAATCCGACACCTGAGATAGGAGTTATGACTTTGCAAAGTAGAGTGCGTCGCCTAACCAATCGCACATGGCCATTGAAAAGCATATGCGATAGCATATGCGGCACCTATGTAAATATAGGCGATATCATATACGGTGCCTATGTAAATATAGGCAATATCATATGCAGTGCCTATGTAAATATATGAGATATCATATACGGTGCATATCTTATGGTTTCAAGTGACTTAAGCACTCCGTTTTTAGGTTATTTTGAGGGAAATTAAGTCTTTTGGCACTGTTTACACACCCCTAAACTTAACCTTATGCATTTAATAGATTCTAAGCACATCATAACCCTATTATCAGTCTAAGTTCATCATCCAAGAGCACTACAGGAGAAAAACAACTAGGGTTACACAATCAACATTGAGGGTCCAATCTTTCAACGAACCTGTTACCATAAAGGTATGTGGGGTTATGAACAAGAACACCTTTACATTCTTGTGCCCAAAATTTGCATTATTTTACAAATATACATGATTTTTACATGTTTTATCATGAATTTGAAGTGATAAATCTTATCCTATGTTGTTGTTCAAGATACTACGATTATTTTGAATGTTTAGAAAATAAATTCCATGAGTTTGAGATTATTGTTATGATTAAAGGCTGAAAATTTTCAGATTTCCGTATACATTATGCATGCTTGCGATATAAAGCATAAATGTTGAAATATTTTTATGAAGTATCTCTATAAGGGTCATTAACCCACATTGAGATTGTTATTTTGAGAATTTATATGCTACATGCACCCATGTTTAGACTATTTTTGATGAAGTATAGAAAGATTTGACCTTTTTGGTCACAATAGAGTTAAAATCCACTTTATGAAATGATTTACGGATTCTATCATTTATTTAACTTAAGAAATATGAGATTACCCTTAAAGTTGGTTTTTCTTGAGATTTTTGAGCATAGTATTCGGAGTAATATTTAGCACCGAGTTGGGTATGTTACTATGGTTTCATATTCCAAAACTACGTGCCACTGTAGGTTGAGACATTGACTTCCACTATATGTGGAAAATTGAGATAGTGATCAATGATATGAGATTGTTCTATACCAATGGAAAGGGTAGGTCAGCCCTAACCTTATCGGGGCAAGTCGTGGGACATCATGGATACTCACATGGTGTACATGTCCGTTAGAAGAACCTCCCAAAGAGTCATCCCTCATTTTTAGATTGACTTTACTGATTTAAAAGAGATTTGAAATACAGATTTATGATGTATTCAAATTTCAGATTTCACTAAGATTGCTTGATGAGAGAATAAGAAAAGAATCTTGATATTTGGATTAAGTGTAATGGCTTATGATATCTAGATTGGCATGTTTTACCATTCATTGTGTATGATTTCAGATTTTAGATTTCTTTCAAGCTTTATGAGCCATTTACAAATGTCCTGCATGATTTGGAAAGAAAACTTTTGACATGATCGTTATATATATATATATATATATATATATGCATATAATAAGTTTATTTCATGCACCCCCATATACTTAGTACATATTACATAGTACTGACCCACATGTTCTCATGTGTGCTACATTTTTCCTATAATGTAGGTTTAGGTGCTCATTCCCAGGTTTGACTGTGATTATCCGAGCACGTTGATCTACATCCTCTGCAGCGGTGAGTCCTTATGGTCCGAGGACTAGTTATTCAGATTTCCTCATTTACTTTGAGTCGTTCAGTTTATTTCCTGAGTTTGGGTCAGTTGGGGTTTGTACCAATGGCTCATGGATATACAGTTTAGTAGAGGCTTTTCAGACTAGATGGATAGATTGATCAGATTTGTTAGAGATGTCGTATTTTGTTACTTTTTGTATTTCATTCATATTGCAGTATGATATTATGGAGGATGTTTAGATGTTATGATTATGATGAATTTGACTATAAGTGTTGAATGGTAGAAAAATGGCTAAAAGGGTTAGCTTGGGGCTACTTGTAGCCTTAAGCACCGTGTGATGCCTCGGGATCCATTTTCGGGGCGTTACAGCGGGCTAATTGAAGTTCTTGATTTGAACACTTTTTGGTGGTGATAAAGACTTCGAAGAAACATTGTAGTTCTATTTTGATGCCCCAAAAAATGTGAACACACCTTTCCCTCTTTTTATCGTTTTTTTCATCTCTTTCTTCTTTGTAGTTCGTAGTTGTAATTTTTAGTTTTATTATCATTTTCTTCTTCATCTTTTTCTTCTTCGTAATTCTTAGTTATAATTTTCTTTTATTATTGTTTTCTTCTTTGTAGTTCGTAGTTGTAATTTTATTTGTTGGGATTGTTTGCTGTAGACGACCTTGAAGGCCATAGGATGTTATGGTATCGATATTATGACTATTTTGTATTCATGGTATAAAAAATGAGCTAGGAATAGTTGAACATATTTTTTGCTCTATTCTTTGATTATTATGGATAGAGGTTTGATCTATGCTTAAAATATGTACTCATGCTTTGTTTAAATTCATTGTTGGCGTATATGTTCGTTTTTAGCATGTAAAGTTATTTCCTTTATGTTGAAAAGAAAATAGTTAATATTGATTGTTTCACCTTTTGGCTTTATTCTTTGATTACTATGGGTAAAATTTTTATCTTTGCTTAAAATATTTACTTATGCTTTGTTTAAATTCATCGTTGGCAAATATGTTTGTTTTTAGCATGTAAACTTATTTTCTTTATGTTGAAAAGAATAGTTAATATTGATTGTTTATTATTTTGGATTTATTCTTTTATTATTATGGGTAAAGTTTTAATCTTTGATTAAAATGCATGATTATGCTTTGTTTAAATTCGTTATTGATTGATATGTTTGTTTGTAGTATGTAAAGTTGTTTCCTTTATATCGAAAAGGAATGGTTATTATTGTTAAGGGTCTGTAAAATTATTTCTGAATTTGAAGTAGTGAGTGACTCATTTTCGTGGTCAAAATTGTCTTTGATTATCTCTTGTTTAGATTGAAAAGTTGTTAGGGTTATAATTTTTGTTGAAATGGTGTAGTACTAAAATAGGAATTGCCATAATTGGACACTTTTTCTTAGAATTAATCTTTTACTATTTATTGTATCTTGTCTTTGAATATTATCTCTCAAATATTATATTTAATATATGTTATTTGGTTTATTTCGCTTATTGGTTTACTTCTTAAAGTTTTTTTATTCATTTAGACGTCTCATTGTTATTCACATGCTATAGTGATATATATTTTTTCTTTTCTAAGTTATAGATATGTTGTTTGATCCACTTTGTATTAAAAAGTGTTGTTGCATTAGTATGTCTTGTATTTCATATTTGAAGTGCTATTTCCTCATCTCTTGCTCATTCTTCTTTTTTCTTTGTTTAATGAAAACATGCCTTAGACTTCATCATAGTATTTGGAGCAAATATGTGTTGATCTATTTGTCCAAATTTTAAGCAACTATGCTTGTGAATTCATGTCTTCTTTTCAAGGGCTAGTTAATTATATTGTGCTAAATTCATTTTTTGTAAGATTGTTTAGGAGATGGGTTAATTTTCTTTTCGTTGGATAATTTGGTTTGCTGTGATATCATATCCTACTATTTCTTTATGTTTGAGAATGCTTTTTTTCATCTCATCATTTATATATTAAGTGTAGAATTTTCGAACACATATTAATTATTTTCTTTATGATTTTCTATGCATGAATCTATTTTGAAGTCCAAATGGGCTCCTTTCATCTTGCATTCGTAATGGGTCAATGAGGTCCATCCCTTCGAGTCAAGTTCAAAGTTATCAACCCAAAGTTGATTATATGGCGTGTGGGTGCAAAAAGATAAAACCAGAAAGAAAATTGGTGAAACCCCATTGATGAAGTTACTAAGAGATTTAAATGTCTCGAAGTCATTTATTTATTCATTCATTTGGGCGTCAAAGCTAAAGCTGTAATTTAATACATGTGAAGCGGATTTGGGGTCTTAAAGATTCGAAACCTATCTTAGGACATGTTATGGGCCAAAAGCCCATGTATTTAGATTAAGACAGCTGGAGATGGGTCAAAAGCTCAAATTAGCATAGGACTAAGTTTTTGATTTGGGCCTAATGGCCTAAGTCCTTTAATCTCACCCTTTCCCCTTTATATGCTAATTATTCTTAGTTTTCTTAGACTTAGTTAAAATCTCTGCTAAGTCATCACAATTTATTTTGCATAAATCTTGAAGACAATTTTTCTTAATTATTTTCTTTTCAACAAAACAATTTTTCTTTTAAAAGTTAGTCAAAAAGTTATTTTTAAATAGTCTGAATAACCGCAAGTTAGCGGATACTCTTGGTGCCTTAACAACTTTCCAAGAGTATTAATAGGAATCACTTACTCAGAATTTCTAAACTTAAAGATTTTTTTTGTTTTGAATCTTTTAAGTGATACTTTTAGTTTTTCTTGATATTTTCCCAAAAATCAAGTTGTGACTTTGTAATTTTTTAAAATATTTCAAATTTTCTTTAAAGTTTTGAAATAGTTTAAAAGGTCGATAATTATATTTTCCAAACCCTTTCGAATCAAAAAAGGGGCAAAACATTCTAAAAAAGGATTTATTCTTACTTTTTTACCTTCAAAATTAATTCTTTTGAAAGAGAAGTCGTACCATCCTTATCAGTGGATTATGATATTTTAAACTAAATTTGCTTCTTTGAAAATTAGACCGAAGTTTATTCCAATCCATTATTGATCCATTCTTTTTACTACTTATTCACTTTGATCGACAAAGATTTTGACCCTTTCTAAATTAATGTACCATTTTAGTCTCAAATTGGTTCTCAGGAAATGGATTTACAGATTTATACTTATTTAGTCATAGTTTGATTTCGAGCACTTATCATATTTTAATTTCTCTATGGTATTGGACAAAGTTGATTTATTATGATAGTTATTGGAAGTCCTGGTTAGGGGCTAAGCAATATATATGGATATTTCAAGTCTCTTATGGATTTCTTTTCCATGGACTACATGTTGGAAGAAGTGATATCTATGAGTCATGCCTTGTGAGTCGGTGAGCTGAAGGAGGTATATATACTTTGTACGGTTTCACACTCAGTTGTATTGTATTAGTGGATCATATTTTATCTCTTCATTCATATGCATTGCCTATCACCAGTATAATTATTTGGTGCTAGTATTTATCTCCCTTATGGAAGGTTGTATCAATAAAAGTTATGGTTGTTTTTCTTGTGCCTTTCGGGCTTATGGAGGACCATTTAGGTTATTGGTTATCTGGGTTAGCCGATTAAATTACTGTTTGGTTATTATTGTATAGTTTGTGGCATGCTAATTATGGATTGGTGCTCGAGGTCGTTGGTATATTTCTGATCATTTTTCTCTTTATTATGGTAAGTTTATCAATGTTGGATTACTTTTTAATTATTCACATTTTGGTTAGAGTCCCTAACTATGCTAGAGTTAGCTCTGTTATTGTTTATGATCCTTATGATATTAGACTAGCTCCCTTGAGGTAGTCCCTTTGTATTTGGTTATCCGTATAGAGCGGTTGTATATCCACTCTTCTCTAACTACTATTTGTATATCATTTCCTTTTTCCTACTACTATTGTATATCCTCTTCTTTATTCTACAATTGTATATTTGGCTACTTGTGGTATCACGCTTTCATCCCTAATTATTGGTAGAATAGGATAGTTTATCCCCATTGCATCATTATCATCATTATGTTTAGTTTCTTAAATAGTTGACTATTGTATACATTCCTACTTTGCAAACTATTTATACTTGTATCATCTTTGTAGCTTAGTTGGCTGTGGCCTACTGAGTACATCGTGTTTGGTGCTCATACTATACTTTTGCACCCTGCAGATCATATTATGAGTTTTCACTACTGACGTATGCATGGTGTGGAGCTGCCATGGATCACAGATTTGGGGTGAGATCTTGATGTCCTAAGTTGTTCCTGCTCTCCTTCAATTGTTGGATTGATCCTTATTTTACATTTCGGAAATAGTTTTGTAAGTATGTATATGTGTGTGTGTATATATATATATTACACTTACCTCTATTCTTGTTTTGTTAGAAGCTCTTGTACTAACTTCACCAGGTTTTGGGATTACTTCTTTATATTAGTCTCTTTATTGGACTCATTTTTCCAGTTCTTTCTTCTTTCCTCTTGATAGTCCTTTACTCATTGTTCTTGTATGAGTTATGATGCCACCTACTTTATCCCGCTAGTAGGTAAACCGTAGCTCAAAGTTATAAACAATGGGCTAATTTGGTGGGAAATGGCTTAAAAGTCGGAAATCAACATTTAAAGTCTAATAAAAATAATAAGGCAGTAAAAATAGTCTAAAATATAGATAAAGCATCAACAAATAGTCTAAATATAGATAAAGCATCAATAACCATCCTACAACCTAGTAGTGTCGGTACAAGAGCTATTACAAATAGAACATAAGTACTAAAATTGTCAAATACATTCTATCTCAGAAATGTAAGACTAGATATGGATAATAAAAGGAAAAATGGGCAACTCCAACTCCGAGAGCTCACCCTACATCCAAAATCCAACTCAACATGATCGTCACGTTAGCAGCAGCTGTTAGTACTCGAATTTGTACCAAAAAGGTACAGAGGTGTAATATGAATACCTAAACCATGAGTACTTAGAAGGCATCATCGGCCGACTGAGCTAAATCGTGATATAAATATGTTAAAATGCTAGATAAATAAGCTAAGTCAAGGTAAAAGGGAAAATCTGGAAATAAGCTCCAACACTGCTGTGCATGAATAAATAAATAAATTTATTAGTAACATAAAGATCACATCATTATAACTATTAAATTTCCCCCCATAAGCCAATAAGTATGGAAAAGTATGTAACTCAATGCGGGCTCCCATAAGCCCGGAGGGTGCAATCAAAGAAAAATAACTAACGAAGAACCACAAATTATCAAATATCAAACCATAACCATGAATCTATCCGTACTGTATTATATCATAAATAAACTCTTAATGCCAGACTCAAACCAGGACTCAGTCGTAGCTCAAAGTTATAAACAATGGGCTAATTTGGTGGGAAATGGCTTAAAAGTCAGAAATCAACATTTAAAGTCTTATAAAAATAATAAGGCAGTAAAAATAGTCTAAAATATAGATAAAGCATCAACAAATAGTCTAAATATAGATAAAGCATCAATAACCATCCTACAACCTAGTAGTGTCGGTACAAGAGCTATTACAAATAGAACATAAGTACTAAAATAGTCAAATATATTCTATCTCGGAAATGTAAGACTAGATATGGATAATAAAAGGAAAAATGGGCAACTCCAACTCCGAGAGCTCACCCTATATCCAAAATCCAACTCAACATGATCGTCACGTTAGCAGCAGCTGTTAGTACTCGAATCTGTACCAAAAAGGTACAGAAGTGTAATATGAATACCTAAACCATGAGTACTTAAAAGGCATCATCGGCCGACTGAGCTAAATCGTGATATAAATATGTTAAAATGCTAGATAAATAAGTTAAGTCAAGGTAAAAGGGAAAATCTGGAAATAAGCTCCAACACTGCTGTGCATGAATAAATAAATAAATTTATTAGTAACATAAAGATCACATCATTATAACTATTAAATTTCCCCCCATAAGCCAATAAGTATGGAAAAGTATGTAACTCAATGCGGGCTCCCATAAGCCCGGAGGGTGCAATCAAAGAAAAATAACTAACGAAGAACCACAAATTATCAAATATCAAACCATAACCATGAATCTATCCCTACTGTATTATATCATAAATAAACTCTTAATGCCAGACTCAAACCAGGACTCAGTCGTATCAACATCATAACATCATTTCCTGAACTTGAACCGAAACTCATTTCATCATCAATCACCTAACTTGAACCAAAACTCATAACAATAAACCATCGGGATTTATACGGAATAAACACCAACTCCCATATACCAAACTAACATATTCATTAAATATCTAATCTCCTCAAAGTCCCAAAATAAGTATTTCAAAGTATATAACGAGCGTATATAAGTTTACAAGATCTAACATGAATTTTGGCTTATGGTGGCCTTAGGGGCCCATTTCTAATCCCCAAAATCCATTCTAAGGTAAATTATATCTAGACTAGGATAACGTATCTAAACCCATTTATATATGTCAAATAAGCCACTATTAGCCCTAATATAACAATTTTACCTAAACTATGAGCAACTACGTCAATTACGCCTAACTATTGTCAATCATACCTCAAGTACCTAAATCCCATCCCATATCTAGCACAAATATCATAATTATACAACAAATTAGCTCAATCTATGAATAAGATAAACCTAGCCCACCTGGATATTGAAGAAAAGTTCAAAGAATCTGCTAAACTGATGATTTCCCTTTTCAAAAAACTTGGGCAAGATGTCATGCTATCAAAATCACAATCTACTCATCAAAATAAAAACAATGATACTTATATTGCACCTTCTTTGCTTCTGGTAAAAATTATGTAAAAATCCCATGTAGGGCTTATTGTGGAATAACACTTTTGAAACCAACACAACATCCCTTTATGATCAAGGAACATTTACCCTAAAAATGGCTGAATTCTAGGCTCTAATGGTGCTAAAATCAACCCACCAATATTTTAGGGATTTCAGAAAAAAAGATGAAGGGTTTTATCAAGAAACTGAAGGAATCTAACCATGAATTCGAAGAAGAAACACATAATCTAAGTCCACAAATGCTCCAAAATCACCCACCAATGATTATCCCAAGTTTTCATGCTTTTTAGTATTCTTTACTCTTGAAAAGGGGTGAAAAATAGAAGAAATCAGGCTAAGTGGGGAATAAATAATGCCCAGGTGCTGCTAAAGCGGTATCGGCCTATGCGTATGACACGACCTGAACCAAGGCCTAGTCATGTCAGGCATCTCAATTCTGACCAGGATCGGAGACTACCCCCAATACTGCACCTATATCGGATGAATTCCAAACATATAACAAGATAAACAATTATAATTCAAAGACATTAAATAAAGTCTATAATCACAATCCAACAACCTTAGCCAAATATCCAATTGGTGCAAATCCTAATGCCAATACAATTACCAATTATAACACCAATACTAACACCGCCCATGCCCATAGTAGTCTGACAAGGCCTCTAACAAGAATTAAGTAACATTTGGTCGGGACATGCCCTCGACCATAGCCAAAAACTAAAATTCAAGAAACAAAAATACTGAAAAGAAGTCCATAGCATGAAATAGACTCTTTTGAAGTATGGAATCTCACCAATTCAATTTGACTCAACACTGTCCCCAAATCCAAATGACCAAGTAGGAGGATTGGAAGTATGGCTGATTCCTACATCGTGTGGGGATACAACACCAAAAGACTGTTAGTAGAGTAAACTCTAGCATGTACACAGGTATAAAGATAAAATAATGCCATCATTCAAAACCAAAGTAAATAATCACATGCAATCACATATATACATATATAACATGCCGGGATAGAAAACTAGGTTTAGCATGTATTTAAAACCTTAACCTGGGTTGTGTAGCTCTGCCGTCCTAAATGTTCACCTACGGGCTATATGGGTTCAGATCCCATTGTTGAAAGGGCCCCGGTGCATGTTAGCTGCATGAACTGGAGAATAACCTGAGAGGTCTAGTATATCTCCCAAAATATAAAGTGTGACATCATGCACACAGTCACCATGACCAAACCACACATGACAAACATGAGTTTCCAGTATTGGCCCTCCCCGGTACCTTCACCTTCTACGACTTTACTACACAACCCCATTTAAGCCTATATTAAAACCAATTATACATTCACGACCATTTACCAAGGAGTCTTTTTAATTAGGCATTAACCATTGGTATCATCATACGAAAGTTAGAGCTTGCAAATCTATTCCAACCATGACAAATAATCCATTAAACTAAATTAGACTCCATCATTTCCAATTTACCAAAATCATTTATAATCAAATCATAGTCACCAAGGCCTTTCCAAATCCATATGAAATCAATCCATAACCAATTCATGTTCCATTTACCGTTTATGCTATGCAAGATTCCAAGGAAAGTCAAACTATGTGGCAAAAATCATCCTCATTGGTATTTTAATAAACCCATTGAGGGAACTTAAGTTTCAAAACCATAACCAAGCAATTTGGGGAATCCATAATACCACTAAATCCATTTACCATTAATATGCAACCCAAAATGTTAAAATAATACTAAAATCATGAAAGAAAACATAATTAAACCATGAGAAACCTTGTTCAGCCATGAACATCCAAAACCCCCAACCTTTGTTTCAAAACCATAACAATATCATGAAAATCATACATTAAAAAATATGATCTTTGTAAAATAACAATGAGGCAGGAGTAACATGCCTTAGACACCAAGGAAGACAGAGAGAAACCACCCTTGAAAACCTCAATTGATTATCTTGATGAAACCCGAGACTTTTGCTTAAAAGAGAGTTTGGGAGAGATTTTAAGAGTGTTTGATTAGGAATAATAGGTTAATAAAGTCCCAAAAGGTGTTTTAAGTCGTGGTATCAAAGGGAGTTAAAAGGGGAAATTCCCAGGATGCCCCCAACTTAAAATTGTAAGAGTACTGCAGGTGGTTATGAGTGATCCCGTGGCTCGTAACCGCAACATATGACTCATACCATTAAGTCATCACCAAGACAGTGAGTTGGACACCTATACACTGTCCACCATATAACTCTCTAATCCTAATCGTTACCAAACTATATTACTCGTACGACCAAGTCGTACCCAAGACAGAATCCAAAGGGATTAGACACTGGACAACATAATTCAACTATACCACTCGTACTCTATCCTCACGAATTTTAGTGAGCCACTCATACTCAGAGCTACGTCAAGTGACTAAGTATCTGATTTGATGAAGATCTTCCTAAAGACCCATCACCATACCTAATGACCCATACCACCAAACCATAGCCACAACAGAAATAGAAACCCAACCACATCCACTATACTCCTTACGACCAAGGTCACCTGACTCGTACCCATACCATACGACTCGTATGCTGAGTTATTACAAGGACAGTGATCTCAAAGATTAGGAAATTTCCAAGGGCCAAAACCAGAGGGGTTTCAATTCTCTCCCACACGGATCATTCATCCCCGAATGATGGAACAAGGCATTGACTAGCTCGATCAAACCCCAATATCTCTACTCTGACCTTTAACTAAGCTAGAAAATAAAGATGTTAAGAATAACATATACCTTACCCACGATCTTTCAGAGTGGAAAACAAGAACGGATGAATGGACCTTATGTTCTCATAAGCTTCCCAAGTAGCCTATTCTACCTTGTGGTTCCTCCACAGAATCTTTATTGAGGCTATGTCCTTGGTCCACAACAAATGAACCTGCCGATCCAAGATTTCAATAAAGACTTTCTTGTAATATAAAGAATCCAAAATTCCTTGATAGGCACAATTTGTGATGAATCACCCAAGCACTTTCTCAACATCAAATCATGGAATACTAGGTAAATGGAGCTCAAACTTGAAGGCAACTCCAATTAATATGCAACATTATCCACCCTTCTCAAAACCAAGTATGAACCAACATACTGGGGACTAAGCTTTCTTTTTTTCACAAACTGCATCACTCCTTTCATGGGAGACACCTTCAAGAACCCTCTATCCCCAACCTCAAACTCTAACTTTCTATTCCTCGCATCTGCATAGGATTTTTGGCAACTTTAGGTAGCTTTAAGTCTATCCCGAATCACCTTCACCTTCTCCATGGCTTGGCGAACCAAATCCGAGATAAATATCTCTGCCTGACCCACCCTCAAACTACCCAATAGGAAACCTACACCTTCTACCATATAAGGCCTCAAACAGAGCCATCCCTATACTAGAATGGTAACTATTATTATATACAAACTCTATAAGAGGCTAATGCTCAAACCAACTACTACCATAGTCAATCACGCAAGCTCTAAGCATATCTTCCAATATCTGAATAGTTCTTTTCGCTTTCCTATCTGACTTCAGGTAGAAAGCAGTACTAAGACTCACCTTGGTTCCCAAACCTTTCTGAAATGACTGCCAAAAGTGCGATTAAAACTGCTTACCGTGATTCAAGATGATAGAAACAGGCACCCCAAGAAACTTCACAATCTCTTAGAGGTATAACTTTGCTTAATCCTCTGCCAAAAAATTAGTCCTCACAGGCAAGAAATTAGCAGATTTTGTCATCCTATACGGGATAACCCAAATTGAATCAAACTAATTCTGAGATTGAAAAAGACCGATAACAAAATCCATATTAATTACCTCCCATTTCCACATAGGCAACTCTATTTGTTGATACAATCATCCGGCCTCATGTGCTCAACTTTCACTTGCTGGTACACTATGCACTTAGCCATAAAACTAGCCACATCTTATTTCAAATTGTTATACCAATACATCTCCTTAAGGTAATGATATATTTTTGTTAAACCAGGATGAATAGAATAGAACAACGCATGCGCCTCAGCTAAGATCCTCTCTCGCAAATCATCTATATTAAAACACATAACCTCTCTTTGTACCGCAAGGTACTATCACCAAAAATCTTTAAGTCCCTCACCTTTTTCCCACCTACATCACCCTTGATACTAATCAATATAGGATACAACACTTTTTTTCCTTTATCTCTTCACCAAAAGACGATTGCACCATTTTTTACACAAATACACCACCATCCTTAGAGTCCTAGATGAGAACTCCATGGTTAGCCAAATGGTGAATGACTTTCACCAACTCCCGCTTTCTTTTGTCCATATAAGCCAGACTTTCCATGGATAACCTGCTAAGAGCATTATCAACCACGTTAGCTTTACCTGGATAGTTTTGAAAACTTGTCATAATCCTTAAGCAGCTCAAGCTATCTCCTTTGCCCGAGGTTCAACTCTTTCTAAGTAAACACATATTTCAAGTTTTTATGATCTAAAAAGATATCCACATGCACTCCCTACAACTAGTGATGCTAGATTTTCAATGCGAACAGTATAACCAATAGCTCTAAGTCATGAGTCGGATAATTTTTCTTATGCACCTTCAACTGTCTAGAGGTGTAAGCTATTACCTTTCCATGTTGTATCAAGACGCAACCAAGCCCCATATGGATGCATCATAATATACCACAAATACTTTCGTGCCTTCGGGCAAAGTCAAGACTGGAGCCGAAGTCAGCTTATCTTTCAGCTTCTCAATACTACTCTCACAAGCATCAGACCATAAGAACTTTACCTTCTTTTGAATAATCTTAGCCAATAGGGAAACTATAGAAGAGACACTTTCCACAAGCCTTCTGTAGTAACTAGCTAAACTCAAGAAGCTCCGAATATTAGTTGGATTCATAGGTCTAGGCAATTTCTTAACCACTTCAACTTTCAGCGAATCCATCATGATCCCTTCATTAGAAATGACATGACCCAGAAAAGTGACAACGTTTAACTAGAATCATATTTCAAAAATTTGGCATACAACTGCTACTTTTTCAGGGTCTGCAACACAATGCAGAGGTGGTTAGTATGATCCACCTTACTCTTAGAGTACACCAAAATATCATCTATGAACACAATGATGAACAAATCCATAATCGACTAAAGACTTTATTCATCAAGTCCATGAATACTATCGGGGCATTAGTTATCCCAAGAGACATGACTACCGGCTATGAAAGGTAGTCTCAGGGATATCCACTTCCTTAATCTTTAACTAATGATACATGAATCGAAGGTCGATCTTAGAGAAAAACTTGGCTCCCTGAAGATGATCAAACAAATTATCTATTATTTGAAGAGGGTACTTATTCTTTACTGTTATCTTCTTCTATTACCAGTAATCAATACATATATGAAGGGAAATATCCTGCTTATGCATAAACAACACTGGTGCACCCCATGGAGACACAATAGAATGGATGAAATTCTCGTCTAAAATATCCTTTGGTTGCTCCTTAAGCTCCTTCAACTCAACTGGAGCCATTCTATATGGAGGAATCAAAATCAAATGAGTGTCCAAAACAAGATCAATCCCAGACTCAATTTCTCTATCGGGAGGGACACTAGGAAGGTCATCAGGGAATACCTTAGGAAATTCATTAACCACTGGGACAGAATGAAAAGAAGGACCCTTCGAGTTAGAATTATTAACCCGAACCAGATGATAGAGACAACCTTTTGAGATTAATCTCTGAGCTTTAAGATATGATATGAACCTTCCCTTAGCAGCTAGGGAACCACCCTCCTACTCAATAAATGATTCATTAAGTAATTTAAAGATGACCTTATGGGTCTAATAGTCTAGATAAATATAGTATGAGTGCAAATAATCCATCCCTACTATGATATCAAAATCAACCATGTCTAATTCAAATAGATCCACCAAAGTCTCCCGACCACCCACAGATACCATATAACCTCTATAGACTCTCCCAATAACCACAGAGTCACCCAGCAGGGTAAAATTACAGAAAGAGTCCAAAATACACTCAGAATTAAAATTAAAATACAAAACCACAAATGGAGTCACATAAGAGAGAGGGAACCCCAAATCAAGTAAATAGAACACATCATGGGAAAAGAGTTTCAACATACCAGTAACGACATCAGGAAATGCCTCAAACTTTTAGTGGGTAGTGAGAGCATAAAGTCAGTTTCGACTAGTGTCGGAGCCAAATAGTGCACCCTTTGGGGCCGACGATGACGAAGAGACAACATGAACCTTTTTTTCTCAAGAAAAAACCTTATCAACAGGACCGTTCCTAATCATGTGCCCTTACTAACTACAGTTGAAACACTTGTCCTTTTCTTCATCATAGCAGCCCCGATGTAATCAACCATAAAATCTATAGGGAGGATACGATAGAGTTGATTGAGCCCTACTAACCTAGGATTGGGCACCCTGTGCATTATAATTATCTCCACTTTGAGAGTGCCTATCACCAGATGGTTTTGGGTAGGGAGAACTAGTAGTCGAGTAAGACCCAGAATTGCCCTACTTCTTTTTAGGCCACTTTATGCAATCACTGCCAATTTGTTGTTGACCACCACCCTGCTGAAAAAATCTAAACTTCTTGATCTACCTATCCCCCATTTTATCTTGCTTCTTTATATCTTTCTCAACTTTTTGCATATATACAACCAACTTGGAGATGTTTATGTCCTTGTTTAACAAGGCATCCTTACTCTCCAAATTCAAGTCTTGAGAAAACCCAGAAGTGAACTTCCTTATTCCAGCCCTTATGCTAGAAACCAACTCTGGAGCATACCAAGACAACTTGAGAAACTTCAAGGCATACTCTTTGACTGACATCTTGCATTGCTTCAGGTTAACAAACTCTTTATCCTTCGCTTCCCTCAACTCCTGAGGAAAGAAGCGGTCTAGAAAAGTACTAGAGAAATCATCCCATAGGGCTGACTTAGTATCATAACCACTAGTCTATTCCCATTCCTTATACCATTGTATGACACATCTTTCAGTTGATAGGCAATAAATTTTAAACCCTCTATGTTAGTGGAATAAATAACGCAAAAGATCTTTTCTATCCCATTGACAAAACCTTAAGGATCATCTTCAATCTTAACAACAGTTAACACAAGAGGGTTCATCGTCATAAAATGTCCAATTGTTGTGGCCTCAGAAGAAGGAGTAACGGAAGCACTATATTTAGACTGAGAAGCTACCAACTATGCCAACATATGAATAGACTGACAAAACTCAATATTCATCACATCATCCCAAGGAGATCAAGAAGGATTTGAGAAAACTGGTGGAACTCCAGGTGGGCAATCAGGAACTGTACCCCTAGATCGAGTCTGGACCCCATAAGTAGGATGGGTCCCATCAATATTTTCCTTGAATTGGATAAAGGATTTTTTGTGAACTTCAGATCATTTCAGAGGCATGATCTAAAAAGCAAACATTTGGGTATTTGAGAAGATTTTAGGACCTTACACTCTACAGCTTGAAAATAGAATGCAAGAAAGAGAAATATTCCTAAATGCCTTATAGCCTCTCCCTTATGAATGTGGCGCAATACACACCCTTAAAAGAAACTACTTGATATGACTTTGTTGGACACCTAATTAACTATGAACCTAGGGATGTGATACCAATCTAACATGAATCAAACCAAGGCCTAGTCGTGTCTGGCATCTCAAGTCTAATCAGGACTGGAGACCACCCCTAATACCAAACCGCAACCTCCCTGCACCCTGTGTCGAATGAATTCTGAACATATAACAAGATAAATAATAATAATTCAAAGACATGAAATAATAACTAATACAAAGGCTGACACCAACACCGGCATCGCCCATGCCCATAATAGTCTGACAAAGCCTCTAACCAGAATCAAGTAATATCCGGTTGGCACATGCCCTCAACCAAAGCCAAAAACTAAAGTCCAATAACTAGAAATAATAAAAAGAAGTCCCTAACATGAAATAGAGTCTTTCAGAGTATGGAAGATCACCATCTTAATCTGACTCAATACTGTTCCTGAATCCAAATTACTGAGTAAAAGAAATGGTAATATAGCCATTTCCTGCATCGCGTGGGGATACAACAACTGAAGACGGTGAGCAGAGTGAATGCTAGCATGTACTCAAGGATAAAGATAAAATAATCCCATCATTAAAAACAAAAGTAAATAACCATATGTAATCATATATATACATATATATCGTGCTGGGATAAAAACCGAATTTAGCATCCATGTAAAACCTTAACCTAGGCTATGTAGCTCTACCATCCCAAATGTCCACCCACGGGTTATATGAGATTAACTTCTTTTGCTGAAAGGGCCCCGGTGCATATTAAGCGCATGAACCAGAGAATTACCTCAGATGACTAGTACATATATACCAAAATATAAAGTGTGAAATCATGCACAAGGTCACCATGAATAAACCTCACATCGACAAACATGAGTTTACAGTATTGGTCCCCACTGGACCCCCACCTTCCATCACTTTGATACACAACCCCCTTTAATCACATATTAAAACCAATTACAGATGCTCAACCATTTACTAAGGAGTCTTTTTAATTCATCATTAACTATTGGAATCATCATACCAAATTAGAGCTTGCAAATCTATTCCAACCATGCCATATAAACCATTTAACCAAATTCTAGTTTACCAAAATTGTTTATTATCAAACCATGGCCACCAAGGACTTTCCAAATCCATATGAAATAAAACCATAACCAATTCATATTCCATTTACTATTTATCAATGTAATATTCCAAGGAAAATTAAACTATGTGGTAAAAGTCATTTTCATTGGCATTTTAACAAACAGGTTGAGGGCACATAAGTTTCGAAACCATAATTAAGTAATTTGAGGAATCCATAATACCTCAAAATTTATTTACCATTAATATGCATCCAAAAATGTCAAAATCATACTAAAAGCATGAAAGAAAACATAATTAAACCCTGAGAAACCTTGTTCAGCCATGAACATCTAAAACCCTCAACATTTGCTTCAAAACAACAATAATATCATGAAAACCATACATTGAAACACAAGCTATTTGTAAAATAACAACGAGGGAGGAGTAACATTCCTTAGACACTAAGAAAGATGGAGAGAAACCACCTTTGAAAGCCTCAATTGATTATCTTATTGAAACCCTAGTATTTTGTTTGAAAGAGAGTTTGAGAGATTTTAAGAGTGTTTGATTGGGAATAATAGGTTAATGAAGTCCCAAAAGGTGTTTTAAGTCATGGTATCAAAGGTACTTAAAAGGGGAAGTGTCCAAGATGCCCCCAACTTAAAACTCTAAAAATACCACAGGTGGTTACGAGTCGATCCCATGAATCGTGACCACAATATACGACTCATACCATTGAGTAATCACCAATATAGCGAGCCGGACTTCCATACACTATCCATCATATAACTCCCTGATCCTACTCGTTACCAAACCACATGACTCGTATGGCCTAGTGGTACCCGAAGCATCAAACAAGTGAGGGTACTCGGTCTGTATATTGCTCTTGATCTACAAAGTATCCTACTCTACTAGGTGGTTCCTCCACTGAATCTTAACTACTAGAATCTCTCTAGTGCACAACCGCCTAGCATCACTGGTCCATATGAGCACAGACTTCTCCACGAAGGTCAACCACTCATCTAATTAGAATGAATCCCATCTAAGTATATGATATAAATTAGGAATATATAAACACAATATAGAAACATGGAAAACTAGATGGACAACAACAAAATCTTGGGGTAAGTCTAACTCATAAGCCACCTCACAAACTTTACAAAGAATCTCAAAGGTTCTAATATATTTGGGGCTGAGCTTGCCTTTCCTTCTGAAACTCATCACACCCTTCATGGCCAATACACGGAGGAATACCCAGTCACCAACTCCAAACCTTAAGTCACAAAGTCTATGATCAGCATAAGCCTTCTGCCTACTCCGTCCTAACCTCATCATATCCTGAATTACCCTGACTCTCTCTAATGACTCTTGAAAGTAAGTCAGTACCACGAGGTCTAATCTTGAGGTTTCAAACTACCCAATCATATAATGACTCACCTACCATACAAAAACTCAAAAGGTATCATATCAATACTCTAATGATAGATTTTACTATACACAAACTCTGCCAATACTAAATTCTTCTCTCACTGACCTCCAAACTCCATAACACAGGCTTGAAGCATTATGTAATTACCTTTTAGGTCTTTTTTTTTATATTTTTTTTTGTCATCCGATCTTTTTTATAGTTTCATTATTTCATTTATAACTTGCTGGAACTGACAGTTCGATTACCGATAATGTTTTTGGTTTTTAGAGACATTTCTCTATTTTGATGTCTTCATTGGTTCCAAATAGCGGCGACGAAAAAAATTTAGTTAAACAACCTTAAATTTAAATTCTAACTATTCGAACAACTTTGGAATATCCATTTTTTATGCTAGGAAAACTCTTGGTTTGGGTCTCGAGGAACTTGGTTTCATTTTGACCTATTGGTTCAAAAGTTTAGAAATTGGAAATTGGGTGTGGGACTTATATTTCATTAAAACAACCTCAAATGAAAATTTTACCCGCGCCATTGAGTCCAAAATGTTGAATTTAGTATACTTACATAGTCTGTTTGCGTATGCGAGCTTTCAGATGAATCCCGAGGAGTAGGCAGAGACTTGGAAAATTTCAAGTCTTAGCTGTAACTGGTGAACCCGCGATAGCACGCCATGGCTTGTGATAGCGATATGGCAGCATGAATAAGTGCCATAATTGTGAAAATTTTAGTCATGAGTGTGACTCCTTAGGCAATGGACCATTACCACAATCATGAAGCAAAATATCACAAATTCAACATCTATCCCTGATGCCACGTATGGTGATCTTGAGACTCAAGTTCTGAAAGTGACACTGAGAACTTAGGTATCCTTATGAAAAATTGACTGAATCAAGTCATCATACTTGAAATACAAATATAGCTATCAAATCTCATAATACCCTCAGAATCTACGGTAGCCTTCTTTGAATCATCACTCAACACCTGATCACGGATGATGTGGTCTTATATCCTCAAACTGATTACTCTGAATATGTTCAAATAGTTAAGACCTCACATCAACACTAACAATAATCCTCCTAGGTCAAAAATATCAAGTTGCTCTATGAATTTAGATAAGGACTGAATGTCTCATGCCAATAGCCTTTGAGAAACTGAAATACAAGACAAGCTACCTATACTCACCGCCTTCCAACTTAAGAAGTCCACTACTAAATTTGCCTTGCCCGAATTATACAAAATACAGATTTTATAATCCTTAAGTAAATCTATCTATCTGTGCTTCCTAGAATTAAGCTCTCTCTAGGTCATAAGATGTTGAAGACTGCAGTGATCCATGAAGATCTCATCATGAATGCCATAGAGATAATGTTTCCAAATCTTCTGCGCTAAAACCACCGCTACCAACTACAAATCAAGAGTTAGTTAGTCGGGTTCATGCACCTTCAGTAGCCTCGATGCATAAGTAATAACTTGAACTTGCTATATCAACACAAAATCCAAGCCAACACTAGAAGCATCATAATATATAGTGAATAGCTTACCCTCAATAAGAAGAGCCAAAAGAGGAGATGGAGTATGAAATACATTGAGCTTTCCAAATCCTGACTCACACTCCCCAGACCATTAAAATAGAACCTCCTTCTGAGTCAATTTAGTCATCGACACTGCAATAGTAGCAAAGCTCTCAATGAATTGTCTATAGTAGTTGGCCAAACCAATGAAGCTAGAAAAATAGATGTAGGCCTAGCTTATTATGAATTGCCTCAATATATACTGGGTCTACCATAATCCCATCCTTAGACACCATATGTATAAGGAATCTTACCAACTCAAGACAAAAGTCACACTTAGAGAATTTGGCAAAATACAGAGAATTTGGCAAAATACCTATGATTTCTCAAAGCACAATCCTCAAATATTGCATATGCACCAAGAAGGTCCTGTAGTTGCAAATATTGCTTCTTAAGCTTAGAAGGAGCTATACGGTAAAGTATCATTGAAATAGGTCTGGTGCCCGTCACAAGATCAATAACAAACTCAATATCAAATACAGGATAAAGATTAGGTAGATCGATAGGGAAAACATCAGGGAACTCATAAACTATAGAAACAGAGTCAAGCTATGAACTCTCCATACTAACATCACAAATATAAGCGAGATAAGACTGGCAACCCCTCAAAATAAGTCTCCTAGCCTGAATATAAGAAACAATCCTCGTCGGCTCGCCACTAATAGATCCCTACGACACAATTAAGGGTATTCTAGGCATAACTAAGGTAACAATCTTGAAAAAACAATCCAAGGCTGCATGATAGTGGGATAACTGGTCCATTCCCATAATATCTTCAAAATCCACCATATCTAATAGAATAAGATCAGTCTGAGTATCAAGCTCTCGAATAGTCACAACACTTGATCTATAAATCCAATAACTACCAAAGAATAATAGATACAGATATGACATAGATAATGAATTCCAAGATAACTATAACCACAAGGCATAATAAGCAGATACATAAGAATAAGTGGATCCTGAATCAAATAAAGCTATAACAACCAAAATTAGGGCCTGTCCATAATGGGAATATTAAGCCCAATGAGAATCGGAGAGCTACCCTTGTACCTATCCAAATAGAACACAATACCCCCAACATCGGATGAATTCCAAACGCACAACAAGATAGTATAAGATAAGATTAAAGAATTTAATTCATGTATATAATTAGATATTTGGTAACCAACAAAAATAACCAACCAACATCACCCAAGTCCATAATAATCCACAAAGCCTTCTAACTAAAAATAAATCAATAAAGTGTTGGGAAATGCTCCCGACTCTGACAATGACAATGTCAATGATAATGTAAAGTCTCAAATTTAATCTATGAATGGAAACTGATCAAATGTCAAAGTCTTTTAGAGAATGAAAGCTCAACACTTTGCCACCGATGACTAACAAACTGAACCAATATATCTAACTTTACACAGGAAAAGTAGAAGTATCTCTAGTGTCTACAGCGTGTTGGGATACAACATCTGGGGATGGTTAGTGGGTTGAGCACTGGCATGTAACTCAAAGATAGGGGATAAAATAAAGTTGAGTCAAATCCAATTCAAAACCATGTGAACATCATTACATACATACATAAATAATATGGCAAGGAAAGGATCAAGGCTTAGCATGGACTTTGAAACTTTAGCCTGGATTATGTAGCTCAACTATCATAATATAAGAAGGTACCCACGGGCTATACAAAGTGCGTGTAGCCACACAAACTAGAGGATGTTCATATACAACATGGGGGAGTTAAATCTCCCGGCATATCAAGGTGACTTAAACAACCAATTATGTAATATAATATAGGGGACTTAAACCTCTCAATCATATAATAATAATAATAAGGGAGACTCAAACCACCCGGCTATTTAGACCCCTATATTTGGAACTGTGGTTTCCAGTATTGGTCCTTTAGGACCTTCGTTTTAATAATTCAACTATACAACCCTCATTAAATCCCAATTAAATCATTTATAACATATTTTATTTATTTAACCCTAATATATATATTTAGGAATACACTGTTGCTATCATCATACCAACTACACTAACAAGGTAATATCAATATGCCAAACCAATTATCAACACTTGGGGAAATTCACAACCCCCTTGGTTCAGTTATATATTAGCTTGGGGAATTACACCACCCTATACTGTTCAATTTAAAATCATTGTGCTTTATTAACTTTACATATTATACAATAGTTCAAGAGTAGTACAATGTGCATATTTTTCATATTCACAACCAATTTCACAGTATGGGGTTGAGGTCATTATCACTTCAATGGTCAATATTCACAAATTGGGGAAATTTACAATCCCCTAGTTTATTCACCATGCCCATGAAACCAGAAGTTCAAAGCCATAATTAAATCATGAACAATCATATGTCAACCATTGAAAAATATTTTTCAAATACAAACATTCAAAACCCTCAGCCCATGTTCCAAAACCAACATCAAAAGCATATGAATAATAATTTAAAATGCATGATTTTAGCAAAGTAATAATTAGAGAAGAGTAAAATGCCCAAAATATTCTCAATTATGGAGAAAAAACCTTGAATTGACCCCTAGATGCTCAACCTTTAAAAAATCCTAACTTGCTTTGCTTAAAGGAATTTGAGAGAGTAATGAGGGTTTTTGATTTGTTAAAGTGTTAAAATAACTCCCCAAAGGTGTCTTATGTATCTGGGGTCTATGTGGGTAAGGAGTAAAATGTACAATGTGCCCTCAATTTAAAAAATAAAAAATTGTCGCCAGTGACTACAGGTCACATGGTGACTCATAACGACATATTACGACTCATCACCATGAGTTATAGAAAAGATAGTGTCATAAGGAACACATAATTTTGTCCCTACAACTTACATCATCTGACTTATTAGGGGACCCTAGACTCATTTGGTCCTAGTCGTTACCAGGACATCAACACTTGGAACATACAATGGTTTGACTTCGACTACGACATTACAATTTGTAATGAGTCCATATGACTCATTAGGAGCCACTCATACAAAAAAATAAAAACATAGCCGTACATACTAAACAGGATACGATTTAGGTCCTTACGACTCGTGAAGACTTCCTACGACTCGTAAAGGGAGTCATAGTTAGGATAGTGAGGATTAAATTTTATAAATTTTCAAGGACCAAGAATCCAAGGTTTTTGCAAAAGCAAAAGTTGGTTGATGACACAGAAAGATTGTACCTTGATAATAACATTTGAAGACTCAACCTTTGGTCTATTAGGTATGCATATAACTAACCATGCCCACCACCTGGCTGGGATCTTAATAGATCTCCTATCCTACCTTCCTAAAAACCTCTACGAACACTATAAGGAAAAATTTTACAACCATACATACCAACTCTAGCAGGGGCAGAACTACCCTAATTGGTGGAGCACTAAGAGCTGAAGAAACCATCACTCAGTGACTAGGGTACTTTTTTGAGATATGGACAAAAGCCCTGCAACTATATTATTCCCCAAGTGATGTACTAAAACCAAAAAATCCGACTAACCCAAAATACTTACCATGGATAGAATATCCAGAAGATGAACCCCTATCACTACCTTGGCTTAGATGAATACTGTAACTAGAATGACCTCCATCAATAATTTGAATTTCACCATGAATGGGACTACTAGATAGACCCTAATACTAACACTATTAATGCGGAGGGTACTTTTTCTAAGAACTACTTCCTCTGAACCATGAGCAACTACGACTCCCATTGAAACTATCTTGAAACTCTTATGATGTTTTAGTCATTATTAAGTATGTTTAATAATATTTTCATCATTTGTTTAGGATTTGAATTCTAGGGTTTCCATATAATCTATAAATACTCATTTAACATTTTCAGTTAAAGGCGCAGAGATAGTCCCTTTAAAGCTAAGTTTACATTATTCACAAACATTTTTTGATTCTAAGATTGACTTGTGATCTTGTAATCTTATTTTTCTTGATTTGTTCTTTAATTTAGGACTTCGGGTTTTACTTTTTTCATTATTATGAGATTTATTCTATTATTTGGTTTGTGAATTCCATGAATTATCTTGCAACTATAAGTAGCTAATTCACTTATCTAGGGTTGTGGGAACCATGGCAAATTAACAAAGTAGAGGAAATGACAAGTTGTTCTATATAAAGATTTTTGCACTATTGTGATTTGGTTTAATTTTATTGTCTTCTTAACGGGTGCACAAGTTAGGATCCCATCTATATTCATAACAATCCTGACCGAGAAGTAGAGATTTGAAAAAAAGATCATAACAATGATTTAGAGTTAATTGTTGAAATAAGCTTACCTGAACTATCTACTTAAGATAGTTATCTTTCATCTAACAACTTAAAACTCAAATGATAATAGTTAAACTGGGATCCGGGATAAGGGCTAGTAAGATGACACCCTGAGACTCAAAAGATAATAGGTGAAATCTATCAATGAGTCCACAAGATAGTTGATGGTACATAACTTATTAGATTTTACAGGCAAGGTATATAGGGTTTTTGTGTGATTTATGGACCCAAATCACAATGGTGAAATGTGGGTATCATTATTCTTGTATTGATGAGCAGAATGTTTTTATGATAGCTTGGTATCTTAAGGAGGATTCTCCCAAGGGAAAGTCAATGGTTTAGAAGATTTTATGAAAACTTTCTTCGGCGTCCAGGTAGGCTAGTTTTATATCTTGTTAGATTAATCTATTTCATAGTATTCTTATGATATTGTGTTATATCTAGGATAGGTTTTAGGAGCTGGATTGATGAAATGTAAGACTTGTGTTAGTTGGACTATTTAAGGTATTTTGAAATCGTAGAGTTGAAACACTTGATTTATTTCCTTATGCTTTAGGTGAATTAGGCTTCATGTCTCATGTTTAGCATGAGAAGGCCTTAGATCACTTAAGTTAGATAAAAATGCTTTAGACACCCATGCTTAGGGTAAGATTGGCTTTACTTTTTTACATTAAAAGAGGTTGCCTTAGTTACTATTTTGGTGTAACTATTATGTTTGGGAAGAATCTTTACTTTAGGGCTAATTGTGGCTTGCTATACATCTAAGAGTGGATTTAGATACCTTAGCCTAGTCTAGGGTAGAACTTTACTTAGACTTTATTTTGGGGATTTAGAAGTGGGCCCTTTGACCTACCTTAAGTCAAGATTGATAAAAAATTCTCTGGAAACTCTTATACACTTATTAAATGCCTATAGAATGACTTTTTGCTGTAATATTGAGGAACCTTGGCACTTTATGGTTATGGTAATGATGAAATTAGAGGTAATGTTCATAAACTAATGTATTAGATTATCACTTTTGCTATGATGAGCGATGAGTTATGTTGCGACACATTATTGGTTATGTCATGTATAAGCTATCTGTTGTGCTAATGACAAGACTTTGACCATGCTATTGAGAAATTATTGCCTATGCTATTACTTATTATTACGATCATGCTAAACAATTATGCTAGTAATCATGCTAGAAAACATTCTTATTGATGATTTTAGCAATTTTGTTATTAATTATGCTAGAAGTCATGCTTATTAATTTTACGGGAAATCATGCTATGATTATGATAGAATTCATGATACGTGACTATATTAGGACTTATGCCATTTATTATGCCACCAACTATGATTATGTGGTTACCTGTTCAAGTTTAAATATTTACTATATATAAACCCGGTTCAATTTTTGAAGATGATATTGATATTGATTATACCCGATTCAATTTTAAAAGATGATGATGATGTTGATTATACCCAATTCAATTCAGTAGAATGGTTATAATGATACACCTATACCTGGTAAGGACGGAGTATGATTATGATGTTGCATTGATACTTAAAATGGCCAAAGAATTATTATAATATTTCGTTGATACCCGATAAGAAAGAAAGACGATTATGATGGTACATTGATATCCAGCAAGGCTGAGGGATGACTATGATAATGCACTGATACCCATCAAGGTCGGAGGATGATTATGTCAAAGTACCTATGTGTACGTACATCTACTGGTTTGAGTTTAGATATTTATTATGATATGATTATTATCATATAGATACACATATACAAGTTGGGTATGATATTGATATTAGGGGTATCGGTTATAACCCAAAAGTGGTAAATGATTATAAGGTGGTATAACTAATGATTAGTAATAAATAAGGATTAGTGGTGGATATTGTTTAAGTGACTAATCAAGTCTAGTTGATAAAAAAGGATTAGTTGGTAAAGGATGATTAATTAATAAATAATTTTAGCTTATAAATGAGAGTTATCAAATAAATGGTGATTAATGGATTGATGTGTGAGTATATGCTAACATGTTTAAGGCTTTTAACTCTAAATAATTGCAAGGTCTTGAGAAACTCTAGTTATTTTTGATTAGTTTATGTTTGATTTTGTAGTTTAAGCTGATATGATAGAGAATCAACATGAAATGAAGCAAAGAAGTTAGAATTTGAAGAAATCTAAAGACAAGTATGGCTGACGACATTTGTGATATGTTGTCAGCCCTGTTATAAGCTATCAGGTTAGTTATCATCAGTAGATAGAGAATTAGCCAAAAGTGGAAGTTGTGATGACATTTGTGATAAGTCATTAGCCCTATGATAAGCTATCAGGTTGGTAGTCATCAGTAGACAGAGAATTGGCCTAAAGCAGAAGTTGTGACGATATTTTGTGATAAGCCATCAAGGGTCTGATAAGTTATCAAGAATGTCGTCAGCCTAAGGCAACCAAGGAGAACTGAAGCAAAGCCTAGCGATATTTTATAATAGGCTATAACATAGCCTATAGGTTATCAAGTTTGTAGTCAGGCTTAAGCAGGAAGAGCTAAAACTGAAGAAAAAGCTGATGACATTTGTGATAAGTAGTCGTCAGCTTCCTGAGAAGCTATCCCAAATGTCGTCGGCTAATCCGAAGGATTTCTGATTTTTATTAATTTGTTTCCTTATTTAGGGTAAACTATTTAAAGCTTTGTTTTAGGGTTTTCTAGAATATTATGATCATTATTATTATTATTCCACAGAAGGTCGACACCTTGAGTTTAGGATAGCATATTTTTATATTTTTCTCTCTTTACTTCTTGGCATTAACAACACAACTATTTTTGAGAGATTATTGTCAGTATTTTGGGATTTTTCCACTGTGATCTAACTTGTGATTCACTAGTTATTATTCATCTCTGTAAGTTTATCTTTCAAATCATGAATTCAATTATGTGTTTCATTTGTTACATCATGAGTGGCTAAACTCCATAAACCTGTGTTATGGGATCAAGGGTTAGGTCTTGATGAGGTACTAACTATTCAAGATTTAAAAAGTGGTAGGATTTCTTGATAATTCTAAAGTTTTAATTAACGTCTGTTGGTTGTAAACAGTAAACACACCTGCTTTGATTTGCTTGAGAAAGAAATTAAATATAGTAGGAAGTGGATTATCAATAGGGACTCAGAAATACTTTATTTAATAATCAATGTCGTAACAAGATTGGTTAACCTGAGGTAAAATCTGGGCAGTAAATAGAAATTTTGTAAGTCCGAGAGGATTAGGGAATTAAATGCTTAAGTAGGTCAGGAGACATTTAAGCATAACATCAATATAGATAGCTTGTTATCCAACCCACCATGAGAATATTAAACCACTTTTAGCAACTGCCATGTACCGGAAACCCTAGTGAACATAATTCTAGTTATTTCATTAACTCTTGATTTACAAACGCCAAAAGTAAAGTGACAAACAACAACTGGTTAAACCTAAACCCTTCATTTCAGGCAACATTAAACTATCAGTGAATTAAATTGCAAACAACTTGAGTTCACACCATATTCCCTGTGGGATTCGAGCCCAACCTAGTTAGGTTTTATATTGACAACGATCGCTTACGCCCATTCAAGAGTGTAATTTGAGCATTATAAAAAATGGCCCCGTTGCCGGGGAATACGATTGTAAGTTGAAGTTTGTATGTGCTAATTGACTGTTAGTTTAGTTTCCTAGATTTACATTTATTTGTTGTTTGTATTTATTTACAGGATTTTATTGTGTATGCCAAGCACCAGAAGTTCTGGAGAAACATTATTACCACAAAATCTGAAACCTCAACAAATAGGAAGAATGGCAAAACAATAAGAGGCTGATAGACTGGTAGCCTTAGCTAGAGCTCAGGTGAATGTGCAAAAAATTAGGAAAAATGCTTGACATCCAAACCCTGAGGATGAAGATTTGGTGGACGAGAATTTATTGAACCCTGGTAACCTAAGGCGTGCAAAGCAGATAGCTGCATAAGTTCCATGTAATTATAACCAAAACCATCTGTTCCAAAGAAGACAAGAGTATCAGCCGATCTAGTATGATCTGAACGATGATGATGATAGAATAGATGGGGAAGGTGCAACGGGTGCAATTATTCCTCTAGCGGGCACCTGGATCCATGTTCAACATTACGAGTACTATGATCCAACTCCTCAATCTAAAGGGATTGTTTGGTGGCCTTCCTGGGGATGATCGAACCTGCATCTGGTAAATTTTATCACCATTTACAAATCTTTTGATAACCTAGGAGTGGGCCAGAATGCTATCCGGTTGAGGTTGTTCTCGTTGTCTCTATATGGAGAGGCAACATTGTGGCTGAATGAGCTTATGCCTGATTCCATCACCTACTAGAGGCAATTGAAAAAAGCATTCCTAGAATGGTTTTTTCCACCCTCTAGGAGGGTAAAGTTGAGGGATAAAATTAGCAATTTTAGATAGCTTCCTACTGAAGCTTTGCATGAGACTTGAGAGAGATTCAAGAAGAAGCTAACACAGTATCTGAACCACAATATGATGGACCTACACTTTATGGAGGCTTTATACAGGGCCCTCAACTATGTAATAAAGCTGATTATAGATAATGCTATAGGTGGTTCATTTGTTGATCTGTATTTTCAAGATGCGTTAGATATACTAAATATGATGACCAAATAGAGTCGGGCTTGGAATACCAGAAAGTCTGTAGCAGCAAGCCCCACTGTTTCTATTAGTATGTATGCTGAACAATGCAGAAGAGATGAGGAGTGGGATCAAGACATGGCCCATCTAAAGACTCAGATGGACTTGCTCACCAAACACTTATTATCAAGGAAGACTGAGAATATGTAAGCTGTAATATCTCAAGACCGAGTGGATGTGAAGCCTAAAGAAGAGAAGGATTATGTTAATAATCGGGGGGGGGGGGGGTTTCTGAGGCAATAGCCAAAGGAATCAAGGTCGGACATTTATAACAAGCTTGGTTACAAAGATAGGGAGCAAGAAAACTGGAGAAGCAATAATAACAGGAGTGGTTTATATGTTCCTTTTAGAAATTAGGAAGCTTCTGCAACTAGCTCTGGAAAGATATCCATAGAGGACATGATGGAGAAATTATTGAAGGGAGTTGACGCCACCAACTCTAGTGTAACCACCATGAAGACCGATCTGACATCCATCAGTCAGTTGGTGCACTCACACTCTACTACCACTAAATAGTTCAAGCATCAGATGAGCCAACTTTTTGCTGTATTCAACCAGAGAAAGAGTGGAATATTACCAAGCGATATGGTTCAGAATCCATGGAATAATGGCTCAAGTATGGCGATTACCACTAGGAGTGGTAAGATATTACCTGGCCCTTCTGTGGGCAAATCTATAAATGGTGAGTTAGTTATTGATGAATCCAAAGAAAGTAATCCAGTGGAGTTTAAGAAGCTAGATAGTTTTGTTAATGCTTCGAAGAAGGAAAGAGAGAATGAAGAGGAAGTAGTGTTGAAAACTATCCCAAGACCACCACCTCCCTTTCCTTAATAATTGAAAAAGAAGGCTGATGATGCAAAATATAGCAAATTCATGGCAATTCTCAAGCAATTGACAATAAATGTGCCTTTAGTTGAGGTTCTTGAGCAAATTTTAGGATACGCAAATTTCATGAAGGACCTTGTGACTAAGAAACAAGATGTGAACTACAAATTAGAGAAAAATCTCCACCATAGTAGCGCTATATCTACAAGAACCTTAACATAAAAGAAGCCATACCCGAGCACATTCACTATTCCCTGTACAATTAGGACTATGGAATTTACCAAGGCATTATGTGGTCTGGGAGTATACGTTAATTTGATACCACTGACTATTTATAGAAAGTTGGATCTGGGAAATCGCACACCCACCAACATGTGACCCGTGAGGGCAGATAGGTCAGTAAAGCAACTTGTTGGCATTTTGTATGATATATTGGTAAAGGTGTACAACTTTATATTCCCTACAGACTTTATCATTTTGGATTGGGAGGTGGACTTCAAGGTGCCCATAATTTTGGGTTGGCCTTTCCTTAGAATTGGAAGTGTGTTAATTGATTTGAGAGGAAATGAGTTCCTATTCAAGATGAATGATAAAGTGGTCCAGTTTGATGTGGGTAAGTCAATGAAGAAACATAAAGAAATGAGTGTGTTCTCAATTGTTGATGTGTATTATAAGGACGAACAGGAAGTGTCCATAGCTGAGGAACTTGTTATCGAACCTTTGGCCGCAATTATGATGATTTATGATAGTGAAGGAATCAGAGAGTATGAAGAGACCATTTATGCTTTGACAGGAATGGGTTCATATCCTTATGCAAAAATATAGACCTTGACCTTTTTAATCGACCAACACCACCAGTCAAGCCATCTATTGAGCAGCCTCCAATGTTGGAATTAAAAGAACTACCTGGACACTTACAGTATGTGTTTTTGGGAAAAGGGAATAGGCTACCTATTATTATTATGTCTAATTTAGATGAGCAACAGGTAAATGTACTTATTTCAGTACTTTAGAGGAACAAGAGAGCTATAGGATGGACCATTGCAGATATTATTGGCATTCCCTTGGACATCTACACGCATAAAATTCAACTTGAGGAAGATTATATTCCAACCATAGAGCATCAACTCCATCTTAACCCACCAATGCAAGAGGTGGTTAAGAAGGAGATTATTAAGTGGATGGATGTAAGAGTGGTTTACCTTATTTTTGATAGCAAGTGGGTGATCCCAGTTCAATGTGTACCCAAAAAAGGGTGACATAGTGCTTCTGTTCAATTCCAAACTCAAATTATTCCAGGTAAGCTGAAATCTAAGTGGTTAGGCCCTTTTAAAGTTATCCAAGTCTACTCATATGAGTAGTGGAACTTAAAAACGATGACGGTAGTACCTTTAAGGTAAATGGACAATATATCAAGCTTTACATTGATAAATAATCAAGTAAAAATATCACCATTATCTGTCTCAATGAAGTCTAAAGTAATAGAGATACCTGAGTCATGCCGCGATGTTAAATCAGGCGCTACATAGGAGGCAACCCATGAACCCCGAGATTGATCGATTCTAGGTATACTCTAACCCTTAGTTTAGCTTTATTTTTAATTTTGAGTTGAGGGTGTAGGGTCGGATGTTGTTGTAATAATTTTTGGTAGATAATCAGGAGTAATACAGGTACTTGAGGCAGTTAGCTTGTTTTGTGACTTTTGAGCACCTCTCTATTGACCTGAGTTTATACCTATATGAATTACATTTATCTGTGACTGCAGTGTATCTTTTTATGCCATTAGTCTGGTCACTTGATGATTTTTTTGAACAAATTGCATGAATTGGATAAGTAGTGATATGCGATATACTTGTGTGCCATGCGTGTGTGAGGTCTTACTCATCTCCTATTGTATGCCAAATCTAGAACTTTCCCTATTAGTCCTACCTAGGTTGTAGGACCGGGGTTAGGAAAGGATCATAGTCCATTTATGATTGTAACCCACCTTGAGCCTAAATGACCTTCCCAATGTGAATAATATCCCTTGATCCCTAATTTGATCCTATATGCCTATTTTTTCTATGAAACCTCTCACCTTCCTGTTAACCTCACAATGAACCTATTTTGGCCCTGGTCCTCCTTGGACACTGTGCACCTTGACTTAGGCAAACAACCTAAGTTAAGGGTGGCTATTATAGAAGTGTGTGATGCAAAATGAACATAAAAAGAGGTAGAATAAGAGAAAAGAATAAAAAGTTGGGTGCGGTGAAAAAGGAATAAGAAAAGAGAAAGTTGTGTTAAAAATGATAAAAAGATAATATAATGATTGAAAAAACCACATCCATCTTGAGCATGTGTGATCAATAAAAGAAAAGAAAGAAAAGAAGGTTGAGAAGTGAAACCCGAAGAGTTTAGTGTAGTGTCAAGGAGGCATAGTCACTCTAAAATATCCATGAATATCATACCAACCCCTATCCTATATTATAAGCCTAAGAAAAGACCTAAAGTGATCCTAAATGACCTACCTGAAGATTTGGGTACTGACTATAAGGGCAAGCCTATGGCATTTGACATGCAGTTTTTGGAACTTCATTCTGAGAGTAAGACTTGTGATTATCCCTATGTTTATCTATGTGAATTCAGATATGAGTGAGAAAAGGGATTTCTTTATTGTGGGGGCACATTAGGTGTGTTGCTAAGTCACTGACTTTTTCAGATAGTGTGATGTTGGTATGGCATGATTGTTATTGCTAAGTTTTTGCCGTATCTTTATTCTTGTGAGTTGCATGGTTGTTCTTCAAAATATCAACAGTGAGTTTTAAAGTGACTGATCTTGTAGATGGTGAAATTATTCTAAACTAATAAGTGTAGTTAGCTGCCAAATTATATTCTGTATTCTCTTAGTTATGTTCTCATTGCTTGAGGACAAACAAGTGTTTTAAGTTGAGGGTGTTGATATGTGAGAATATGCTAACACATTTGAGGCTTGTAACTCTAAATAATTGTAAGGTCTTGAGAAACTTTAGTTATTTTGGATTAGTTTATGTTTGATTTTGCAGTTTAAGTTGATATGATAGAGAACCAACATGAAATAAAGCAAAGAAGTTGAAATTTAAAGAAATCTAAAGACAAGTGTGGCTGGTGACATTTGTGATAAGTCGCCATCCCTGTAATAAACTATCAAGCTGGTTATTATCAGTAGATAGAGAATTTTCCTAAAGTTGAAGTTGTGATGTCATTTGTGATAAGTTGTCAGCCCTGTGATAAGCTATCAGGTTGGTCGTCATTAGTAGATAGAGAATTGGCCTAAAGTGGAAGTTGTGATGACATTTTATGATAAGTCGTCAAGGTTCTGATAAGTTATCAAGAATGTCGTCATCCTAAGGCATCCAAGGAGAACTGAAGCAAAGCCTTGACGATATTTTGTGATAGGCTGTCACGTAGTTGATAAGTTATCAAGTTTGTCGCTAGCCTTAAATAGGAAGATCCAAAACTAAAGAAGAAGCTGATGACATTTGTGATAAGTCATCAGCTTCCTGATATGCTATCACAAATGTCGTCTGCTAATCCGAAGAATTTTTGATTTTTGTTAATTTGTTTCCTTATTTAAGGTAAACTATTTAAAGCTTTGTTTTTTGGTTTTCTAGATTATTATGATTATTATTAGTATTATTCCACAGAAGGTCGACACCTTGAGTTTGGGACAACATATTTTGATAATTTCTCTCTTTACTTTTTGACTTTAACAACACAACTATTTTTGAGAGATTATTATCATTATTTTGAAATTTTTCCTTTGTGATCTAATCTACGATTCACTAGCTATTATTCATCTTTGTAAGTTTATCTTTCAAATCATGAATTCAATTATGTGTTTTGTTTATTATATCATGAGTGTCTAAACTCCATTAACCTGAGTTGTGGGATTTAGGGTTAGGTCTTGATGAGGTGCTAAGTATTCAAGATTTAAAAGGTGGTAAGATTTCTTGATAATTCTGAAGTTTTAATTAACATCTGTTGGTTGCAAATAGTAGACACACCTTCTTTGATTTTCTTGTGAAAGAAATCAAATAAAGTAGGAAGCGAATTATCAACAAGGACTCAAAAATACTTTGTTTAATAATCAGCGCTGTAACAAGGTTGGTTAAACTGAGGTAAAATCTGGTAGTAAATAGAAATTTCCTAAGTCCGAGATGATTAGGGAATTAAATGCTTAAGTAGTTCGATAGATATTTAAGCATAACATCGATAAATATAGCTTGTTATCCTACCCACCATGAGAATCTTAAACCATTTTTAGGATCTGTCATGTACCGGAATCCCTAGTGAACATAATTCTGGTTATTTCATAAAATATTGATTTACAAATGCCGAAAGTAAAGTGACAAACAACAACTTGTTAAACCTAAACCTCCTATTTCAAGAAATATTAAACTATTAGTAGATTAAATCGCAAACAACTTGAGTTCAAACCATATTCCCTGTGGGAATCAACCCCAACCTAGTTGAATTTTCTATTGACAATGATCACTTACACCCATTCAAAAGTGTAATTTAAATGTTATCACGAATTGGTGGTGAATAGTTGCTAATGATGACTAGAGGTTATATGATGACTAGTATTTTAATGAATTATTTAATAAGAGGTGGTTAGCTAATAAATGGTGGCTAGTGAGTATCAATGATATGGTTGTTAAATAATGGTAATATTGTGGTTATGGGTACATTGTTAAATATTGTTAAATGATCGATTGATGATAAACAGTGGAATAATGGTTAAATAACGAGTTGATTATATGTGTAAGTAATGAATGGTTGCTTTATTCTATCTTTGAGTGTACTGTCCAGGCATATGGGAGTCTGTCATGAGTTATTTACTTACCGAACTAATTGGCATATAGGAGCCAATTTTGTAGTTTGCAATTGCTTGTGTGATGCGTTATTATATTGATTTTTTTACTCATATTGCACGTTAATGTTGTCATGTGTTGATGCCTTGTGTTATATTGTTATTTTGGTTAAGTTACTTATTATGTAGCTTGACTTAGTTATGTTATCTTGCATTTTCTCATACTTATTATTTAGCTCAGTTAGCCAATGATGCCTACTGAGTACCCTTTGTTTTGGTACTCATACTATACTTTTGTACCTTTTTGATGCATATCCGTGTACTAAGTGTCATCGTTGATCTGTGATTGTACTATGTTGACTATCCAAAGATAGTATGGGCTCTTGAAGTCTGAGTCACCTATTTTCTTCCATTTTATGCTATTTAGTCTTTAGTTATCGAGATAGATATTGTTGACTATTCTAAGTCTTTAAATTATAATATTATTAGATGCTCTTGTATTGGCTCTACCTGGTCATGGGATAGTTGATAATGCTCAAACTACAACTCTCATAAGAGTGTAAGCGGTCGTTGTCAAATACAGAACCCAACTGGGTTGGGTGTCGAATCCCACAGAGAATACTTGGTCACTAAGTAAGCAAAGATTATTAGACTTTTGGTGAAAGCTTCGTAAAAAGGGGGGATTGTAGCGTGCAAATAATATAAACAAAATATTATCATAAGAACAAAAAATAGAAGAGTAAAACAGATTGCTTGGTTGGTTTTGATCAATAAAAATTGAGAGTTGGGGTTATGTCCACCTTATGAGTTGTACGTATCTATTTACTATGAGTTATACGGAATTCAGACATGCATGCGCTTATAGAGAATCGTATTCTATGGTAAATCCAGGCGTCTTTCGACCTATCAAGGACTATTTTACTTTAACTCTTTCGAGCTTAAAGCATAGCTAATGGTACAAATTCTCCAAGAGGTTAATCCAGTTACGGCGCTAACTTTTTAACAGGGGTTGGTGACCTATTACCTTGACATTATCTCTTTTCTAGACATGTAACTTTTCTTTCAAACAAGTTAATGCCATACTGGCGTATTCTATATGTTTGCAACCACAAGAATTTAAATTAAGATGAAGAGAATAATGATATAAGCAGCATACGTGTCAAGAATTAACAAACTCATAGCAATAGATAGTATCTTATAAGGCTTCCATAACCCTAAAGAGAAGTTTAGCTACTCATAATTGCAACAGAGATCACAATAAACATCATCATGATCTCACGTTGGTCACAAGGTCCGTTCTTTCTCTAACAGAAAGTAACGTGTAGAACTAAATGTTGAATAAAAGAAAAATAGAATTTAATAGAAGAATAATGTCTGAAATGAATTGATGAAGAAGGGAAAGAATAGAAAGGGGAATAAGAAGAGAATGCTTAAAAGTTTCAGTAAAATAGGGTATTTATAACACCCATATCCTATTCCTACTAAGCTACTGCATTCCTTATCCTAATCCTACTAGGTTACTGCATTCCTTATCCTAATCCTACTATGTTACTGCTGATCCCCAAGTCTTTGTAAATGCTATTTTTGCCCGGGACAAGTTATCCACGCATCACTTTCAGTCCATAGGCATCCAAACGCTGCTTTTCTTCTTTCGTGAAGCTTCCTTTGGCGTCAAGTTATCCATAAAATAATGAAATATTCATCATTTATATCTGAAAACTTGCTAATCATGTTTGTTAGCTCACTTACAGGAAAAAGGACTAAAAGTGCAGGAATTATATATTTTGTCCTCAAAACTTAGCTAAAATATGGGTACATTATGGTACTTTAGGCATGTAAATTCGCCTAACATCAACACCCCACACTTAAAGCTTTGTTCATCCTCGAACAAAATATCATGTCCATAGAAACATCTACTTAGGTTTTCACAGCAACAGCACAAAATATTCATCAAGACAAGCATGACAATTATTAACAAAGAGTAGTTTTCTGACCACTACTAGAAACAATTCATCCTCCAACATAGACTCGTGATGATGTTTACTTCTTATCCAAAATTTAAGGCACAAAGAATCATATACGACTTACCCAAAACTCATCAACCATGTGTGTCTCACAATATGTCACCCATAATCACTCACAAGTATTGTATATATTTCGAACATGGGTATAAGATTATCCTTGGTCTCACTCTCACAAAGAATTCATATGTTGCAACTGATGACTATAGGCTTGCCCTTAGTGTAATGCTCCACTAAATATCAGAATGCTAAGCTTAGGATCAAATAGGTCTTCTACAAGTTGTAATGTAGGCTAAGGGACGGGTAGGACTATTTTGGCCAGAAATAGTGACTATGTTCCTAAGCGCTTTAATACATCACATTATGCCGTTTAACACTCTCTTTTAAACAACCTTTCTACTTTCTTTTAATCTACTACCCCTTCTCACCTCTTTTGTTTTTTTCAATTTTAAACATAACTAAATTTTTAGTTTTCTTTTCATTTTTTTTTTCATAACACACCTTTATGATAGCAATTTTTTTTCATAACGAATTCAAGCACCAATACATTCTAAGGAATCACACTCATCCAATTTCCTCTTATTTTGTCACATGACTTTACATTTTAAAGCTCTTAGGAATTTGGATCAAATTATGGTCTTGAAAAAATGGATTAGGCTTACATATGAGGCTGTCAAAGAAAGTAGGCTTAAAGGCTCAAAAGGGTTGACTAGGATAATGTCCACGGATAGGTAAAATAAAGGTAAACAATTACAGGTTGCCAAAGAAATGCCTAAATCATCTCCTAAACTCACACTCTTTATTTTGCTTCACACACACATCAGGCAAGTTCTAGCATCAGCCACAAACACAGAATATACTATATCCTCACACACACAAGGCACATGGTCGACTTTATTAGGAGCAGTATAGACTCTTAACCAAACGTATGAAGGAATTAAACCACACACTTATCACATAATGAGTCACACTTGGAGCCTAAACATCTAAATAGTAATTATTTTAGCACAAATCTTGTTATAATACCATGCTTCCTATCAGAACAATTTTATGCATCAAAATCTAATTTTTTTTTTGAAAATTTAACTACTACTAAAAATCAAATAAATAAATATAGGTAGGCAAAGAAATACAACATACAAATACCAGCACCCCACACTTAGACAGGACATACTGTCCTCAGTGGAAAATAAATAAGAAAAAACTGATTCCAAGAGTGCGTTGAGGTATTTGCGGTGAGGAGGATTGAGCATGCTCTTTTCTTCTTCTTTTCTTACCTTTCTGTGTGGTGGCCGCTTTTTCTTTTCCTTGTCGTCATTTTTGTGCCATTCTACCTGATATTCATGTTACCTCATCTCAAAAGATATAATCAACAAACAAACTATGGTGGCACCACCCCACACTTAATTTATTTGTACAAACTAATTAAGTGAGTGATGTCGATTAGTCAGACTTCATCGACATACATATAGGCAATATGTTCCAACAATATGTTCAGCACAATCATACTTGCATGTTGTCTTTAAATATTCTTTTCAACTCTCTATCATGTAATCTTGACCATCCTTTATGATTTGGATTAATGCATTTTTGGAACAAGACTACCATGTAGAGATTGAATTTATGGTATAGAAATAATCACAACATCTCATGCTTGTATTCAATTATGATCTTTATCTTGATGAATGAGTCATTCAAACATTCAAGCATTCAATTTTTAAGATTATGCAATTTAAATTCCCCATGTCGACTCAGCAAAAGTATGACAGTGTATCAAAATCAAATACAAGTTGGAACCAAGTCAAGAACACCCACATGTATTCTTTCACTCAATTAGATGTATCATAACAAACCAAGCACATTCAAATCACCAACACCAATTCAAGATCTAACGAATCATTATAAGCATAGTACTTATGTAATATAAAAGAAGAACTTACTTGGTGATGATTCAGAATATGATCTTGCAAGGTTAGATGAGCAAAATGAAAAGTTTTGAGAGATTTTAGAAGGGTAGGCGGTGCTTAGGTTGGATTTGCAATGAGTTTTTGTTTTAAAACTAAGGTTCTATTTATAGGACAAGCTTGGGTCGTGTTTTGACCCATTTGGAATCAGATTAGGAGACCAAAAGTGAGCATAGGCGGCGCCTAAGCCATGACATTCTAGATTCATAGACAAAAGGCATTGGCATAGGCCGCGCCTATGCTATGGCATTGTTGAGCATAGGCACTATGGCATTGTTGAGCATAGGCAGCGCCTATGCTATGGAATTTTACATTATGAGAGCTTAGGCCATAGCATAGGCCATGCCTTGTTCGCTGCCTAAATTTACATAGGCCTTGCCTTGTTTGTTGCCTAGATTTTCATAGGCAATGCCTAACCCATAGCCTTTTCTTCTTTATTCCTAAATTACCACCTTCAACATGAACCACTTACAAATCAAAATTCAAGACCAACCTCCTTCCTTATACATCTTGCACCTACACTTACTTAAAAACAACCAAAAACGATTAGAACGATGGGTTGCCTCCCATCAAGCGCCTTAGTTTTGGTCGTGGCTCGACAAAATTCTAAGAAAAAAAAACAACAAAAACAATTAAAAATGATGGGTTGCCTCCCACCAAGCGCTTGATTTATTGTCGCGGCACGACATAGTTATCTCGATTACTTAGACTTCATCGAGATATTTAGTGCATCATTTTCTGAATGGATTCAGACGACGCTGATACTTACTTGTGGGCATGCAATGTTCTTCGATACCAATTATATCATCAATATACCAACCCATAGCTCTCTTGTACCTCTTCAGAGCAGAGATGAGAGACTCTACGTGCTATTCACTTAGATTATCCGTAACACTCACCGGAAGTGTATTTCCATATCCCAAGAACGTATACCTTAGGTAATTGGGGAGATCTTTTGATTCTAGCACTGGGGGCTCTTCAATGGAAGTCTTCGCTGTTGGTGATGGTTGATTCTTAAGATCAAGGTCTGACTATTTAGGAGTATGAGAAATAGGACCCTATTTCTGTTAGAGCACACATAGTTTCTTCAGAATCTTCATCATCTTCATGATGAACATCAGCTACAGAGAACACGTTGAGATCCTTGGGTTGCTTCATTGATTTGCATACATCAAAGCGAACTACTTCGTCATTTATCCAAAATAAAAGCTCATTAGCTCTCAAATCAATAAGCACGCTTCCTGTTGTAAGGAAAGGGCACCCCAAGATTATGGGAACTTCAGAGTCCACCTCACAATCCAGAATAATGAAGTCTGCAGGAAAGATAAAGGAAGAAACCTTCACCAACACATCATTCAAGATACCCACAGGTCGTTTTACCGACCTATCTGCCATTACAAGCCGCATATTAGTTGGTGTAGGGTCTCCCAACCCCAACTTTCTATAAATAGATAGTGGCATCAAATTGATGCTAGCTCCCAAATTGCATAATGACTTAGCAAAATCCAACGATCCAATTGTGCAAGGAATAGTGAAAGCACTAGGGTTTACCTTCTTTTGAACTAACGATCTCGTGGCAATCACACTGCAATGATGAACCTCATCTGCCAAGTCATAACTTACTGCCCGCTTTTTTGTCAAAAGGTCCTTCATGAATTTAGCGTATCTGGGCATTTGCTCTAGCGCTTCCACCAAAGGAACATTAATGGTCTGCTGCTTTAACATCGTCATGAATTTACTGAACCTAGTGTCATCATCCCTCTTCTTCAGTCTCTGCAAAAAAGGTGGTGGTGGAAGGGGAATTGTTTTCTCCACCACTTTCTTTTTATATTGCTTTTGATTATCAACCTTTTCAGGAGTTTTGTCAGCCTTTTTCTTCAGTCTCTGAGGAAAAGGTGGTGGTGGAAGGGGAATAGTTTTCTCCACCACTTTCTTTTTATCTCCCTTCCAATTATCAATCTTTTCAGGCTGCTGACGTCTAGGGGCGTCATCATGAACACACTCTTCAGTTTGTTCGGCCTCTGCACATTCTGCATCAATAATATTATCCGTTATATCATCAACCACCTGCTTTCCTTTAGATGGATTGTCTAACACCTTACTGCTCTTGGTAGTAATAGCCATGCATGTTCCCTCATTCCTTGGATTTAGCACAGTGTTACTGGGTAGAGTTCCAGCCTTTCTTTGGTTGAATGCCACAGATAATTGACTCAATTATTGCTCTAGCTATTTTATTGAAGTGGAATGCGAGTCGACTAATTGCTTTATTGAGGATAAATCATTCATTACCTCCGTTACTCCCATGCTGGTTTCCTCTACTCCTTTCAACAGCTTAGCCATCATATCTTCCATGGATATATTTTTGAACCCAGATACAGCGGTGTCGCGTCTTCCTGGAGGGACATACAACCCACTCCTATCAGTCTTGTTCTTTCAACTACCTTGATCATGACCCTTATATCCTGAATTATCATAATAGTTCCGACCTTGGTTTCCTTGGGCATTACCTTGGAAACCCCCCTGATTGTTCAAGTAGTTGGCCTCTTCCTTAGAATTAGATTTCTCTCTTTCTTTTAACGCAACAGCTTTGACTTTTTCGGTCTTCCCTGATAATAGATGCTTTGTAAGAAGATCCATCTGTGTTTTCATGTGAGCCATGTCTTGGTCACGTTCCTCTTGTCTTCGCCTTTGCTTTGCAGTCATGCTAAAAGATACAGTAGAGCTTGCTACCTCGGAATCCCCGGTATGCCAAGCTCTACTTTGCTTTGTCATCCGGTCTAGCATATCGCTTGCCTGAACAAAGGTGAGGTCCATAAATGATCCACTTGCTGCATTATCTACCATTGGCTTAGTCACCGAATTCAAAGATCTGTATAATATCTCCATCAAGTGGACATTGGTTATATGGTGATTTGGGCACCGCATAAGCTTTGTCTTGAAGCTCTTCCATGTTTCGTGGAGAGCTTCAATTGGAAGCTGTCAGAAATTGGTGATCTCATCTCTCAACTGTGCTCTTTTGGATGGCGGAAAGAATCTTTCTAGGAAAGCATCTTTCAATTGCCTCCAATTAGTAATAGAATCAGGAGTCAGCCCATTCAACCATAGAGTTGCCTCCCCAGACAGAGACAATGGAAATAAGCACATTCAACTTGCATTCTGTCCAACGCCAGGATTGTCGAATGACTTGCATGTAGAAATAAAGTTGATCAGATGCATATTCAGATCAACTCCTTCTAGCCCACCAAATAATTCCTTGAGTTGCAAAAGCTGAATCATGGTGCTAGTGATATTGAACTTTGTTCCAGGTGCCAAGGGTGGTAGAATAATGGCTTCTGTGGCACCAGCTTCATCTAAATTGTCATCATCATCATCATCATCAAAAGGAATCTGCACAGCTTGACGATCAGGACTCAATCGCGCTTGATGATCTCTCCTCTGCATGGGTGCCACCACCTCAGTAGTATGCCATGGGTTTAGTAGCTCCTCATCACCCAGGCCCTCATCATCAGGATTTGTTGTACGACCTGGGTTATCAATATTTTGTTGATGCACTTAAGCAGCTGCCAATGCAGCTAACCTAGACTGCTCCTGTTGAGAAGCCATTCTTTCAATGTCACGTTGTGCATCCATTCTATCAACAGAACCTGAATAAAACAAAAACAACAACTAAAAGTAAAATCTGAGAATCTTTGACCAAAGGGTCTAGTAACTATCACAAACTTAGTTGACAACCGTATTGCCTGGAAACGGTGCCAAAATTTGATAACGCTCAAACTACAACTCTCGTAAGAGTGTAAGCGGTCGTTGTCAAATATAGAACCCAATTGGGTTGGGTGTCGAATCCCATAGAGAATACTTGGTCACTAAGTAAGCAAAGAATATTAGAGTTTTGGTGAAAGCTTCGTCAAAAGGGGGATTGTAGCGTGCAAATAATATAAACAAAATATTAACGTAAGAACGGAAAATAGAAGAGTAAAACGAATTGCTTGGTTGGTTTTGATCAATGAGAATTGAGAGTTGGGGTTATGTCCACCTTATGAGTTGTACATATCTATTTACTATGAGTTATGCAAAATTCAGACATGCATGCGCTTATAGAGAATCGTATTCTATGGTAAATCCAGGCGTCTTTCGACCTATCAAGGACTATTTCACTTCAACTCTTTTGAGCTTAAAGCATATCTAATGGTACAAATTCTCCAAGAGGTTAATCCAGTTACAACACTAACTTTTTAACAAGGGTTGGTGCCCTATTACCTTGACATTATCTCTTTTCCAGACATGTAACTTTTCTTTCGAACAAGTTAATGCTATACTACCGTATTCTATATATTTGCAACCACAAGAATTTAAATTAAGATGAAGAGAATAATGATATAAGCAGCATACGTGTCAAGAATTAACAAACTCATAGCAATAGATAGTATCTCATAAGGCTTCCATAACCCTAACAGAGAAGTTTAGCTACTCATGATTGCAACGGAGATCACAATAAACATCATCATGATCTCACGTTGGTCACAAGGGCCGTGTTTTCTCTGTCATAAAGTAACGTGTAGAACTAAATGTTGAATAAAAGAAAAATAGAATTTAATAGAAGAATAATGTCTGAAATGAATTGATGAAGAAGGGAAAGAATAGAAAGGGAAATAATAAGAGAATGCTTAAAAGTTTCACCAAAATAGGGTATTTATAACACCTATATCCTATTCCTACTAAGCTACTACATTACTTATCCTAATCCTACTAGTTTACTGCATTCCTTATCCTAATCCTACTATGTTACTGCTGATCCCCAAGTCTTTGTAAATGCTGTTTTTGCCCTAGACAAATTATCCATGCATCACTTTCAGTCCATAGGCGTCCAAACGCTGCTTTCCTTCTTTGTGAAGCTTCCTTTGGCATCAAGTTATCCATAAAATGCTGAAATCTTCATCATTTATATCTGAAAACTTGCTAATCATGTTTGTTAGCTCACTTACAGGAAAAAGGACTAAAAGTGCAGGACTTATATATTTTGTCCTTTAAACTTAGCTAAAATATGGGTACATTATGGTACTTTAGGCGTGTAAATTTGCCTAACATCAATGGTATCTTGTATTGACCATTTTATCTATGTCGAATGTTTTACCTATGTATCAATTGTGTTATTGATTTTTGCCTATGTTGGGAATTTTTCACCAAGTTAACCCATTGCATTTAGGTTCGGGTTATGATTTGGCTTACCTACTAGTGAGATTGAGTAGGTGCCATCTTGAGTCATAAATCAAGTCATGAAAAATTAGTACTGGAGCCTAGGCAACATAAGTATTATTAGTACAATAGAAAATGTCAAATAAAGTCCTATGGATTGGAACCATGACGCCCATTTCCTATGTTTGTAATGATAACGTCCATTCTTTGTCATCAAGAGGCAATAGGATATTCATCACTTATTTCACTCACTTCGTGCTAAGTGTGTGAGTTAGTTTGTAAAACTATTCACTTAACTTTACTCTTTCACAGATGTCTAGGACATGTGCTACCACTATATAAGATAAGGGTCCCAAGACTAGGCCTAGGGATCTTACTCCTATTCGTGGATGACCTAGAGATCATGGAAAACCATGAGATATGTCCCTAACCAGGGGCCAAAATATGACACCTTCCCTAGTTCCTATTCTCACTCCTAAGCCAGAGATTTTTCTGCCCCAGCCAGTAGTGGTCCAGGAACTAACCCAAGTCCACTAGGGTTTATTTTTTCTTTAGTGCTCAAAGATGCATTAGTTTAGGCTTTGGGGATAGTTAGTGGTCCACCATATTATAGTGCATGGTCTATATATAAGAGTCATACTGAGGTAGGGCCGTAACCTGTGGCAACGATATCTAGAGTTCAGGTTCCTCCTTGTGCTGGTGGTTGCTCCATCATTAGTTGCTCAACCAGTGATTTTCCAGCCTTCTATGTCTTTAGAGAAGAAAAATATATTGGGTAGATTCTTGAGATTAGCTTTGCTGAGGTTTTATAGAGCTACGAGCAAGGATGTGTATGAGTATATGATTACTTGTGAGGGTAGGATCCATAATTTGGGCCTTATTGAGACTCATGGTATGGATTACACCATATTTTAGTTAGACTTGGTGGCTCGACATTGGTGGAGTTTATATGAATTCTACACAAGCTGGATTTTCTCCTTTGACATAGACTCAGTTCTTTAAGATATTCTTACAGAAGTGTATGCCTTATAGCCTTAGAGATTATTTGAGGAATCGGTTCTCTAGATTGGAGAAGGGTTTCATGATAGTTGTAGTGTATGAGGCTCATTTTCATGAATTGGTCTAGCATGTGACTTCTATTCTGTACACTGAGTATGAGAGAGTCTGTACTTTTTTTAGAGGGTTGAGATTCCCTATTTGTAGGTCTACTTAGATTTTAGTTTCTGCCGGTAGGCTTTTGTAGAGGTTTCTGATCATGTTTAACTTATAGAGGAGATACATCACGAGGCCATGGGGCAGCGATAAGATGCCTAGACATCAGGGCAATTTCAGTGGGAGTCATAGTAGTTCTCAATTAAGAAGTAGCTATTTTTATGGTAAATAACCTTTACATCCATCCTATCAACCTCAGAGTCATCCTAGTCAACCTATTCAGGTAGCACTTTAGATTACTGACGGAGGTCAATCTTATGCTAGTGATCACCCTAGTAAGGGTAATGGTCAGTCTTCGAAAGTTTCATCATCTAGTTATCCTAAACTTGATGGTTATTTTGGGTCAGCTGAATTTGTTGGTTCTAGTTTACTCATGTGTCATGTTATAATTATGGAACTACTAGTTTTAGGCAATTATCACTTTATCTCAGAGTGTTCCCCCTATTAGAGTGGTTCATCCCTCGCTAGAGGTGGTTCTCATGGCTGCAGGGATGGTTCTCAAGCACTCAAGGAGGTTCTTAAGCCAGCTAGAAAAAAGGTTGGTTAGGTGCACAACTAGGTGGTGAGCATGGTCAATTGTATCCAGTACCTGCTAAGCCTGAGTCTGAGACTTAGGATGTTGTCTTTACACGCAAGATTTTTGTGTGCCGCCAATTATCCCTTGATTTATTTGATTCAGGATCCACTTATTCTTATATTTTTCTTATTATGATCCATGTTTTGAGTTATCTTGGGATTTATTATTTGTTCCATTGTGTGTATCTACTCTTGTGGGTGATTCTTTAGTAGTGGATCTAGTTTTCAAATCATATTTTATGACTGTTTGCGATATTGATACCTATGCTAATCTTTTTATTTTAGATATGGTGGATTTTGATGTGATTCTGGGCATAGACTGGTTATCCCAACATCATGCAGTCATGGATTGTTTTTTTGGGAACATTACTTTAGCTATGCCCGACGTACCCCAGTGGTGTGGTAGGGAGTAGTTAGCTATGAGCAGAGGGGGATTATTTCTTCTGTTTGTTCTAGAAGGCTTATTTTGATAGGTTGCGATTGTTATCTTTCTTATATTTGTGATACTAGTGTGGAGAGTCCATTGCTTGACTCTATTTTTGTAGTTTGAAAGTTTCATGATGGTTTCCCTACCGACCTGCCTGGTATTCCCCTTGTCGATGATATTGAGTTTGCTATTGGTCTCAAGCCTGGTACCCAACCTATTTTTATGGCACCATACTATATGGATCATGCCAAGATTAAGAAGTTGAATTCTTAGAACCATGATCTTTTTGCTAAGGATTTTATTAGACCAAGTATGTCCCCTAGGGGAGCTCTTAAACTATTTATGAAGAAGAAATATGGATCCATGCGTATATGGATTGATTATTGGCAACTTAATAAGGTGATGGTGAAGAACCATTATCCTATGCCTTGTATGCATGATTTATTTGACCAGCTTTAGGGTGCGGCAGTGTTCTCTAAGATTGACTTGAAATCTTGTTACCATTAGTAGAGGATTTGGGCCTAGGATATCCCGATACAACTTTTAGGATCCGTTATGGTCATTGTGAGTTCTTGGTGATGTCGTTTGAGTGGACTAAATCCCCAATCACATTTATAGATTTGATGAACCAAGTATCCAGTCCTTTTTTGTATTCTTTATAATTGTGTTCATTGATGATATCTTTGTGTATTTGAAGAGTAGAGAGGAGCATGTGTACCATTTAAGGATCCTACTATAGACTTTGAGAGATCATGTGCTTTTTACCAAGTTTTCTTAGTGTAAGTTTAGTCTTAAGTCAGTGAAATTCCTTTGACATGTGGTGTCTAAGATTGGGATTATAGTAGACTCAGCTAATATCAAGGAGATTTGTGATTGGGCTAGACCTACATCTCTATGTGAGGTTTGTAGTTTTATTGGTTTTTCCATTTATCATAGATAATACATTAAGGGTTTTATTATTATTTCAGCCTTTAAGATTAGATTGACTCAGAAGGAGGTTCCTTTCTGATGATTTGAGGAGTGAGTCAAGATTTGGAAAGCTTAAGGATTACTTAAGCTTCTATTTTAGCTCTTCCTATTAAGGGTGAGAGATTCTCCATAGTTTATGATGCTTTTGGTGTCGATTTGGGTTGTGTATTGATGCACCAGGGTCACGTCATTGCTTATTCTTCCAGAAAGCTTAAGGTGCACGAGCGCAACTACCTCACTCATGACTTACAGTTGGCGGTGGTAGTTTTTGCTCTTAAGATTTGGAGGCATTATCCTTATAGTGTGCATTATGACATTTTCACCGATCATCACTGTTTTCAACATCTTATGACCCAGAGAGAGCTTAGTGCTAGACAATGTAGATAGATAGATTTGCTTAAGGATTATGATATTTCAATCTTGTATCATTTGGGAAAGGCAAATATGGTAGCAAATCCCTTAAGTCAGAATGCAGTGAGTATGGGTAGCTTGTCTTATATTTCAGTTTCTCAGAGGTCATTGTCATGGGATATCAGTCCTTAGCCATCTTGATAGTTAACCTTGATATTTCAGATCTAGGAGTATTTTAGCTAGTGTAGAAGCGAGGTGCTCGCTATTTGAACATATTCAATATCATCAGTTTGAGGACAGTAAGTTTTGCTTTCTTTGTGACCAATTGTTAAGTGGTGAGTTTGAGCAGAACACCATAGATTCTGAGGTTATTTTGAGATTTGATGGATATATTTATGGTTCAAGGATCGATGACTTAATTTAGTTGATTTTGCATGAGGCTTACTGCTCTAGATATTTCATTCATCCCGGCACAACCAAGATGTATAGATATTTGAGACAAAATTATTAGTGGAGCATTATGAAGAGAGAAGTGACATATTTTGCAGCTCATTACCTATGTTTCTAGTAGGTATAGGTCGAGTATCAGTGACCTAGTGTATTGACTCAAAGGTTGTCCATTCTTGAGTTGAAATATGAGCGGATTGCCATGGATTTTATTAGTAGTTTGCCTCATATTTCCCATGGTTTTGATGTTATTTGGGACATTGTGGATCGTTTGACCAAGTCATCACATTTCCTTCCTAGTTATATGTCCTTCAGTGCAGAGAGGTTGGCCCATATCTATGTTTGTAAGATAGTTCGTTTACATGGTGTGCCCATTTTATTATTTTAGGTCGTAGTTTGTGTTCACTTTGAGATTTTGGAGAGCATTTTAGGAAGAGTTAGGGACTCAAGTGGATCTTAGTACAACCTTTCATCCATAGATAGATGGTCAGTTGGAGTAGACTATTCAGGTTCTTGAGGACATGCTCCGAGCTTGTGTCATAGATTATAGAGGCTAATGGGTGGATTACTTAGCCTTGGTAGAGTTTGCATATAATAGTAACTATCATTTTATTATTAATATGGTGCCTTTTGAGGCTTGTATGGTAGAAGATGTTGTTCTTTGGTTGGATGGCTTGAGAATTTCAAGGCTAGGCTCTGTGGTACTGATTTGCTTCAGGAGTCGTTGGATAGAGTCAGGGTGATTCAGGATAGGTTGAGAGCAACTAAGAGTAGGCAGAGGCCTATGCAGACCATAGGGTTTGTTCTTTGAAATTTGGAGTTGGTGATTGTCTATTCCTCTGTGTATCACCCATGAAGGGTGTAATAAGGTTCAGGGGGAAGAGCATACTTAGTTTTAGATATATTGGACATTTTATGATTCTTTACATAGTTGATAAGGTATCTTTTGAGTTGGCTCTACCTCTAGATTTACTCATTGTTCATCTAGTTTTCCATGTTTCTATGTTGCGGCAATAAAATTATAATTCATCTTATGTGCATAGATGGGACTCAGTCCATTTGGATGTGTGTTTGACCTTTGGAGAGTCGGTGCTCACATTGGCTAATGATGTCAAGCGATTTCATACTAAACAGATTCCTATAGTTAAGGTTCAGTAGAGGCACCACCTAGTGGAGGAGGCCACTTGGGAGATTGAGAGCAAGATACATACTTAGTATCCTCACCCGTTGAAGATTTCAGGTATATCCTAATCATTAACGTTTCTCGATAAAAATTCCTTTAGTAGTTGATATTGTAATGACCCCTTAAGTCATTTTCTATATTTTCTCTTATTTTTGTTGTTAGAGCTTCTCTATAGCTACTCCAAGTCATTTATGACTTATTGGAACTGACAGCTTGGTTACCTAGTTCATTTTTCTTTTAGAGACAATTCTCTATTTTGAAATCTTTACTGGTTCCAAATAACTATAGTAAAATAATCTCGTATGCAAATTCTGAATGTGCCAGAAGCTCTGGAATGTCAATTTTAGGCTAGGTGGACCTTTGGTTTGGGTCCCGAGGTACTCGTGCTCATTTTTACCTATTGGTAAGAAATTTAAGTAAATAAAATATGGGTATGGTACTCATATTTGGTTGAAATTAACTCGGATGGAAAATCTAATTGCGCCATTGAGTTAAAAATATCAAATTTGGTTTGTTACATAGTTTATTTACGTATATGGGATTCTGGATGAATCTAGAGTGCTTGGCAGAAACTTGGAAGATTTTCCAAGTTTCAGCAGTCATCTGGTGTAGCTGCTTTCGCAAGCCAAGTACTGCGATCACGGTATCATTGAAAGGAAAATTGGTGCTATGGAAAAAATGGTTTTCCGATCACAACACATTGTGCATCTATCCAAATGGTGAGATCGCAGGACATGATTTGCGATCGCAACTTGTGTGTTCAATAACTAAATGCCGCCATTATAGGTATGGGTGTATTATAACTGGACCCGAGGACCTGGTATTGGTATATTATTAATTGTTGGTAAATGACTGATTGATGACAAACTATGGAATAATAGTTAAATAACGAGTTGGTTATACGTGTAAGCAATGGATGGTTTCTTTATTCTATCTTTGAGTGTACTCTTCATTCATATGGGAGTCTATGATGAGTTATTTACTTTACGCACCAATTGGCGTATAGGAGCCAATTTATTGTTGGTGATTTCTTGTGTGATGCGTTATTATTTTGATTTATTTACTTATATTACACGCCGATGTTGTAATTGTTGATGCCTTGTGTTATATTATTAGTTTGGTTAAGTTACGTATTATGTACAACATTAGAGATGATTTGAGTTCCTTTCTGTACCTTGACTTGGTTATGTTATCTTAAATTTTATCATATTTATATCATGATTTAGCTTAGTCGGCCGATGATGCCTTCTGAGTACTTATTTTCTTGGTACTCATACTATATTTCTTTACCTTTTTGGTGTAAATTCGAGTACTAGCTATCATTGTTGATCGTTGATTGTGTTGTGTTGACTATCCAGAGATAGGGTGAGCTCTTGGAGTTGGAGTCACCTATTTCCTTCTATTATTTGCTATTCGGTCTTTAGTTATCGAGATAGATGTTGTTAACTATTCTAAGTAGTTGAATTGTAATACTATTAGATGCTTTTGTACTGGCTCTACCAGATCATGGGATTGTATCTTGTACTGACCATTTTATCTATGTCAAATGTTTTACCTATTTATTAACTGCGTTGTTGATTTTTACCTAAGTTAGGCATTTTTCACCAAGGTAAACCTTGTGTTTAGCTCTAGGTTACAATTTGGCTTACTTATTAAAGGGATAGAGTAGGTGTAATCATGACTCATAAATCGAGTTGTGATAGCTTCTACTTGGTGATATGTGCTTGCGTATCAACTATCGATAACCAAAGTTGACGCCTTTTAAGGACTAAGTATTTATTACTATAAATTTAGTATTAGTTTGATCAGATTCAAGCTTTATTTTTAATTTCTAAGTTGCTCAAGAATTGGCCTTCATAAAGATTCTTTGAAGTACAAGTAACTCCTTAGTTATGACTTGGTGTTTTGTGCACCTTAGTAGATGTATATTTAATGCTTGTGTCCTTAGCCTATGGTTTTCATCAATTGTGATTATGTTCTTCAGTGATTTTTAGTTTTAACCATTGTGGGAATCGTTAGGTATATGATTAGTCTCTAAAGCTGAGATTGGATTGGATCTTTGACATTAATGAAAAATTGTTGGCTCCAGTTATGATTTTGACTCTTTTACATGATGGCTTGAAAGTTGTGATAGATTTTAGAGTATGGGTGCTTACTCATCAACGTGATTGGCTTGGGTAATTGAGATCGATTAGTTCAACTTTGTTGTTGAGATTATAGCTATGGATTATGTAATTTGGTTGCAGTCTTAATTTGTTGTTTTGATTAAGCTAAGCATTTACGAATTGGATAATTAGGACTACACATTACGTGTCAGCTCAATTTTCTTAAATTTAGGAAGATTATGTCGATTGATGTTCAAAGGATGGTTCGTTGGCATATGGTGTTGGTTTTTATTTATTCTGACCGTGGTCCACAATTTTCATAAGAATTTTGGATGTCTACTCAGTGAAAGAAGTGTAATCGAGTTTGGCTTTGCATGGTTTCACCAACTGTCGGTGATGTATGCTATAGTTTATCATTTAGTTATGATAGAGTGTGCTTCAGACTTATGACTTTTAGTTTTGATGGTAATTAGGAGTAGTTAGTGGCATTGGTAGAGATTACAAACTTTGTCCACTATCAATTGAGTGTTTTGGTAGAACCTTATGAGCTTTGTTCTTATACTAGTCCGTGTTAATTTTTGGTAGATCAAATTTAGTCTTTTGCGGCTAGGTTGGTGTAATTACACGAACATGGCTTAGATAATGCTGGAGAACTTCAATGTAGTTTAGAGTTGGAAGTAGGTTTGAAAGGGCAAAAAAATATTAGATTTGGAGTTTGGAGTTTGTTGTATTATTCATGCCTTCGGTTATCCTTAGCTTGGTCGAGTATCCATTTGGTTCTGCTATATTGGTGTGTTGTTGGTATGCAATGGTTTGGTTATGCATTCTTTAGTCGTGTATAGTTCAGTTGGAGACCAATTAGTTGTTGAGGATGGCCTTATCATTATTTTAAAAGTGAAGTAAGGATATGAAAGAAAATGGGATACCTTTAGCAAAATCCCTAGGAAGCATTGTTAGCCTTAGGGGTTATCTAGGGAGGATTTCATGAGACATACGGGCCCAATACCTTGTATGTTTGAGCTTTAGAGCTCTTTTTATCCATTGACTTTTAAGGATGAAAGTCCTTTTTATAGTGGATATTGTAATGACCCTCCAGGTTGTTTTCTCTATTTTTGCTTGTTTCATGCCTTTCTATAATGGCTATAAGGCTTTTATGACTGGTTGGAACTGTTTGTTCAGTGTTTGCGCATTTTGTTTGGATTTTAATGTAATTTCCCTATTCTGGAGCATTTGAAGTTGAGAAATCAGTCTTGGACCAAAACTTGTAGACAATAGCCTCAGATAAAATTTCCAACAACACCATTAGCTGTAGAATGTGGATGTCAAGCTATGGGGACCTTTAGTATAGGTACCGAGGCTTCCAGACTCACTTTGGTCTATTGGTTGGAAGTTGGTAAAAATAAAACATTCGGTATAGGGCCCATCTTTTATTGAAACAAATTTGGATGGAAATTTTAAGGGTTCTATTAAGCATGGAATCTGAATTTGGAAGGGTAGCATAGTTTGTTTGCATATGTAGGATTTCAAACAAATCTTGAGCACCCGATTGGAGTACATTGGGACGATGTTTTTTTTTGTTTTTTCCATGACTGGTGCAGCTGCTTTAGTGATACTTAGTTGTTTCGATGAGGGTTACTTTACCGGTAGTTGTTTGGTTTAGCAGTCATCTCTTGAGCGATCAAGATGACACTTTAGCAACATATCGCTCCTTCTGTACCTGCTGCTTTAGCGGTCAATCACCACCTTAGTGGTAGCTACTTTAGAAGCTAAGTGGCCACTTAAGGGTCACTATTTGTCATTTCTAACTCCTTCTTTCACATTTTCCCACCATTTGCCAAACCTTTTCCACCATTGTTAGAGGTTGAAGCATGGGAGACTATGGGAAATCATCTATTGAAGTGAAGGTAAGCTAATTCAACACCTCTTGATCATATTCTGTTGTTTTGCCCCATCGAATTGCTTTCTTTTCCTTTTTCAAATTTTGTTGTTTTCTTTGTAAATTCTTAGAAATTCATTCTTGAATTCCTTTACTCTTTAGGTTGATTTTGTCTTCAATTTAAGCTCCGTTTCTACTCAACTGTTAAGCATGCCTTGTCCTTTAAGGGAATTCATGACGGATTGAATTTTCAAATTCTATTTGCAGGCCTCATGGGCCTATTTTTGACTTAATTCTTGACCTAAACCTTTTTATTGGCATATGGGTCTTGTTTTACTCATATTAATGTGTAGGTTATGATATTAATAGACTGTTGTTCAGCTGCCAGGTAAGTTTCAATTTGCTTTCTCTATGAGATTAGGTATTGTATTGATCGCATGCTAGGTAGGGATTATAAGGTAGGTTTATGCCTAGTTGTATTTTGACTTGACCTTTCTAGGGAATTTAGGATAGAAATGTAACTCAACCTTAGCCTAGAATACTCATTGTGGTTATAGGATCCTATTACACCTAATTAGAAACTTGTTTAACCATATATTGACATAAAGGGTCCTTTAGAATAAGATATACCATATTACTTAGCCAATTAGATGATATCCTTCGATTAAATCCTTCTAGTAGATTTATGCCCCCGTTTGTCTTAGTTTTTTGAATTATGGTGTTGTTATCCTACCGTTGAACACCAACGGAGACTTAACCCACCAACATAAGATATGGTGAAGAAAACATAGTTAAGTGGCTAGATGCAAGTGTTGTTTACCTCATATCAGATAGCAGGTGGGTAGGTTCAATGCAGTGTGCCCTAAATAATGGAGGCATGATGGTGGTGTCCAATGAGAAAAAAATTATTGATTTCGCTAAGGTCAGTCACTGGTTTGCGGGTTTGCGGGGATTATGGAAAGCATAATTTATGGACTCATAGAGATCCTTCCCAGTGCCACTCATGGACCAAATGCTTGATATAGTTTTAGGGAGAGGTTGGTATTGATGGTTAGAAGGTTACTCAGGTTACAACTATATCTCTGTTACGCCTGAAGATCAGGAGAAAACTATATTTACATGACCCTTTGGGATATTTACCTTCAAGTATGTGCCCTCTGGGTTATGTAGTGCCCCTGCAACATTCTAAAGGTATATGATGTCAATTTTGTTTATATGATAAAAGAGACTTTGGAAGTGTTTATTAATGACTTCTTTGTGGTAGGTGATGTTTATGAAGGCTGCTTGGAAAATCTATGTAATACCTTGCAAGGATGTGAGGAGTTCTATCTTGTGCTCAACTGGGAAAATACCACTTTATGGTTAAGGAGGGCATTATGATAGGGCAAAATATTTCAGAAAAGGGAATTTAAGTGTATCGAGCAAAATTCAGGTGATCAAAAAACTACCTCCATTAATATTGGTGAAGGGAGTTAGAGTTTCTTCGACCAAGCAGGTTTTTACTGGAGGTTCAATAAGGACTTCTCCAACATTTCTAATCCATTGTTCAAATTTTATGAGAAGAAATTTAAATTCATATTTGATGGTGACTACTTTAAGGCATTCGAGTTCCTTAAAGAAAAGTTGGTAGTTGCCTCCATTATTGTCTCTTTGAATTGGTCTCAACCATTCATAGTGAAGTGTTGTGGGAGTGGAGTTATACTTGGGACCGTTCTTCAACAAAAATGAGAAAAGATTTTTCATCCCATTTATTATGCTATCAAAGCGTTAAATGGGGCACGAAAGAACTACACAGTTACCGAATAGGAGTTACTTGTAGTAGTCTATGCCTTTGAGAAGTTTCAGGAATACTTATTTGGTACTAGAGTTATTTACACACTAATCATGATGCCTTGAGGTGTCTTGTGAAAATAAGGATGCCAAACCTTTGTTTATATGAGTATTACTAATACAAGAGTTTGACTTTGAAGTCAAAGATCGCAAAGGTTGTGAAAATCACGTAGCAGATCATCTATGTATGCTTGAGAATGAAGGAACAAGGACAGGCGATTTGGAGATTAATGACTCATTTTTAGATGAGCATGTACTAGATGAATCTCTTGATCTTTTACTTTGGTGTGTTGATTTTTCTAACTACTTAGTCAGGAAAAGGATAACGACACATTTGACTTTCAACTAGAGAGTGAAATTTCTCCATGGTGTATGTAAATAATTTTTGAATGATCCTTATCTGTTATGACTATGTGCTGATAGAATTATCAAAAGATGTATGCCAGAAGTAGATATGTTGTGATACATCCAAAATTAATCTCCTTTTAAAAAGCACAAGAAATCACTATAAAATATATAACCCAGCATAGGTTGTGGAAAAATCCCACAGGGATTATGGTGATAACTAAGTTGTATGAGATTTTATTGACTATTAGATGAAAATTTCCATGAAATGAAAGGGTTTCTATAAATGATTTTTGGTTAATTATCCAATTTACTTCATGTAATAAACATTCAATTTATGTACTATAATAAAATGAGACAATGAACTAGGGTTGTGCTCACCATGGCTACAATTATGTGTTGACCACTGCATAAGATTTTGATGTTATTGATAAATATAAAGTTATCAATTTCTAACGTACATCTGAATGTTTCTCAACCTAATTGGGTCGTTATTACTTTAATTCTTTTGAACTTAAAGATTAAATTATACAATTCAATTTAACTTTGAGTTGGTCAATCTTGTTATATCATTAACCATTAGACTGAGGTTAAAACTCTGAATCCTCATTATAATCCTTTTCTCAGTTTTAATTCCTTATTCCAAGAAAATTAACTCTAAAGCATGTTCTAATGTTTTCAACCATCACAAATATATTAAGATGAAAGGATCATCAATAATAATTTTGATTAATATCTAAATCTAACACCCATTAACTTTAAATTTAATAATTCAGTATGAGTCCCACAACCCTAGTTGTGGGAGTTTAGATCCTCATAATTGTAAGAGAATAAAGATAATGAATTCATAGATAAGAGATTTACCCTTACAAAATATCGATTCAAACTTCAATTGTCTCTTAAAGATGCACAAAGTTTCACAAAGCCCCGGAGAAAATTCAACACTTAAGAGTATTTGAAAGTATGTATGTAAGTAATTGGGAAAATCCCTAGGAGCTTCTATTTATAGTAAAGGGAAACATGAATTCAAAATAAATATTTAAACTAGCTCACTTTAAGGCAATCATGAGACTGGCGACTTGTCAACTAGTTGACAACTCATAGATTGTGGTCGTCACTTGACTTTTTCTTGATTTAGATCTTCTTAAGGTTGATGAGCTGGGTGATGGATTGTCAACCAATTGATAGCTCGTCACATAAAATTATCACTTAACTTCTTCTTGTGTCTATTTGAGTTTAAGAAGCTGGGTTATAGCTTGTCAACCAATTGGCATATCGTTACTTGGCCTTTTTAACTTAGTTTCAAATGTTTGTTACTTATTTATTTATCCTTCACAAAGATGTATACTATGATTAAAACACCATAAGTTATGAATAACTTTCAATTATTCTTAGTCAAAAGCCTCAACTATGATCTCAAAATGTCGGCACATCAACAACCTCAACTTAGACAATTTGTTTGTACTCAAGCAACTAAACAACACTATATTATGCAAAAATAGATATTCTAAGAAACAAAAAATAGTTGAAATATCAAAATTTGACATCATTAGTCTTAGTTAGATTAACATACATAGTCTATATATCAACTAAACGACAAGGATCCATGCTTGAAATCACGATACAATTAATTTATATTGCATATGCTCAAAGAAATCAAACTACAAGTAGTAGTCAATAGTTTTATTTACATGCCCTCACCACAAAGAAGTCCCATACACAAGATATCAAATACTTAGGGTCTGAAATTAAATCTCTCACTCTCACGATGAATTTAAAATAATATACATATGATGCCACAGACTTTCCTTTACCATTATACTTTAATATTTCTAAAGGTTGACTAGGATTACTACATGACTTTACTAGGCTTGGAATGAAGGCTTGGGTACATGTAAGATACATTTAGGAATTAGTGACCCAACCTTTCTTTTCATCTATGGACTAATATTTTCATTTATGCTTATTCATTCCACCCTTATTCTCTTTTGTCTACTAAATGATTGCATTCAATGTTGTGCAACTCTTTTGACTCGACCACCACTATTTCTTTTTTCATTCATTTCATTTTCTTTTTCACTCCTTTTTTTTCTTCTACAAACTCACACCTCCTATTTATTTTTTATCAATACCCAATATTTTTAATACTAATTCCACTTGTTGTTGCCTCTACAGTAGCTACCATTGACTTAGGCAATTTGCCAGAGTTGAGGTACATAATAACCAAGGAAGGATTAGGACTAATATAGAGTATCAATGGGAAATATGGGAAGGTGAATGGATATTGAATAAAAATGTTTAGTTAGCTCAAACATGAATCATAAAATGGCTCAAATTATTTTTCAAAAAGCTTCAAGTAAACATCAAACATCCTTCCTTGCTTGACTAACTTCCTGAAATTATGGATAGTAAGTGCATATTCTAATATATAAGCTATATTAGTGTCGATGTCCATGGTCTCAGTCTTTAGTATAGTGTTTATAGTGGAAGTAGTTGGTCGGACTATAGAAGTAACCAACTGTATCATGATATGGAGCCTAAATTTTCCATAGTTGTAGCGGGGATCTCTGTGGTCGGAGTGTTAGTATCTAAATCAATTTACCTGCTCAGTTATAATCTCGAATTACCTCCATATTTTGATCTCTCAAATTTATGTATTTTGGTGATGGTTTTTTCAGAATCAATATCCGTAAGCATGAGAATGAAAGCCTGCTTACAAAGCCAAGTGATAAGGCAGGGGAATAGAAATGATGTTCCAAGCATGGCTATCGTTATTTCGATCGCACTACAATGATGAATGTTGCCTTTTATCTCAATGCTTATTGGCCTTTTTTCATGGAAAAGTCCTTCATGAACATAACATATCCCCACATTTTATCAAGATCTTCCAACAATAGGATGTTCATTAACAACTTCTTTAACATAGAGAGGAACTTATGAAATTTACCATCCTTCATCTTCTTCTTCACCCTATGTGGAAAAGGAGAGGTAGGACTAGGGATTTGATTTATAGGTCTTGTAATATCTTTTACTTTATCCTTGCTCACCATAAAATCATTCTTTACATTGGTAGACTTTTTCACATCTACCTTTTTGTTATAAATATGTATTGGCTTCTCAAACTCATTTAGAATCTCATCAACATCAATATCATCTTCCACCATTTCATAATTAGCGGCTAAATTTGCCACCTATGTCTAAACCATTAGATAAGATTCAAGTAAGATTTCATCACTCCTAGTGGTCATATCCATACAACTCCCATCATTCCTAGGATTTTGAACAATGTTGCAAGGTAGAGTACAACTCTTTCTCTAATTAAAAGTTGTAGACAATTGACCTATTTGGTACTTTTATATTTATATAAATGGAGTGAGATTATAAAATCCAACTCATTAAAGACAAATTATTCTTCATCCCTTTGACCTCTACTTCAGTAGATTGTACCCCTTTCAGCACTGCCATCATCTTTTTTATTTTAGACTGCACTGAAGAGTTGTTATCTCTATTGCAATTTTCTGGCAGTGCATATAACCACTTCTATCATTTTTTCTTTTCCAATTACCTTGATCACGATCCTTATAGCCAGGATTATCATAATAGTTTTCCCTTTAATAGTTTTGACTTTGGTTTCCTTGTCCATTAGCTCAGAAACCTCCCATCTAGATGTTCACATAGGTAATCTCTTTTTCCTAATCAGATGCAATTATCTTTCCCTAAAAACCAAAAACACTTACCTTCTCATCACATCCAACCAAAAAATTCTTTATCAGTAAATCTATTTACATTATGTGAGCCATATATTAGTCTTGCTCTACTTCTTTTCAATGTTATTTAGCTAACATACCCACAACATAGGTATTGTTTGATACCTCAAAATCCTATGCCAAGATCTATTGGTTTTGGTCGTCCTGTTTAGAATCATGGTTCATATATGTAAAATACAATGCCACAAATGCTCTACATATTGCATTAGCCACTATGGAGTAGTATTTGAATTTAGAGACCTATAGAAGGTCTACATCAAGTGTTCATCTATAAGCTTATGATTGGGACATTGTGTCAACTTCTTATTAAACCTTAGCCATATTTCATACAGTGCCTTATTATGTTGTAACCTAAAGTTACTAATTTTGTCCCTCAACTATAACATCTTGGAAGGCAGAAAGAACCTTTCTAGAAAAGATCCTTTTAGTTGCCTCTATTTTCTTATAGAATTGGGTGCTTGATCAGTCATCCATAATGTTGCCTCTCTAGAATGGGACAACAAAAAAAACCTCAATTAGATTTTGTTCTGACTAACCTATGGAAAATCAAAGGATTTGCAAATTCCTATAGAATTCATCAAGTGCACATTCAGATCATGACCAAAATTTTTTTTAAATAAACCTCTGAGATTTAACAACTGGATCATAGTTCTAGTGATTTTAAACTTTTCTCCAGTATCTAGTAGTGGTACAACAATAGCTCTAGTGTCACCAACCCCATCCAAACTAGTCTCATCTTTACCATCAATATCAAAGTGCATAACTGGGTATTGTTGACATCTATCTCATCATTGCTGATGTTGGTTGGATAGAGAAATATTTTCATCAAATACTGTATCCTCATCGACACCAAAATCATCATTATTTGATATATTTCTAGGTGCATTCCAAATTCGCTAATTCATTTGACCTATAGTAAGTGCAGCAAACCTTCCTACTCTCTGTTATTATGCAAGTTTATATTTCTTCTCAAAGTTCTTAAAAGCTCGAGGTTGTAAGTAATAACGGTTCACCAAAATAATGAGTACTTGGCATGCACCACCTATACCTTAGAAATTACAGAAATAACTAACAAAAGTAAACTTAGGAAATAAGACTGAAAGTCGAAAAAACACAAGTAGTTAATTGACAACCATATTCCTTAGCACCAACACCAACTTTAGATGTTCCCAAATTACAACTCTTTTAAGAAACTTAAACAATCATTGTCAAATATATAATCTAATAAATGTTGGGGCAAAATCCCACAGAGAATATGGTGGTAACTAAGTCATATGATATATAAGTGACTATTAGTCAATAATTTCCATGAAAAGGGGGTTGGGTTTATAAATAATTATTGAGTAATTATCCAACTTACTTGTCACGACCTGAGACTACCCCCTAGTCATAACACTATGCTTAAGGCCACAAGTGACCTCAATCAAACCCATGTACTAGCATAAGCTATAATTATTGAAAGGAAGATAATAAAAATATTGTGTAAAAGTCATTAAATGAAATATCAGAATAATCAAATCCATATCAAGGGGGTCTAAAACACATTGCTGAAAAACATAACCGTCTGTCTGGCTGTCAGAAGTCCTCTAAACGTGATAGTTATTGGGACAAGTCTCCAACTAACTCTAACTAGAAATCATGATAAGTAATGACTAGTCCTAGACTAATGAGGGATCACCAATTCTGCATCCAAGAGATATAGGAACGGACTACGTATAATATAGGAACTGAGTGTCTTAACCTATACTGAGAAATCAATATAATGCAAAAGAGAGTATGCAATCAGTACTTTGAATATACTAATGTGATATAGGGACTAACTAAAATATGTGTAGGTACTAAGCATGAATTCATGAATATGAAAGTGAATGTAAGACCAAGTAAAATATGTGCTAAGATAATCTGTAAGACTGATTAACTGAATAACTGTTAGACTGGATAATTGGTCATGCATAGTTAGTCATGCAAACTTGAACTGATATAACCTAAATACAGAGCTAAGACTATAGGAGCTGACTATAATATTGACATACCCAAATATGAGTAAATAAGGGTCCAACATATAACCCCAGTTAGAAGGGTATTGGTACCTTGCAAGAGGTACCAACACTATCTGGCGTGGATCCACTAAAATGATATCCCAAAGGATGAGGGTGTCATTCCTCAACTGATGGGCAACCCCTCATAATTTAGGGTGGTTCCATAGGTTTGGAACTTAGGGAATGCTACTAATGATTCATACCGAACTTATGGGGGAGGCGTCATCCTAGTTTTCACTCGTGCTAAGTGTTACTCCTAATTAAATGACACTATATTGATATTAAATTTAACATGATCGGGTATTGATAAGTAATCATTTAAAAAAATTGATTTTAATAATACAAGCATAATTTGAATGACTCATAACCTGAAAATTGTAACATGTATGATTTTTTGGTATTGGGTGTTCATAACTCACTAGTCCTAGCTAATGTAGAATATGGTAGAGGAAAAATCATGAATAATACCAAATATTCAATAATTAAACATGGAGTAGACATTTGCATTATCAAACATATGGAAACATATTTTTCATGAGGAAATATATTTTCATGGTTTATAATCAAAACAATAGTGAGGAGATTCATAAAATTCATGGTTAACTTGGAACCCCATAGAAGACAAAAGAGTTTTACATTTGAAAGTTTAGAGGTTTGATGAGTGGTAATTTTACCACTCATTCTCACTCAACATTCATGCACATTACTTTTTTTTGAATGAATTAATGAGACATATTTGTGATTAAATGAACAAATATCTACTCTTTGTAGGCATAAAGTTAAGGAGATGAAAAGATGTAGATTGGATCTTAAAATAATCAAAAGGGAGCAAGAAAGTTTAGTCAAAGACATGGAGAAGAAGAGACTCAGTTACCGCAGTCGCGGTATAAAGACCAAGGTTGCAGTATTCAAAACATGGTCAATCAACTGCGGTCGCATAAGATAACCATGGTTGTGGCCAGACCTACGTGATTGCAGCTTAGCAGAAGAAAGCAACCCAAGGGAAAAACTGAAAATACTCATGGCTAATCCCAATTTTGACTAAAAGACTCAAACCCTAGCATCACAAAGAGATATTCCATCTTCCCTAAATTTTAGGTTTAGCTCTTTAGTTCATAGCCTCCATACTTGGAGAAGAAAATATTGTATTAGTTTTGGGTGAAGAATACATTGGAGACTTTCTAAGTGGAGGATTAGATCACCTCCATTGTTGATTTATGGCAGTTCCAAGTTTGAAGTAGGATTCACATAATCTTCAACAAGTCATTTCAATGGAGATTTTGGGTATATCTATGCTTATTTATCTTATGTGTAGCTAGATATCCCTCTTGGGGTTATGTGTGAATAGGGGTTAGTTGTGTGTGCTCTTTGTTATTGTTAGCTTCTATTTGGTAGTTCATATTTATGGGTTTTATCATTGCTATTCTAACTTGGTTGGGATTTATGGGTAAAAGTCCCAAATCCCTATATGGGTTTGATGAGTGAAAGCTCCATTCTCTGGAAAGATCAAGGTCATCTTTGAAATAAAGGTTTTAGGCGAACTTGAGGAACTCACATCATCTTTGAAAGAGGGATGTAGAGGCCAAAGTAATGATCGAAAATTATGTGTGTAGTTTGCTATATTTTCACTATCTTAGATATAAGGGTGATTGTGAAGTTAACTATACCATGGGTATCATCCTATAAAAAGGGATGCCTAGATTGAAGGTGTGGTTACCAAATGTTGAACACACCCGTTAGGTACTCGAAACAATCAACGAGTTAAAGTTTGGTGTTTTGTTGAAAGGCTAGCAATAGAACCTATAACCAAACCTTCCCACACTTGATCTACTAATAATGAAGTTAGATATTAGCATCCGCATGTCCCTCCAGTAGTAATGCATAATCCCAAGATCCGTGCATAATTCTTAAGACTCTAATTATTCATAGCCCCAAATTTATACTAGAAAAACCCAAAATTAAATATTAGTGTAGATACTTGTATTCCCATTTTTATCATTTTGTACCATTTGTTTGAATTTATCTTGTATCTATTATTTTGAATTAACTTGATTACCACTCACATTATTCCTCGTGGATTCGACCCCAAGTCCAAAGTTCGGTAAATATATTGATGACGATCTCCTTGCACTTAAATTGACGTGTAAGTTGAGTGTTATTAAAAATGGTGCCATTGCCGTGGAATAACCTGGCATATTATGTTTGTTTGTAATTTTAGCTTCTTTCTTGAATTCAAACTTGTATGTATTTGTTTGTTATTTTCTTTAGAGGTAGATTTTATTTTATTTTTACTTTTCAATATGGCATCTTCTTACAAATATGATTTTGGTAGTTGGAATGCCTATATTGATGGCCTATGTCTATAATATGACGAACCATACTTCAGGAGAGATTGTAATTATGCTCCCTGGAAAGAGATGGATTCACCACCTCGAACCTATGGGGAGTATGGTTGTACCTCATATGGTAGTCGAGATAGACATTAGGATGATTGTCTAAATGCCCCCTCTCCCTATTATGCTAACCAGTTTGCTAGTTCTTCTTATGATCTTGATAGTTCTTATGATGAAAAGAAAGAAGAGTAACATACCGAGTCTAATAGCATTGACCCGAGGCTACTAGCTATTTTTCATTAGTTGGATACAACGGGGAATAATCTAGAAGACATGCATCAAGAGGCATGAAGAAGAATAAGTGTCAAAACAGAGGAAATGAACAAAGAAGAAAATCTTGAAACCACTACTACTTTGCCCATTCTCCAAAGAAGGTTCATTAAGAGATGAAACCAAGTTATGATGATGAGCTTGGTAGCGCAGAATGCTAGGTAATTTCCTAATCTACCGAATCAAATGAGGAAGAAGAATCCAAAATAAAAGGAATGGTGCTAGAGTCTCCAGAAGAAGCAAGGCAAATCTCTTATGATGACTCTAACTCATTTCAGGGTGAAGATGCTTTAGAGGAAGCTATTCTGAAATTAGGGGTTTGACCACATTCAACCCATTTTTTAACATTGTGCCTTGAGGATGTGATGAGAATCTATCTACCGAGACAAATTAAGGATTGTGGGGAACAGAGTATGATTCCTATATTATGGAATTTGACATTCAGAAAAGCATATGGAACCCCGTCCATCAAAGGCCAAGGAACTCAACCTCCGATGTATAAGGAATCGCCTATTGATGTGCTCACTTTTACCCAAGGAGCTAAATCGAAAATGTGATGTCAAATTTGGTAAAAGGTTTAAATCTTTAAAATGGCGAGATCGAAGCTTGCTTGCCATTTTATCACCTTTTCCAAGCCTTATCTTGGAAGATCTGAATCTTCTGTCCCTTCTCCACTCATTACATATTGAACAAATATTTATATGGAGATTCAAATCTTCTAAATGGAAGCATAAAAGAAGAGTTGAAGGTGTCATGCTATGACGTTAAACTAAGCGTTCAATGGGAGGCAAACCATCACACCCAAAAAGTGGCACATGTTCTTTTGACTTATGTATATTTAATTTCTATTGTTATGTATGCATATTCCATGAAATGTTAGTACTAAGAGGAATTTTATTTGAATTTGGAAAAGGAACATGTGAACTTGGCAAATTGGACTGAATAAAAAGTGTAGGAAACCTAGTTGTTTGGTCTTAGTTACTGCAACTGTGGTCTATGCGACCATAATAGCGGAGGCTATGTGACTGCAACCACGTAACTAGGGCCACGATTATGGTCAAAACAGTTTAAATGATCTTTCAAATGCTAGTTCTTTCCATGCTCCTCTCTCAATTTCTCCTAAAATTCTCTCCAATTTTTGGTATTGGATTACGTACTCAAGTGTTAGTTCATTCCATTTACATCATAAAAATAGGTATGTTGTCTCTATTCTCTTTTCCTTAATGTAATTACATTCTTAGAACTTATAGTTTAGGGAAAGGCCTGAAATATTATTTTCAATACTAAAGGCATGCTTGTTTACAATTCTAGCTATGGTTAGCTATTGTAGTTGGTGTACACATTGATGGGGATGCCTTAAGTACCAAAATTTAGGCCTTAAACGATTGAAAATAACATGTACACCATGTGTTTAATTTAATGCCCCTATGAATTCCATGTTAAATTTTTCAAGGTTGGGTTATAATCATGAAGTCTAAGCATAAGTTCCTTAATCATAATGTTTAGGTGCCTAGTTAAACACAAAATTAGGGATAAAATTATGGTTTTGGTTAAAAGTGCAAAACTATGGACTATGGTCTTAGGTACCCTGATCGTGGTCTCAATGACCACGATTACAATATCGCGGTCACGGTCACTGACCCACGATCTCCATATCTGAGGGTAGTGTTTATAGAAATCAAAATTTCTACACAACTATTTCTTCCCCCAGAACTACCACATGAGCCTATTTGATTAATCTAGCATGTTATTAAGTGTGATAATGATAATGATGTTCTGGGGTGTAATATTTATAGGTACCAAGATACCTCAGATATGAAAGAATTTGACAACTACAAATTCATGACCCCATAATGTCAGAACTTCTACAATGCAGATATGCACAGAACTAAGTTGCTCCTAGAAAGGGGTATCATCTTAGATAAAGTAGAGGAAAAATTCCTAAGTTTTCATGCCAGACTTAATCAAACCAGGTGGATGTGTTTTGAATTGGACCTCTGTGTTTCTAATGATCACTGGGTACATGAATTCTACGCTAACCTATGCATATCTTCTTTCATAAACCCGGTAATGACTATTATAAGAAGGCATGTGTAATTCAGGATAGGGTGGATCAAGAAGGTATATGGGATCCCAAATGATAATATGCAAAAGTTTCATGCAAAAGTATGTGAGCCAGAGACCTAGATGTAAGATATTTTATATGTTGCCGAAGAGGTTCCTTGGGCCACCACCAAGATAGACATTCTAATGAAAGATCTCACAACTGAGGCTAGGCCTTGGCTAAATATCATCTATAGCTGAGTATCGCCGTTCACTCACATGACCACTGTCACAGACATGGGAGCTCAGATGGTGATCTGTCTTCTCTCCAGAATCTCCCTAAATATGGGCAAGATTCTGCATTCAGAATAGTGGTACTTTAGAAATCATGTAGGTACACATCTTCCCCTCCTTTTCCTTATCACAGTGCTATGTAGGGGAGCATAAGTAGAGGACTATGCTATAGATACCTGGGTACTCCTACGACCCCACATCTTTCTACTCAAATTTAGAGGTGAGGGTCCCCCAGGTTATAGCAAAAAGAGAAAGATGAACTCAAGCAAATAAGTCCAACAGGATATAGACTCTTGCAGACCCTCATTAGCCACCACCTTCAATGACATCTCTGGTCAGATGTAGGTGGCAAAGAAACTATAGTCCATACTACCTCAGGGATTAGGAGAGTCCTCCACTCCTTTCCACTGTATGTAGCTTAGTTATACTATAAGAAATGCAGAGAGAAGTAGAAGAATCAGTGATCCATTGTTTCCCATTTGGAGAGAGCTTATTTAGCCTTAGTTACATCACACAGGAACCTTAAAGATTTATCTAACAAGATGGTGAAGAGAGAGAATAAAAAGAGAGACAAATTGTTTAAGAAGTTGTATAAGGGGATGAAGGGCATCTTCAAGGTTATCAAGCCCAACCATTGACTACATTCAACTAGGATAAACACCGAGGATGAGACCTCTGCTTATTGGTCTACTGATAATACTGAGGATGATGGTGCAGAGTCCGAGGAGAGAAAAACTCTTGATTCGTATTCAGGAAGACCCTTTTTACTCTTGCCTGTTTGCACATGTAGTAAGGACACTACATTTTATTTTTTGGGGGTGCCCTAGAATGTGTATTGTTTTGATTTTTGTGTTGAATATTTCTGTTGATTTTGTTTTGGGATGACATTTTGGATACTATTTTTATTTTGTTCTTGGAGACACTGTATTTTTGGGCACCCTGATGGTTCTAACATTTATGGATTATTATGTTCTTTTTTTAGTTTTAGCTATTCTTTTTCTATACTTTTATTTTGATTTTGGTGATGCATGAAAAGCTTTGCTCAGTGATAGATTGAGTGACAACATTTTTAAGGTTAAAGTATCATGTTTGGGTTTTGAGACATAGGTGCAGGGGAATTCTAAGTACCCTTAGAATAAATGGAATGAATGAAAAGGAAGTCTGAGTACCTATGGCATTTTAAATTGTAAATTTAGGATCATGATATACACAATTCGCAAAGTCTAAGGAGCCATATGGGTGTTTTGATCGTTTTAAGCCAAAATGTGAGACTAAGGCTTTGGTTGGAACCACAATTTAGCAAAATTGTGTGTGGTGCTAATGAAAAACAAGAAACCCCCTCCATCTAAAATTTTTATAAATTCAAGGGCATGGACATGGGCAACGATGTAACAAAACTTTTTCTTTTTTGGTGGCTCCGTATCTTTTTGACTTGTGCATAGAAATAGATACTCCAAAATTTTCTCTTGCGGGAGGGACATTTGAGCTCTCTTGATGAGTTTTTGTATGCCATGTGTGGTGAGCTATTTGCATTTGCCTCTTGTATACTTGAGTTATCAAGAACTTTTTCCGTTAGTCTTTCAAAACTAATTTTGATTATAGTTGGTTGGAGAAATGATCTTAGGCCATCTTTGTGATTTTGGAAGCCATTTTATCCTAAAAATCCTACCTAAGAATAAATGTAATCCCGAGTTACCCACTTTGAGCCTTTGGACTTTTCTTTGGCAAATACATTATAAGTCGTGAACTATTCCTTTTATCCCTCTTGTTAACCACACCCTCCTAAAAATGTAATTTGAGGCTAAAATCCTAAGTTAGGGGTGGTGAAGATTGACGAAAGTAAGTTTAGGAACACGAAGTTGTAAGGTCTAGTTTTGTTAGCATTGAAAACAAATGAATAGAAAAATTGAGTATCCAACAAAGGAATGAATTGCAAAAAAGTTGCAAGAATAAAGAATGAAAGAAAAATGGTGAACAAAGGAAAGGAAATGTAGGCATATGAAAAAATAGAAAACAAAGAAGAGGGGCACATAGTCAAAAATAAAAGATTGGAAAGGGTGATGTAGATGTTCAAGAAAGGGTGTAGCTATGTTTTTGTCAAATGATATCCTACCCTAACCTGAACCTATATTACAATCTTAAAGAGTTCTTTGAGATCTTCAACCATTTACATACTTTGTAGTAGCGATTGAAAATAGGGGAAAGCCTGTGGTATGCCACTTGTTTCATAGAGATTTCTTTTATTGGGGAGATAGTTCTTGCAATTAAAATTCCTTGTTGCATTTTTAGTAAGTTGATGTGTAGAAATTTTCTTTCTTTAGAGGATGGATGCAAACAAGTTTTGGTGGGCGATTTTGTCACCTTCCGAGCATTGACACAAATAGAGTGTAACTTACTTTTGGTCAAAAAGTGAGACACTTCTAGAGTATTGGTAGTTTTTGCTTGGTCGCTCTTTGAAGTCCTATATATCCTTAAATGTTGCATTTTATAATGAGGGGTGTAGTGGAAATTAGCTTAGCCTATGAGCAATGACCTACTTGTGGTAGTTACAAAGGTTGAAGTCATATGATATTTAAGTAATAAAGTTTGGGCAAAGTTAATTGTTGTCTCACGGTAAGAGGTAGTGTTGTTTGAAGACAAGAAAGAGCTTTAAGTTGGGGGTGTTGATGAGTGGTAAAATTACCTCTTATTCACACTTAACATTCGTACACATTACCTTGTTTTGAATGAATAAATAAGACATATTTTTGCTTAAATGCAATAATATCCACTTTTTGCAGGAATAAAGTTATGGAGATGGAAAGATGTGGATTAGATCTTAAAATAATCAAAAGGTAGCAAGAAATTTAAGCTAAAGACCTATAGTATAAGAGCTTCAGTTACCACGGTCGCGGTTTATTGACCGCGGTCGCAATAGTCAAAGCATAGTCAATCAACTGCGGTTGCGTACACACGGTTGCAGCCAGACCCGCGCAATTACGACTTAGCAAAAGAAAGAAGTTTAAGAGAAAAAATGGAAATGTACATGGATGATTTCAATTTTGACAAAAAGACTCAAACCCTAGCATCATGGAGAAATATTCAATCTTTTCGAAATTTTAGGTTTAGCTCTTGAATTCATAGCCTCCATACTTAGAGAAGAAAATATTGTATAAATTTTGGGTGAAGAATACATTGGAGACTTTCTAAGTGGAGGATTAGCTCACTTTTATTGTTGATTTGTGAGAGTTCCAAGTTTGAAGTGACATTCACTTAATCTTAAACAAGCTATTTCAATGGATATTTGGGGTATATCTATGCTTATATATCTTATGTGTAGCTAGATCTCTCTCTTGAGGTTATGTGTGGATAGGGGTTAATTGTGTATGTGGTTTTCCATTGTTAGCTTTTATTTTGTATTTCATGTTTATGGGTTTTATAATTGCTAGATAACCTGGTTGGGATTTGTGGGTGAAAGCCCAAAATGCCCACATTGGTTTGATGAGTGAAAGCTCCATAATCTAGAAATTTCAAGGCCATCTTTGAAAGAAGGGTTTTGGGTGAACTTTAGGAACCCACATCATCCTTGAAAGAGGGATATGGAGGCCAAAGCAATGATAGATAGTTATACGTGTAGTTTGAAAAATTTTCATTATCTTAGACATAAGGGTTATTGTGAAGTTAACTATACCATGGGTATCTTCCTAGAAATAGGAATGCCTAGATTGAGTTTATGGTTACCAATTGTTGAACACACTTGTTAGGTATTCGAAAGAATCAATGGGTGAAAGTTTGGTATTTTGTTGAAAGACTAGCATCAAAACCTATAACAAAACCTACACATACTTGATATACTAATAATGAAGTTAGCTATTAGCATCCACATTTCACTCCCTTTGTAATGCATAATCCTAAGATCCGTGCATAATTGTTAAAACTCTAATTATTCATAGCCCCGAATAGATACTTGAAAAACCTAAAAAGAAATGTTAGTGTAGACACTTGTCTCCCCCGTTTTTATCTTTTTATACCATTGGTTTGAATTTAACTTGTATCTATTATTTTGAAGTAACTTGATTGCCACTAACATTGTCCCTTGTAGATTCGACCCCGACTCCAAAGTTTAGTAAATATATTGACGCCGATCTCCTTACACTTAAATTGATGTGTAAGGTTAGCGTTATCATTGTTTCTTGGGACTCAATAGGTGGAAGGGAACCACTGATGAATATCCCACAAAAACATGGATGAATATTCTTAGGAATTAGACGTTCTTGATGAACCCTAATTTTCTCTTAGGGAAGAAAGAAATTGTTCCTCTTATTTTTATTTGATAAAATTAAAATAAATGATGGAATTAAGGGTTTGGGTCTTTTATACCCCATTTGGGAAGCATAAACAGTATGGGTTAGGCTTTAGATGGAGTGGGAAAAGAAATAAAAGTCCCTCAAAAAACATGCAGGAAAACACACTCCCAGGCATTACGACTCACCCTATGACTCGTTGGTATTGACTACAAGTCATAATCTTAGTTGTAATATGGAATTTGGGGTTTGAGGTCAATTTTTAGTTTGACTACAATTTCCCCCATACGACTTATCATGACTGACTACGCGTCAGGGTACAAGTCTCTTTTATTTTCCCTTTCCTTTTCTTTGAGCTTGTCTTCCTCAATATGCTGAGCATGAACCATCAACCTAAAGATATCTATCTCCTTAATCAACATATCTATTCTGCACTCCTTGACTTTAAAAACTCTCGACACAAACTTACTCATTTGGGCCCTGGAATCTGTCACTATAGTAGATGCATACCTTGTTAACTGGGTGAACTTGAGTGAATACTCCTTCACACTCATGTTACCATGCTTCAAATTTATAAACACTTGCACCTTGGACTTCCTCAATTTGAGTGGGAAGAACCTATACAAAAAAGCAATATCAAACTCATCCCACTCTACTGGCTCTGAATTGGAACCTCTATCATCCTTCCATTACTTGACCCAAGCATGAGCTACCCCGTCCAACTAGTAAGCAGCTAAGTCAGCACTCTCACTATAAGTGACACCCATGATATTAGTAACTTTCTACACACAATCTAAAAAATCTTGCGGATCCTTCCCAAACATAGATTCAGAGAACATTGGAGGATTCATTTGAGTAAAGTCTCAGATCCTAGAAACTGTCATATTCACTAATGGATTAGCTGGAGAATAGCCTGCTGTTTATTCTTGGAAGCTATAGATTAGGCTAAAATTGCGAAAGCCCTGAATTTATCATGGGAGACATGTTCATTCAGAGAGTCTTCCTGAATAGGTGGCGGTGCGAGCTGGTCCCTGTTCCTCCTTTCGTAATTCCTTTTGGGAGTCATTTTCTGTTAATGGATGAAGGATGAATTCGAAAAGGAAATGCAATAAATCCAATGCTCCATCGCATGGCATGAAAACTAAAAGAAGGACAACTTTTCTAAAATATCTTGTATCCTCTCGCCTATAAGTGTGGCACGCTTCATACCTATGCATAAGACTCTACTTAACACGAATTTCACACACCCTAGGACACTTGAACCTTGGTCTATGATACCAAGTATGTCACGACCCAAGACTACCCTTAGTCAAACATGGTGCTTAAGGACAAAATTGATGCCAACTAACCCATGAACTAACACAAACTATAATTACTGAAGGAAGATAGTAAAAATGTTGTGCAGAAATCATTTAGTGAAATGTCTAAATAATCAAATCCATATCAAGGGGGTATAAAACACATCACTAGAAAACATAACCAATTTTCTGACTTTCTGAAAGCCTCTAAACATGACGAGTTATTAGGACATGTCTCCAACTAAATCTGACTAGAAATCATGATAAGTAATATGACTAGTCCACGAATGATAAGGGTTCACCAATGCTGCACCTGAAAGATACAGAAATGGTCTATGTGCAATCTGGGTACTGAGCATCTGAACCTATGTTGTGATAGCAATATAGCATAAAAGAGAGTATGCAGTAATTACTTTAAATGTACTAGAATTCGAGATAGGGACTAACTGAAATACATTTAGGTACTGAGCATGAACATGTAAAATGAATGTAAGACCAAGTAAAGCATGTACTGAAATAATTATTAAAATTGATTAATTGAATAACTGTTAGACTGGATAATTGGTGATGCAAACCTAAACCAATATAAACTTAATACTAAGCTAATACTATGGATCCAACTATAAGACATGCCCTAATTTTAGCAAATCAAGGTCCAAATTGTAACCCTAGTTAGAAGGGTGTTGGTACCTTTGCTAGGGGTACCAACACTGGCTGGGGTGGATCCAGTAAACTGATTTCACAAAAGAAGAGGGTGTAATGCCTCTACTGATGGGGGACCCCTCATAATCTACAGTGGCGTTGTAGGTATGGAACTTAGGTACTAATACTAACAACTCATACCTAACTGACAGTGGATCCACCTTCCTTGTGTTCACTTGGTGGTAAGTGTTACTCCCAACTAAATGACATTGGTACTACTATTAAATATAACATGATTGGGTACTGATAAGTGTTCATTATAAAAATATATTGAATTTAATGATACAAGTATAATCTGAATGACTTATAACCTGAAAAATAAAACAGGCATGATTTTCTTAGGTATCTGGTCTTCATAACCCACCAGCACTATTTAATGTAAATTGAACAATCCATGGTAGAGGAAAAAACATGATTAAGACCCAGTAATTAAATAATTAAGCATGTAGTTGACATTCGCATTATCAAACTTCTGGAAACACAACTCTCATGAGGAAATATATTTTCATAGTTTAGAAATAAAACAATTGCGAAGAGATTCATAAAATTCATGGTTAACTTAAAACCCCATAGAAGATAAAAGAGTTTTACACTTTAAATTTTAAAGAGTTTCTTAGAAATCATTGGGTGAAAAGGACCCACTGATGAATACTACACATACCTAATTATAGAAACTTAGATGAAACTTCTTCGGAATTGGACTTGGTTGATGAACCCTAATTTTCTCTTGAAGAAGAAGGAAACCACTTCTTTTTATTTTCTTTTGTGAAGTTAAAATAATGATAGAATTGGGGTTTTTGGTCTTTTATACCCCTCTTTGGGAAGCCTAAACGATATGCGTTAGGTTTTAGAAGGAGTGGGAAAAGATATAAATGTCCCTAGAAAAACATGTAGGAAAACACGCTCCCAGTTGTTACAACTCATCCTACGACTCGTTAGGACTGACCACAAGTTGTAGTCTGATTTGTAGGCTGGAATCTAGGGCCTGAGGTCCCTTTCTGGTCTGACTATGATTTCTCCCAAATGGCTCATCATGGCTAACTATAAGTAGTAAGGTGGAGGCATAGTCTGAATCTTGAGTCTTGGGTCCTTCACTGGTCCAGCTATGAGTCCCTCCCTACGACTTTGTAGCCACTAATTATGAGTTGTGAGATCTGGTCGTAGCCATTGGGATCAAACTTGGGGCTTTTACTAAAGTGACTATGACTCACTCATAATGTCTTATCACGAGTGGTTATGACTCGTTGCCTGAGTCATTTTCATAGAAGTGTATCAGGTCCCTCAATAAATATTTCACAACTTTTCTCCATGACATTGGATTGAGGCGAGACCTGAAGCATTAGGAAGTTAACCTTATGGACTATATATTTGGAGGTTTAGGACATGAAAAATCAAGGTATTATATTAGTTTAAGTAACCAACGTTCAATTTAAATACTATTAATTAATAGAGAAAATAAACTGGAATTGTGTTCACCATGACTATTATATCAAGTACGTGTAGATCACTACAGATGATTCTCATGTTATGGACAAATATAAAGTTATTGATTCTTACATACACACAAATATTTCTTAACCTAAATACGTGGTTATCACTTTAATTCTTTTTAACTTATAGATTAAATTACACAAATTTTATTCAACTTTGAGTTGGTCAATCTTGTCATAACATTAACCATTAGGCAAAGGTTAAAACTCTGAATCCATGTTGATAATCCTTTTACAAGTTCTAATTCCTTATTCCAAGCAAATTAACCCTAAGGCGTGTTCTAATATTTGAAAGAACCATTTGTTTTTTCTCTACACACATTAAGCAAGACTACTAATGTGAACTAAAACCAAAATTCAATGGCTTGGTGAAAGACGATCTTGGCATATATTACGAGAGTGAAAACTGCATTAGTTATTGATCACATTCACCTATACCATTGAATTTGGTAGAGGACGATCGTTGTCAATAAAGTCAACGTATGTTGAGGTTTAATTCTCGAGAAGTGGAATTAGCCTTCTAATCTTATGGGTGTTAATGGTTACTAAAAAGATACCCATAATGTAAATAAAATAAAATACAATATTTAAAATAGGGGTTGGTTTGGAATATGGTTTAATCAAAGTCTATTCAAGTTAATAAACTATAGGTAATAATTGTGATTTGAAATTCAATATGTGAAGGATCTTGAAATTATGTCTACCTACGGGAAAGTTATGTATGGGTGCATGACGATTGGGAGCAAATTCTAGTTATCAATGACATGGTAGGATATGTTGAAGGTTCATGAGGCTAGTTTGTCAACAAAACCTCAAAATTATCACCCATGGAACCTTTCGGGTACATCACAGGTGTAGCAATTAAACCCATCTAATACCTCAATGGGGCATCCCCATTTCTAGGAAGATTCCCAAAACATAGCTAACTCTCTACTCACCCTTATTTCTAATATAGTGAAAAGAGAATAAACTACATTTGATATTATCCACTATTGCCTTGTCACCCATATCCCTCTTTCAAGGATGATATAGGTTCCGAAATTTTACCCATAACCCTTTTTCATGAATGATGTGAGCTTTCAAGAACTTGGGATTTTCACCTACAAATCCATCTTGGGCATTTGGGGTTTTCATCCACAAACACCAACTAATTAAAGCAAGCAATAGTGAAATCCATTATGAAAAAACTAGAATATACACAAATATGTCACAACTCATACATAATTGCACCTTAGTTCAACATAATCCCTAGAAAAGAAAATTTAGCCACTCATAAAGTTAAAGAGAAGATATATAGCAAAAGGTTCATTCAAAGCATCCATGGCAATGGAAAATTAGAAGATTCTTCAATTTAACTTCAATTTCACCAAACTCAAATTGGAAAATTCAAACACAAGAGTTTCCCTAGTTAGTAGGGTTAAAAATTATCCAAAATTCAATTGTTCAAATTGTGGAATAACAAATGGTAAAGGGCTTAAGCCTTTTAAGGGATTTGGTGTTGGCTGTGTATAATGATAGATTGCCCCTGAGCATAAACTGGCCAAGCCGCGATCGATGCAGATTATCTGTGATTATGATTGTCGTGACCGTACTAACAATATCACTATCGCGGGTGTTTGACCAAACTTGATTGGCCGCGATCACTGCCCTCAGACTACAATCGCAGTAACTGAGCCTTGTCCTTTCCAGTTTTTTCTTGCTGTGCACTTTTCTTCTCTTCTTGCTTCCTTTTATTCTCAACTCCACATCATTCTTTCTCATCACATGTATACCTACAAAATGTGAAAATTAGTGCGTTCTAGTAACAAAGTTGTCTCATTCATACCTTCAAATAAAAGTAGTGTGTAAAATTTTGAACGCAAATGAGTGGTAAATTCACCACTCATCAACACCCCTAACATAAACCTTTGTTTGTCCTCAAACAACACTACTTCTTACTCAACGAGACAAAGGAAATTTAAGCCCACTTATGCAACCCAATGATCATAATGACTTCAAACTTGATTACTACCACAAGTATCTCTTCAAAGATGGGCAAAACTATTTTTACAACACCCCACCATATGGAACGTAAATTGAAAAATGTAAAGTACTTTAAAGAAAAATAATACAACAATCATTAACACACTAAAAGTGACTCTATATTGGACTCAACTCCACAATACAACTTTTGCCACATTTTTTGGAAGATGACAATATCACCTACCTCAAGTTTATTACATGCCTCCTCACAAGAAGGATATCCTAACTACCTTGGTCCAAGGTCATATCTTCCAAACTTCGAACCCCTGCCTTAGGAATTTAGCCTTAATTTTCATTTTTTTTATGTTCAAGGAGGGTAGGGCTCAAGACAAGGGAAAATTTTGAATGGTTCAAGGATTTTAATGTGGTAGCCAAAGAAAGGCTTGAAGGCTCAAATTGGGTAACAAAGGGTACTATTCTATGCATAGGTAGGCTATTTAGGCTAAAGTGGGTTCCTATATTCACAAAGATGGCCTAGGATCATTTCATCAACTAAGAATCATTAAAATTAGCCTTGAGAGACTAACGAGGCAAGTTATAGATGGTACAGTTATGCATGAGATTTAGACAAATATCTCACCTCACATGGCATGAAAACTCTTAAATGGGGCTCAATTGCCCTTCCCACTAGTGACAAAAGGAAGTATCTACAAATTTTTATAAGCCAAAACTTTGGAGTCACAAAAAGAGATAAAGTATCGTTATAAGGTTGCTCACGTCCATGCCCCTTTAGCTTTGAAAAATATTTTTGAACCGAAGGGGGTGTTTCTTCGCATTTGCACCACACATATTTTGCTATTTATAGCACCAAACTAAGCCAATGTCTCACATTTTGGGTTTCATATGGGCAAACTATTTGGCTACTCAGACTTCACCATAGGTATAAGTGTTATCCCTAATCCAAAATGCTACAGGTACTTAGATTTCCCTTGCATTTGGCTCAAAACCCAAACACGACGATTTCCCCTTAAGAATGTCGTCACTCAATCTATCATAGGGAAAGGCTTGTCCGATGTCACCATAAACAAAATGAAGATAAAGTCAAAATCTAAAAATTAAACAAACAACTAATCCATGAAAATGTGGGCACCATCAAAGTGCCCGAATATTATAACCCAAAAAAATAAAAATCATCCAAACTAACACCAGAACATCCAGAAATATCTTAATAATATAGGACAAATAAAATGAATACCGAGATAGGCAATCTATCATAGGGAAAGGCTCGTCTGATGTCACCATAAATAAAATAAAGATAAAGTAGCACTCTAAAAGTGAAACAAACAGCTAATCGATAAAAATGTAGGCACTATATAAGTGCTTAAATATTACAACCCAAAAAAAATCATCCAAAATAACATCAGAACATCCAGAAATGTCTCAATAATACAAGCCAAATGAAATGCATATGAACACAGGTACCCCCTACTAAAGATTTTGTGGTGTCCTCACTACATAAACAATAAAGCATAAAGAGAGATAAGGGTGCTCCCTAAAACCGCATCAAGAGCTGCTCTTACCTTCGAACTCTGTATTATATCCAACATCATCAGAACTGGACCACTCAGCTGGGGTCTCATTATCGCTCTCCACTCTAGAAGAAGGCATTCTGTCTTGAGGTTTTAGGACCTTTCATATACCATTTATCCCCTTCCATATCTTGTTAAAAAACCTCTCACTCTTCTTCTCCATTTTCTTCATCTTCTCATGCAAGTGATGAAGCTCTCTGTAAGACTTTGCCAAGGATGAGTAAGCCCTCTCAAGCCTATCTATGGTGGCTTCTTACGTCTGTTGGACCTCCAAATAGTTCTCATAATCATATCATCGCACATATGAATAACAGGTGATGGAGGGCTCTCCCCGCCCCTAAGGAAATCTCATCACATGCTCATAATGGCCCTCAAATCAATATCTATCTCCTTAAAGGGATTAGTTGCAGATGGCCTACAAGACTCTGGTTCCTCACATGTTGACTTGCCTAAGTCGATTTTCCTCTTTTTGCTTTTGCCTATGGCACAACCCAAACCAGCGCCTAGTCATGTCGAGCATCTCGAGTCCAACCAGGATAAGAGACCACCCCTAATATCCAACTGTAACTGCCCAACACCCTATGTCAGATAAATTTAAAACATATAATAAGATAAACTAATAATAATTCAAGGACATTAAATAAAGTGTATATTCGTAATCCAACAACCTCAACCAAATATCCAATCGGTGCCAACCCTATTGCAAATACTAAAACCAAGGGTGACACCAATACCAACACTACCCATGCCCATAGTAGTAGAACAAATCCTCTAACCAGAATCAAGTAATATCCGATAGGGACATACCCCCAACCATAGCCAAAACCAAAATAAAACAAAAAAATTAATGAAAAGAAGTCCATAGCAAGAAATGGAGTCTTCCAGATTATAGAAGATCACCACCTCAGTCTGACTCAAATTTGTCCCCGAATCCAAGTCACTGAGTAGAAGGAATAGTATTATGAACAGTTCTTGCATTGCAAGGAAATACAACGCCTAAAGATTGTTAACAGAGTGAACGCTAGTATGTACTCAGGGATAAAGATAAAATAATTCCATCATTCAAAACCAAAGTAAATAACCATATGCAATCACATATATGCATATATATACCTTTCCAGGATAGGGAACCGGGTTTAGTATGCTTTTGAAACCTTAATTTGGGTAGTGTAGCTCTGCCTTCCTAAATGTCTACCTATGGGCTATGTGGATTCAGCTCCCCCAGCTAAAAGGACTCAGGAGCGTGTTAGTCGCATGAACTAGAAGAAAACCTGAGATGACTAGTGCATCTCCTAAAATATAAGTGTGACATCCTAGACACAGTTACAATGATCAAACCTCACATGGCAAATATGAGTTTCCCGTATTGGTCCCTCGAGGACCTCTACCTTCCATAGCTTTGCTACATAATGCCCTTTATGCCTATATTAAAACCATTTACATATTCCAACTATTTACCAAGAAGTCTTTTTTAGGCATTAACCGTTGGTTTCGTCGTATGTAAATTAGAGCTTGCAAGTCTATCCTTTTATGCCATACCAAAGCCATTAAACCAAGTTGACTCCAAAGTTTCTAATTAAACCAAAACAATGGACACCAAGGCCTTTCCAAACAATTTAAAATCAACCAGACCAATTCAGTTTCCATTACCATTTATGCAATGCAAAGTTTTCAAGAATAGTCAAACTATGTGACAAAATCATTCTCATTGAAATTTTATCAAACAGGTTGAGGGCACATAAGTTTCAAAACCATAACCAAGTAATTTGGGGAATCCAACGTACCCCTAAATCCATTTACTATTACCATGCATCCCACATTGTCAAAAATCATATCAAAGTATGCAAGAAAACATAATTGAACCATGAGAAACATTGTTCAACCATGAACATCCAAAACCCCCGCCCATTATTTCAAACCGTAACAAAATTTGGAAAATCATACATTAAAACACATGCTATTTGTAAAATAACAATGAGGGAGAGTAACAAGCCTTAGACACCATGGAAACTAGAGAGAATCACTCTTAAAAATCACTAATTGGTTGCCTTGAAGAAGCCCTAGCCTCTTGCTTGAATAGAGAGTTTGAGAGAGATTTTAAGAGTGTTTGATTGAGAATAATAGGTTAATAAAGTACCCAAAGGTGTTTTATGTCATGGTATCAAAGGGAGTTAAGAAGGGGAAATGTCCAGAATTCCCACAACTTAAAACTGTAAAAATATCGCAGGTGATTATGAGTCGACCCCATAACTAGTAACCACAATATACGACTCATATCATGGAGTTGGTACCAAGATAGCGAGTTGGACATCCATATACTATCTAGCATATGAATCCTTGACCCCCACTCATGACCAGACCATACAACTCATATGGTCCAATCGTACCCAAGACAGAATCCAAAGGGATTGACACTGGACAATATTTTACTTGTCACAACGATTCTTAACCTATTTTCATGGTTCTTAGTGAGCCATTCATACTAAGAGCCAAGTCGAGTCACTGAATTTCTGATTTGATGAAGGACTGACCTATCACCATACCTAATGACCCATACCGTCAAATCATTACCATAATAGAAACCCAACCACTATTCACTAGTCTCCTAACAACTAGGGTCCCCTGATTCGTACCTATACCATATGACTCGCATGGTGAGTCGTCACTGGAAAAGTGAGCTCAAAGCTTAGGAAATTCCAAGGGCCAAAGCGTAAGGTATTTCAATTCTTCTCCACTTGGATCATTCATCCTCGAATGATGGAACAAGGCAGTACAAGCATGATTTGGACCCCACAGGCATATACTTTTACCTTTAACTAAGTTAGAAAACAAAGATGCCTAAGAAATCTACAATCTACCTTTAATAGAGATAGAAAAAAGATGTTAACAACAAGATATACCTCAGGCAAGAATTTTTGAAATAGAGAATAGAAATACATACTTGGACTTCATGTCCTATTCAGCTACCTATGTAGCCTCTTCCACCTTGTGGTTCCTTCATAGAACCTTTATCAAGGCCACATCCTTAGTCAACAACCGACGAACCTGCCAATCTTAGATCTCAAATGAGATCTCCTCATAAGATAGGGAATTTGAAATACCAATATCCTTGATAGGCACAATTTGTGATGAATCACCCATCAACTTCCTCAACATAGAAACATGGAATGCCAGGCGAATGAAGCTTAAACTAAAAGGCAATTCCAACTCATATGCAAAACTACCAACCCTCTCAAAACTAAATATAGACTAACATACCGGGGACTGGGCTTTACCTTTTTCCTGAACCGCATCACTTTCTTAATGGGTGATACCTTCAAGAGCACCCTATCCCCAACTATAAACTCTTACTTTCTTTTCCTTCCATTTGTATAGGACTTTTGGAGACTTTGGGATGACTTAAGTCAATCCAGAATCACCTTTACCTTCTTCATATCTTGGTGAACCAAATTTGGGACAAACATCTCTACCTCACCAACCTTCAACCACTCAATAGAAAATCTACACCTCCTGCCATATAATGCCTCAAATGAAGCCATTCTATTACAGGATTGATAACTATTATTTAAGAAAACTCTATAAGGGGTAAGAGCTTAACCCAACTACCACCATAGTCAATCACGCACTCTTAAAGTATATACTCCAATATTTGAATAGTCCTTTCTGTTTGCCCATCTGGCTGTGGGTGAAAAGAGGTACTAAGACTTACCTTGGTCCCCAAAACCTTTCTGAAATGACTATTAAAAATGAGATGAAAACTACGTACACAACCAAAGATAATGGAAAAACGTACCTAATGCAACTTCACAATCTCTTGGAGGTACAACCTTGTATAATTCTCAGCCAAGAAATTTGTCATCACTAGCAAAAAGTGAGAAGACTTTTTTATCCTATCTACGATGACCCAAATTGAGACAAACTGATTATGAGATAGAGGAAGATCGGTAATGAAATCCATATTGATGACTTACCATTTCCACACAGGCAACTCAATTTTTTGATACTGTTCTTTGGACCTCATGGGCTCAACTTTTAATTGTTGGCACGCCATGCACTTTGATACAAAACTAGCCATATCCTATTTCATATTATTCCACCAATACATCTTCTTAAGGTCATGATATATTTTTGTCAAACCAGGATTAATAGCATAACACGACTCAAGCGCCTCAGCCAAGATCCTCTCTCACAATCCATCTATATTGGGAGCATATAACCTTTCTTGGTACCACAAGGTACCATCACCACTAATCTCAAAGGCCATCACCTTTTTCCCTTCTACATCACCTTACCTCCTCATCAAGATAGGATCCAACACTTTTTTCTCCTAGATTTTAGTATCAAGAGATGACTACACCACCTCCTAAACAAATACACCACTGTTCTCAGAGTCTAAGAGGTGAACTCCAAGGTTATCCAAATTATGAATATCCTTTACCTGGATGGTAGTGAGGACTCATGTCATAATACTTGAGTAGCTCAAGCCACCTTCTTTGCCTTAGATTAAGCTCTTTTTGAGTAAATACACATTCTAGGCTCTTATGATTAGAAAAGATAGCCACATGTACTCCATACAAGTAGAGCCATCAGATCGTCAATGCAAACACCACTGCTAACAACTCTAAGTCATGAGTTGGACAGTTCTTCTCATCCACCTTCAACTATCTAGAGGCATAAGTTATCACCCTACCATGTTTCATCACGACACACCCAATCCCCATATGGGATGCATCACAATAGACCATAAATCCATTAGTGTCTTCAACCAAAGTCATGACAAGAGCCAAAACAAGATTATCCTTCATCTTTTCAAAACTACCCTCACAAGAATCTGACCATAAGAACTTTACCTTTTTCTAAGTTAACTTAGTCAATGGGGCATCTATAGTCTCCATAAACCTTCTGTAGTAACTCTCTAAACCCAAGAAACTCTGAATATAGGTTGGAGTCATGGGTCTAGGCCACATCTTAACCACTACAATTTTCTGTGCATCCATCAAGATCCCTTCACTAGAAATGACATGGCCTAGAAAAGTGATGACATTCAACCAGAATTCATATTTTGAAAATTTAGCATACAACTACAGGGTTTGCAATACACTGCAGAGGCGATCAACTTGATCCACTTCGTTCTTAGAGTACACCAAAATATGGTCTATAAACACAATGACAAACAAATCTAGAAACTATTGGAAGACTCTATTCATTAAATCCATGAATATTGCCAGGGTATTGGTCAACCCAAAGGACATAACCATAAACTTCAAATTCCCATACCAAGTACGAAAGATATTCTTAGGGATATCTACCTCCCTAATCTTTAACTAATAATACTCGGATTAAAAATAAATCTTGGAGAAAAACTTAGTAGCCTGAAGCTGGTCAAAAAAATCATCTATCCTTAGAAAAAAACTTATTCTTTATCGTTACTTATTAAACTATCAATAATCAATGAAAATCCGAATGAAACCATCCTTCTTACATACGAATAACATCGGTGCACCCTACGGGAACATACTAGAATGAATGAAAACCTTGTCTAAAAGATCCTTTAGTTGTTCCTTAAGCTCCCTAACTCAGCTAGAGCTATTCTATATCGGGGAATAGAAATTGGATAAGTGTCTGAAACAAGATCAATTCCAAACTCAATCTCTCTATCAGGAGGGACACTGAAATGTCATCAAGGAGGATCTCAGTAAATTCATTCACCACTAAGATAAAATTCAAAGAAGGGTCCTCCGAATAATCTTTAACCCAAACTAAATGATAGAGAAATCCCTTAGAGATTAACCTCTAAGCTATAAGATATGATATAAAATTCCCCTTAGGAGATAGGAAACCACCCTTCCACTCAATAACTGGCTCATTAGGAAATTTAAAGAAGACCTTACGGGTCTGATAGTCTAGAAAAGCATAGCACAAGTACAACCAATCCATCCTTAATATGACATCAAAATCAATCATCTTTAATACAAATATATCCACCAAAGTCTCCCAACTACCTGCAAATACCACACAATCCCTATAGACTTTTATAGTCACCATTGTGTCACCTACCAGGATAGAAATAGAAAAAAGGTCTAAAATATACTCGAGATCAAAACCAAAAGGCGCATCTACAAATGAGGTCATATAAGAGAGAGTGGACCCCAAATTAAGTAAATAGTACACATCATGAGAAAAGAGTTTCAATATACCAGTCACGATATCAGGCAATGCAGCAAACTCCTGGCGGGTAATAGGAGCATAGAGATAGTTTTGACCAGTGCTGGAGCTAGATATTGCACCCTTTGGTGTTGGATCCAATAAAGAGACAATTGGAACCTTCTTATCCCTAGAAGCAACCTTAGCAACTATACAACTTCTAGACAAGTGCCCTAGCTGAACACAGCTGAAAAACTTATACTTTTCTTCAATAATATAACATCGATCTAGTCAACGATAAATTCTACAGAGAGGATATGATGGAGCTGACTGGGACCTGTTAGCCTGAGATTGGTCACCCTGTTCCATATAATTGTCTCCACCTTCGAAACGCCTATTACTTAATGGATTTGGGTATGGAGCACTAGCCATTGAGTAAGACCTAAAATTTCCCTACTTTTTTTTGGCCTCTTCCTACCATACCTACAACTCTGTTGTTGGCCATCACCCTATTCAAAAAATCTAAACTTCTTGCTCTGTCTCTATTCTATCTCAACCTCTTTCTATCAATATTATTCTCAGGTAGGATAGAAGAGTTTTTGTGAGCTTTAGGTCTTCGAGAAGGCATAATCTAAAAGTCAAACAAATGAGAATTACAGGAGAAATCAGGACATTAGAATCTATAGCTCATAAATATAACATAAGAAAGAGAATTATTCCCTAATGCCTTATAGCCTCTTCCTTATGAGTGTGACATGTTACACACCCTTAAAAGAGACTTTACTCAACATCACTTTGTGGAATCCCAATTAACAATAAACCTAAAGCTCTAATACTAATCTAACTTGACCCAAACCAGGGCCTAGTTATTCGAGCATCTCAAGTCAAACAAGGACGGGTGACCACCCATAATACCCAACCATAACCACCAACACCCTATGTCGAATGAATTCCAAATATATAACAAGATAAAGCAATAATAATTCGAGGAATTTAAATAAATTATATATTCATAAACCAACAACCTCAACCAACTATCCAATTATTTCCAACCCTAATGCCAATACCAATACCAAGGTTGGCACCAATATCGATATCGCTAATGCCCATAATATTCTGACAAATCCTCTAACCAGAATCAAGTAATATCTGATTGATACATGCACTCGACCATAGCAAAAACCAAAATCAAAGAAACAAAAATAATAAAAAAAAGTCAATAGCATGAAATGGAGTCTTCTGTAGTATGGAAGTTCACCACTTTAATCTGACTCAAAGTTGTCCTAGAATCTAAGTCATTGAGCAAGAGTAATAGTAGTATGGTTAGTTTCTGTATTTTGTGGTTATCCAACACAAAAGATGGTTAGTAGAGTGACCGAAAGCATGCACTCGAGGATAAAGATAAAATAATACCATCATTCAATACCAAAGTAAATTATCATATGCAATCACATATATACATATATACTATGCTGGAATAGGGAATTAGGTTTAGTATGCTTTTAAAACCTTAACCTGGAATGTATATATCTACCATCCTAAATGTCCATCCATGGGCTATATCGGCTCAAATCCCCTGCTTAAAGGGCCCCAATTTGTGTTTGCCGCATGAATTAGAGAAAAGCCTGAGATGACTTGTACATTTCCCAAAATATATGTGTGACATCATGCAAACATGAGTTTCCAGTATTGGTCCCCCCAAGACCTACACCTTTCACGGCTTTGATATTCAACTCCCTTTAAGCCCATTTTAAAACCATTTACACATTCCAATATTTTATTGAGGAGTCTTTTGTTTAGGCATTAACCATTGGTATCGTTATACAAAAATTAGAGCTTGAAAGTCTATCCTTTTAAGTCATACTAAAGCCATTCAACCAAGTTGACTCCAAAGTTTCCAATTAAATGAAAACCATGGCCACCAAGGCCTTTCCAAACCATTTAAAATCAAAAATACCAATTCAAGTTCCAGTACCATTTGTGCAATGCAAAGATTACAAGAACAGTCAAACTATGTGAAAAAATCATTCTCATTGGCATTTAAAACAAACAGGCTGAGGGCACATAATTTTTAAAAACCATAAACAAGTAATTTTTGTAATCCAAAGTACCCCTAAATCCATTTAGCATTTCCATGCATCCCACATTGTCTAAAATCATATCAAAATATGAAAGAAAACATAATTATCCCATGAGAAACATAGTTAGACCATGAACATCCAAAACCCCCAACCATTATTTCAAACCAAAACAATATCAGGAAAATAATACATTAAAACATATTCTCTTTGTAAATTAAAAATAAGGGAGGAGTAACATGCCTTAGTCACCAAAGAAGATGAAGAGAATCACTCTTGAAAGCCCCTTATTGACTATCTTATAGAAATCCTAGTCTCTTGCTTAAATAGAGAGTTTATGAGAGATTTTAAGAGTGTTTGATTGAGAATAATACGTTATTGAAGTCCCCAAATATGTTTTATGTCGGGGTGGCAAATGGAGTTAAAAGGGGAAATATCCAGAATGTCCCCAACTTAAAATTATAAAAATATTGCTGGTGGTTACGCTTTGACCCCATGACTCATGACCACAACATATGACTCATTTCATGGAGTAATTACCAAGATAGTGAGTTGGATATCCATTCACTATCTAGCATATGACTCCCTGACCTCCACTCATGACAAAACTCTACAACTCGTATTGTCCAATCGTACCCCAGACATAATCCAAAGGAATTGACACTAGACAATATACAACTTATCATAAAGACTCATAACCTATCCTTACAGCACCTAGTGAGCCATTCATACAAAGAGCCAAGTCAAGTCACTAAGTTTCTGATTTGATGATGGATCGACTCATTACTGCGCCTAATGAACTGTACAATCAAGTCATTACCATAATAAAAACCCAATCACCATTCATTGCTATGCTAACGACTAGGGTCCTCTGACCCGTTCCCACGCCATATGACTTGTATGGTGAGTCATCACAAGGATAGTGATCTTAAAGCTCAAGAAATTTCCAAGGGCCAAAAACCAAGGTATTTCAGCCTGGTGCACCCTCACCCTAAATTTTGAGAGAATAATTGGGTGCCAGGGCACACCCAAGTATCTCTAGGGTACTCCACAACCTGGATCACCTATATAACTCAGTAGTCAAATAGGGGAATAAGAGATGCGTACCACCATGGTTCTTGAAGAAATTCAGATCAAAGACCACAAGCTAACCAATATTTAAGGAAATTCAATCTAGAATATAAACAACCATACATACCCGTAAATATAGAACCATTGTCATGTGGGTGCAAGGGGATACCCAGCTACAAATAAAGGTTAACAAAATCTGGGACTCAAAAGTAAAGGCATTCATTGATATGTTTCTTTTGGTAGCTGCCTAAGGGACTTCCTTGACCGAACATACCTTTTCTGCCAACCAACTCCTTAATTTCATACCCTTTAGCCTTAAATTGATCCATGTTTACATTCAGGAACCCATAGATATTATTTATATCTTCAGCTACAAAGTTTACCATCTTTCCTCGAATACATATGACTGGGTTTGAGAAAGATACCATACTAAGATTAGCACAGAATTCTTGTACCAATTGCTTATTTGCCGATAAAGATCTGAGACAAACCACCTCCATGCAGTGGCTATGAGTTTGTCATGAAATACTGGAAGCTTTTTCAACAGCTTCTCTAAGTATATTCCCCTCTCAGGAAGCAGCTTTGTTCTTGGTTGATCACTATAGTAAATATTTTGGCACTTAGGAGCGAAATGAACTTAATCGTAGTCTCTCATGATGTAAACTTGAAAAATATGAGAACAATACAACAACATTCATCATCAATATTTTCATCCGCAAACTATGCTATGTTGTCCAATAAAGCTCATAGGATGGCTACTTAGTGTTGTTTAGACAAGAATTAGAAGTATAGGATTTTTGGCCCAGGCTGAAAGTCAGCCTCAGATATGGCTATTACGGGACATTGAGTTGGAATTGCAATATCTGAGGCCTGACCGGGCAAGATATTTCAACTATTCAAAATACCAATTTCAAGGCCAAATCATGTTCAAAAATAAAAGTTTATCACTAAGAACAGTGAACAGGGTTCCTAAGAACTCGATCATTCCTTACGAATGTGAAAACAACTAGTTATGAGTTTGATTAAGCATTTGATCGAGCACTTGGTGTGCATATTAAATTTTTCTCAATTTCAAACACAATTAGGCTACTAAAGAATTCCTCATATGGGTGCACACCATTCATAATAGCGAACCATCACATAGTACAATTCAATAAGGATTTAATAATGAAAAGCATAAATTTTGGCCCTCCTTATTTCATGTATAAAGCATAAATTCAAAGCACTTACTAGAGTAATGATGCAAGATGGATGCCAAAATTCTTTTAAATGCCCAAAGTATGACCTAGAGTGGGTACAATTTGAGAGAAAAGTTTAAATGGAAGTGTGAGGGAAATGGGGCATTCGAATAGTCATTTAAATTGAATTGAACGTGATCACGTTCCAAGGTCAACAAATGCAAACAACTGGTGACCGTGATCCTGGAGGCATGGGGCCCGCAATCATAGTAACAGAGAGCATTTCTGCACCTCTATTTTCCACCGTTCAGCTTATTACCCAATTTTGACATACTTTACCCTATATCAATCTCATTCCAAACACTCCAAAGTTCCACAAATGGATGGATTAATCAACAACAAAATAAAAATCTACTCTACTAAATAAAAAACAAAGAAAACAAGCCACCTTCATGGAATTTGTAGGTTGCCTCCCACATAGCGCCTTAGTTATCATGATCGCACGACTTCCTTCATCTTTTCAAGTTAGATCATCAAGGGACCCATCATTCACCTTCTTATCCTCAATATCTATAACTGACACGACGTGAAGTTTCATGGGTTGTTTCTTTATTTTACATACCCAAAAGGACACTTCACTATCATGGACCCTAAACTTTATTTTACCCAACTCCAAATCAATGATAGCTCTTGCGGTACCAAGGAAAGGTCGACCAAGGATAATAGGCACTTCTTGGTCAATTTCTCAATCAATCACCATAAAATCTACCAGAATGATGAATCTATCCACCTTTACTAACATGTCAAACAAGACCATTACCAGTCTCTTGATAGACTAATTTGGCAGTAAAGGCCTCATCATTGTTGGAGTAGAGGTACCTAATACAAGCCTTCAATATATTTCATAGGGCATAATATTTATACTTGAACAAATGTCACATAAAGCATTTTCAAAAAAATGTGTCCCAATGATGCATGAAATTATAAAGGCCATAGCTCTACACCCATGTGTAACTTTATTTGTGTCACCCTTACCAAGATTATTATTTGACATCAATTTATTCATAAGCTTAGCATACCCCAGAATCTCTTGGAAGGCTTCAAATAATGGGATATTAATAGAGGGGTTGCTAAGCTTAGCGAAAAATGATTTGAATTTAGCATTGTCCTCCTTTTTTTTTGGGCCTTTGAGGGAATGAAGGAGGAACCTTCATGGTAGGCATTGGGTCATTTTTCACTTGATCATTCTCAAATACCTTTAGGTCTCCCTCTTTATCATCTGGTTCTTTAATTTAGACAGGTACTTTCTTGTTCCTTTCTTAAGACTTCGGAGCTTCCTTATTTGAATCATTCAAAAAAAATTGCTTCAAATTTGTTTGCTCAACATTGGTCTCTTTTTCAATATCCACCATATGTTCATCGAGAGTTTTACCACTCCTAGTAATAATAGCCAACATTTGGGCATCATTTTTTGGGTTTATAATGGTGTCACTAGGAAGGCCCCCCTTTGTCTAACAGTGAGTTAGGTAGAGATTTAGCCTATTTGCATTTCTAATTGTTTAATAAAAATAGAGTGGGACACATTTGTTTGGTTGATGTGCGATAAGTTGCCTTTTAAGTCATGGACCATCTTGTCCATTGCCTCTACTTTCATCAAAATTCTTTCCAAGATATCTTTAATTTTGTAATTATCGGGGTCAATGGGGTTTTCTTCTTTGCTCTATGCCTGGTTATAAGGGGGTACATACTGATCATACTCTCGGTATTTAACCTTCTAATCATGGTCATAATCCCTAGCTATTTTGTTCCAACCATGGTTCTTATCTTGCCTTTGATAGGCGGGGAAAACCCCCTCGAATAGTTAGCTGTATACCAAATTTCCCCATCAAGACTTTTGGCCTCTTTATTATAATAGGCCTTGGACTCCATGGCATTAACTATTTTTGTAGGTGTACCAATCACATATTTCAGTAATAACTCCAATTATGTCATGCTTTCCTTTCTCTCTCTCTCTCTCTTTCTTTATCTCTCTTTCTTTGCTCTTTATCAACAAAAGAGGTAGTAGGAGATCCTTTTGGTATCTCAGTGTCATGGTTGTGCCACCCCCGATTTCGGTAGGTAAATTTCTCAAGAAATTTTGTAGCCACAAGATATGACAACTTCATAAGATAACCCCCTACCGTATTATATACCACGATTTTGTTGAGTTGATCTAGAGACCAGTAGAAAATTTGGAGAAGCATTTGCTCTGGGACCTTATGGTTAGGACATTGTATACTTCCTGCTAAATCTTTCCCACACCTTATAAAGAGGTTCTCCATTCAATTAATAAAAGTTGGTGATTTTATCATGCAATTTTAGTATCTTGGAAGGTGGGAAATACTGATCTAGGAAAGCAATGATGAGTTCATCCCATGAAGTAATTGATCTAGATGGAAGAGATTGAAGCCAAAATACCACCTCTACCATTAGAGAAAATGGGAAGAGGCGTAATTGGATGGACTCTTTGGATATGTGCGCCATATCAAAAGAGGTACAAACTTCTACAAAGTTCTTCAAATGTAAATTGGGGTCCTCATAGGCTTGCCCCTCGAAGAGTCCTTTCATTTGTAGAATATGCAACATGACGCTCGTAAAGTGGAATACAGAATTCCCTTGATTAGGTAGGATACGGATGGCACTTGTACGACCAACATCATAGAGTTTCTCCTTATTATCAAGGGGACTGTCGGAACTACTGCATTACTTGTGCGGTCTCTCATAATGTCTTCACCGATAAAAATACAAAAACAACAACAAAAATAAATTCACACCACTACGAGTATACCCAAATCAACACTCAACATTGCACAAGTGAAAACTAAATTTCACTCCCCTACAATGGCGTCATTTTGATCATGCTTACCTATACCATTGCATTTGGTAGAGGACGATCATAGTCAATAAAGCTCAACTTATGTTGAGGTTGAATCCTCGAGGAGTAAATTAGCCTTCTAACCTTATGGGTGATAATATTTACTAAAATGATACCTGTAATTTAAATAAAGCAAAATACATGATTTAAAATAGGGGGTTGGTTTGGAATGCAGTTTTATCAAAGCCGATTAAAGTTAACAAACTAAAGGTAACAATAATGATTTGAAATTCAATATGAGAAGGATCTTGGGATTATGTCTACCTAAGGGCAATTTATGTATGGTTGTATGACTATTGGGAGAAAATTCTAGTTATTAATGACATGAAGCTAGGTTGAAGGTTCTTGAGGCTAGTTTGTCAACAAAAACCTCAAAATTATCACCCATGGACCCTTTTGAGTACCTCATGGGTATGGAAACTAAACCCACCTAATACCCGAATTAGGCATCCCTATTTCTATGAAGATGCTTAATACATAACTAATTTTACTCACCTTATTGCAAAGATAGTGAAAAGAGAACAAACTAATCTAATATTGTCCACTATTTCCTTGTCACCCATATCTCTTTTTCAATGATGATATGGGTTCTAAAAGTTCACCCATATCCCTTTTTTAAGGATGATGTGAGCTTTCAAGAACTTGGGATTTTCACCCACAAATCCATCTTGAGCATTTGGGCTTTTCACCCATAAACCACAACTAATTCAAGCAAGCAATAGTGAGACGCAACATGAACAAACTAAAATATACACAAATACATCACAGCCCATACATAATTGTACCTTAGTTTAACATAATCTGAAGACAAGAAAATTTAGATATTCATAAAGTTAAAGAGATAAGATATACCAAAAGGCTCATTCAAAGCATCCGTGACAATGGAAAATTAGAAGATTTTTCAATTTAACTTCAATTTCACCAAACTCAATTTGGAAAATTCAAACACAAAAGTTTCCCCACTTATTAGGGTTACAAATTATCCAAAATTCAATTGTTCAACATGTGGAATATTAAATGGGAAAGGGTTTTAGCCTTTAAGGGATTTGGGGTTGGTTGTGTACATTCTGTCCCTAGGTATTAAACCATTAAGTCATGATTATTGCAGCTTGTCCGCGATCGCGACTGATGCGATCACACTAAGAATATTGTGATAGTGGGCATTTGACCAACTTGACTAGCTGTGATCGCAGCCCTCAGACCGCGATCGCGGTAGCTGAGCATTGTCAGGTACAGGGTTTTCAAGCTGTGAACTTTTCTTCTCTTTCTAGTTCCTTTTTAGCTCAAATCCACATCTTTCTTTCTCATCATCTGTATACCTATAAAATATGTATATTTGTGTATGCTAGTAACAAAGTTGTCTCATTTTTACCTTTAAATAATAGTAATGTGCACAAAGCTTGGACATAAATGAGTGGTAAATTCACCACTCATCAGTTACTCCAGTTAGTGGCATGCAACAATTGCTACATCCATTTACTTTTGAAAGTTTCCTTCTTGCATGATTTCAGGCCATCCAAAAGGGAGTTGATACAGAAGTTGATATAAAACTACTAGTTTATCGAGGAAATAAAGGAAAAATAAAGTGACGATTCATGAACCTTGCTGCCTTTTCTCTGGGATTGCCTTAACATAAACAAGCCCATATACAAATGCTATTATGGATGATTTACCTTCTAAAGTAAAGCTTATTATTCATAATTATAGCTCCCAAATGGGTAAAACTTTATCCTATGTCCCTCCTAGCCTTTGGAATAGGTACTCAATAGTTACATTAGTTGAGGTTGATATTCACGAACAAGATGATATTGGAGTTCTACTCTTATTGGGTATGTTTTAGGTGATAATCCCTTTGAGAATTCCATGGAAAACTATGTTTCTGTTATTTTGGGATTTTTTTCAAAACCCTAATTTCTTCACATGATGAGGGTTACTACCTATTTTTATTTAAAACTATTAAGGAATGGGATTTACTTATGCAAGTTGGACATTATACTTATCACAACAATCCTCTTATTTTGAATAACTGGGAAATTGACTTCGAATTTGATTTTGAATATCTTACTATTATCCCCTTATGGGTAAAGTTTAATAGTCTCCCAGAAGGATATTAGTCGGGTGAAGTATTTAGCAAGATGGAAAGTGCAATATCCCTCTCTATACTGATAAAGTTATAGTTGATTATGATATGATTTATTATGCTAGAATCCTTGTTTTTGTAGATTTATGCCAATCATTGTCTGACTAAATTAAGATTGATTTGCCTACTGGAATAATGATTTAACCTATTTATTATGGTTGAAAGCTATAGTACTATGTAGATTATCTAAAGTTTTGTTATTACAAAACTACTTATTGGGAAACTGAAGACAATAAGGATGGGGCTGCCATAGATGAATATAAACCAATACCACAGAGGAAAATGGTGAGAAATAGGAATGCCAACACTATTATACAGGTTTGGAAACATAAGAAAAGTGCGGTGCCACCTAAAAGCATAGAGAGTACTATGTCTCCACATGCTATAAACTAAAAAGTAACACCACGATCTACTGTAAAGGGGTTGCAGTCTCTTTGAATGCAGATAATGGGGTGCAATCAGATCCACAGAGGGGTGTATTGCATAACTATGGTGGTGGTAGGTTTAATCAGCCAAGTACCTCAGGGATTAAACCTATAAGTACCACTGAGTAATTCTAACGTCCTTGATTATTTACACCAGGAATATCTGAGGGATAAATCATCCCTCAGAGTAAAAGGTTCTAAAACTCTTTCTGGACAAACATAAAGTAGATACTATGGGTTGTGTAGAGGCTAGAGTAAAGGAAAGAAGTCTAACAACATAGAGAGTGGCAGTCTTACTACAATTATTTTGCAGCTTATAATGGTAAATTATAGTTTTTATGGAGAAGTCATGAGCAGATCCAAGTACTAGATATTCATGAGTAATATATTTATTTACAGGTTCAAGATGTGACAAAGCAATTTTTATCCTCCTAATATTGGTGCATGGCCTGAATGAAGCATAACATAAATAAGATTTATGGGATTCACTGAGGAAACTAGGAATCCAAATACAATATCCATGGTTGCTGAGTGGAGACTTTAATAATATCTTGTCAACTACAAAATAGATTGCGCAACCAGTGACCAAAGTTGAAGTACAGGGCTTCCACGACCTACTTTTTAGTCAGCAACTCACCACCTTGCAATCCACAGGGTGACACTTTACTTGGATAAACAAGCATGAGTTCTCTAGTAGGTTTGTAGTAAGATTGACTGGTCCATTTGAAATATTTCTTGGTTACAAACTTATGGGCATGTGCAGGCAGATTATCTGAATCCAGGTGTATCAAACCACTCACCTATACTAATACAATGTTACCAGAAGACTAATATACATCCAAGACCATTTAAATTTTTTTAAAGGTCATGGCTCATCCCTATTTTGGTAGAATACTTAGATACATAGGAGCAGAGCTAGGGATTTAAAGTTATGTATACAATATAGAGGAAGTTAAAGCTACTGAATGGTGAAATAAATAGGCTCAATGTATGTATGTATTCTTATGCTCAAAAACTTGATCAGTCTAGGCATGCATTGGAGATTATATTGGCCTTCCTCTGTACTCAATCCCTATCTCAATCACTGACTGACCAAGAAAAGGTGATCCTTGCTAACATTGATTAGTGGAGAAAAATTAAGGAATAAGATTTGAGGAAGAAATCAAGAGTAAGCTGGATTAGTAAAGGAAATGTAACTCAAAGTATATCCAGGATTACTGAAAGCTTAGATCCTATATAAAAGCTGTAATCTCCATATACACAGAGATAGGGGTAAAACTCACTGATCCTAACCAAATAGAAGATGAATTTGTTAGGTCTTTTAATAATCTCATGGGCCATTCCCTAAATTAGCTGCCTAGACTAAAATTTAAATTAATTAAAATGGGGCCCTTTTTATTGATAATCCATGGTTTCATGGAACTTTTAGCGCTTAAAATAAGGAACATATGTAGGGACTTGGGTATTCCTGTTAGATATGATGTGCTTTGTATTGATTTTGTAGAAAAATAGGGTTCGGAGAAAATACTGAGGAAACAATACTAGAAGTTGTTGATTGGGTAACCAAGAGTCAACCTACAACTCGTGGGTAGTACCTACGGATCAAAGTAGCTTTAGTAAGTTGAGATCTAAAGATGTATGCTGAATTTTATTCCTACAAGGCTACCTATGATTCATATGTGAAACCGATGACCCGTGGGTTGCAGATGTGAATCAAGATTCAAAAAAGTTGAAATATGCCCTGATTTTCACGACTTGAAAGCATGATTCATGGGTTGTACCTACTACATAACCCACGAATCGTGAGTTACTATCGACCTAAATTTTTTATACTATTTAGGATAGGTTTTATATTTTATCTATAAATACTTCTTGGATGGTTTATCATTAGTTTATGCACTCTACATACTTTATACATTATGTTGAGTTTTGAGATTTTATTGAACTTGGAGTTATTGTTCTTTGTTACTAGGGTTTATAACTGAATTGGAATTTTTGGCTTTCCATCATATTATTTGTAAGTTCAACACTATTTTCTCATCTATGGAATCTTCTTTTGATCACACAACCATGAGTATCTAAACCCCATAACTAGGGTTATGGGAACCCTAATGAATTTACAAAGTATAGTAAGTATGAATTCATTCTAGATTGGTGTCCTTGCATGTATTAGTATTTCCTTCAATTTGAATATTGTATTAATAGATGCACACGTTAGGAACTTGCCTATATTTGATACTTGCTTGAGAGAGAGTTATATATTAGTAAAAAGAGATAGCAACAGTAATTTATAGTTATCAATCTTCATCTAACTAACTTGACACTGAGAGGAAATAGTTAATCCAAGATCATAAAACAAGGGTTAGTAAGGCGACTCTCTGAGATCAAAAGAATATGAGTGAAATTCACCCAAACCAAGGTTTATAGATACGTAGGTGATACATAACTTGTTAGATTTTGTAGGAAATAAGTCAACATAGTTTGACAAGCACGAATAGTCTATAGAGTTATGAAGTCGAGAGGAACACAATCCTAGTGCTTATCTCGTATTGATCACAACCCTAATTACCCAATAATTATTACTACTTTCTTTGTTACAAAGCCCACCATTTTATTTATGCAAATTTTAATTACAACAACAATCCTTGATAGATTTTTGATCTATTCCTCATGGGATTGACCCTAACCTAGTTGGGCTCTATATTTGACCGATGACCACTTTTTACTTTTGTAGTGGTGTAATTTGGGTGAAATCTTTTATCTCATAGTTAGTTGTTGTATCTAATGTAAAAATTCCAACTTGAGGAAGTTTTTCTAGAAATAAAAGGCATGCCAAATGATAAATCTCCAAGAGTAGATAGATATCCAAATGAATTCTTCACAAAGAATTGGGAGATAATAGTCCATAAAGTCATTGCTGCTATAATTGACTTCTTATAAATAGGTACACTTATGCAAGTGTTAAATTGTACTTATATTACATGTGTTCCCAAAGTTCCTTAACCTACTACAGTGAAGGACTATAGTCCAATTTCTTGCTACACAACATTATATAAAATCATAGCCAAGGTGTTGACATAGAAATCTACAACAGTTATTGGGGGTTGGATTGGTAATTCTCAATCTGCTATTGTTAATGGTAGAAGTATTATTGATACTATACTTGTTAATGTTGAGCTATTCAAAGGTTATACTAGTAAGGGTCTTTCTCCTAGATGTGTACTCAAAGAACACATCAGGAAAACATATGACACTCTTTAATGGAGTTTCTTTAGAAAAGGATGTTAATGGGCCTAGGTTTTTAATTTAAGTTTATATATTGGATAATGAATTATGTTACTAGAGTCACATATTACTTGGTCATAAATGGAGGCTTATCAAAATAATTTCCAAGGAAAAAGGGTATTAGACAGTGTGACTCTATGTCATCCTACATCTTTGTTATTGATACAGAATATTTTCAAAGAGAGATGGCTTAGCTAGCAGAAAATGGTGATTTCAACTTCTATACTAGATGTAGAAAGTTGGGTATCACTCATACATTCTTTGTATATAACTTTCTTATATTCTACAAAACTGATCCTATATCTATCCAGTTGTTTAGGCTGTTTTCCAAATGTTTTCTTGTGCCTTAGGATTGCCAATACTAATAAAATTCCGATATACATGGCTAGTTTTAAGACTGTTTAGAGGTACTAAATACTGTAGAATCTTGCATATGTTGGGGGAGTTGTCTTTCAAATACCTGGGTGTCCCACTCTCTCCCAAACAGCTCATTCTAAGTCATGTTTACCTTAGTTTAGAAGATAATTTCTAGAATTACTTGTTGGTCTGCTAGAATACTATCTTATGCTGGGAGGGCTCAACTAATAAGAGTTACACTATTTAGAGTCCAATTATATTTGTCGCAAATATTTATTTTGCCTGAATAGATCATGAAGAAGATAGTGTAATGTGTAGATCCTTTTTATGGTCAGGTTCTACTGCTATTTCAAAAAAGGCTTTAGTATCTTGGGAGAAAGTGTGTAGACCTCAAGTTGTAGAGGCATTAAAATTCTCAATCTCATCTTATGGAAAAAGGCAGCTATACTACAAGAACTGTGGGTTTTATCACTAAAAAGGACTTATTAAGGTGGATTAAATGTTATTATAAGAAGAATAGGCCTATCATACCTCGACTCCTATTGAGTTGGATAGGCACCCAATGACATAAGTACTTGAGATAACCAACTTATAGCCTTACTCTACATGAGGTAACTATGATAATAAAGAAGCTTTGAAATATATATATATATATATATATATATATATATATATAGAGAGAGAGAGAGAGAGAGAGAGATGCCCAAAACATATATACATGACTAGGCCGTTGAGGTGACAACTGTTAAGGAACCAAGTATAACTAATCTTTATACATAAGTCTACAAAGTCTCTATAAGATTGACAAACTTTATTTATTTGGGGTAGGCCCTACCTATACTTTACTACTATATAATACCAAAGACTCGATAAAGCCTCAAATCAACTTGGAGCTTACTAACTGCAACTGCGTGACCTGCTATCCTACTGAGGAGGTTTACTAGATGGAGTAACCATACCTGTTGCATGAAATACAGTGTCCCCCCATGAGGGATGTTAGTATAAATGAATATATTAAGTATGCAAGGCATAAAGAGACAACAGGTAAGATAATAGCTTAAAGAAATCAGATTTCAATATATAATTGTATAGATAAGGATAAAGACCACCTTTGATTATATTTGTGGGGTTATGTACATTGCATCCTTTACTTTACTTTTTTTTGCTTTCCCTTATAAACTTTTAAGGTGTATAATATAAATGACTAGCTGATTAGTGGTAAAATAGAATGACCCAGGCTATGCATTTTAACACCCAAGTTACAGTACTCATATATACATAAATTGAGGTCAATCTATGCTAGGATTTCCTTTCACCCTAGGATACCACCCATAATATTAGGATCGATCGATAGAAAGTGTTCCTTCTAACCAAGGGATACAACCCAAGAATATATAGATTCACCTTAGGTTATTGTTTTTATCTTTAAGGTTGTTATTTTAGTAGTCATGATATTATTGAATTTAGACTTTTGACCAGTAGCAAAAGGACATAAATATACACTCGATGCAGTAACAATACAGCAGGAAACAACAATAATAGTATTATAATTCTTAGGACCTTAAATAACACAGTGGACCTTGTTTGATCATGAGAAGAACTCACAAAACATGCTATTGAGAGTACCTTTCTCATACTAGTACTTAGATAAGTAAATGTGCAAATCTAGTCACAAACACAGTTTGAGGTATATTTACACCTAAAGGAGCTGGAAAAAGGTTGTTATCCACTTCGGAGGTTGCATGCTGCCACTATGTATCATTTCAAAGGAACATCACTCAAGCATACTTTGTAACACAAGATTTACATTTATGAATTGAGTATAGGATCAAGAAGCCTTATATAGCTTGCTATACAACTCTAATAGCACCCTAAATTAACCTCCTTCCTTTTAGATTATCAATATACAATAGAGTTTATATTAAAACTAGTATTAGTAGCTAATCAAAACATTTGCACTGTTTAACCTAACAAAAATAGTAGTTGGACATTAAGATTATAATAGCTAATCAAGTTGTTCTTTCCTCCTCTTTCCTTTACTCATGTCAAAATACTATACAACCCTCCTATAAAGACCTTCCCCAACACTCCATAGGCTAAATATCACACATAACTTAATATAAAATATATGATGGGAAGTAAGCTCATGTAACACCTAACTAAGTGGTGTGCCACCACATCTTTCTTTTCTACTTCAATGCAACTTCACTCATCTATTAAATAACATTAGACACTACCTCCCAATAACAATACTTATAGAATATTCACTTAGTCCAAAAATCCTTCTGCATAATAGGAGAATATTCCAATCATCATCCCATGAGTTCTAGACAACATTATAAACACAATTCTCTACCCTAAACATGTATGTAGAAAGGGGAAAAATAGGCAATAGCCTTACCTTAGTTTTATGATAGTTTATTCTCTTTACTTGTATCTCTTCAAGATCTTGATTCATTCACATAAAAACCAAAGAAGAATAGTAAATCTCTTAACAACTAAGAAAAATAGGACTGCTAAACTTATAGAGGTTTATCATATGATTTAAACATAGAGAGAAGAATTCCCATAGTATACTTAAGAAATACTTATAAAATAAACTTTCCTTTAGCTTTGATTTAAAGGGAATATCATGAACCATAATAGTAATATTAGGTTTGTTGTTGAAGCTAAGAGAGAACAAAAGAAAACTCTAGAAATCCTGATTTTGCTTGCAAGTTAAAATAAGCCAAATGAGTTGATTTCAACCCTTTAAATAGTGCTACTATTGTATTTATTAGACATTTTAGGCCATAATTTCTCAAGAAGGTGATTCACCTACTTGAACAATTGACATGGGCCGTCATGGAATTGAACATTGAGACTTCACGACCTATTCAACTCCTTTTCTTTTACACATAGTTGGGTCAAAATTTCTAAATAGGTGATGGTGTACTAGGACCAATAAGGTGGTTAAAAAATTCTTAGTAGGTGATTCACATTCTTATTTCCTTAAGTTGGCCAATAAGTCAAAGTAGGTGATGCTTCTACTCGGTTATATCAAGATACTCAAATGGTCAAAGTGGGTGATGCACCTACTATCTTTTTTATTGCTTGGGATTAATTAATCGGGCCTTATTAGTTTTGGGTGTTGGTAATTACACTCTCTCCCAATTTTTTTAATTACTTTACTCTCTCTCCCTATTAATATACATAACATAGCCGACATATACATAGCATTTTGTGTATATGTGGGATTTTTGTAATATGTTTAGAGAGTTGGGATTTTTTTATAATATTGAAAACATAAGTTGTGTATTTATGTAATTTTTAGTATTTTTTATTATAATTTTCATTAGTTATTTTGGGCCTCAAATGAGTCAATAAATATAGGAATAATTTTGACCTATTAGCCATCACCCTTTTTACTAGATCCATTTACCTCAAGTAGGTGAATCACCTACTAGATTAGTTAAGTCAGGAAAGCATCTAAATATTTCATTCCATTACTATATTTTAATCCCTTTATTTTAAATTAAAACTTATAGATACTCGGACACTTTAAGATTTAGACTAAAACACCACATTACGATCCTAAGTTTAAATACTTATAATGACGTTAACTTGGACATCTCACATTGAAATGTACACAAAGGACATTCAAACCTATGTAAACCATCAATACCTACAAAAGAAAATATAGTCCATTACCTATACCACAAGGCTATATCAAGTTCCATATAAGTTGATCAAGTACATGCAAAATATGGGTTGTTATATCTACCTCTCTTAGAAACGTTCATTCTCAAATATTAACATAATTATCCAATCTATGTTTTATATTTTTTGTTACCAAATAACACTTATATATTTTTTCTTACTTTTTATTGCTCTAGTTCAGCATCTTGGACTTTCTTTTCGGATTGGAATAAATAAGGGTACTTGGATTCATCGCTTCCTTAAATTTCCATGTGATCTCTTCTACTTGCAGTTTCCTTCAAAGTACTTTTATAGAAGCTATATATTCTTCTTGATTTGTTGATCTAGAATAGAAGTTAGTATCTCCTTAGAGGTGAGATCTTCCATAACTTGTACATCTTTAGTTGGAGTCACATGAGATGGATCTCTTATGCACTTTCAAATAATTGAAACATAAAACACTGAATGAACTTTTAAGACCTCCTGGTGTAGCTCTAACTCATATGCAACTTGGACAAACCTTCAATAATCTTGTATAGTCCTATATAATATGGACTTAGTTTTCCTTTCTTACCAAATCTCATTACCTCTTTCATTGGTGAGACCTTCAAGAATACCTAATCTCTTATACAAAATCTAGTCCTCTTCTTCTACCATATGCATATGATATATGTCAGCGTTTTATGCTTTCTAATTATTGCGTATTATGTTAACTTTTTCCATAGCATGATGAATAAGATCTGGGCTAGATAAGGCAGTTTCACCCACTTCAAACCACCTAATTAGGATCTACACTTCCTCGTATATACAACTTCATAAGGTATAATTTTGATACTTAAATGATAACTATTGTTGAATGTAAATTCATTAAGTGACAAATGATTATTCCAATAACTTTTGAAGTCTAATACACAAGCTCGCAGCATATCCTCAAGTGTTTGGATTTTAATTTCGGTCTGACCATCTATTTGAGGATGAAAGATTATACTTAGACTCACTTGCATCCCCAAACTATTTACAATGACCTCCAAAATTTTTTATTAAATTGAGCTCCCCTATCCGATATAATAAAGATTGGGACTCCATGTAGTCAAACTAGTTCATTAATATACAACCTTTTGTACTCTTCCAATGTATAAGTAGTCTTGACTAGTGACAAATATGTTGATTTGGTGAGTCTATTAACTTTACCCATATGGAATCAAAATTACAAGAGGGGCAAGGTAATCTAGTGCAAAATCTATGTTGATCATGTCCCAATTCCCAATTGAGATTTCCATACACCGCATATAACCTCCTGAGTTTTGGTGCTCTACTTTAACTTTTTGGCAATTGGGACATTGATCCAAAAATTCTATAGTGTTCTTTTTAATGTATCCCCACCAATGCACTTCTTTCAAGTCATGATATATTTTGTTTGACCCTAGATGGTCAGAATATCTTGAATGGTGTGCTTCAGCAAAAATCCTTTGCCAAAATCCTCTTTCTTAGACCATTAATATTAGGTACACATAATGTATTTTGACACTAAAGTACTCATATTGTGTAAGATCAAATGCCATTGTCATAAATTGTTTACATTTTTTGTAAGCTGTAATATAATATGATCCTTATATTGCCTCTCTTTAGATTCTGCTACAAATAAAGATTTTGCCGCATTATGCACAATAACCCCTTTATCCAAAGATTTAGAAGGCAAACCTCCAAATTAGCTAGTTAGTGTAGATCTTTAGATATTCTTTTCCTCTTTATGGACTGCCCATAAGTGATTGCCATTGTTTTATGACTTAAGGCATCAACTACTATACTTATTTCCCTAAATGATACAAGATATCAATGTCATAGTCTTTTAATGGCTCCATCTATATTTGCTACCTCAGACTCAAGTCCTTTGGCTTGAAGATATATTATAAGATTTTTCTGTTAGTGTGTGTGTATATATATATATATATCAACATTAACCCTATACAAGTAGGGGCGCCATAACTTTAAAGCAAATACAATCGCTAATAGCTCAAGATCATATGTCAAATAATTCTTTTCATGTGGCCATAATGTCCTGAGTTATAGGCTATTACCTTAATAGGATACATCAATACACATCCTATACCTACTCCTAAAGCATCACAATACACTCATACCCCTATGTACCTCCTAAAAGTACCAATATTAGTGTGGAAGCTAACTTATTCTTCAACTCTTAGAAGATTCCTTCACAAACATTATTCTACTGAAACTTGGCTACTTTGTGAGTTGGGTTATTGTGCAGAAATGGAATAAAACCCTTTAATTAACCTACTATAATAACCATCCAATCCTAAGAATCTACTAACCTCCATAGGCATTATAGGTCTTGCCCAGTTCTTCACGGCTTCAATCTTTTAAGAATCAACCCTTGTTCCTTCAACAAATACAATATTCATAAAGAATGCCATTGATTGTAATCAAAACTCAGATTTAGAGAACATTACATATAATTAAAATCATAAATAATATATAATACCTGTCGTAAATGATTAGCATGGTCCTCTTTTGATTTTGTATACACTAGAATATTATCTATAAATCACAAACACATATAAGAATGTCTTAAACACTCTATTCATCAGATCCATGAAATCTATTAATGTATTTGTTAGTCCAAATGACATATCTAAAAATGCAAAATGACCATACCATATTAGAAAAGTTATTTTGGGTATATCCTTCTTCTTCACACTTAGTTGGTGATAACCTGATCTTAAGTTTATCTTTGAGAAACACTTGACACCTTGTAACTGATCAAACACATTATCAATTCTAGGGAGGGGATATTTATTCTTAATTGTCACCTTATTCAGTTGTCGATTGTCAATACACAATATCAATATGCCATATTTCATAAATAAAAATAACGCGGGTGATCCCTAAGGGGGCATACTAGGCCTTATGAAACACTTGTCTAACAAGTCTTTTAATTGCTCCTTCAATTCATGTAACCCAGTCAGGGGTATTTTATATGGAGGAATGGAGATAGGTTTCATACTTTGAATCACATCAATACCATACTCTATTTATTGTTTTGAAGGAAAACTTGGAAGTTATTCAGAAATACGTTAAGAAATTCTTTTACCACTGAATAGATTAAAGAGTTGGTGGTTTTTCATCTATATCTATCACTGTCACTAGATGAAATATGTACCCTTTGGCCATTATATTATTTTTCTTGGAATAAGAAATAAACTTACCTATTAGCGCCCCAATACTACCCCTCTATTCAAGTACTGCCATTTTCAGAAAATAGAAAAACACCCTCTTAGTTTGGTAGTCTACAGTAGAGTAGCATAACAAGAAGACATCTAATCCATACCCATTATAACATTAAAATCTGCCATTTATAGCTCAACAAGGCCATATAATGTATCACAATAACAAATATTTGCTATGCAATTATGATAAACTCTTCTAACTATAATAGAATCACTAATCAGTGTAGACACTTAATATAGCTTAACCAGTGATTCTGGTTTTATTTTGAACTTTATAGTAAATAATAAGGTGGCATAAGATATCATAGATCTTGAATTAATTAAAGTATATACATTATTTTTAAAGATGGACAATGTACCTATAACCATATCAGAAGAAGCCCCTAAATTTTGTCGCCATGCTAGAGCATATGTATGATTCTAGACTCCACTAGAACTAGCTATTTCTCTACACAATGACTTGTGGGCATCTGTTAAACCATACCTATAAAAGGCACTGATGATGATGATTCAATAGTTGATCTAATAAGTTATGCCATAATACCCATAACTCTTTTTAGGAAATCTCTCATATGTGTCCCAATGTATGACACCAATAACAAGTAACTATACCATGTTGACATGCACTTAAATGATTCCTCCCACATTGGTTACAAAGCTATCTAAGAGTTCTTGATTGTCTTGTACTTAGTTAATCTTGGTACCCCGATACTTGTGAGACTTGACCCTCACTTATTTGCCTAAATTGATTCCCCTAAATCCTTGGAACTAGTGTGGAGCACTTACTGAAGATTATAAATATGATGGCCTAGGTGGTCTATTAGAAAATAAAGTCCTAAACAAACTTTAAAATAGTAAGCACTACCCTAGAGATATATCACTCTTGGAATGCCCCCTTTCTTATTTTTGTGTCCGTTTTCATTGCCTTTGATCCTCTATTTTTTGTGCAAAAACCTGTATTATTGATATATAGATGTCTTTATTCGTAGATACAATAGTATAATATCTAACCAGATACGAACTCAATCTATCCACATATCAATGAACTCTATACTACATAGTAGCCACTATATTAGGAGTATACCTGTCCAAAGAAATAAATTGGAGTTTGTGCTCCCTCACACCCATATTTTTTTAGTGAAGGTTTAAGAAATAATTTTCATGGTCCTCCTGGATTTCAAATAGATAGTAATGACCAAGAAATACTTCCTTGAACTATTCCCAATTAGTTGAAGGTTCACATATACACCTAGCTTTTTTCCAAGCTTCATACCATAATATAATCATCCCTTTTAATCTTTGTGTTGCTAACTCAATTGCCTCTTTATCAAATATATGTATAACATTAATAGCCCTTTGTATTTTGTTAATAAATTCTTAAAGGTCTACATTAGGATCTAACCAGGTGAATGAGGGAGGGTTCAATTTAAGAAAATCATACATCTGTTCACTAGCTTCTCTATCTACCTCACCGGTACCTGTAGTTGGACCAACTTATCCTTGACCTTGTGCAATGACTATATGAGTCAAAATTGCACTGCATTCCTTAAATCTTGCTCAATAGAATCAACAAGTGATTCTGGGGCTACTACTCTCCTTCTAAGCTCTCCCAAAGATAAAGGAGTAGAAGAACCCTATGATGTAAACTCATCTTAAGCCTCAGTTTGATTAGCTTTTCTAGGTGGTGACATATTAGTCCTTCTTCCAGTAGCTACATCTACTTGCTTAATTTTTTCTCACTCCTTATAACCTTCATATTCACTATAATTAAAGAGCAAACAAATATTCAAGGTTTAATAAAATTCCCCCAACAACATTGGCTCTATCGCACGATTTAAAAAATACAGAAAAATGATCACTCCTAAATATCTCGTAGCCTCCTATTTATAGATGTGGTGCACAACACACCCATAAAAAAGACTATAAATAGACCTGAATTCGTACACACCTCTAGGACAACCTACTTTGATACCATTTTGTCATACTGTACTGCCCCAAAATTGGATCCCGAGACGTCACTTAAGGTCACAAGTGACCCCAAGTTAACCCTTCATCTGGCATAACCCAAAGCAACTGAATAAAATACATAAAATAGAAGGAATAATGCGAAAACAACCCATAACTTAGTCTAACTAACATGAAAGTAAATTTACACGATCACAATTCTGCTCATATATATACAAATATGAAACTGAATACACTAACTACTAGTGACTATCTATGAAGTATCTACTAGTATTGACCAAAGATATCTAGGTCATGACTCACAACTATCCCTACTCAATACGACTGTATACAGAAAATACAATACACCTCAAATTTGAACAACTCAACTCTCTGAATCAAAAGGACTAATCACCTGCCGATCGGGAGCTGCGACCCAGCTGAACATGATATGTGCACTATAGCTTGTACCTATATTTTGGGAAGAATGTAGCCCATGGAAATATGTGGGTTAGCACTTTGAAATGTACTGAGTATGTGGGGGTGCATGCAACAATATAAATAGTATAATCAATTTCATGAAAACATGCCTACGGACAATGATGACTAACTTGGCTTGAGTTATACCAAATCATACTTTTCGTAATTTCATAATAAACAATTCATATGATAAAATATCGTAATCGACGTGAATCATTATAAGTCATAAATTATGTTAAATCATCATAAATTATCATATCGTCAAAAATCATCATAGGTAATTATAAATCATCATAAATGACCATAAAACATCATAAACATCTCAACTCTTTGGCTCAAATCTCGGACTGACTCGGTAATTAAAGAAACTTAATCTTATGGATATAGGAGTTTCCTATAATCGACAACCCCACATGAGCTACATGGAATACCAACGTTTGAAACCCCCGTTGGTGGGAGCGTAATACTCTTTGCTAGGGAGCACGACTTTAAAACTTCAATAATCATAATCGGGCTCTCTGGCCAATAATATCATCATCAAATAAACCTACGGTGGAACATAGGTTTGGGGAAATACCAAATTTCCATCTCGATGCTAAGTACTACTCCCCTACAAGCTCAGAATGCATTAGGAAATCCACCACAACATCATAAGGGTCTATCATAAAGACTAAATCAAATCACTTTCTCATTTATCAAATCATATCAATTTGTGGATTCCTAACTCAACACATTTTAGCTCAAAATATTTTAATCTTCCTCAACATCAACAAGGTATCAATGCATTGAACCATAACCAACTCGACATTTGGACAAGGATATGAAGATTCAATATGTAATATTTTCAACAATTTAACTCATCAAAACCATCTTGAAAATACCAAGACTCATTGCAGCTTCGATATCAATATACCCAATAACTCAAATCGTCATAAGGAAGCTCAAAATTTGACACATGGCTCGAAAATACTTGGAAATACCAATATTTCATTCTTGAACTTAAAACGTGGATACATGTTCAAAATATATCAATTCTTGATCGAAACACCAGGAATTCCAATTATAAATCTCAGTTCATTGATAGAAAATAGTCAAATACTCATGTGATTCAAAACTTACAATTCAAATCTTTATAAGTTCATAATCTAATTATTTAGACATAATTCAACTTACAAAACCATATGAAACCATTAAATAATCATAATTGACAAACTCGAACAATTTAAGTATATACATAATCAAAATCTCATGGTAGGATATCTTGGAAATAAATTCATTTGTCAAACTCATAATAATCCATAATAAAAATTGAAGATACGGGCACAAGAACGGAAGAATTATTCTTGTTCATACCCCACATACCTTAAAATTAATGATTGGGATGAATTCTTGCCTTGGAAAACTATTTATTAAATTGATTGGTGCATCTCGAAGAGCTCGGAACGGGGACTTAATTTATTGGATTAATTTGGAATTTCCATGGTGGAATTGGAAGATCTAGGAAGGGGAATTTAGAGGTTTCGGGTTTCTTTCTTGGATTTATTTTTTGAAAATAACAGACTTTGATGCCCAAAATCAGTTTTTATACTTATTTCCACGAAATGGGGCAAGAGTGAAATGATTGGATTGCCCCTAAGGAAATTAAAAAATGGCTGAAAAATCCTGCATACCTTGGCCATGAAAAACTGAATAACTCCTCGTTTGGGTATTGGATTTTTGAGAAATTTACATCGTTGGAAAGCTAACTCAAAGATCTTTAATTTTTTATGTGGTAGGCCACCTAGTTCGTCATATATAAGGAGTTATGATAGACCGAAGTTGACCCAAATCAAATCTGTCCCTCAGTTACTGATTTGACATGCTGAAATAAATTGATCGTAACTTATTACTGTGATGTTGGAATGGGGTTAAACCAATTGAATTGGAAAGAAGACTCAAAGATATTTTGTTTGATATATAGCATATCTCCTAGTTATTTATATTCAGAAAATGATGATCGTTTGAAGTTGTCCCTAAAATGCTGAAAATTTCTGGAGCATGCTAATCGCATGGTGCCATTGTTTTGGGCACCCAAACGTGCCCTTATGATACTCCGAAAATTCCAAAACTTACTCGAAATGTATTAAGACCTTTCCCCATCGTAAAGCAACTTCAAAATCAAAAAACCGATGTCATAAAGGTCCTCAATTAAATACCCGAAGATCAGAGGTCTAAATGAGAAAGTTTTTACACTTAGCAAATATTTTTTTCTTTTTGAGTGCTAAGCTTCTCTTGGCAAGATAAAAAGGCTTTAACGACTCTACGCATTTGGGAGAGAAATATTTAATGGAAAAAACTCAGGGTATCACATCATATCCCCCTTGAAAACATTCATCCCCAAATGTCGCTCTTTAGGTTAGGAAGGCAAGGAAAATTGAGGATACACAACTAAAATAGCTTGATGAACAAGTTTATATTTTTCTAAGCTTTGGAGTACTTTACGACGCATAAGCTCATGATAATCACAACGACATAGTTGAGTCTATTACTAAAAGAGTTGGATGAAGAAAAAATTATTAACTTCAATTTAAATCCGCATTCACAAAGAAAGAGATGAAAGATCTAGGATATGAAAACTCGGGATATCACACATGCCTCAACTCCCATTGAGATGGACACGCACCCGACACCCTAAAAAATCAATAGAACTAACTTATAGCCTTACTCTCCATATGATAACTATGATAGTAATGAATATTTGACAAATATATAAGCTATAATTATGATAAAAGACCAACACACAGATAGGCCCAAAACATATATACATGACTTGGCCATTGAGGCCACAACTGTTAAGGTACTAAATATTACAAAACTTTGTGCATTAGTCTACACAGCCTCGATAATATTGACAAACTTGATCTAGGTTGGGATAGGCCCTGTCTTATCCTTAACTACTATACAATATCAAAATGTATACCATAGACTAGGTAAAGCACCGAAGTTTAATAAAACAATTGCCCTTGTTTGACTAAGAGAAGGACTCAGAAAGCTTGTTGTTGAAAATACACTTTTCTTACTAGTACTTAGAAGAGTAAACATGGAAATCTAGTTATGAACACATTTTGAGGTAATTTAACACCCCAAAGAGATGGAATAAAGTCATTAACCATATTGAAGGTTTTACGCTACCATTATGTATCATTGAAAAGGAAGAGAACTTAGCAATCTTACTTTATAAAGAAAGAGTTAGATTCATGCCAACGCATATGGGACTAAGAAGCTTCATGCCAACGATGATGGAACTAAGAAGCCCTATGTACCTTGTTGTATAACTCTGAAGGTTCCCTAAATTAACATCCTTCATTCCATATTATCAATCTACAAAGATTTTATGGTAAAACTAGTATTAGTAGCTAATTAACACATTTGGGTTTTTTTACCTTTACACAACTAGTGGTCGGGTATTAAGCCCGTAATTTAGTAAATCAAGGTGTTCTTTCCTCTCTCTTTCCTTTACTCTAACCAATGTACTATACAACCCACTTATAAAGTCCTTCCCACACTCCACAGGCTGGATAACACATGTAACTTAATATAAAATGTGTAATGAGTAGTAAGCTCATGTAACACCTAATTAAGTGGTGTGCTACCACATCCTCCTTTTATGCTTCAATACAACTGCATACAACTATTTTATAATATTAGCCACTACCTCCCAACTATAATATGTATAGAATAGTCCCTAATCAATCCTAAAATCCTTTAGTATAACAAGATAATATTCTAATCACTGCCCCATCATTTCTAAACAATACTAACACAATTATCCACCCAAAGCATATATATAAGAAGGGGAAGAATGGGCAGTAGCCTTACCTTAGTTTTGTGATAGTTTACTCTCTTAACTTGTATCTCTTCAAGATCTTAATTCCTTTACATACAAACTATCAGAGAAGATGAAAATCTCTTAATAGGTAATTCACTTACTTGGTTATTTAAGTTGGTCAATTTGTCAAAGAAGGTGATGCTCCTACTTAATTATATCGAGCTGCTCAAAAGGTCAAAGTAGGTAATGCACCTGCTTCCTTTATTCTTACTAGGGATTAATTACATTGGTCCTTGTTAGATTTGGGTGTTGAGATCTTTTTTTTAGTTAGTTTAGGGACTTAAATGAGTTCATTAATATAAGCCTATATCTGATTGATTAGCCATGGCTCCCTTAACTAGATCCATATAGCTCAAGTAGGAGACTCACCTACTTGCCTAATTAAGCCATGAAATAGTCTTAATATTTTATTCCATTTCTAAATCTTAATCCCTTTATTTTTATTTAAAACTTATGTAAACTCGGTCACTTTAATAATTAGACTCAAATACCACCTTACGATCCTAAGTTTAAATAGTTGCATCAATGTTAACTTAGATGTGTCACATTAAAATGTACGAAAAGTATCTTCAAACTTATGCACACCATCAATACTCATATAAAATAATATAGTTAATTATCTATACTACAAGGTTACATCACATTCCATATAAGTAGAATAAATACCAGGAAATTATGGGGTGTTACATCCTCCCCTCTAAGAAACATCCATCCTTGAATGTTAACATAACTAGCCAGCCTAAACAAGTTAAAGCCTAAGTTTAATCTTTCTGCTACCATATAACACTTATAAATTTCATATCTTCCTTAACTTCCCATGCCATCTTTTCTACTTGTTGGTCCCTTTAAAATACTTTTACAGAAGCTATTTTCTTATTTCTTAACTTTCTAACTTTTTGATCTAGAATATTAGTTGGTATCTCTTCATAAGTAATAAATTCCATAACTTGTATATATTTAGTAAGAGTAATATGAGATGGATCTCTTATGCATTTTCTAAACATGGAGACATGAAAAATAGGGTAGCTCTAACAAATATACAACTTTTCCAAACCTTCGAATAATCATATATGTCCCCATATAATGTGGACTTATTTTTTTCTTACCAAATCTTATTACTTTTTTTAGTGGTGACACCTTCAATAATACCCAATCTTCTATAGCAAACTCTAGCCCTTTTCTTCTAATATTTACATATGATTTATGCCAGCTTTGTGTAGTTTCTAGCCATTGTTGTATCATCTTAACTCTTTCCATATCTTGATGAATAAAATTTGGGCCAAATAACGAAGCTTCACCCACTTTAAACCACCCAATTGGTGATCTTTACTTTCCCCCATATAAAGCTTCATAAGGTGTTATTCTAAATAGTCAAATCCTAACAAAGACCCATAAGACTTTATTGATGAAATCTAAAAGGCATTGGTTGTTATGCATATATCTGGTAAGAATACAGTTACATTAGTAGCATATAGATTAAAGGGGCCAGATATATTATGGTATAAAGCTTGGAAAGAATCTAGAGGTGTAGGTGCACCTTCAGCTGATTGGGAAGAGTTCAACAGTATTTCTCGATCATTACCTTCCCTTTTAAATAGTTACATCAAAATTCACTTATTTCTGTCATATTAAAATGTAAGGGCAGTATCTTCATTTATTTAGACCATCAATACTCAAAAATAAATCTAGAAGATTACCTATACCATAAGGCTTTATCAAGTTCCATATAAGTAGAACAAGTACACATAAAATATAAGGTGTTACATTCCCTTAAAAATAACACCTATGCCCAAGTATGCTACTTCGGTGATTAGGAAAATAGTGCAAACTAAAAACCTTTTAACGTAGAACAATATTTGTCAAGATGACCTAATGCTATGATGGCCTGCAAAATAAAGGTAAACTAGAATTCTACAAGGACTACTTTCTTCTCTTCCTTATATATCCCAAGGTCTCCTAAAAAAGTATAGTATTGAACCCGTGACTATATCTTATATATAAATTCATCTTGTGGTTGGATGTCCAAAATAGACAAACCACTTGAATAGATTGTTTAAAGATGGAGATTGTGGTCTCTATTTATTGCATTTTTTGTGCAACAACCAAAGAAATATTTGATCTTCTATTCTTTGAGTGTTGATTATAAAAGATATTTGGAATAAAATTATTGTATGGCTTAGATTTCTTCAAAAGGTTGGTACTTGGAAAAATGAATTGCAATGGGCCTACCAAATGTATAACAAGAAATAGGTCATCTGCTTTATTGTTTTTCTATGATAATTTATATCATATGGAGAAAGAGAAAGAACTTGAGATCCAACCATTATCAAGTGGATACCAATAAATTATGTCGAGAGATTATTATGAATGTTCATATTTGAGGGGATAAAATTGTATTATAGAGGACTTCTCTATTATACTTAAGCTCCATCTTATAAGTGCACCTTTGTCTAGATATCTCTTCTATTTTTTCTTATTGTTTTCAGTGTTCCTCATTTTTGTCTTTCTATTCTTTTGTACATAACAACATATTGCTATTCAGATAGCAGTGGATTTACCCTACTATTTTTGTGGAAGTTTATCTGCTTCTAATTTTAAGAGAAAATAAAGAGAAATAATGCATAGATAAGAGAGTTACCCTTATAAAATATGGATTTAAACTTCAATTGTCTTTTAAAGATAAATAAAGCTCAAACCCTAGAAAAAATTTGACACTTAGGGTATTTGAAAGCATGTAATGTAAGATACTCAAAAAATCATAGGAGCAACTATTTATAGTACAAGGAAACTTGAATTCAAAATAAATTTCAAAACTAGCCCGTTAAAAGTTAATGATGAGACAAATGACTCATAAACTAGTTGGCAACTTATCAATTGTGGATGTCACTTGAATTCTTCTTGAGGTTGACAAACTGGATGAAATCTTTTCATCTAATTTACATCTCATCACCTGAGGTAGCCACTTGATTTTTTTTTAGTTTGGTTATTATTTAAGTTTGAAGAGTTAGGTGGAAGTTTGTCAACCAATTGACAGCTCGTCAGTTAGCCTTTTTAGCTTAGTTTCATCTATTTTGTCATTTATCATTTATACTACTAATATATATATAATAAGATTAAAATCAACAAAAATTTCTTAAGAATTTATAATTATTTCTAGTCAAAAGCCTCAAATATGCCATCAAAATACTGACACATCACTGAGTATTATATAGGCATGTCCTTCTTACCCTATGGAAGGACATCATGTGATTGTTCACATAACTAATAAGATTAAAACATCCTAGATTTTAGCCTTTGAAAATTTACTAATCTTTGAACTACTACACTGGTTTCAAGTGGACCCTCTTAGTCGTAGGGTGACCTGACAAGTCATTGGAATAAGTCGTAACCAAACCAATAAGTTTGTGGCTTGATTTTTCTTTTTGTATGAGTGTATCACTAAGATTCGTAATGAGATGTCACGAGTCTTTAGGTGTAATCGCAGGGTGTCCAATATATGTCTTAATTTACATTTTGGGTTGACTAGTCCCTTTATGATTAGTCCTATTGAGTCGTAAATACAATAGTGTAGGGTGCCTTTGTGGTACTTCCATTTTTACGACTTGTGGTGACGAGTCGTAAAGAGTGGTTACGAGTAAAGGGGTTATGTGATAATCAAAGGCAACACTTTTCAACTTTTAAGTCAAGGGCATTCTAGACATTTTCCCTATTAACCAAATAAGAACCCACGACTTATAAACTCTTTAAGGGTGTTATTATATCTTAGAAATATCTAACTAGCTCCTCAAATACTCCCAAATCTTTAAGGTCAAGAACTTAGGGTTTGCAAAAGGTTAATCAATTCAGGCTCTCAAGGATGATTTCTCTCCATACATCTTAATATTACATGCATATTACTCTTCCCTCATTGTTAATTTTGTAAAGGCATGTGATTTACAGTATTGTTCATGCGTTTATTATTGTAGTTTTGAAACAAAGGTTGGGGCTTTATAATGGTTTTGAATTAAACAAAGTTTCTCATGATTTATTTGTGATTCCTATACTTTAAATATGGTTTTGAGCTTATGGGTGCATGGGTATGGTAAATGAACTAGGGAATTTGATTTTCCCAAACTTATGGCTTTTGAAGTTGTTATAATCCTAAGCCCATAATGTGAAATTGGTTTTAGTTATGAGAACTGTTGGGAGTTATAAAATTGAACGAGTGAACTATTGCATGATGTAAAAAGGTATTTGAAATACAACGGTATGATTTAATAAACAAAGGGAGTTAGTGTACCGCAATGTGTATTAGTGAGCAAAGAGAGTTATTCTTCTTAAGTTAATGGAAATTGTTTTGGCATGGTGTGTTACCTTTCAAGTGTAGTTGGTATGACGATGCCATCATTGTATGCCTTAATGTAGAATATGGTTAATTGAATGGGAATGTGTGATACTTGTTTTAATTGGTCCATAATAAGAATTGTGTAGTTGATTCATGAAGGTGGAGGTTTGATTGACCGATACTAGAAACTACATTTGTCGATGCGGGGTCAAAAAGATCAAGGAAGTTCAAGTCCCTCTTATTATTATTTCATAATTATGGAGGTTTCAGTCCCCCATAAATCGTTATATGATCGGGTGCTTAAGTCACCTTGTTATATATTGGAGGTTTTGAGTCCTCCATGTGTATATATATATGTTGGAGGTTTTGAGTCCCCCATGTGTATATATATGAAATTATTCTTTGGATCTAGAAGTTACATGCACTGGGTCCCAACCTAGGGGCGAAAGCTGGGCCCATATAGCTTGTGAGTATTTTTACATAATGGTTGAGCTACACAATCTAGGCTAAGTCTTTGAAAAGCATGTTAAGCCTTATACCTTATCTCGACAGATAATATATATATATATATATGTTTATGAACTTGATTATGTGCATTGGTTTTGAAAGATTTTAAATTATTGATCATATTATTATATTATCTTTATCCTCAAGTTTCATTCTATAGTTCACCCTGCTACCGATCTTCGGGTGTTGTACCCCCACACGGTGTAGGAATTAGTCATACTTTTTCTCCTCCTACTCAGTAACTTGGATTTGAGATCAGCTAGTGAGTCAGATTAATGTGGTAAGCTTTAATTCTTTGAAAGACACCATTTCATGATTATGGTTTCCTTTACATTTTGACTATTCCTTTAGAATTGATCTTTTTCTATTGTTGGGGGCATGTCCTGACACTTTGTTGATATTTCATTTTGGATCATAGTTTAGAAGGCTTTGTTTTCACTACTTTCGCTAATGGGCAAAGTCGGTCGATCGTGTGACCATCATCGGTGGTTGCTAGTAGACATATATTTAAACTTTCTTAGGCTATTGTACACTATCTTGTTATATGCTCAAAATTCAGCTGATCTTAGGGTGTGGTGCATTTGGTTGTGTTAGGTATACGGTGATCTCTGATCCACGTGGGACTTGAGATACCTATCATGGCCAGGCCCTGGTTCAGGTTACAAAAAAAGTGGTATTAGAGTGTAGGTTTTGTTTCATTGAGTGTCCAACAAAGTTGTGTCGAGTAGAGTATCATTTATGGGTGTGTATCTTGCCATACTTATAAGGAAGAAACTATGAGACATTTAGGAATGTTTCCCTTTCTTATTGTTCTAATTCAAGCTATAGAGTCTAAGGTCTTAAATCTCTATCATTTCCATTTGTTTTTTTTTTAGATCTTGCCTCCCAGATGATCTGAAGCTCATGGAAATTCCTCTATCCCACTTGATGACAATGTTGATAGGACACGTCTTGCTTATTTGGTATAGACCAGGTCTAGGGGTCCAGTTCCTGATTATCCTCATAGAGTTCCACTGTCCCCTCTAGTCCTCCTCGAGCTCCCCTAGTTGATGTATTGAATATGGAATTTTGTGAGTCTATTCTTATGTTTGATCAATTGGTAGCTTTTTAGTTTGAGCATGTAGCTTTTATTACTCTATCTTTTAAGGACACAAGGGTTGGCCAGTTTATGAGGTTGAGTTCTCCTGTGTTCACCAATGTTAAGGTTGAGAAGGATCCTTAAGGTTATATCAATGAGACAGAGAAAATCTTTTAGGTTATGCATGTTACTAATGTGGAAGATGTAGAACTCACAGCCTATCAGTTGAAGTATGTAGCATACTAATGGTATGAGGAATGAGAATAGTCTAGGGGAGATGATGCCAAATTCGTGTTGCGAGATGAATTTATAGTGCTTTTTGGACTTTATTTCCTTAGTGATAAGTGATATAAAATCATAAAAGTTTATTAATCTAAATCAAGGCAGGATGACAGCTAAGGAGTATGCCTTGAAATTCCATCAGTTGTCCCGATATGCTCCTGAGTTAGTGTCTAGCATGAGGGCTAGAATTGGGAAATTTTCTTCTGGTTGTCCTATGATTTGATTCTAGAGAGTAAGGTTGCCTTATTGAACAAGGATATGGACATCTCCATATTGGTTGTGTATATGCAACAGGTTGAAGAAGAGAAGAAAAAGCAAGCAACAATAGGGGAATGACAAAATAAGAAGTTTAGATTTTTCAATCAGGGTGGAGGTCAATAGCAAAGTGGTAGAGATGATAGAAAGTGGTCTAATAAAAAGTGAGGGAGTTTTAATTCTTACTCTACGTCTAAAACTTATTATCCAAAGTTTTTGGGTGATTGTCATTCTCAGCATAATAGTAGGTTTAGGGCATAAAGATCTAAATCTCAGGCTGATGAGGCTCAGTCCACTCCATCTAATCCTTCTTGTAGATTCTGCATGTAGGTGCACTCTGGGTTTTATAAAGAAAATAGGAACAAGTGTTTTAAATGTGGTCAGATTGGTCACTTGTAGTGGGATTGTCCTTCTAAGGTTTTTTCAGGGGAAAATAAAATTCCTATTGCGACTTTATCAACTCTTGCACCAAAGGGTGTCACTTCTTCTTATAGTACCAGTACTGGACAAAATCATTTGTATGCCCTTGCTACTTGCCAGGACTCGGAGGCATCCCAAATGTCGTCACTAGTATGTTACATCTCTTTTCTCATGCTGTGTATTTCTTGCTTGATCTATAGTCTACTCTTTCTTATATGATATGTGGTTATACATCTTAGTTTTGATCTCAAGTTTATCCCAGATGCTTTTATAAATTTTAACCCAGTAGGTGACTCTTTGGTTGCTAGAAGAGTCTATAGGGGTTTATCTGTTGGTGGTAGAGAAACTCTGCTAGATCTGATAGAGTTAGATATGGTTCATTTTAGATTGTCGAGCCCCTAGTTTTATGCTTAAATTCCCTAATGAGCTAGTCATTGAGTAGTAAGGGGTTTCTCTAGTGCCTAAGGAAAGATTCATATCATAACTTAGAGCCTAAAAGTTAATTTTCAAGGGATGTCTTTATCTTTTGGTCTAGTTAAGTATTCTAACTCGGAGGGTCCTTCATTTACATCCATTTCTATGGTTAATAAATTCCATGAGGTTTTTTAACGATATTATGGTGTTCCTCTTGATAGGGAGATTAATTTTGGGATTGACCTTGTTCTAGACACTCGACCTATCTCTATTCCTCTCTGTAGAATAGCCCCAGCTTAGTTGAAGAAGATTAAAGAGCAGTTGAAAGACCTCCTTGTTTAAGGTTTTATCCATCCTAGTGTGCTATTGTGGGATGCTTTTATTTTGTTTACATGTAAGAAAGGTAGTTCCCTTTGAATGTGCATCGATTATCATCAGTTGAATAAGGCTCTGATGAAGAATAAGTATCTTCTTCCCCAGATTGATGATTTGTTTGACCAATGCAATATGCTAGATGTTTCTTTAAGATTGATCTCAGGTCAAGTTATCATCAACTAAAGATTAGGGAGGTAGATATCCCTAAGACTATCTTTCGAACTCAGTATGGTCTTTATGAATTCTTAGTCATGTCTTTTGGTATGACTAATGCCCTGGCGACATTCATGGACTAAATGAATAGGGTCTTTTATCAGTTTCTAGATATTTTATTATCATGTTTATAGATGATATTCTGATGTATTCCAAGAGTGAGTCATATCATTCCAATCACCTTCGTATCATGTTGAAAACCTTGAATGATTAGCATTTGTATGCTAAGTTTTCAAAGTTCAAATTTTGGTTAAAGGTTATTACTTTTTTTTGGGTCTTGTCATTTCTTGAGAAGGGACCATGGTGGATCCATAGAAAGTTGTACTGGTTAAGAAGTGGCCTAGCCCTATGACTCCAATCAATATTCATAGCTTCTTGGGTGTGTCAGATACTATAGGATATTTGTGAAGATTTTCTCTACTATAGCTGCCCCGTTGAGTAAGTTGCCCAGAAGAAGGTTAAGTTCTTGCGGTCTGATGCTTATGAGGGTAGATTTGAGAAGCTGAAAGATAAATTAACTCTAGCTCCTATTTTGACTCTGCTCGAGGGTACTAATGGTTTTTTTGTCTATTATGATGCATCCTGTGTGGGACTTGGTTATATGTTAATACAGCATGGCAGGGTGGTAGCCTATGCTTCTAGGCAGTTGAAAGTTCATAAGAAGAATTATCCAACTAATGACTTGGAGTTACTGGTTGTGGTATTCGCATTGAAGATTTGGTGTCACTATTTGTATGGAGTCCATGTAGATATATTTTCTGATCATATGAATCTATAATATGTGCTCACCCAGAAGGAGTTGAATCTTAGGTAGAGGAGGTGGTTTGAGTTGCTGAAAGACTATGACATGAGACTCTACTATCATCCAGGTAAAGCTAATATGGTTGTTGATGCTCTTAGCATATTATCCATGGGGAGTATAGCTCATGTGTATGCGTATAATCGGGACCCAAAAAAAGATATTCACCATTTAGCTAACCTTAGAGTTTGTCTCTTTGACTCTTAGGATGGTGGTACGTTTGTGAAAGAGGTGGCGAAGCAATCCCTTGTTCCTGAAATAAAGAAGAAGCAAGTATTAGATCCTATGTTAATGAAGATTAAAGGATATGTGGGTTGGAAAAATGTTAAAGCTTTTAAGATTGGTGGTGATGATATCTTGAGGTACCAAGGCAGATTAGGTGTTCACGATGCAGATAGGTTGAGATAGAGGACCTTGATTGAGGCTCATGATTCGTATTATGTTATTCATCCTGGTTTAACAAAGATGTATCATGATCTTAAGAAGATTTATTGGTGGAACAATATGAAGTGAGATGTGTCCAGTTTTATGGCTAAATGCATGGTGTTTCAACAAGTGATGGTTGAGAACTTGAGGCTCGGTGGGTAGACTCAAGAGATCGTACTATCGGTGTGGAAATAGGAGATAATTAATATGAATTTCATCACCGGTCTTGATCGAACTCGAAATTAGTTTGATTCAATTTTTGTCATCGTGGATAGGATGACTAAGTCTGCTAACTTCTTGCCAATGAGGACTAATTATTCGGCAGAGGATTCTGCGATGTTTTCCTCCAAGAGATTGTAAAGTTGCATGGGGCACTTGTTTCTATCGTGCCATGTCGTGGTACTCAGTTCTCATCACACTTTTCCCATTCATTTTAGAGACATTTGGGAACTAAGGTAAGACTTAGTACTACTTTCCACCTACAGTCAGATAGTCAAGCAAAAAGGATTATTCAGACACTAGAAGACATGCTTCGAGCTAGCATGATTTACTATGGTGGTAGTTGGGTTGATTATTTGCCTCTTATAGAGTTTGAGTATAATAATAGCTACCACTCTAGTTTTAGGATGGCTCTATTTGAGGCATTGTATGGTAGGATATATAGGTCTCATATTGGATGGTTAGAGATTGGTGAAGTAGAAATATTTGGCCCAGATTTGGTTCACCAAGTGTTGAAGAAAGTGAAGGTGATTCGAGATTGACTTAAAGCTTCCCAAAGTCTCTAAAAGTCCTACGCAGATGTGGGACATAGGGAGTTAGAGTTTGAGGTTGTCTATTGGGTGTTCTTAAAGGTATCTCCCATGAAAGGAGTCATGCGGTTTGGGAAGAAGAAAAATCTCATAACCCGATATGTTGGACCATGGTCTTGAAGAGGGTTGGTAATGCTGCGTGTGAGTTAGAGTTGCCTCCTAGTTTGAGCTTTATTCATCTAATGTTTCATATTTTGATGTTTCGAATGTGCGTGGCTGATTCTTCAATGGTTATTTCTTTGGAGGAAGTAGATATTTTGAATTCCTTATCGTATGAGAAAGTGCTAGTTAAAATTTTAGATCGACACGTTTATCAACTATGGATGAAGGACGAGCTTCAGTAAAGATTTTATGGAGGAACCACAAGGTTGAAGAGAGTACTTGGGAAGTAAAAAAGGACATAAAGTCCAAGTATCCATTCATGTTTTCCACTCTGGATAATCGTTCATAAGGTATGTGTTATTCTTAACATCTTTGTTTTCTGAATTTGTTAGAGGTAAGAGTGAGGGAATATAGAGTCAAATCGTGCTATAAATTGCCTTGTCCCATCATTCAAGGACGAATAATCCAAGTGGGGAAGAATTGAAAAACCTTGAATTTTGTCCCTTGATTATTTCCTGAGCTTTGATCTCACTTCCCTGGTTATGAATGAACCCCCTAAGTTGTAAGGTGACCTGTTGAGTCCTTGGGATGAGTCGTAACTAAACTAGTAAGATTGTGGCTTGATTCTACTCTGAGTACGAGTGGCACACTAACAACTGTAATGAAATTTTATGAGTCGTTAAGTGTTATCGTAGGGTGTTCAATGTATATCCCAATTAATATTTTGTGTTGACTATGACTGAATCCTATGAGTCATAGGGTCCCAATATGATTGGGACATTGAGTAATAAGGATAATAGCATAGGGTGTCATGGTGGTACTTCCTTGGTTACAACTCGTGGAGGCGAGTTGTAAGGAGTGGTTATGAGTCAAGGGGTTGACTCATAATCAAAGGTGACACTTTTTCAGCTTTTAAGTTAAGGGCATTCTAGACATTTTCCTTCTTAACCAATAGAACCTCACGACTTATAACCTCTTTTAGGGTGTCATTATCTCTCAAAATCATCTAAGTAACAGGTCAAATACTCTTAAATCTTTAAGGTCAAAAACACTTGGGTTTTCAAAAGATTGATCAATTAAGTCTCTCAAGGGTGATTTCTTCCCATATATCTTACTATTACAGGCATGGTACTCTTCTCTCATTGTTAATTTTATAATAGCATAGGATTTGAGTATAGTTCATGAGATTATTATGGTGGTTTTGAAACAAAGATTGGGGGATTTTGGATATTTATGAATTAAACAAAGTTTCTGATTATTTATTTGTGATTTACGTGCTTTAAATATGGTTTTGAACTTGTGGGTGCATGGGTATGGTGAATGAACTAGAGCATTGTGATTTTCCCAAACTTGTGGCTTTTGAAGTGGTTATAACCCCTACCTCATAATATGAAATTGGTTATAGTTATGAGAACTGTGGGAATTGTAAAATTGAACTCGTCTTAAACTATTGCATGATATAAAAAGATATTTTAAATACAATGGTATGATTAAATCAACAAAAGAGAGTCGGTGTTCCCTAATGTGTATTAATAGGATTTGTTCTCCCTAAGTTAATTAAAATTATTTTGGCATGATGTGTTACCTAGCACGTATAGTTGGTATGACAATGCCAACATTATATGCATTAATGTGGAATATGGTTAAATGAATAAAAATGTGTGATTCGTGTTTTAATTCATCTATAATTAGGGTTGTGTAGCTAAGTTGTGAAGGTGGAGCTCCGAGTGACCACTACTGAAAACCGCATTTTTCGATGCGGGGGTCAAAGTGACCAGGGAGGTTTAACTCCCCCTTGTTATCATTTCATGATTAGGGAGGTTCGGATCCCTTGTAAATTATTGTATGATCGGGTGCTTAAGTTACCTTTTTAAATACTAGAGGGTTTAAGTCCCCTATGTACATATATATAAGATTATTCTCCGATTCGTGTAGCTACATGCATTGGGGGCCTGACCAGGGGGTGAGTTGGGGCCCATATAGCCCATCGCTACTATTATATAACTGTTGAGCTATGCAATCCAAGCTAAGGTTTTGAATAACATGTTAATTCTCATTCCCTATCCCAACATGTGATATATATGTGTGTATGCATGTGTGTGTTTATACATTTGATTATGTGCATTGGTTGTGAGTGATTTTATATTGTTGATCATATCATTATGTTATCCTTATCCCCAAGTTTCATGATAGGGTTCACCCTGATAATCGTCTTTGAATGTTATATCCCTGCATGATGTAGGAATTGGTTATACTTCTACTCCTCCTACCCAGTTACATAGATTCGGGATCAACTAGAGAGTCAAATTGAAGTAGTGAGCTTTCATTCTTTGAAAGACCCCATTTTGTGAGTATGGTTTCCTTTACATTTTGACTATTCCTTTGGGTTTGGTTTCTGGCTATTATTGGGGGAATGTCTTGACACTTTATTGATGTTCTATTTTTTATCATAGTTCAAAAGGCTTTTTTTGGACTATTGTGGCTAATAGGCAGTGTTGGTCGGTCATATGGCCAGTCGTCGGTGGTTGGTTATGGACATGCATTTAAAATTTCTTAGGCTATTTTATGATATCTTGTTATATGCTCGAAATTCAGATAACCTTAGGGTGTGGTGTGTTTGGTTATGTTAGGTACGATGGCGATCTCTGGTCCTCGTGAGACTTAAGATACCCATCACGGCCAGGCCTTAGTTTGAGTTGTAAAAACTATACTTCAATATAGGTATTATTCTCCCACCATCCACATAGATGCCCAAGATTTTTCTGAAGCATGTGATCAATGCTAATGGCACGGCCAACAATAGGGGCTAATCTCCTAAAATTAGGAAATGTCTATATCTAAAATGGTAGAAGTAGAGTTATTTGATGTGTGTGGCATCAATTTTATGTGTCTATTTGAGATTTCTTGTGGTCATAGGTGTATATCTTTGTTGTAGTTGATTATGTATCTAAATGGATAAAAGTTGTAGTTTTAGCTAACAATGAAGGTAAAAGTGGTATCGTGTTCTTGAAAAGGAACATTTTCTCTTTTTTTTGGTACTCTTCGCACGATCATTTGTGATGGGAGGTCACACTTTTGTAACAAAGTGTTCCATACAATGCTAGATAGGTATAGATTGAAATACATCAGGTAACTACTCCCCATCATCCGTACGTTAGCGGATAAGTAGAGGTATCAAATTGAGAACTCAAGATGATATTGGCAAAGTCTGTGAATGCTAACTGTAGTGATTTTTCTCAAAAACTTGATGACACACTATGGCTTATTTCAAGGTTTTAAAAATTCTGATAGGTATGTCTCCTTACCAACATGTCTTTTGGAAAAGCTTGTCACTTTTTGGCAGAGCTTGCGCACAAGGCCCATTTGGCTCACAAAAAGCGCAATTTGATTTGGAGTGAGGCTGCAAATTTGAGGTTGGAGCAACTAAATAAGCTGGATGAATTTTGGCAACGAGATAATGAGAAGGTTGATCTCTACAAAGAGAAAAAATTATAACATGATAGCAGAATTGAAAAGAGATATTTCAAAATCGGGGACTTGGTATTGTTGTTCAATTCAAGATTCAATTTGCTTTCATACAGGATAAAATCAAAATTGTCCAGACCATTCAAAGTCACCTCAAGTGTTCCCGTCGAGAGTAGTGGAGTTTGAAAACAAAGATGAAATAGTGTTTATGGTAAGTGGTCAATGGGTAAAACAATCTGTTCGAGTATCGAAAGAGGTAAAGGTATTATCTTTGTTGTATCTTGATGAAGTCGAATTAGTCAAGATAACCAAGTCATGCTGCGATGTTAACTCAGGTGTAATGGGAGGCAACCCATATCTTATTGTTACAAATTGTCCCTTAGATTATATTTTATTCTTGAGTATGATTAATTTGTATTTTTAAGTGTACAGGAAAAGAAAGAAAAGGTGAAGGAATAAAGGATCACATTTTGGGTGAGATTGACAATTTCCTTGAGTAAAAGTCTAGGCTATGATGAACTATCGACATGGGTCATCAAAAAGGCAAGCAAATGGGTGATTCTGGTTAATGGTTGACGGCTCACTTGGTGAACCATCAAAATACTAATTATTCGTCACCCTGAGCTATCACAAGAAACAAAGAAATATGATAATTTGGTAGATTTTGACATTTTATTTGGTAATTAGTCACATGTATGACAAACTGTCACAACCTAACGTCATGACTCATCTGAGGAACAACTAATTTAAGTATGATGACTCACTTAACAAACCATCATGAACTTAACGGATCATCACAGATTGGCATCATAGGTAAGTACACATTATTTTATTTTTTGTTTAAACCAACCCAACTCAAACCATAATACCTAACCCAGATCCAAACCCTGTTACAATTAAACCCAAGATATTTAAAAGGGCCAATTCAATTTGATAGGTTTCTCTTCTAAGTTTCCTCCTCTTTAGCTTTGGTTACCAATACACAAAAACGTTACCAAATACCCATATTCTTAAACTATTAATTTCATCATCCTCTCTACATCACTACCTAAACCATTTTGTTTGACACTTCAACCTTCAAAAATACTCGACCCTCCATACCTTTACCATACTCTACTGCCGGTGATCATTACGAGAGTCATTAGAAGTTTTTCTTTCTCTTCATTACTTGTAACAAAGGTATGACCATGCTTATTTAAGTTTCTATTTATATTGATATTTGTTAATATTTCTTTAATTGGATGAACTGGAGATAAGACAACCTTAGATATTTATTATTTAAATTCAAAATAGGTTGTGTTGTTCTCAAAATTTAATTTGTAGGGAAACCCAATGGGTGAATGTTGAGTAACCCAAAGCACAAAAATAACCATGTTTTAGTTAGATGTGTTAAAGCTAAGGCAAATTCAAAAGAATATTCAAGAAAGGGGGTTGCAAGACAACTGTTTGAAAAATGTCTCAATGAGAGAAATCTTGAATAGCCAGCACTAATGGCTCAAGTTATACAACATCACAAGTCTGACAAAACCTCAAATGTGAACCATCACAATAAAAAAAAAATAACCTTTGTAATTTGTCTCAGCATGACGGTTCCTCTAAAGATCTGGTATGCTTATGATAAATTATTGATAATGATAAACTCAGATGTCAATTTAAGTGCAAGGCGATCATTGTCAACAGAATGCCCAAATTTGAGTTGGGTTCAAATCTACAAGGAACAATGGGAATGGTAATCGAGTAAGTTTGCAATGAAATTTACGTACTAATTCAAATATAAGATACAAAAAGTTGGGGATTTTTAATGTTTTCAAAAGTATAGACAAACTTGAGGCTAAGAATAATAAGAGTGTAATAACTTAGGAACGGATCTTGGGGTTATGCCATTCTAGGTGTGAACTCATGCACGTGTATTTAAGGATTTATGCAAATTTATCTATAGTTATGGGTAGGCTAGATTTAGAGGTATCAGTGTCAATCTTTCAATAAAACACTAAATTTCATTCGTGGGTTCTTTAAAACATCTCACAAATGTGGCCAAACAACTAAGCCTATACCTCAAGAAATACCCTTATTTCTAAATTGGTACTATCAAATGAGTAAACTCAAACAACACCCTTATTCCTAAGATGATGTTCTCCCACAAGCTAACCCAAGATATTGTTTGTAAATACCACTCACCCAATACCTCTCTTTCAAGGATGGTAAGGGATCCTAATTGGGGTTTTCACCCACAATTTCTAATTCAAACATTGAGTGTAAGCAAAACCCATAACAAATAACTAATTAGGAGGATAAATTAGAACTACCCATACACTGATAATACACTATTAAAACATAACCCCGAGAGGAAGAACTAGCTACTCTTAAATATAATATGCAAAAATATACCAAAATATCCATCAAATTGATTCATGAAGGATAAAAAGAATGTCAAACCACACTTTAAATTTTAATAAATAGCAATGGAATTTGCCAATTCTTTATTTCGGAGTTACTAACAAGGGTATGTGGCTACAAGTGGTCTCTACATGCAGACTGGCCTTTGGCGCACGTGGTACATGTGGCCTGAGGCTGGCCGCATATGGCCACTGCATGTGCTCAGGCCAAATTTTTTATGGTCCGCTCTAGGGATTTTGTACTTATAACACATTCTTTGCCAACATACAGTCCACATGTGCTACATGTGGTCCACATGTTGACCAGGTAGGTACCGAAAGTCCTTTTTTAGCTCTTCTTCAATTTTTGCACATGTTTTGGTCACGAATAATCCAAAAAGTGTCATGAACACCCATAATTAATCACATAAGTAGCCAAAAACACCTTTTTCATCTTTTTCAGGAACTAATCATCAAAATCCTACTTTCCTGCAAAACATACCCAAAACGCATCATATATAAAAGAACAACCTCAAAAACTTGCATATTTTCCTCTCTTTGAGAATCAAAAGTTCTATATTTCTATAGAACATGAACACCCTCAACTTAAAATTTAGCATGTCCTCAAGCAACATAACAAAATAAAACAAACAAAAAAAACACGGTACTTAACTAGGAGATTCTAAGTTATTTAAGGCAGTCAATCAAACATCATAAGCTCAAATCACAAAACCTCTTCCTATCTCACTTTTCAAAACTAACTGTGTATAAATATGAAGAAATTGTGTATAAATATGATATGATAGGATTAAGATATTGCATTACATTAGCAATAGACAACCATTCATATGTACAAGTTACACAACCCAAACACATAGACAGCTAGCAATATGACCAATGTGCCCTCAAAACAAAAATGTCTCACTCACTCATATGAAATAATACATATCAATGCTGGGACATCCAAGAGACACTTACTCTCATAAGAGAAGTTCCAATCAATGTGCATCCAATACCATAGGCTTGTCCCTTTTTTCTTTACCTTAGCATTTAGATAGTCAAGTTAGGATCTTTATAGGACTTTTGTCAGCTTATAATGGAGGCTTAGGGGGATGGTATGGTATGTATGGACTTATCAAGAAAATAATCCTCCTTGTCACTACAACAACCTTAGGATCTCACTTATTAGCCAATTTACTTTTTATTCCACCCTTATTTCTTCTTGTTTTAATCTTTATTGCACATTCAGGTTGGGTATGGTCTTTTGTTCTTTTCTTTTTCACTTATTCACAATTTTTTTTTCCTTTTTTCTTTTTCTTTTTTACCCTATTCTACCACACTCGGCCCTACTTTTTTTTTTTATTTTTTCCCTGTTCATACCCACTTTACATCACGCACCCCTATGACAGCCACCCTCAACTTAGGTGATTCACTTGAGTTGAGGTGCACAATGTCCAAGGAGTACCAAGGACAAAATAGGTTTATTGTAACACAAACCAGAAGGCAAAAGGTGAAAACAAAGAAATAAGTAATAAGGTCACACATAGGAGGTCATTTAGGCTAAAAGTAGACTACAATAAAAAAACGGCCAATGATCCTTTCCTAAATAACTATCCTTTAACCTATACAAGACTAACCAGACAAGTTCTAAATTCAACACACAAAGGGAATTATGTAGCATCTCACACACACATGGCACATACTCAATATTACAAACTACCACTTATCCGGTTTATGTAACTGTTATCAAGTGATTATCATTTCCTTAATCCTAATGTAATAACAAGATCCACAATATTCACACATATATACATTCACATAGTTCTAAAACACAATAATTGGAGGGGTACCATTTTTTTTCAAAAATCAATCAAAACATGACTTCTGCCCTGTATACTTAAAAATCTCCTAATTACACAGAAATACAGCACAATATGAAACAAAACATAATACGACATAAATTAACCTAGACAGGTTGGTTCTACAACCATACCGCGACTAATAGGAAAAGAATCTCTACAACAAAAATCCACGACAACTTTGATATACCCCACCCCAACTAAAAAACTACACAGTATTCTTAATGCATGAAAATAATTAAAAACAAAGGGGAAGTATGAAAATACTTGGGACGCACTAAGTATATGTATCATGAGCATTCCTAGATAGGGGTATATAAACTGGAATAGGTGATAGTGGTGGAGGTGCACTACTAGAATATCCACCCACTACTATTGTTGTATGCCTCTTTCTATATATAACTGCAGAATCCATCGAATTATGTCTAGACCTTTTAAGGTGCTGGTCATATGGTATGGCATATCTAGATCTTAAAAGTCTCCCATATGACATCTGTTGGCCCCAATTATCAAGAACTCCTCATAATCCTCTGCAGGGAAATCAAAATATTTAGGTACGCACGGAAGTGATATCTAGACCACTAGAGGTATAACGGAATGAATGGCTACCATATTTTACTCTATGAGAGAGTATACTTCTTCTTGAAATATTTCAATTTCCTCTCTCATTTAGGCTAAATCCGGTACCTCTATCTATATAAATTAGGCTATAACTCATCTCTGAAAATTAGTAAGATGTGCCTATAAGTCAGCACGTAGCTAAGACAGGGTTGCTCTTTGTACGGCCTCCTATCTAGCCTCTGTTTTCTTAAATCTAACCAAACCCCTGAATATATCTTCTTATATAGAGTAGTCATCTCAGTCTCAATAACCTAATATCATGCATCATTAGCGCTCTGACTGTCTACTAAGCTCTGTAAGTACTCTTGAGATATAGTAATCATACCTATAGAAAGAGTTGTTATGGGTGGGTGAGTAGGCTCTAAAAATAATCCAACCGGCTCTGAGGTTAAAGACAGGGCTAATGAAGAAGTGGTTTGTGTCCCCTCTCCCTGAGTTCTCAAATTTGAGGCCTCTCTACCTATCTTAATATCAACACTATATCCAACATCGGCTCTATGTATATCACCAGGCACTATGGAAATTGATGGACCCTTAATTTGGGCCCGAGGTACTATGGCAGGCTCACAAGATCTCTTGGGAAGGGTCGGGCATGCTGGATCCTTCATACTTTTTATCTGCATAGTGGCTATCACATATAATCTCATCTACTCCTGATATCTTAGGTACACTGGCTTCATCACATAAGCTCTAAATCAAGTAGGGGAATGGTAGATTTATCATTTCTCTAAATTTTTTATCATAGATCTCATGCCAAAGGATGGCTATAAAATAAATAGCATATTTGGCCATCATACTAGCAGCTAGGGTCGCTCCCTTCCAAGTCAACACATTATCTAAAATAGTAGGGAATAGTTAATATTGGATTAGAAACCACCAAAACTTGGCATAAAAGGACAATGAACCCTTTTTTATCATATCATGACCCTCGATCCATGTGGTCTCATCACCTAATAGTGAAATATACTGGCTATCCACTAGCCATCTCCACTGTCTCTCGTCTATACTCAGCATCCCATAAAATATATCTATCATGTGTGACTCTCAATCTATTATTGCACCCTATTATGAATGTGGGAGTGATATAGTCCAGACAAAAAATAACCTAATGGATAGTCTCTACTAAAAGATCAACCCTAACCACTCTCACAAAGGTCTGACTGAGTTGTGGCTACTTTATGTGTCTCTTCAAGACTGGATATCTGTTCAATGAAAAAAAAACTAATGTGGCATGGTATGATGCATAAAACTCATGTACCATAGCCAGTCTATAAGAACTGAGTGGTTTAATCATCCACTCTAATTGATATCGATCAAAGAAAGCCTGCAATAGTGGTCCTCAGCTTAGCCCAGATAGATCAATCCTGTACTCCTCATAAATAAGACTCTTGGGCCTACCGGTCTCTAAAATATGATTTTCTACATCATATATAATCTGCATCCCCTTCACTCAATACCACGGATTTTTCTCCTCAAAAGGTGCCTCTGAGGCATGTATGGGTACGGGACTCTGACCCTGCTGTATTGGTGCCTCATAGGAAGTCTGTTTTGTACCCTTCTTACACTGGGGTTACATTTAACTATTGTACACGTGTGGTGGTACCCTCCTCAGATTGGGGTATCACTGATGACTCTTCCTATTTTACAACCTCAGATAAATCCTGGGACATCTCCTCAGACTAGAGGTCCTGAGCTATTCTCTGTGTATCTGGATCTGAATCAGCTTCATCCTTATCATTAGGATCACTTAGAGTAGGAGAATATGGAGTTGATCTCTATGCTGATTTTATCCTCGTCACGAATAGATTTGCTCGAATAACCTCGATAACTTGTGTATCCTTAGTACGATACCTGGGTCTAGTGACAGATAGTTGACTCCCCCGCTGGGACTAATCATGGAGCATTTTTCCTATCGTCCCCATTAAAATAGTCTTGGCTATCTCGCATTTCTATCCTCTAGTGATTCTGTGTGTCACCATTACTGCAGCATCTCTAAGTAATGCAACTGGGTACTCCTCCATCAAACCACTGGCTTGGGGGACTCATTCTGTCTTCTCATTCTATTAGCCTTCTTATTCTTATAATATTTTGGTTCTATGTTCACCTAAATACTATTCATTAGTTTCCAAACAAATGAGGAATTGTAAAAGTTAGAGAAAAACTCAAAATTTGAGAAGTTTGAATTTTTCCTCAATTTTCACACCCTTATAACCTATTTGAGGTCCCAACAAATCCAATGTGTACATATATATAAAGAATCATGATTTTCAAGGAAAACTATATGTCCAAATTTTGGGATTACTCTACTTGTTCAAGTTTAAGTTTCGTTTAAGGCCTACCTTTAGAATTTGGTACAAAACAAGGCCCCACACTAAATTTTAGGCTACTTCAAGGCTCCTACATAAAATAATGATAGATTCTATATATATTTTGCATGGGAATACACATATCAATTGTTTATTCAATAAATAAATCAATACATAACTATTATGAGCTGAGAAAGTTACCTCTTTTATGATAATCCTAAAGTGAACAATGAAGAAATCGAGCAAAACCCAAGTTGGAATTGGTTTTTAGTTTGTTGGTATAAGTTGGTACCTCAAAAAATTTTCAATTTAGCCTTTCTTTAATTTTGGGATTAGTGTTCGATTTAAGAGGGAAGTTTAAATTAAAAGAGAAAAGAGAGGTTTTGAGGATTTGAATGAGTTAGACTAAGGTTAAATGTGTTTAAATATAGGTGGGGTACAATCAAGGTCTTAAACATGTGTTGGTGGGCCTAAAATTTTAATTAAAATTTGGTCCCATAATTTGGCTACCCGCGGCACCCACATGTGCTTGCTACATGTGGATGGTATGTGCAGGGCCCAAGTGGGATAAAATTTTGGCTCACTTTCCTACATTTGGAAGTTAGTATTTTGATAATGTGAATTTACAGTCCTAAAGGTATGAATATGTACCGAATTCCACAACTTTCCATTCATATCCTTAAAATTTTCATTTTTTTAATTTAATGCTCAACTTACCTAGCTCGTGTGGGACTTGTGACCCAAATAGATTGGTCATACAATCCCCTTACTTGGAAATTGATGAATATAGTAATTCTAACTTATTCTAAGTAAGTCCATGAACTATAAACCTATGAAAGAAAAAACAACAAAAACATGAATACTAAAATAGTGAGTTACCTCCCACCCAGCACCTTATTTAATATCGCAGCACGACGAGGGTACCTTGATTACTCAAAATTCATCAAAATACCCATAAGAGTACCCTACAAGGTCATCAATACAATCTATCACCAACACCACCCTTATGTCAGTTGGCTACTTCATTGATTTTCGTATGTTGAATATGGCCTCCTTACCATTTACAATAAATTTTAGCTTTCACTTTTCTATGTCAACCACTACTCTACCTGTGGCCATAAATGGCTCCCTAATATAATGGGCATCTCGGTGTCAAACTCATATTCCAGAATGATAAAGTCAGACAGAAATAAAAAGTTATCAACTCTCACAATCACATCAAATGAAATGCCTACATGTTTCTTCACCATACAGTCATCCATCAACAGTCGCATTGTAGTTGGTTCAGGAGAGCTCAAGCCTAATTTCTTGAATACAGCCAGCGACATTAAGTTTATGTTGGATCGTAAGTCATATAAGGCTCTGAAAAATTGGGATGACCTAGTAGTACATGGTATAGTGAATGCTCCAAGATCACCCTTTTTGGGGGTACGAGACCTAGTAGTGACTATACTATAGTGGTGCAATCCATCAATGTACTCAATCATCGCTCCTTTCTTCTTTGTGACCAATTTATTCATAAACCTAGCATATCTAGGCATCATCTTCAATTCCTTAAGAAGTGAGGTATTCAAGCTCAACTCTTTCAGCATCTCAATAAATCACTTGAATTTTGCTTCCTCGCTTTTCTACTTCAGTCATTCAAAAAAAAATAGGGGCGGTCTTGGAATTTGTCTTATTTCCTGCTCAGATATCAAAACCTTTCCTCTTTCCATATTAACTGAATCATCACCGCTTATTGCCTTTTCTAACTCTAAACTAGGTGTCTCATCAATAGCAACCTCATCATGTCTTGGCACTTCCAAAGTAGGTAATGGGGATCCATAGTAGTCATACCATTATTTATGGTAATCGAAATATCATGACCATTATTTTTTAGATTTGGCACATTGTTTCTCATAAGGGTACCTTGTTAACCATAGTTCAGTATTGTTGACATTTTCCCAAATTGGTGTTTTAACTGCTTAATAGCAGTGGCATGATATTCGACCTTTTGGGTCAACCCTGAAATGTCAGTCTTAATCTCCTTAAGGCTTATCTCCTGATTTTCTTTACATTTAACCATCGTAATCAGTATCTCTTTCATTCATAATTCTATATCTCTTTTGCTAGGTAGAATGTACCAATCTCCATTATCTCTATAGCCATCATTCTTTCTCTAGTTACTATCTCGCTTCCTACTATGATCTCTGTATCTTTCATAGTAATTCCAACCTTGGATCCTCCTCTAATTGTGACTCATAAACTTTGAAAGTTGACCCCAGTGCTGTTACTGCATTTTTTTTTCTCCAAACTCACTATTGTAAACTACTTTGCCAGTAACCCTAGATCAGTTCTTAGCAGTGTAATCTCTTGTGCTACTAAATCATCAACTATTTTCTGGTAACAAGAGGCACCAATAGCATATGTGTCAGATCCCTTCTCAGCCTCCTGAGTTTGTCACCCTCTGTTAGTGAGCAAGATCTACTCTAGTATCTCCAAAGTTGTCTCCTAGTATAGTCTCATAAAATCTCCTCCAAATATGGTGTTTTCCATGGCTCTAGATTTGATGGTCAAGGCTCTGTAGAATATCTCCAATAAGTTTGTCCCTAACATCCGATGGTTGGGCACCATACGTATCTTTTTTTGAACCTAAACCATACCACGTACATTGATTCTGATTGTAGCTATCTGAAATTAAGATCTCATCCTTAAGCTGCAATATCCTGGATAAAGAAAAGAATTGGTTCAAGAATAGCCAGTGCAACTCGTTCCATGTAGTGATAGATCCTCTTGGTAGTTCCCCTAGCCATAAAGATGCTGCTTCTATAAGTGAGAAAGGGAACTACCTTAGTCTAAGTGCTTCCTGATTCACCCCTAGAATGGTAAACGAACTGTAGATCCTGATAAAATTTGTGAGGTTCATATTTGCATCATTTGCAGGCAAGCTCGCAAATACACCCTTTATATTTAAGAGTTGTATCATTGCACTCGTTATGTCAAACATAATGCATGGGGTAAAATAAGAGGGATAATGGATTCAGTCTCTGCTATATCAATGTATCCCAAATCTTCTTTATCATCTATATGTGGTTGCACATACTGATGTAATGGGATTACTTAATCACGGGCCCCTCTAGCTCTATTCTGATTTCCATCAACTGCTACTCTGCGGTTTGCTTCTTGTCTTTGCTCAGCTAGCTGTAATCCTAGCTATACTCTGAGGTTCTTTCATTTCCCTCCTCTTATTTTTAGCTTAAGATAAAATCCCACCAGTCTGTCAATCAACAATATCTTGTACTCCTTAGAGAGTAGGGGGAGGCGCATCACATGAACCCCTTCTGGAATATGATCCCTTTCCTATTACATTATCCTACTAGATGTTTGTAGGACCCTGAATAGATTCAGATTCACTGGGAGTAAGCGATTGCCTATACTTTGTGTGTTAGTCATAACTCGATGTATACCCAACTAAGGAAAAACAACACAAATAAAAACCCAAAAATTGCAACAACTTTAATTCATAAATCAACTTCTTTTTTCTTGGCAACGGCGCCAAAATTTAGTGATGCCCAAGCTACACCTCCACTCTGAAGATGATATAGCCATTGCTAAATATAGTAACCTAACAAAGATTGAGGTTGAATCTTAGGGGAATATGTGGAATCGTGTCTCTCAGTTGTTGTAATCAATAAGAAAACCTGGAAAAGTAAATGAGGGTTTTGAGTAGCAATATCAAACAAGTGGAAAGTATTAATTTCAATTGCAAACAGTTGTAGGTTAACACTAGGATTGTGTTTCTCCTATCTTCTCAACTATGTAGGATTATCATTCTTTATTGAACCAGCCCAATACCTTACATGTAAAATTGCTAAGTTATTGTGACACCTCAAAAAGTTTTGAATCCAAATTTAATATTTTAAGTGAATATAAGGTGTACGCATTTTATAGAGAATCATAGTGTGTGTATATGTATATAATTGTAGTATATATAAGTTCTATGGTTTCTACTAATACAAAGAAAAAAGAAAAGGTAAATGGAAAAGTCTTATAAAACTTTAAATTACTACTTCCAAGTGGGGGCCACTTTAAAGGGAAACAAAAAGAAAAGATTTTGGTTTTGGGGAAAACTAACGTACAGTCATATATTTATCCAAAAGAAAGGCAGCAGGTACAAAATGAAAAGTTATTAGTGCTAGTGGCTTACCTGCTAGTATTATTCTTTCTTTGTTCCTTCTTTCCAGAAACTACAAAGCAAATCAAATAATTTAAAAGGAAATAAGATGCGGCAACTGGACTACTTGAACTCAATTTCGTTCTCTTCTATCGGCGTCCAAGAATTCATTAGTGGAGGAAGGGATTCTTATAGTAATTTAGAAATAATCTTGGAGAAGTGACTTTAATAACCTAAAGTTGGAATAGAATTCCAAGAGGTAATTCTCTATCCATTTTTTTTAATTTAATTACAGACAAGTATTTAGGGTATCTAATTTGAATTTTTATACTAGTTTTTGAAATGGGTTCATGATAAGAAAAAGGGAGAAAATGAGAAATTTTGGTGAAAGAGGAGATTTTAGGGATTTCTATCAATTGGGTGAATTTACTGTTGAATTCTATAGGTTGTGAAAGTTGGAATTAATTATGGATTCTTGTTAAGGAATTCAATTGGTTCTGGCATAATTGAAGATTTTTGGAAAAAATTGTTAAACACTAATACGAGTCATTGATGGACACATATCTTATCCTTGTAGTTAATTGATTGGCTAGTGGATATGTGGAATTAGTGATTGGAAGGATAAGGGCTACCTTTTTGCGGGTTAAATTGCTTTAGGCTTGGAAAGCTATCGTAGATAGTTAAGCGCTAAGGAATGTAAAGCTAAACCTTCCCTCGCCACTAAGGCACCACCCTATATTTCATACTCTTTCCCAATTGATGTTAGTATAACTCTCATGAAATATGAAAGTGGAATTTTATATTGCCTTCACATCACTCCCTCGTTCTACCATCAAGATTATAAGTATTGATCTTTCCTTTGTGTTAAATTTATACGATACTCCCATATTATTATAAATTTCTATACTTGAAGCCCTTTCAATTTAGGAGTAAATAGTAATAGAATAGTTTTACTTATGTATGGTAGGTAAACAATCATTATCATAACTCACATGTCATAGGTCTTCAAGGCATTAATTGATAAACATTAACGATGGGAGGGTACATAGGTTTGCCTTGTCATATCGCTTGACGTGATTCTGTGCATAGGATCAGGACCAGACCACTATAGCGATCCCAACCATTGGGCGTACCCTTCTCTGTGGCATCATTTGTATTTGAAGTTAGTTGGAATGTCTTGTATTGGTTTCCCCTGACTTGAGCCAACATATGGAATAAATGGCCTGCGGGCAGGCCCTCTTAGTGAGCCCCTAGGTAGTACATACCTGATTACAGACTGCGGTTATAGTTACACACATGAGATCATAGTAATGTGTATGTGAGAGACATATGCTTTATACTTTCCTCATTTCTCCTTCGGAAGGCCATCTTGTGATCATTTGTAAGACTTATAGGATAAATGCATTACTTAGGCAAAGTGTAGGCTCTACATTATAGTGAACATTTTTCTAAATATTATATATGATGCTAATAAGGTTTAGTGGGTTATTTTTCTAAACATTTTTCTAAGTTGTTTTTGAAATTTGCAGCAAAGTTTTAGTGGGTTGTGGTAAAATTAAGATTAATGCCTATAAGAGGATATACCAGAATAGATGATATTAGGGTGGTGTTGGTTACTATTTTTTGGTGGGATTCAAACTATGTTTCAAATAAGTTATTATGGATAAAATCCATATAAGGGCTATAAATACTACTATATTATTTCCATTTCCTTGGTGATCGAATTATGTAGACATATGAAGGTTTCTATTTTGAGTAAGGTTGATGATAAGGTGGTGTCCACTAAGACTCAAGACATTGATAAAACATGGGATGATACTATTTTATATTTGAGGGTGCACAAACCTCCACCTTTTAGACCTCAAAATCAAACCATAGTTTTTGTTAATCCACATTGTGCATTTATTGTAATTAGGGATGAGGTACTACCATAAATACTAAGACAACTGACACAACATCTATACCACCTGTATATTTAAAGTTCTAGCTAACTCCATAAAATTTTGGGAAAGTGGTTAAGAAGCAAATAAAGTTTGAGAAATAGTTACAGCAATGGGCTAAGTAATTTAAGCCCTTGATGGATCAAACAATCAAGAAAGAATTAATTCACATCAAATCTTCATACCCAAATGGATGATGCTGAGTTGTAGGTCAATAGCAATTTGAAGGAACAGTCGATCCCAGATTTTTCTAATTTCATGAACTAACTGAAAAGGACCAAGTTGACATTGCTATACTATAAAGTGCTTCTACCTTGGGGCTCCTAGATATGATAGTAGTGGAATCAAAGGAGGATGACCCCATAGTTAACTTAATAAAGTGACCCCTCCAAGATAGTGGTAAAAGACCAATTAAGGGAGATGAGTATAAGAAGTCAAAGAAAAAGAAAACATCACAAGGAAATCAAAAAAGAAGAACCTCTAAAAATGGGCAAAGAAGGATTTGATAAAAGATGAGGCTTTAAGGCAAAAGTATGAGAGATGCCAGCTAATTGGGGCTTCTTCTATTTTGGAACCTAGATTTGGGCCCACACCATATGGTTTTACTCACATTCTAGAGACAGGGTTGGTTATTAGTGATTTAAGCACTTCGGTCCATGTAGGTATCACCATTTCTGGTTCTAAGTTTGTTAAGGCCTCCAAAGATGCGCATGGCTAATGGATTACCAGAAATCTCTCCCTCTTAGCCTTTACTTATCGTATAAATGCATTGGACAATTCATGTTTCTTTTTATAAGTGTAGGAGTACCTGTGAGTTTGGAACCACTCGAGGAATTCTATTATTATGTTTCTTTTTCCTTGGGTGTGATATCTAGTAGAATCGACTTATTTAGGTTTACTATTTTTGTGTGTTTTTTAAGTTAAATGTTAGTAGTCGGTTGCTTGATTTTTGTGGTACTTGGAAAATGGAGACCCCTCAAAAATTAATTTTCTTATAAATTGTTGTATGGCTTTCTTTTGTTGACCTTTTTGGACTCTAAATGTCATTAGTGTATATCGATGGAATATGGTTGCTTAAGCTAAATTTCTAGTGTGGAAGTGGGTATTGACAAGTGTTATTTTATGCCAACTGTTCATGAGTTTATAGTGCTTTTTCTAACTCTGTGTATGCATCTAGAACTTCTCCAGTCTATTCTGTAAAAGTTGTAAGTTAGATGATTAGGAAAGGATCATATTCCCCATTTGAATCTAGTCCACATAGACTAAAAAGACCACCTAATGATGTGAATAAATCCCTTGATCCCTATTTTGAGTTGTTCATGTTAGCCTCCTAAGTCTATGTTTTAATAATGACAAACTAACAAGTGTATCTTTGTAGGATATTGGGACTGCTAATGTTTGAAAGTCATAAAGGAAGCCGGCTATAGGAATGGAAGGACATCAATTCACAGTCTATGGCAGCCAAGTAAATCAGTCCCAATGAGAACAAATGGAAGGAAAATATCAGCCCAAAAGTCACGAAAAATCAGATCAATTATGATCAAGTAAACGAAGATAGAGGATATTGGAAGATTGAAGGGTATCCCACCCAAAAATAAAGAGGATCAAGGAATACAAACATGATGGAAATAAAATCAATCAAATATCTTGGAAATGGAAGAAGGATCACAATCCCAGAATCACGACAGACCAAATCAGAACATAAAGGAAGAAAGGCCACAATCGGTACATAGACATATCTGATATGAACATGTATAATTATGGAAACTGCACCATGTATGGACATATCTGATATGGACATACATTATAGTGCAATACCATAATTAAGGAATCAATTCTAATCCTTGATTGAGAAGAAATCTCTTGGGTTTCTTCGTGAAGAATAGCAGTAGAAAGCTATAAAATAAAAAGACTAAAGAAGGACATGGGTCACGCAACTTCAAGGAGAAAAATCAAAGTGTCTCAATATTAGTCTTATAAGACTTTGTAATTTTTAGTAATATCAATTAAAACTATGTCATAAGATCTGAATAGCAAAATAAGTCTTCAAAACTTGTTTCCTATCATTGTACTCGAGCCCAACATTGAGCGATCTAAGGAAACTTTGAAACCCAAAGGGACTGGAAGTAGGAACCACACTGGTGTTTCAAACCAGGAAAAATCTCTGTGTTAATACTTTACATTCTTCTATTTATTTGCTTAACTATTTAAAATCTAATCTATTTTGCAAAGCACACTGATCTGTAGGTGAGTCGACTGTGGAGTCAGTAGTTGACTCAGAGAAAATTTTTAATTCACCCCTACCTTTTGAAATTCAATTGGTATCAGAGCAGGTCTCACCAACAGTGTTTCTTGACTGATATTGAGTAAATATCAGAATGCAAGTTTTCAAATCCTCGATGCTCTTCTTCAGGATGGTCACTCCTCCACAAGACCACCATACTTTAATGGACAACATTAATTTTATTGGAAAAATAGGTTTAGAATATTTGTCCAATCAAATGACTTTCAAGCATAGGTTGTTATCAAGATAGGTACAAAGCAGATTCCAGGACTTAAAAAGAAGTCAAATGACAGAGACAAAGTATCTAATAGTTCTTACATAGATGATCTTGAAATCTTTAAGGTCACCAAAGAATAGCAAGAGGTAATCCAAACTAATACATGCGCTATAAGTTTACTTTTGTGTGCAGTTAGCAGGGAACAGTATGACAAAATGTCTACTTATGAAATCGCAAAAGAAATGTGGGACAAATTTGAGGTAAGCTATGGAACCACCAAAGTCAAGAAGTCAAAAATTATTACCATGGTCAATAAATATGAGTTTTCCAAAATGGAAGAAAGTGAAGACATTGAAACAATGTTTGACAGATTCAGTAAGATTATTTGCGAACTGAAATCACTAGGAATAATCTATCCACATAGCCTGAAAGTCCAGAAATTGGTCTAAAGTCTCCCAAAGATTTGGGAAACCAAGAATTCCTTTGGAAGACAAAGATATTCACAAGATGACATATGAGGACTATGAGGTAACCTTATTGCATATGAGAAAAATTATATTAACAGGTACTACAAGAAGGAAAAAATGAAACTAGTAGCCTTCAATGCTTCTCCAATCAAAGAAGTGGACATTCTGGAAGATGTTAATAGTGAAGGAATTACTCTCATAAATTATAGAGTAAGGAAAATCATGAGATAGAGACGAAAAACATCCCAAGGACAAAAGAATGATGATTTTACCAGAAACGATGATCACCATTATTACTATGGAAGGCCTGATCACTTTAAACAAAATTATCCTTAGTTAAGGAGAAGATCATCAAGAAAAAGTCAAAACTTTAGAGCCTGGAGTGATAAACATAAAATCAAAGAAGAAGTAGAAATCGCCAATATGTGCTTCATGGAAATGGGTGAATCTAGAGAGGTAAGAATACATGATTGTCACAACTAAAATATTCTTAGATCTAACTTAGATTTGATATCTGATTAGCTTCAAAAGGTTAAATATGAATATAACAAACTTACTCAAGATAAGAAAAGTTGTGAAGTTCGATTTAAACAAAATCTTGAGAAGGAACAGAGAAGTCATCAAATAGAAATCAAAGCATGTCAAATTGAAGTTGAATTGATTCATGAAGAGCTTAATGATGTAAAAATAAAGCTAAAAAGTATTAAGAAAACTCATAGTCATAATTTGTGAGATCTAACTCCCTTCAAAACAAATCAAGTTCCTCATCAGAATTATTTAAATTAGCTAACATCTCCTCTCTTCTTAAGGACCTGTCTATTTTATATATGGATAGAGAGGGAACAAATTGTATATTTGTATGAATAAGCCTAAAAATTTATGGGTTTGGAGGCCCTAAGGAAGAACATCTAACCCGCAAGGACCCAAGACCACTTGGATGCCTAAACAAAATTGATCTTCTTGTATTACAGGAATAGTTCTGCAAGAGCTATAAGAAAGAAATATGGGTCATTGATATGGATGATCTAGACACATAACCAAAAAGTAAGAAAATTTTTTTGCTCTAGAGAAAATTGATGGGAGATTAATAAAGTTTGGTGACAATTCTAGAGGCAACATCATCAGAGGTAAAACTTAGCTCATCATGCAAATTCAAGCAAGTACATCTAGCAGACTGCCTCAAACACAATCTACTCAACATTAGTTAGCTCTGTTATACCAAACTCAAAGTACTCTTCAATGCTGTAAATTGCTCAATTAAATACAACAAAAGATACATCTCTCTTATCGATAAATATGTTCAAAACATTTACATTTTAAATATTTCAAATTTTACTACCTTAACTTTCCTCATTGTTCAATCCAATGACACTTGGTTGTGGCCCAAAATGTCTGTGCATGCTAGTGTGCATATCATTGAGAAGTTGTCTACACTCAAATTGGAGAGAGGTTTACCAAAACTCAAATTTAAAAAGGATCACATCTGTGATGCGTTCCAATTGGGTAAGCAGACCCGAACATTATTCAAAGTTAAAGACATTGTCTCCTCTACCAAACCCCATCAAACAATCCACATGGATTTATTTGTCCCTACCAAAACTGCAAGCATCGGTGGTAAGAGATATGTTTTTATCGTAGTTGATGATTATTCATGTTTTACTTAGGTAATGTTCCTTGATCATAAACATGAAACCTTTATAAATTTTAATATTTTTAGTAGAAAGGTACAGAGAGAAGTCGGATACCTTATCACTTATATTCACAGTGATCACAGAGGAGAATTTGAAAATAAGGCATTTGAGGAGTATTGTTCTCATAGGGGATACCCTCAGAACATCTCTTTACGTCAGTCCCCTCAACAAAATGGTATAGTGGGCATGAAAGAATCGGTCTCTCTGAAAACTGCAAGGATAATATTGTTAGAATATAATCTTCCAAATTATTTTTGGGTAGAAGCAATAAGCACCTCTTATCACATCGTCAATAGGTTCTTGATCCGACCTATCCTAAATAAAATTCACTATAAAATATGGAGACGAAAGAAACCCAATATCAGTTATTTCCATTCATTTGGTTGTAAATATTTTATTCACAATAACGTTAAGAAAAACTTGGGAAAATTTGATCAACGAAGTGACGAAGGTATTTTTTGGGTACTTTCCCACTAGTCATGCCCACAAAGATTTTAATAAAAGAACTTTGTGTGTTGAGGAATCCATGCATATTGTATTTGGTGAATCTAATTACTTCTCTAGGAGTTTTTGAGTGTTGATAAAGAACATATCGATAACCTACTATCCGAGGAAAGTAACAACACAAACCCTGAGCCATCATAAGATAAATCGACTAAACCCTCCAAAAAGTCATCTTCTAAAGTAGAAATAGTAAAGCCAAGTGTTCCAAAAGAGTGGAAGCACGATGCTAGTCATTCAAACAAACTCATCATCAAAAATTCAGAAGATTAAGTGCAAACAAGAGCATCATTAAGGAGAAAATTAGTTGTCTCCCGTGTTTCTCAAATTGAACCCAAGAAAACCAATGAGTCCCTTAAAGATTATTCATAGGTTGAAGCTATAAGAGAAAAACTAGATTAGTTTGAATGGAATAAAATTTGGACTCAAGTTGAAAGACCTAAAGACAACACCATAATTGAAACTAGATGGGTCTACATAAATAAATTAGATGAAGAAGTAAAGTTATCTAAGATAAAGTCGAACTTGTAGCTCAAGGATACTCCCAACAGGAAGGTATTGATTATGATGAGACCTTTTCCCCCATGGTAAGGTTAGAGTCAATACTAATTTTATTAGCTTTTAACCCTTTCAAATGATTTAAGTTATATCAAATGGATGTAAAAAGTGATTCTTGAATGGCTTTATTTATGAGGAATTTTTTGTAAAACAACACCCAGTATGTGAAAATCCATCAAATCTGAATCATGTTTACAAATTATCAAAAACTCTCTACTGCCTCAAACAAGCTCCAAAAGCTTGGCATGAGAGATTGAGTACTTTTTACTAAATAACAATTTTCAAAGGGGTAAAAATGATACAACTCTATTCATACAAAAGCTTGATTCAAATCTTATCATTGTGCAAATTCACATTGATGATATCATTTTTGGTAGTTCTAACATCTCTACGTGCAAGAATTTTCCCAATTCACTGAAAAAACAATTTAAAATAAGTCTCATGGGTGAGCTCACATTCTTTCTAGAATTACAAATCAAACAAAATCTCAATGGCACCTTCATCAGTCAAGCCAAGTACACGAAAGAACTCATCAAAAATTTTGGTATGGAAAAAGGAAAGGCCTATGAAACACTAATGATCCCATCCACAAGCATTGATTCAGGCTTGTTTGGAAAGGACATTAATAAGAAAAATGTATAGTGGGTGATTGGATCTTTATTCCACCAGACTATAAGTCGACCAGACATTATGTTGAGTATGTATAAATATGTCAGGTTCTAGTCAACTCCCAAGGAGTCTCATCTTACTTCCATTAAATGATTCATTCAATATATAATAGGAACTCAAGACTTTTGACTATGGTATCTTTGCTTCTCACATTTTGGTTTAATTGGTTATTTAGATGTTGATTTTGAAGAAGATAAAAATTATAGAAAAAGAACTCGTGGAACATGTCAAATTCATGGTGATGCCCTTATCTCATGGAATAGAAAGAAGAAAACTTTCATTTCTTTTTCAACCAATGAAGTTGAATACATACCTATCAAAAGTTGTGGTACTCAAATCTTATGGATTATGCATCAGCTTCTTGAATTTGACTTATTTTTTGACTCTGTTCCTATTATCTGTGACAACACCAGTGCTATTATCTTGTCTAAGTATCTTGTGCATCATTCTAGTTCTAAACATATTGATATTAAGACTCATTTCAGTCATGATCCTAAGGAAAATGGTGATTTTAATTTATAATTTGTTGACTCTAAAAATAACCTTGTAGATATTTTTACAAAACCCCTGCTAGAAAAATGATTTTGTTCCCTTAGAAAAAGGCTTGGTGTTCTTAGCAGTAATAAACTTTAAGCCCTTTTTGAATAGTAATTTGCCGTAACTTTTGCTAAATAAAAAATTATTTGCATTTGTTTGGTACACCTCTTTTGACAGAGAAATCATCAATACTTTGTTTGTGTATCTCTACGTGTGGATTTATTTATTTGAATGTTGCCTACATGTTGTTTATTTTTTATTATATAAAAAGCGAGAAAGCATAAACATCAGAGTCACCTACAAGTCAGGGAGAGCAAGCTGACAGACAAGGAAGTCAACTGTCAACTGACATTTACTCTTGTTTGTCATTATAAAAAAGGGAGCGATTGTAAGCCTCCTAAGTCTACGTTTTAATAATGACAAACTAACAAGTGTATATTTGTAGTATATTGGAATTGCTAATGTTTGGAAGTCATAAAGGAAGTCAGCTTCATAAATGGACATCAATTCACAGTCTACGGCATCCAAATAAATTAGTCACAATGAGAATAAATGAAAGGATAATCTTGGAAAAAGATAGAGAATATTGGAAGATTGGAGGGTATTCCACCCAAAAATATAGAGGATCACGGAATACAAACAATATGGAAAGCAAATCAATTAAATATATTGGAAATGAAAGAGTAATCACAATCCCAAAATCATGGCAGACCAAATCAGAATATAAAGGAAAAAGGCCACAATCAGTACATGTACATATCTAATATGGATGTGTATAATTGTGAAAACTGCACCACTTATGGACATATCTAATATAGACACACATTATGGTGCCATCCCTCAATCAAGGAATTAATTAAAATCATTGATTGAGAAAAAATCTCTTGGGTTTCCTCATGAAGAATGGCAGCAGATGACTATAGGAGAAGAATACTGAAGATGGATAGGGGTCACGTAACTTCAAAGAGAAAAATCAAAGTGTCTCAATCTTAGTCTCACAGGACTTTGTAACATTTAGTTTACAATTAATATACAAAGAGTAGGATCGAGTCAACTTTATAAAATCAAAGGAAGCTATTTCGCAAGATCTGAAAAGAAAAATAAGTCTTCAGAACTTGTTTCCTATCATTATACTTGAGCCTGACATTGGGCGATCTAAGGAAACTTTGAAACCCAAGGGTACTGAAAGTAAGCACCACAATGGTGTTTAGAACTAGGATAAATCTTTGTGTTATTAATTGATGTTCTGTTATTTATTTTCATAACTTTTTTAATCCTAATATATTTTGTGAAGTGCACTAATTTGCCGTTGAGTCTACTGTGAGGAGTCGGTAATCGACTCATAGAAAAATATCAATTCACCCCTCCTTTTAAGTTTTAGTTCAAACCTTTTACTTTAATAACTGTTCACCCTTCATCTTTTATATTTGAATCTTTATTTTAGCCTTGGACTTTTCTATAACATCATGACCTCAACTTAGGCAAATCACCTAAGTTGAGAGTGGCTACTGTATGGGTACATGATCAGTGAAAAGAGGTATAAAAAATTTAGTTGTTGATGAAAGGGAATTAGTCGGTGTGAGCATAAGAAAAAGAATGAAAAAGATAGAAAAATAAAAGAAAAGAGAAAGTCATTCCAAAATAATTATTGCACTTGAGAATGGAAATAAATAGTAAAAAGGTGAATAAGGGAGGAAGATTTAGCTAAGTGGAAATGTAACACGTTACTATCACGGAGGGCTTACTCACTAATTCTTGAATGTATCATATATTATCCCAAGCCTTCATTACAAGTTATAAAAAGTCATGTAGTGATCCTGGACAACCTTCTGAAGAATGGAAATAGAATAGTAAGAGCAAGCCTAAGACATTATATGTCCATTGTTTTAAAATTTATTGTGTGTGAGTAAAATTTTCTCAATCCCTAATTGAAATTGTTATGTTTGCACAAGACTTCTTCATAGTGAAGGAATCAAAATAACACTATTGATTACTTACTATTAGGATGCCAGTTTTTGTGTATGTGAATTATTCATAGATATCATAATGACATAGTTAGGTCTGTAATTGTTGACATATTGGATGATTGCCATGTGCTTTATTGAAAAATGATGAAAAAGGGGGTGCATGTTGAGAGGAACTAGAACAATTCCTAGTAATTTCTAAAGTTTAACTTAGGTTTCTTGTGTTTCAATCATCGGTCTAGTATAGTTTTGTTTGGCTGACTGAGGACAAGTGAATCTTCTAAGTTGAGGATGTTGATCTGTTGACTATTAATGACATATTTTATGCTTTTAACTAAGAATAATCATGAGTTTGTAAGGAACCGTTGTTGGCTTTGATGTCTTTTTATGTTTAAATATAAGAAATAGAATCAAGATGAAAGAATGAGGAAATTGTTTTAGAAAATATTAGGTGATGGTTCATCTTACAAAATGGTTGGAAGAGTGATGACCCACTACTCCATCAGTAGCAACTAATAAGAACAACACAAGAGAATATTATTGTGATAGCTAGATCTGATGTCCCGTCAAGACTGTGATGAGCCATCACACCTAACTATCAAACTAAATAGATTATGCAACATCACTGCATTTGTGATGGTGCATTATGATAAACCACCAGAGGTCTGATGAATCGTAAGATCTTACCAAAATGAATGCCCAGATGAATTTATGTGATGGTTTGATCTAACGAACCATCATGATCATGGTTAACCTTCAGATGAGCAGTCAAGGCAGAGGCGAAAATCCAATTTAATATTCAAATTTTTTATTTTTTGGAACCTATAATACTGGGTCTTGGGTTTAGAATAGGAATATTTTAATACCAATAATATTATTATGATATTTTTCTCTATATATTTACATTTTTAGGGTTCTAAGTGTTACTACTCAGGTTGTTGTCAAGAACTAAAGGCTTGAACTTCCTCTTTGTAAGAAATCATCTTTTCATCTTGAAATCTGTTGTTTTTTTCTTCTTACTAACTATGTGTGGCTAAGAACCCTGTAACTATAATTGTGGAATCCAAGGCTAAATAATTATTTTAGGATTAATGTTGGTGTGAATTTGTATTATACATGTGAATGTGTCATTATTCTCTTCATCGTAATCAATTTCTAGTGGTCGCTAACATTAGAACAAGACATAGGTTTGACTTTCTCAAAAAAGGGGTTAAAACCAGGAAAAGAATTTAACAATAAGGATTCAGAGTTTCTAATCTCGGTCTAATGACTAAAGCTTTAACGAGATTAATCAACTTGGGCTAAAATTGAGTTTACAATTTTCATATCTTTAAGTTTGAAAGAATTAATGGGCTAATTGCCTAATTAGGTTGATAAATGTTTAGGTGAATATCTGAACTTAATTGCTAACAATTACATATGTTAAAGCTAATTCATTATCGATATTAGCCCGAAAGTAATAAAGTACCATGGTGAATACAATCTTAGTTTGTTTTCTCTACTAATTCATAATTTTATAATTTAACGCTCATTATTTGAAACAAATTATACATTAAGTCAAAATTACTCGTTACAACCGACCCCTTCCCCCCACCCCACCCCACCCCATTTCATGAAAATTGCAGACTAATAGTCATCTAAATTGCAAATGACTTAGTTTTCACCGTTTCCCTATGAGATTTAGGCTTAATCTATGTTAGGTTATATATCTAATAACTAGCACTTATGATTCTTAAGGGGGTGTTATTTAGGCATATCAACAACCTCCAAAAAAGGAAAGAGACTTCTTTCACCCATCAATTCTTGAGAATCTCTTGATTAACACGATATGGCAACAGCAGTTCCTAGGCACTCCCAACAATGAACTTATTAGAGCTATATTTAACATCCTCTATAGTATGTACCATTCATATGTGTCCTCTACTGCACCAATTTTCTTATTAAACATATTGCAAATATCTTCATTGAACATTTGTTGTAGCAATGTGTTATTCCATCTTCCTATAACATTAGTTGTTTCACACATTTAAAAAGAGCATTATTAGCATTAGACAAAGTTAAATAATAATAAGGATGTTTAGGTGGAGTCCAATTATCAAACTATATACTAGAGCGGCCACATCTTGGCTCCCATCAAATCTCCTGATCAATGTAGTTTCCGGCTTCTAATATTTTGTTTAAAATTTTAGAACCCCATCTACATTAAACCACCAAGGGCTTGTGTCTTTTGTAATACTTGTTCCACGTGAAATTAGCCCATATAGTTTTTTTTATTCTAAAAATCTACCAAAGTTTAGTAAGGAGAACCTTTGAAACATCAAATAATGATCTAAATCCAATACTCCTTCTTCAGGTAAACATATTTCAAACTAATGAATTCATGCTTATTTTACCTCTCTTCCTTAAAATTTCTTAAAAATCTCCAAAAGGCAGTAGCTTGTCTTTCTAAGCCAGCAACCTGTTCAGCAACTTCTACATAAGCTTTACAAAATGTTGTTTTGTTTTTCTTGCATGTCCAATTGGACAACCTTGATACATTATAGGAAATTTACCTCTTAAAAAGTCAGTACTAACCTCAACATTCTAAATGAGTGAATGAGTAGTTTTGTTGTATATAGAGATTTTTTTTTTCAAATAAACTTTCTTCCTTAATTATCTCTCATACTATTCAACTCTCAAGTCTTGTTATAAATAAGAATATTAAATGTAAGAGAAGAAATCAATCAATTTGCCTATATTCATGATTCGTTAATACAACCATTAAATATTAATCTTGAATTAAAATGTAACAAATAAATATATTGACATCCTAGGTAAATTTGCAATGAAAAAAAAAAGAGGAGATCTAAATATATAAAAAAAGAATAAGAATTAATTCCTAATAACATATTTAAAAATATTACAAACTCAAACCAAACAATTCGCTAGTGTGCTTGATTATGATTGATGGTATCAAGTCACTCTATGTTCAACTTTAGATAATAGTGAAACCATCCTCAGTGTTAAATTGAATTTAGGAAAAATTTACATCACTGATGTAATGATGGACGACAGCCACGCCTGCTAAAGGATGTGTGTATGTAACAATTTAGGCAAATTCTATATCAAAAATCTTGCAATTTTAGGACCAGGACAATATTATTAGTCAATCAAATTGCTATTTTTTTTAAATATATGATATTTTAAATTCTATATGCATATATGTAGATCGAGATGTAGATATAAATTCTTTATTTCAAAAATACTTTAAAGTATGACTAGTTTAGCTTGGTCATTAATCTATCATAACTTTAATTGGATCCTTCATAATTTCAAGTAAAAAAATAACTCTTCAAAGTTTTTTCAGATAAGAATCCAAAATATTCCACCATTTTACTATATTGTTTAACCTTGTTTTTCGTTATACCATTTGGCTATATTAGCCCTTGTCATCATCCAAAATTCTATATATAGCCCCATGCTAAAGGAGAGGACAGATTGATATGTGGGATCGGATTAACCAACTCAAAATTATAAATAGCCAATTGATTAATTTTATCAATGAGTCATCCGAAAACTTAATAAACTCAAATCCCTTCCATTTCGGTGAAGTAGATTGGGTTTACGCACATTCCTCAGACTCCCTTGCATTTAAGAAAGAGGCGAAGTTTAAGAATTAGAAAGGTAAGTTCCTTCATCCAAATTTTATTTCTTTAACTAAGTTTAGATTTGTTTAATTTATTTATTTTCAAAAATGTTAGTCTTGAGAACGTCGAATAATGGTGTTTCTTATAAGAGGACTTACCATTGCAGGACTTTAACAAAAAAATCACATCAAAATTCATTCAAATTATGAAAGAAAAATTTATAAGTTCGCTAATCATGATTTATGTTTTTATGAATTGATGTTGAAATTGAAATACTTTTCTTATGTTATTCAAAATAATTTTTTAATTCAAATTTTTATTAATAGAACGGATGCGGGGTAGTGAAGATTTCACTGATGCTACGATTATTGAAAGTTTAATTTTTAGCGCATATATAGAATAAATATATAAATAACTGTAAGTAAATTGACCTATTTTAAGACCCTTTTGCCCATAGATATTTCAACTAGTTTCTGTAGAACAAAATTGACAAAATTTGTTTGGCCATAAAATTTGTGAAGTTTTGGCAAATTTCTCAAAATCTAAAAAGATGTATTTTTGGGTAAAATCTAATTTTTGGATTCTTTTAAAAAATTTAAAATTTACCACAAACTTTTATAATTCTGCCTTTCAATAATGATTTTAACTATAATCTATCTATCCACCCCCCCTCCCAATCAAACATATTCTTATTATATAGATTGTTCAAAGAATATGAAAAAATTAAATTAAACAATAGCTAGTTACTATCGTTGTTATTATTTATTTTCTTGCATCGATATATCTTCATAATTAATTGTGGTTTGATAAATTGTATAGCTGGTAATTGTATTATTATCAGTTTTATTAAAGGAAAAAGGGTCAAATTTACCCCTACACTATGAAAAATTGGCTAAATATACCCATCATCATACTTTGGGGTCAAATTTACCCTCATTGTCATACTTTGGGGCTAAAGTTACCTCCTACTTTGAAAAATTAGCTAAATATATCCTTCATCATACTTTTCGACCAAATATACCCTCAATGTCATACTTTAGGGTCATATTTAACCTCGTTGTTCAAGAAACTTTTCACATGTACTCTTTATTTAAAAAATAACTCCAATCAACATTAAATGAACAAATTTATATATTTTTTTTAAAAACAATCTAATATAATATGTCTGATCTGACCCACAAAAAATACACAATAAATATACCCCTCCCTCAGTCCTGTTGGTTGAATTTTCCCAACAAACAAATATACTTATCTTTCAACATGCAGTACTAATAGGTTATTTATAAATAAAATAAAATGAAATGAAAAAAATTACACAAAGACATGAAACTAGAGGAATTGTCTATTATAAAATTTGTTTCTCTGCAGTTTTGTTTAAATTTCAAAATTTGATACGCAATTCTATGTGTATATAGATTCTAGAATTAGTAGATAAGTTTTCTAAGCAAATGACATGATGATTTTTCTATATTAAAATTGTATAAAAAGACATAATAATGAAGAGATGCATGATTGAGAAATAGGGAGACTTCTTACCCCAACCATCTAGAGAAATATCTAATGAGCCTAACCTAGTGTATTTGATCATCAAGTGTCATTTATCATAAGCTCTACATTGATGCAGATCCATGAACTAAGAGAGGGGTATATTTGTTTGTGGTTTTAATGATGTAGATTCATTTTTTATGAACTATGCACTAATAAATATCCATTGACTTAATCTCATTGGAAATATTTGATCAATAAAATTATAATACCCCAGATTTTGGACTATAAATTTTTCTCAGTAATCATGCTTACTACTAAGGGTATGACTCAAGTGATGAGTCGTGAAGACTCATCACAAGTTGTATAAAGATAATTGTGGTCTAACTAGTATGGTTTTCCTATGTTTCTATCATGGTCACAACTGGGACCACATAAGTTGTAAGGTAATATCATGAGTTATGGTGAATCGTAGCCTTAATAGTGAGAAGGAACAAGGTGTCTATCTTACTAATAACTAGACTCCACGAGTTGTAGGGTATAGTCATGAGTTGTATGGTGGGACTCATGACCAAACCAGTAAGAAGGCCATGAGCTTATGCCAAGCTACGAGTCTTGGTGATAACTCTTGATCAGTGACTACGAGTCATGATGTGACCTACAGTCACTGGCGACAGTTTTCAAGAATTTTAGTTAAGGGCCCTTTGGTCATTTTATTTCATCCCTAATTATAACCCATGACCATAAAACACCCTAAGGGTCCCTTTCTCATTATTTTAATAAGTAAAAAACACTCTTTTCTCTCTCAAATTCCCAAGTCAAGATAAAGCTAGAGTTTTTAAGGGTTGTTCATCTAGGGCTCATAGTGTGGTTTCTTCTCTAAATTCTTGGTATTTCAGGCACGTATCTCTTCCCTGGACTTGTATTTTTCCTGGCATTCAATGGTTTTGTATTCACATGGTTTTAATGGTTGATTTTAGAATTTGGGTTGAGGATTTTGGGTGGTTATTGTTTAAATAATATGTTCATGGTTTACATGCATTTGTTTATGCTTTATTGATGGATTTTGGAACTCATTTGGGTGCATGATCATGTTAAATGGAATGGGGGTCATGAATTTCCCAAAACGTATGGCTTTTGGTAATAGAATTAGTAATAACGTCAACCCACCTTATGAAAATGGCCTTGAAACATGGCTATATGAATAATTTAACCACTTTTGAAACTAATGAATTACATAAAAAGGATAATGAAATATAAATGGTTTTAAAGGGCCTTGGTGGCCATGGATTGATTTTAAATTAAAGCTTTGGAGTCTTATGGCTAATTAATTTAGTTTGGCATAATAGAATTGTCCTACAAGCATAATTAATTCGTATAACAATAACATTAAGTAAATTCATAAATAGATAACTCCTTTGTTAAATATATGGGTTATGTATAAATGTTTTTAATTTGGTATTAAAGGGGATTTTGTAGCTCGCTATAGAAGCTGGAGGTCCCAGGGGGACCGATACTGGAAACTACATTTGCTGGTGTAGGGGCCTTGGTTTCCATGTTCATAGTTCACACTTTATATATATATATATATGGGGTCATGGATTCCTTGGACCTTCCTTATATTTTTTTGATTCGTGCGACTAAAAAGTGTTGGACCCTTTCAGTGGGGGGAGCTGGACTTATATAGCCCATGGGTGCTCTTAGAATAGTTAGAGCTACACAATCTAGGTTAATAATTTTAAATTGTATTCTAAATCTTGTTCCCTATCCCAACATTATTTACATATATATATATATATACATGTATGTGACATGTACACTGAGTTTGGATTTGATTTTTAAAATGGCATTATTTTATCCCTTTCCTGAGTTATTGTTAGTGCTTACCCCGCTAACCATTCCCAAATAATACACCATCTCATGATGAAGGGTTCTAAGGGTTTCTTCTATTGGTTTGTTTAGTGTTAGGTGGTGTAATCGTCTATCGAATTTGCGATAAAGTGATGAGCTTCTATCTTTCAGAAAGCTCATTCAATCGGTTTGTTCCTTTTCATATTTTAGAATTGAAGAGTTTGCATTAATATTATCATTGTCATTATCACTATCATGGTCGGGGGCATATCCCGACCTATCTTGATATTTGAATTAGTTTAGAGGCTTTTATGGACATACGTGGGTTGGATGGTATTGTTAACTCTAAAGCTTATTCTTGAGTTATATTAACTATTTTATCTTTATTCCCTAGGAGTCTTCCATTTTTTTATTATTTGAATTTTGCTCGATTGAATAGGCCATGGGGGTAGTCTCCAATCATCAGTAGACTTAAGAAGCCCATCACGGTTAGGCCCAGGATTGGGTCGTGACAAGCTTGGTATCAGAGCTTAGGTTCACGGTCATTGGGTTTCCATAAAGTTGTATTAGTTAGAATCCTTTTTATGGGTGTGTAGTGAACCACACTTATAAGGAAGAGGGTACAAGATATTTAGGAATATTTCCCTTTCCTGTGTTCTCTTTTAGGCTATAGAGTCTAGGGTTATGGCATTTCTCTAACTCCTAGTTTTCTTATATTTTAGATCATGCCTCCTCGAAGATCTGATGTTTGTAAAAACTCTATTGGCACCTATGCCCCACTTGAGGGCAATATGGAGGGGACTCACCCTGCCTATGGAGTGTAGACCCGATCCAGGTTCCCTGCTCCTAATTATGTTTCTCCTTCTGGGGTTCCAGCGATCCCTACTGGACCACTAGTCCCTCTCTAGTTTGTAACACTTATGCTTAGTCACCTCAAGAAGACACCTTTAATGTAGAGTTTTACTGTTATATTCATGTACTTACTTAATTTGTGATATCTCAGTCTCGTCAGTCTGGTCCTATTATTGCTAGTATGACTTCTTCTGAGGTTACTCTAGTTGGGCAGTTTATGATGTTAAATTCCCCGATATTTTTTTGATCTATGGTTGAGGAATATCCTCAAGGGTTTATTATTAAAATAAAAAGGATCTTTAAGGTGATGCATGCTACTGATGTAAAGGGTGTGGAGTTTGTTGTATACCAGTTAAGAGATATGGCATATTAGTGGTATGAGGGGTGGGATTAGTCTAGGGGTAGTGAGGTTGAGCAGGCTACGTGGGAGGAGTTCTCTGGGACCTTCCTTGATCGTTTCTTTCCTTAAGAGTTGAGGAAAGCTAAGGCAGAGGAGTTTGTAAATCTGAAATAAGGTAGGATGAGTGTGAAGGAGTATGCTTTGAAATTTCTTCAGTTGTCTCGTTATGCTCTGGAGTTAGTATCTAGCATGAGGGATAGGAAGAGAAAGTTTGCTTTGTGTTTGTCTCGTAACTTAGTTTTGGAGTGTAAGTTCACTATGTTGAATAACTATATGGATATCTCTAGACGTGGCTTATATGCAGTAGGTGGAGGATAAAAACAAGATATAAGCAAAGATGGAAGAGAGGTTGAACAAGAATTTTAGATATTTAGAGCAGGGTAGGGGTCAGTAGAATAGTAGAAGGGGTGGTAGACAGTAGAGCAAGAAGAAGACTTGGTGAAATTTTGATTAATATTCTTTTCCTAGTGCTCCTTATCCTAGGTCGTCTGATGGCCATTGTATTCAGACTAGTAGTGGTCCTAAGGCATAGGGTGCTAGTCTTAGGCTAGTGGAGCTTAGTCAGCTCCACCCTGTCCTTCTTTTTGGTTTTATGGTTAGCTTCACCATAGTTGTTGTGATGAGGGGAGGAACATATGTTTTAAATGTGGCCAACCTGGTTATATTTAGAGGAACTGTCTTTCAGCTAAAGTAGACACTATACTTAATAAAGTTTTGGGTGCCACTTCATTATCTCGTGCACAAAAGGGTGATGCTTCTGGTACCAAAACTGGCTAGAGTTGTCTTTATATTGTTACCACCCGTCAGGAATTTGAGGCATCTCCTGATGTTGTCACTGGTATGTTATAGCTTTTCTCTTACGATGTTTACTATTTACTTGATCAGAGGTCTACTTTTTCTTATGTGCCCCTTTTTGTAGCTGTGCATTTTGTTTTTGGTCCTGAAACTATTTTCGACCCTTTTTCTGTATCTACCCTGGTGGATGATTCTATTGTGGCTAGAAAGTTCTATAGGGGTTTTGTGGTGTCCTTCTTTTATAGGGAGACCTGGGTGGATTTGATAGAGTTGGACATGGTGGATAGTGATGTCATTTTAGGGATGGATTGTCTTTACTCGTACTACACTTCTCTGGATTGTAGAAATTTTAAGGTCAACTTTTTATTTCTTAATAAAACGGTAATAGAATGGGAGGGGGTCCTTAGTACCTAATGGGGGGTTTATTTCATATCCTAAGTCTGGAAGTTGATTTACAAAAGGTGTCCTTATCATTTGGTTTGGATAAAAATTTGATCTCTGAGGGGACTTCTTTCCAATCTATCCCTATGGTTAATGAATTTGGTGAGGTCTAGACTGAGGATCTTCCTGGTAATACTTTCAATAGTGAGATGCACTTTAGGATTAATCCTCTATCGGGTACCCATCCTATCTCTATTCCTCCTTATATAATGGCTTCGGCTAAGTTGAAGGAACTAAAAAAGCAGTTAAAGGATTTTTTGGATAAGGGTTTCATCCTTCTAGTGTTTTTTCATAAGGTGCTCCAGTACTTTTCATGCAAAATAAAGATGGGTATCTTCAGATGTGTATAGATTATTGGTATTTGAATGAGGTGACAATGAAAAATAAGTATCCTCTTCCTAGGATTGATGATCTTTTCAGCTAGTTTCAGGGTGCTAGATATTTTTGTAAGATTGATTTTCGTTTGGGTTATCGTCAGCTGAAGATTAGAGGAGATTGAAATTCCCAAAACTACTTTTCAAACCTGGTACGGTCACTATGAGTTTTTGGTTATGTCATTTGGTTTGACAAATACTCCAGCTATTTTCATAGATCTTATTAATCAATTTTTTGAAAAGTTCTTGGGCTTATTTTTTATTGTCTTAATTGATGATATTTCGGTGTATTCTAAGGATGAAGAGGAATATGCCAATCACCTTCGAATTATGTTGCATACCCTTAAAGATAAAGGGTTGTACGGTAATTTTTTAAGTGTGAGTTTTGGTTGGATGTTGTGACTTTTCTTGGGCATATTTTTTCTATCAAAGTGATTAAGGTGGATCCACAGAAAGTTTAGGTGGTTAAGGGGTGGCCTATACCTACAACTTCAATAGATATTTGAAGTTTTTTGGGCTTGGTTAGGTCTTATAGATGAGTTATAGAGAGCTTTTCTTCTATTATTGCTCCTTTGACTAGATTAACTTAAAAAAAAAGGTTAAGTTTTTGTGGTCTAATACGTGTGAAGGAAACTTTAAAAAGTTGAAAGATAAGTTGACTTTTGCACCAGTTCTAACCCTTCCCATGGGTATGAATTGATTTGTGATGTATTAGGATGCATCTCGTATAGGAATGAGTTTTGTTTTAATAGAACATAGTAAGGTTGTGGTCTATGCTTCTAGGAAGCTTAAGGTTCATGAAAGGAATTATTCAACTGGTGATTTAGAGTTAGTGGCTGTGGTTTTTTCTTTGAAAATTTGGTACCACTATTTGTATGGGGTGCATGTAGACATCTATTTAGATAATAAAAACCTGCAGTATGTATTTTCTCATAAGGAGTTGAATCTACAGCAGAGGCAGTGGATTGAATTGCTTAAGGATTACGACATGAGTTTTCACTAACATCCAGGTAAAGCTAATGGGTTATTCATGCTCTTAGTATGTTATCTATGGGAAGTTTATCTCATATGGATAAGGAGAAGTGAGGATTGATGAAAAACATTCACCAACTGGCTAATTTGTGAGTTTGAATTTTGGACTCTAAAGGTGGAGGGGTTATTGATTAAGAAGTGGTTAAATCATCTCTTGGTGCTTAAGTGAAAGAAAAGTGGGCTTTGGATCCCATCCTTATGAAAATTAAGGATGACTTAGGTCAACAAAAGGTTATAGCCTTTGAGATTAGTGGTAATGATATTTTGAGGTATCAATATAGGTTGTGCGTTCCAAATGTTGATTGGCTATAGAAAAGAATTTTGACTGAGGCATAAGATTTGAGGCATACAGTTTACTTAGGTTAGATAAAGATGTATCATGATTTGAAGGAGATCTATTGGTGGAACAATATGAAGGAAATGTGGCTAACTTCTTCATTAAGTGTATGGTTTGTCAGCAAATGAAGGTTGAGCACTTACGGCCTAGTGGTATGTCTCAAGAGATAGAATTACATGTGTGAAAGTGATAGATGATTAATATGGATTTCAATATTGATCTTTTGTGATCTTGTAATTAGTACGATTCTATTTGAGTCATTGTGTATAGGATGACTAAGTCTGCTCACCCTATGAGGACTACTTACTCTGAAGAGGATTATGCCATATTGTTTATTGATGAGATCGTTAGGTTGCATGGAGCGCTGGTGTCCATCATTTCGTATTGAGGTACACAATTTCTTCTCACTTTTTGAATTCGTTTTAGAAAGGCTTGGGGACCAAGGTGAACCTTAGAAATATTTCTCACCCTCAAACATATGAGCAACTAGAATGGACTATTCAGACTTTAGAAGATATGCTAAGGTCTTATGTGATTGACTTTAAGGGAATTTGGGTTGATTACCTACCTCTCATTGAATTTGCGTATTCATATAGCTCATTTTGATGCTCTTTATGGTACGAGGTGTAAGTCTTTTATTGGGTGGTTTGAGGTTGGTAAGACTAGGTTGTTAGGTCCTGACTTGGTTCACCAAGCCATGGAGAAGGTGAAGGTGATTATAAAAAGACTAAAGACTGATCAAAGTCGTCAAAAATCTTATGCGGATGTGAGGCGGAGGGAGTTGGAGTTTGATGTAGGTGATTGGGTATTCTTGAAGGTATCTCCTAAGAAGAGAGTGATGCGATTTAGAAAGAACGGGAAACTTAGTCCTTGTTATGTGGTCCATATAAAATTTTGAGAAGAGTTGGGACCATTGGTTATGAGTTGGAGTTGCCTGTGAGTTTGGGATCTATTCATCCAGTTTTCCATGTGTCGATGTTAAAGAAGTAGGTGGGTGATCCTTCTCTAATTTTTCCTATTGAGAATATTAGTATTTCGGATTCCTTGTCTTATGAGAAAATCTCGGTCGAGATTTTAGATAGGAAATCCTGACGGTTGAGGACTAAGGATGTGGCTTCGGTGAAGGTCCTTTGGAGAAATCAAAAGGTAGAAGAAGCTACTTGGGAAGTTGAAGAGGATATGAAGGCCAAGTATCCATTTTTCTTCTCCGGGTTGGATGATCATGCGTAAAGTATGCGCTTTTCTTATTCTAATCTCTTTTCGGGTGTTATTCATTGATGTTGGGTATATTTATGTATCCCTAGTGTTACTATTCTATCTTATTTAGCCTTGTTTTAAGACCAATTTGTGTGATAAATGTGTTAATATGGATATAAATAAGCATTTGAGTGTCCAAGGACGTGATTACAATGTTCCAAGTGTTTTTCAAACAAGTTTGTATTTAATTGAGTCATTTAGAGTTCAATTCGAAAAAAAGTAATTTTACTAGCTTGAGCTAGTTACGTATCTAGCTAATTTCGTTTGATTCTAATGTGTTTAATTTCTTACAAATGGTTTAAATGTGTAATTATGAGTGGAGTAACTTGTTTGTAAGGTACAAAATTTAATTTGAATAAGTCAAGAGTCGAAACATAAAGTTGAAGATCATTGCGAATTAGCCTAGTCTTAGCTTGTGTTTTGATTCATCGTTAAGTATATTGTGTTGTTTTATATCTAATATGTGGTGTGTGATTACGTAAGAAGCTTTGTGATCTGAATACGGTGATATTATGGCTGGAAAATCATGTAAAATACACCACGATACAAGGGATGAAAGATGGGATGATAAAGACTTAATCAAAATTATGAACGCAACTTCCAATGGGTGCGCGCGATGAGCGTGCATCGTGCCCTCCATTTCAGAGCCCTTGTTCCTTAGAAAATATAAGGAGATACAATTATATAGGAGTCATGTGATATGCATGTGACGCATCCACCATTTCAGTGCACTACAGATGCGACGCATGCTTTATTCCACCCTTCCAATTTTTGTCAAGTCCCACATATACACGGTTTGGCCGTATACTACAAATAGATAACAGTGTGATGCTTCAGATGATTGTATAGGTGGGAATATTTTGGGGAATATTTATTGATCACATCACTTAATCCTATAGAGATTAGGATTATTTTAATATACAATCACACGTCACACATTTTAAGGATATATAAGTTTGGACAATTCTGAAGTGGTGGAGTCAGTTTTGAACAATAATTTGGAGGCTACTGCACTTATTTTTAGGTTTTTATCATTCTTTAATTAACTTTTAATTAATCATATCATGTATTCAATTATTTGGATCGTAATTATCAATATTATCTGCTAAAAACCCTCTTTCCAAAGTTAAAGCCAAGAACATGAGTACTATTGTTTTGGACTAAATTCGTTAAATTTTTGCTTATCATGTTTTGTTGTTTGTTTATGCTTGTTTTAATTATTTTATGGATTGATCACCCGTAAAATACATATATTATCGACCTTTTGTTCCCGGGAGAGGGAATAGGGAGATAGAATGTGGGAATAAACAAAGTAGGGTTTGTATTCTCTTATAAAATAAAGAATTCAACTTAGTGTCTAGGACATGGATGTACTTAGATGCCTTACTTGATTCAAATGTAGGATGATATCTTTAATTCACTTAATTGGATTATTACATCCCCGCTCAACGATGTAGTTGTAATGTCCATATTAAGTAAAATATTAGAGGTTGGGAAACCATGATCATGCAATTAACACTATGAATCAACAACCAAGATAAGCAAATTAGCGGATGTAGTTCAATAACATAGTATGATTGTTCAAAGTGCTTTAACCCCGGGTTTTATCCTATTGATTGTCTCAAGTACTTTAATTTATACATTATTTAATTCTTTTTAGTCAATAAATTACAAAAAAAAAATTGATTACTCTTTCATCAATTGAAACTAAACAGTGAACTGAAATTAAATAGTTGTTACATCAAGTCCCTGTGGGATCGATAACTTGGCTTTCTTGAAGGCCACTTTATTAATTAATAAGACCACGTACACTTGTGTGTGCTCTTGGATGCTATCAAGTTTTTGGCGCCATTTTTGGGGACTTGTAATTTAGCAATTGTTTATTTTAATTTACTTTTAGATTTATTTGGTATTTTTACGCTTGGTCTTGGTTTTGTTTTTGCAGGAAACAGGTTTACAAAGTAGTAAGCTGGCAAAGGATCAGGACTTGGTTGAACCAAACCCAGAACCCGAGCAGCTTTACCATTAACAATGAAAAGAAGCAATCCTTCTTCCCTAAATTCCTCAAATCACAGAAGACCAAGAGAATCCTTGTATAATGGCTACATAACAACAAGTACGCAGGACTATTAAGGAAGTGGTGATCCCACTTCCGACGAACTTGACTTCCCCATTTCAAAGACCGGCTGCTGAGGGGAATTTTGAGTTAAAGCACAACATGGTGAAACTTTTTATCAGCAGTGACATCTTGCAGGGATTTCATATGAGGATCTACAAGTCCACTTATAGAATTTCATTGAGCTTACTGATACATTCATTTCGACTGGGTGAATACAGATTATGTGAGGTTGACACTTTTTTCCCATTCACTATTGGGGAAGCAAAAAGGTGGTTGCATACGGAGTCGGCCAATTCAATCACATCTTGGTATGGCTTAGCTAAAAAGTTCTTGATCATACTCTTTCCATCTGGAAAAACTATGAGACTTTGTAGTAAGATAGTGAGATTCAAGAAAAGGCTAGATGAAAACCTCTATCATGCTTGGGAATGCTTTAAGGCCCTTCTTTGGGATTGTCCACACAGTTGCTAATACTTTTGTAGAAGCACTTGATCACAATACAAAGATTTTGCTAGATTCAGCAACAGGTGGTCAAGCGCTGGAATTGACTTATAATGAGCTGTACACATTATTGAATCGCATAGCACAAGGAAATCTCGAATGGAATTTAGATACTATAAAGGCCACAAAAAAAAATTGCAGGCGTATTGGAGGTAGATCAGTTCACAGCCTTATCAGCTCAGGTTTTTGCATTACAAAATTTGATAAATACTTCATTCAACAACCTAAAAGTTGGACCTCTATAGCCTACAGCAGCAGTTAATGCAGTTCAGGAAGCTAGTGGTTGCTGTGAGGTATGTGGAAATAGTAGTCATTCTTCAACCATGTGTACTTTAAATTCGGAATCTATAATTTATGTAGGCAATGTACATAGACCAAATTTTGGTAACGCCTACAACATGAAGTGGTAAACTCAACCTTGGAACACACAACAACAACAAATTACACAGCCATAGGCCCAAACTAATTTGTCAACTAGTAATATGGAGGAGATATTGAAGTGGATTTTAGCTAACCAAACATAGTTGACTGCAGACATGAAAAATCAGCAAGCAAAAACCAGAAGTTTAGAGTCCCAGTTGGGGCAATTATCACATGCATTAACTACTAGGCCATAAGGTGGTTTTCCAGCAGATACAAAAAATCCAAAACAACTCATGGAAATCACCTTAAGGAGTGGTAAAGAGCTTTGAGGAGAAATTCCAAAGGTAACTAAGGAGGTAGATACATATTTGACTCCCCAACAAGTAAATGAAAAAGTTTCTAAAAAATCAAGGAAGTTTGAGTACATAAAAGAAAAAGTTACAGCAGAAGAAGAGAAGAAGATGTCGCCACTACCCTTTCCACAGAAACACATAAAAGCGAAGTAGGATGCCATCTCAGAAAGTTCTTTGACACATTAGAGGACTTCACATTAACTTACCTTTGTTAGATGTTTGCAGAGTATGCCAAAGTATGCAAAATACTTAAGGGATGTGGTGGCTAATAAGATGAAATTATAGGATATGGGAGCTATAACACTCACTGAAGAGTGTAGAATTGGGATGACACAGAAAATCCCTAAGAAATTGAGAGATAAGAGGAGGTTTCTATCCCTATGAAAATTAGGAGCAAAGTAGTTCATGCACTAAGTGACTTAGGGGCAAGCATAAATTTGATGCTCATATCGTTATTTGAAACATTGGGCTTGGGAAAGCCTAGATCGACCACTGTGGTGTTACAACTAGAAGATGGATCATTTACATATCCAGGTGAAATAATTGAGGATGTCCTCATAAAGGTTGGTAAATTCATTACACCTACTAACTTTATTATTCTTAATTTTGAGGTAGATGAATAGGTACCAATCATCTTGGGGCATTTATTCTTAGCAACTGGGGGGGCCTTGATTGATGTTAGAGTAGGCACACTCAAAATGAGGGTAAATGATAAATAGGTGGTATTTGATGTTTACAAAGCACTCTTTGTAAATTTCCAATATAAAGATTTGTGTGTGATCAATGCTATTGAAGGTAAAAAGTGTGGAGTGGTTAATCCATCAAAGACCTCTTTAGATTACCTGATTGAGTGGCTCAAGTGGAATCTACTATTTCCCAACATGATGAAAGTTGAAGTGAAGAGAGATGTTGATCTTAAGTGTGCAAACTTAAGAGGTAGGAAAAAATGCAAAAATAGCTCTCGAGAGGGAGTAAAAAGGTGAAGTAATATAGTTGAATTGATATGGGTCGTGCCGCAACACTAAATAAGGCGTTGCTTAGGAGGCAACCCAAGTTATTTAGGTATGTTTTATTTTCAGTTTTAGTTTTTATTTCACTTAGTTTTGTTTTTAGTTAAGTCACAGGTTAATGGAAAGTCTGAGTACAATAAACTTGAGCTAAGAAGCATGGCAAAGACTGAGTGTGGGATTTCAGACCCTTTGTAATACCTCATACTTTTTTACTAAGCTTAATTTCTCCTCGAGAAGGTTAAGGAGTGACTTCCTAAGTGATTATCATATTAACCATATATAATTTTCCTAATTTTGACTTTTATCACATGGTAAATTTGATAATCTTTCTGTCGATATAAGATTCATCCAAATCCGATACCGAGGCAAGAAGTTATGGCTAATTTAAGTCCTAGTCATAAAACAGTATTATTTTAGTGCTTGGCGCATCATGGAGAGGGCCTATTTGACAATTGTCAAATTCCAATGGAACTCCGCGATAGTGGCACATCGCAGAGGATCCCAATTTCCCAATAGTTAATTTCTAGTTTCCTAGCGTAATTGTGATGCATCGCACTGAAGTTACAGATCCCAACTAGTGGGACAACACGATGGCTCCACATCGCGATAGTGGCGGTCGCGGTGGCCCATAAAATTGGGTTCGCAGTTCAATTTTTCAGCTTTGTATAGAAGTTAAGAAGGGAACTTTGGACATTTTCCAATCCTCTTAAACCATGCAAACACCAAATTAAAGTCATTTACAAGCATTCTATGAAGTTTTTCTTAAGTTTTCTCTCAAAAAATCCCTAAGTATCCAAAACCTCTTCTAAGAATCTCAAGAATCCACCATATATTTTCTAAATTGAGCCAAGATTCAAGGTTCCCAAGTCAAGGGCTTCAAGAACCCTCATTCAAGAGTACGAATAGAGTCCTAAAAGTGAGACTTCATCCAAAACTTCTAATTAAAGGTATGTGGGGTTTTGAACAAAGGTAATCATTTCACCCTTTTGCCCAAAGGCTTATTTAAACTATAATTTTCTGCAATTTATGATCTTTATATTTTAGACTTATTCAAGCCATATGAGTCATTCCTATTTACATGCATGATTTGATTAAAGAGTATTGACATTGTTTTATGTAAATGTATACACCCCTATATACTCAGTACATTCCCAAGTGTTTATCCTCATATACATCTATGTGCTACATTATCTAATAATGTAGGTTCAGCTGCTCAGTCCTAGTCTCATCAATGATTCCCGAGAACCTTTGTCTACATTCTCCAATGGTGATTCCTCAAGGTTCGAGGTCCTATCTTCAGATATTTCAGTGTTTGAGTGGTCATGTTATTACTTTTAGTCTAGTTTGAGTTAATTGAGGACCTGTCCCAACGGCTCTCTAGTTCATAGAGGAGTAGAGGCTTTCTCAGACTAGTTATCAAATTATGGTTGTGTTGAGATTTCTCGTATTGTGTCCTTTTGGACTGAGTATTATCTTCGTATTTCCTTTAATTTGATATGACAGTGCCAGTGTTTGGTATATTTCTTCTTGAATGAGTTATTATGATAAGTGATAGGCTCAAAGAGTTAGTTTGGGACTACTTGTAGCCCTAAGCACCGTGTGACATCCCGGGACCTATTTTTGGGGCTTTAAAAATTTGGTATTAGAGCTTAAGGTTTTAAAGGAGTCTGACAAGCCATGATGAGTAGAGTCTTGATTATCGATGTGTAGCATGCCACATCTATAAGCAAGAGGCTACAAGATGTTTTAGGAAAAATTGCTTCTTTCTTCTAGATTCTATCATGCCTATATTTGTCCCTCTCATCTAATAATTCGTGCTCTACTATTTCAGAAAATGCCTCTCCAAAGAGCAAATGCTCGTGAAAACAATGATGAGCAACCCCTATATGTTGATCCTTTGAATGAGATTATGTCTCATGCTGAGTTTTGGGAAGCCTTTCAAGCGTTATCCTAAGCATTCACCGCTAATGTTTGGGCCAATAACGAGGCTGCAGTTGAAAATCAACAGAGATCCGTGATTTCATGCGGATGAATCCTCTAGAGTTTTATGGGTCCAAAGTAGGTGAGGACCCACAGTTATACCTTGGGGAGGTGAGAAAGATCACGCAGGTAATGCTTGTTTCTGAGGAAGAAAGTGTTGAGTTAGCGTCTTACAGGTTAAAGGACATAAATTATGACTGGGTTGTATCATGGAGGAAGGGTAGAGGTGAGGATGCTACTCTTATGACTTGGAAGGTGTTCCAAGATGCATTCTTTGAAAAGTTCTTTTTAAAATAAGTAAAGAAAAGATTAAGGAGTTTATGAACTTAAGGTAGGGATCTATAACTTTTAAGGAGTACTGCTTGAAGTTCAACCAGTTGACCAAGTATGCTCCTGATTTGATTTCTGACATGCGAGCTACTATGAACAAGTTAATGATAGGTTTTTATGGTTTAGTGATGAAAGAGTATAGGAATACGATGCTGCATAGGGATATAGATCTATGTAGGTTGATGATGCATGTACAGCAGATAGAGGTAGATAAGATTCGAGAGAGAGATAGAGTGGGGGGTAACAAGAAGGCTAGATCTGAGCAGCATGAGTATAGTCACCCTATGTTCCATAGAGGAAACCGCTTTTAGTTTCAAAAACGTCCGTCTATTCCAGTACCTTCATTATCTAGTGCTCCTATGCCTAGAGGCAGATAGGAGCAAGGGAGTAGGTTTTTTATGTCTAGGTTGCAGAACAATGTTAGTAAATGGCCCCATTATCCTCCTTGTGCTAGTATGGTGGGGATCAACCTGGTAAGTGTTTTGCAGATTTGAGTGGTTGTTTTTGTTATGGAAAGCAGGGCCACAGAATTAGAGATTATCTGCATGCTAGGCAGGGGACCAGAGATACTCGACCTCAGTTACAGACTACAAGTACACCAGCTCATGTCCCTTTTTCTGCCCCTATTCAAGGCACTTCATCTAGCTCTACTGGTGGTCAGTGCCAGAACAGATTCTATGTCTTACCATTCCATTAGGAGCAAAAGGACTCTCCCGATGTTGTTACTGGTTTGCTCTGCGTCTTTTTTTTATATTTATGTATTGTTGATCCCCGGTTCAAGTCTCTTCTATGTGACCCCATTTGTGGATGTGAATTTTAAAATGAGTCCCAAAAATATTCCTGATCCTTTCTTATCCTTCGCAATCGTAGGTGTGTCAGTTGTTGCTAAACAAGTGTATAGAGATTGTCTTATTGTTATTCTTCATAGAGTCATACGTCCTGATTTAATAGAGTTAGACATGGTAGATTTTGACCTTATTCTGGGTATGGATTGGCTTTATTCTTGTTATGCATCTATAGAGTGTCGTACCCGTGTGGTCTAGTTTCAGTTCCCTGATCATCCAGTTTTTAAGTGGTCCGAGAGTTCGGTATCTCCCAAGAATTATTTTATCTCCTATCTCAAAGCCAAAAAGCTAATATCCAAGGGTTGCATCTATCACCTAGTTAGAGTCAAAGAAACTAAGTCTAAGGCTCCAACTATTCAGTCAGTTGATATTGTTAATGAGTTTCCATCTATTTTTCTAAAAGCTCTCCCAAGGGTACCTCCTGATAGAGAGATAGAGTTCAGGATTGAGCTTCTTCCTGATACTTATCCCATTTCTATTCCACCATACCGTATGGCACCTGCTGAACTTAAGGATTTAAAAGAGTAACTCAAAGATCTTTTAGACAAAGGTTTCATAAAGCCCAGTATTTCTCGTTGGGGCGTACCTATTATATTCGTGCGAAAGAAAAATGGTTCTTTGTGTATGTGCATTAACTATCATTAGCTTAACAAGGTCACGGTAAAAAATAAGTATCCTCTTTCGACAATTGTTGTCCTGTTTGATCAGCTTCAAGGTGTAAGTTATTTCTAGAAGATAGACCTTAGATCTGGCTATCATCAACTTACAGTGAGGGAATGTGATATTCCAAAGACAGCCTTTTGAACCCGCCATGGTCACTTTGAGTTTCTAGTCATGTCTTTCGGGCTAACCAATGCCCCAGCAGCTTTTATGGACCCCATGAATTGAGTGTTTAAGCAATATCGTGATATGTTTCTCATCATGTTCATAGATGTCATCCTTGTCTACTCTCGCAGTGACCATGATCATGGAGATCACCTTAAAATTGTCTTGCAAACTCTTAGAGGTCAACAGTTGTTCGCTAAATTTAGTAAGTGTGAATTTTGGTTAAGGTTTGTAGCCTTTTTGGTTCATGTTGTTTCAGCTGAAGGTATTTGAGTTGATCCCCAAAAGACAAAAGCTGTAGGAAATTAGCCTAGACCTATCTCTCCATCTGATATTAGAAGTTTCTTGGGTCCAGCAGGCTACTACCACCGTTTTGTTGAAGGTTTCTCCTCTATTGCATCTCCCATGACTCGGTTGACCCAAAAAAAAGTTAAGTTCTAGTGGTCAGATTCCTGTGAGAAGAGTTTTCTGGAGTTGAAGACTTGACTTACTTCATCCCCTATGTTGAATTTTCCTGATGGTATAGATGGTTTTATGGTGTATTATGATACCTCTAGAATTGGTTTGGGTTGTGTGTTAATTTAAAGAGGTAAGATTATATCCTATACCTCTAGACATTTAAAGCCGCATGAGAAAAATTACCCAACCCATGATCTTGAGGTAGCTGTTGTGGTCATTTCTATGAAAATCTGGAGGCACTATCTTTATGATGTTCATGTTGATGTGTTTACTGATCATAAGATCCTGCAGTATGTGTTTTCTCAGAGGGAGTTGAATATTAGGCAGATGAGGTGGTTAGAGTTATTAAAAGACTATGATATGAGTGTGTTGTACCACCCGAGGAAGGCCAATGTAGTGGCGGATGCCCTTAGTAGATTGTCTATGGGTAGTGTTGCTCATGTAAAGAAAGGTAAGAAAGAGTTAGCTCATGATATGCTCTATCTGGCTAGATTGCGTTTTACATTGCTTGATTCAGCTGAGGGAGATACTTTGGTGCAAAGTAGTTTTGAATCTTGTTTAGTTTCAGAAGTGAAGGAGAAGCAAGATAGAGATCCTAGTTTGGTCAAACTGAAGGAGACAGTTAAGGACCAAGAGGTAGAGGTTTTCTCCCAAGAGGGATATGGCATATTGAGATTGCAGGGTAGATTGTGTGTTTTGTGTGGTGGTGATCTGAGACAGGGGGTTATGACTGAAGCGCATGGCATGCGGTATTTAATTCATCCTGGAATTACCAAGATGTACCACGACTTGCGGGAAATCTATTGGTGGAATGGTATGAAGAAAGATATAACTAAATTTGTAACAAAGTGTACAATGTGACAGTAGGTTAAGGTAGAGCACCAAAGACCTGGTGGTGTGATGCAAGAGTTTGGTATACCCACTTGGAAGTGGGAGGTGGTGAATATGGACTTTGTGACCGGGTTACCTCTTTCACGCCATCATCATGATTTCATTTGGGTTGTTGTAGATCGGATAACTAAGTCCGCACATTTTTTGCCTGTGCATACATCTTATACAACTGAGGATTATGCTAGATTATATATCCAGGAGTTAGTCTAGCTGCACGGATTTCCCTCGTCTATCATTTTAAATAGGGGTACTTAATTTACTTCTCAAGTTTGGAGGGTGTTTCAGTAGGGTCTTGGCATCCAAATTCATTTGAGTACCATGTTTCATCCGTAGATAGGAGGTAAGGCTGAGAGGACCATCCAAACTTTGGAGGATATGTTGAGGGCGTGTGCTCTTGATTTCAAAGGAAGTTGGGATGAGTATTTTTCATTGAAAGAGTTTGCCAATAACAATAGTTATCATTCTAGCATCAGGATGGCACCATTTAAACACTTGTATAGTAGAAGATATAGATCACCCATAGGTTGATTTGAAGTAGGTGAAGCTTCCGTGATAGGGCCTAATACAGTAGTTAAAGCTATGGAGAAAGTTATGTTGATTAGAGAGAGGGAAAAGGCATCTCAAAGTCATCAAAAGTCATATGTCAAGTTGAGGAGAAGAGATCTTAAGTTTGAAGTGGGTGATTTGGTATACTTGAAGATTTCACCCATAAAGGGGGTAAAGAGAGTTGGTAAAAAGGGAAAGCTTAGTCCCTTTTATGTTGACCCGTATAGAGTTTTGAGCTGTGTTATTAAAGTATCCTATGAGGTTGAGTTGATCGCAGAGTTGTTAGTCGTTCATCTTGTGTTTCATGTCTCCATGCTTAAGAAGAACATTGGTGATTCCATGGTAGTAGATTCTTCAAAGAGTGTTGATATTCAGAACAATTTTTCATTTGATGAGATTCCTATTGAGATTCTAGACTTTCAGATCCATAGACTAAGGAACAAAGAGGTAGTCAGTTGAGGGTGCTACTTTGGAGGCAAAATTAGACATGCGATACAAGTACCCGCAACTCTTTTTCACGAGTTTAGATCAAGCCAAAGGTATTATTCTTCCTTAATTCAACCCTTCTAATCAAAAGTTCAGCTATATATCTATTCTTACATGAGTTCTTGCAATTTTTAGGGTATTCAAGAGTTTAGAAGTACATAGAGTCAGTTTAACGAGTTCTTCAAGCTTTATGCACTCAATTTCCTCTGTGCTCTTAGCTTAACTAGTGATATTCGTAGACGAATGTTTCCAAGGGAGAGATATTGTAATATCCTAAATTTTTTTCCTAAGCTTAATTTCTCCTCGAGAAGGTTAAGGAGTAACTTCCTAAGCTTCTAATTCAAGATATGTTGGGTTTTGAACAAGGGTAATCCTTTCACCCTTGTGCCCAAAGGCTTATTTAAACTATAATTTTCTCCAATTTATGAGATTTTACATGAAATTGAACTAGGGGTTTCACCCATTGTTAGTAGTTGCAAGTTTTTGATGTTTCCTATGAATTGAGAGTCTAATGGCATGATTTTTTCTTATATGTTTTCTTGAGAAATTGCAGTTGGGTTTATACCCCATGATTTCAGTCCTTGAGAAGCCAATAGTTCAAATGTTTAAGATATTGAAGTACATGAGTATGTTGAGATGATGAGCTAAATTGCTGTAAATTCTAGATTTCTATATGATTTATGAATCTATATGCTATCTACTATGCATTATCATGAGTTTTAACTTGAGATTGAATTATGGGTTACTAAGCCCTACTTGAGACTTGCACTTTTATGAACTATTATGTTATAAGCACCCATGATTTGAGTATTTTGAGATTATTAAGACATGTTTTGACCTAATAGTCATGGAGCTTTGAAATCCACTTCACTACATGAGATCACAGATTTGATTGTTGGGTTCTTATGAACTATGAGGCTATTTTAGAAGTGGATTTTCATAAGATGAGCGAGATAAACTAAAGGGAGTAGTATTTAGCACCTAGTTGGGTAAGTTACTCCGATTTCTTACCCCAGAACAACGTGCCACCATAGGTTTGTGATTTTGGTCCTAAGGACGAGATGATTGGGCCAGAGGACGAGATAAGTGATCACTGAGTTAAGGTTATACTCCTTGGCAAGAGTATGATGGCTCTCCCCAATGTGAGGTTTCTTCTTTAGTAGGACAAGATGTTGGACTCTATGTAGCTTACATGGTTTATATCGATTAAGAGAACCTCCCTAAACTAAAGTATCTCCCATTGAGATAGAATATTTTCCCTAAAACTTTGGGATGAAATATTTTCTAAAATGAATGAACTGCTTTGAGTATTTTCTAAAGAAGGAAGTAGTGTTCTCTACTAATACAACTTGATCATTGGATTTTCAAACCAAAGTTATATGATTCCGAGTTCCAAGTGTTTGAGTTCAAAAGAGTTATAAGTTCTTGAGCATTAAAGAAGTTTTACTCCCTAGGAGATATAAGCATGAGTTAAAAGTATTGTTTAAAATTTCCTTCATCCTATGAGTAATGAGAATAAGAGAAGAGTACAGATTTTAAAGCTAAAGTATAATGACTCACGAGATTTGTGTTCATGCTTCATTCTACATGATATGAGCTTTACATTTTAGACTTATTCAAGCTATGTGAGTCATTCCTATTTGTATGCATGATTTGATTAAAGAGTATTGACATTGTTTTATGTAAATGCATACACCCCCACATACTCAGTACATTCCTAAGTGCTGATCCACATATACGTCTATGTGCTACATTGTCTTATAAATTAGGTCCAAGTGCTCAGTTCTAGTCTCGTCAGTGATTCCCGAGTACCTTTGTCTACATTTCTCCAGTGGTGAGTCCTCATGGTTCGAGGGCCTATCTTCAGATATTTCAGTATTTGAGTGGTTATATTATTACTTTCTGTCCAGTTTGATTAAGTTGGGGACCTGTCCCAATGGCTCTCTATTTCATTGAGTAGTAGAGGCTTTGTCAGACTAGTTATCAGATTGTGGTTTTGTTGAGATTTCTAGTATTATGGTCGTTTGGACCTAGTATTATCTTCGTATTTCCTTTCATTTCATATGACAGTGCCAGTGTTTGGTATATTTCTTCTTGAATGAGTTATTATGAGAAGTGATAGGCTCAAAGGGTTAGGTTGGGGCTACTTGTAGCCCTAAGCACCATGTGACGTTTTGGAACCCATTTTGGGGGCGTTACACCCTCTTGATATTTAAAAGATGCTACTAGTAGGCCTAGAGTCCTCAGAGAGTATTTGTATATCTTACATTTAAATTTACTTTGGAGACAAAGTAGATTTTTAAGTGTGGGATAGGGAAATCCTAAATTTTGGCTCAATTTAAAAAAAATGTGTGAGATATTCTTCTTGGTGCTATTTTTTATTACATGGTGTAAGTGGGTTTGTTTGTAAAGGCATGTTGATTGAATGAGTTACTATTTTTGAGACTTTTAGGCTCATGTTTTTTACTCTTATACTTGTTGGATTAAAATTGAATTTGTGCTATTTTTTGGTTGGGAGTCTATGATGATCCTATTGAGTTGACCATGTGCCATATGCGTGTGAGAATTTTTGTATATTCCTTTTTGTATGTGATGCCTAGAATTTGTCCGGTGTGTGTGTAAAGCAAAATAAAGAGTGTGGGTTTAGGAGATGAATTAGGCATTTCTTTGATAACCATGTTTTATACCTTCTGTTTGTCCTACCCTTTATGCGTTATCCTAGTTAACCCCCATTAAGCCTTTAGACATTTCTTTGGTAGCCTCATATGTAGCCTAATCCCATTCTTTGATAGACCTTAGTTTGATCCAAAATTCTCCTAAGTTCTATAATGAAAAATTGATTTAGTAAGGAGTTTGAGAAATTGAAGAAGAAAAAACTGAAATTTATGCCCCGAGGTAATAGTTATTGGTGTTTATAATTGATGTGTGGTGCTTCGGAGTGATATAAATATTGTTAGCAATATTCCCATGATTGTAGAGAATGAGAAAAATTGAATCTTGAAGAAATAAACAATACGCCCACCATGTGTTTGTGAAAATTCTTAAAAGAGATGGGGCAAAACAAAAAAATGAGGTAGAAAAAAATAGTGTAATTTAGTTGTTGGATATTGATTTTAAATGTATATTATAGTGTATTAAAGAGCTTAGAGAGGTTAGTCACTATTCCCAAATAGTTCCTACCCGTCCGTTAGCCTACATTACAATTCGAAAAAGTCCAAATTGATCCTAAGTTTATCATTCTGATATTAGTGGAGCACTACACTACGGGAAAGCCTATGGTTCATTATGAATAACTTGTGAAATCCTCGTGAGAGTGAGCGTAATTTTATTCTTGTACCCATTGTGATAAATTGCATTATTGTAAGTGATTATGGGTAAATCTCTTGTTGTGAGGGGCACTTGTTTGATGAATATAGGTGATCCATATAATGTCCTTGAATGATTGATAAGCATGATTTTTCCACTTAGGTGAGTCAATTCTTGAGGCTAGGATGTTTTGGAGTAGTGTTCATGCGTTATTAGTTGTGTAAATAACGTGGTTTGGGTAGAAATTTGCATTTCGTGAAGTCATTGTAGTACTAGCTTGAGTGTATTGCATGTCGTAGAAGTGTAGAGTCTCCTCAAGTTATGATACTTAGAGTGAAGAGTTGTTCGAGGACGAACAAGGTTTTAAGTGTGGGTTGATGATGTTAGGAACATTTGTGCCTCCCAGTGTTATTATTCTATCTTATTTAGCCTTGTTATGAGAGAAATTCGTGTGCTTAATGTGTTAATATTGATATAAATAAGCATTTGAGTGTTCAAGGAGGTGATTACAATGTTCCAAGTATTTTCCAAACAAGTTTGTATTTAATTGAGTCATTTAGAGTTCAATCCAGAAAAACTAGTTTTACTAGCTTAAGCTAGTTGCATGTCTAGTTGGTTTAGTTTAATTCTAATGTGTTTAATTTTCTCCAAATGGTTGAAATGTGTAATCATGAGTGGAATAACTTGTTTGTAAGGTACAAAATTTAATTTGAATAAGTCAAGAGTCGAAACATAAAGTTGAAGATCATTACTAATTAGCCTAGTCTTAGCTTATGTTTTGATTCATCGTTGAGAATATTATGTTGTTTTGTCTCTAATATGTGGTGTGTGATTATGTAGGAAGATTTTTTGTCTGAATACGGTGATATAATGGCTAGAAATTCATAAAAAATACACCACAATACAAGGGATGAAAGATGGGACGATAAAGACTTAATCAAAATTGTGAACGCAACTTCCAATGGGTACGCACGATGAGAGTGCATCACAACCTCCATTTCGGAGCTCTTGTGACTTAGAAAATATTGGGATATACAATTACAGTGGAGGGTACGATATGCGTGCGACGCATCCTCCATTACAGTTCACTACAGCGTGCGACGCATGCTTTATTCCTTCCTTCAAATTTTTGTCAAGCCCCACATACACACGGTTTGGGCGTATACTACAAAAAGATAATATTTCGATGCTGCACATGATTGGATAGGTGGGAATCCTTGTGGAAATATTTATTTATAACATCACTTAATCCTATAGAGATTAGGATTATTTTAATATACAACCACACGGTACACTTTAAGGATATATATTGGAAATTTGGACAATTCTGAAGCGGTGGAGTCAGTTTTGAACAATAATTTGGTGGCTGCTGCACTTATTTTTAAGTTTTTATCATTCTTTAATTATCTTTTAATTAATCATATCATGTATTTTATTATTTGGATCGTAATTATGAATATAATCGGCTAAAACCCTCTTTCCGAGGTTAAAGCCAAGAATATGAGTACTATTGTTTTGGATTAAATTCGTTAAATTTTTGCTTATCATATTTGGTTATTTTTTTTATTCTTGTTTTAATTATTTTATGGATTGATCACCCGTAAAATACATAGATTGTCAACCCTTTGATCTCGGGAGAGGGTATAGGAAAATAGAATGTGGGAATAAATAAAGTAGGGTTTATATTCTTTTATAAAATAAAGAATTCAAATTAGTGTCTAGGACAGGGATGGACTTAGATGTCTTACTTGATTCAAACGTAGGATGATAGCTTTAATTCACTTAAATCGATTATTACATCCACTCTCAACGACGTAGTTGTAATGTCCATAAGGTAAAAGATTAGAGGTTGGGAAACTATAATCATGCAATTAACCCTATGAATCAACAACCAAAATAAACAAATTAGCGGATAAAGTTCAATAACATTGTATGATTGTTCAAAGTGTTTTAACCCTGGGTTTTCTCCTATTGATTTCCTCAAGTACTTTACTTTACGCATTATTTACTTTTTTCCAGTCTATAAATTATAAGAAAAAATAGGTTACCCTTTCATTAATTAAATCTAAACTGTGAACTGAAATTAAATAGTTGTTACATCAAGTCCTTGTGGGATCGATAACTCGACTTTCTTGAAGACCACTTTACTACTTGATAAGACCATGTACACTTGTGTGTGCACTTAGGTACTATCATTCATGGTTTTGTGGTTGCTTTCTATGTTCTATTCGTGCAAAAATTTATCTTAACTCCTTATTCAGGGATGAATGGTCTTAAGGGGGAATGGTGGGGGGGGGGGGGTAATATAATACCCCTGATTTTGGACTCTAAATTTTTCTCAGTAATCGTGCTTATTGCTCAAGGAACGACTCAGGTGATGAGTCGTGAAAACTCATCATGAGTCGTATAGATCTAATTGTGCTCTAACCAGTAAGGTTTCCCTAATTTCCTATCATGGTCACGGCTGGGACCATATGAGTCATAAGGTAATGTCACGAGTCATGGTGACGGACTCATGACCTTAACAATAAGATGACCCAAGGTTGTTATCTTGGTAACGAATAGACTCCACAGGTCTTAGGGTACGTTCACGATTCATAGGGTAGGACTCGTGACGAAACCAGTAAGACAGTCCTAAGTTTCTGCCCAGGCTTCAAGTCTTGGTGATGACTCGTGATCAGTGACCATGAGTCGTGATGTGACCCGTAGTCACTGGCGATAGCTTTCCTATATTTTAATTAAAGGCACTTTGGTCATTTTCTTTCATCCCCAGATATAACCCACGACCATAATACACCCTAAAGGTCTCTTTCTCATTATTTTAACGAGTCAAAAACACTCTCTTCTCTCTTAAATCCCCAAGTCAAGAACAATCCTAGGGTTTCTAAGGTTTGGTCATCTAGGGCTCAAATTGTGGTTTCTTCTCCAAATTCTTTGTATTTTCATGTATGTATCTGTACCCTAAACTAGTATTTTTCTTTTTATTCAATAGTTTGGTATTCACGTGGTTTTAATGGTTGATTTTGGAATGTGGGTTAAGGGTTTTAGATGGGTATTGTTTAAATGGCATTTCTGATAACGCCCAAACTACAGCTCTCGTAAGAGTGTAAGCGGTCGCTGTCAAATATAGAACCCAACTAGGTTGGGTGTCGAATCCCACAGGGAATACTTGGTCACTAAGTGTTGCAACTATTAATAGACTGTTGGTCAGAAATTCTTCGGAAAGGGGGGATTTAATTGTAGCGTGAATTAAGAGTATCAAAGTAACAAAGAAAAATGGAAAGTTTAGTAGGTTTTAATCAATGAGAATTGTAAGTTAGGGTTATGTCCACCTTATGAGTTTTACGTATCTATTAACTATGAGTTATACAGAATTCAGACATGCATGTGCTTATAGAGATTCGTATTCTATGGTAAATCCTAGCGTCTTTCGACCATCACAAATTATCTCACTTTAACTCTTTCGAGCTTAAAGCATGTCTAATGGTACGAATTCTCCAAGAGGTTAGTCCAGTTATGGCACTAACTTTTAAACAGGGGTTGGTAACCCTATTTCCTTGTCATTCTCTCTTTTCCAGACATGTAACTTTTCTTTCGAACAAGTTAATGCTATACTGGCGTATTTTATATGTTTGCAACCACAAGAATTTAAATTAACATAAAGAGAGTAATGATATAAGCAGCATACATATTACGAATTCACAAACTCATAGTAATAAGGCTTCCATAACCCTAACAGAGAAGTTTAGCTACTCATGATTGCAATGGAAAACACAATAGACATTATCATCATACCAAAATAAGAATTTCACGTGAAGTATGTTTTGGTAGCACTTATGGCGTAAATTCCTTGCAAATAGCATTTCTCTTGTCGTAAGGATGAGGGTGGCGGAAATTCAATGCTGAAAAGTTCAGCAAAATAGGGTTTTTATAACACTCATATCCTATTCCTACTACACTACTGCATACTTGCCCTAATCCTACTAAGTTACTGCTGGTCCCCAAGTCTTTGGAAATACTGTTTTTGCCCAGGCCAAGTTTTCCATGCATCACTTTCAGTCTACAAGCTTCCAGAAGTTGCCTTCCTTCTTACGTGAAGTTTCCTTTGGCGTCCAATTTCCATAAAATACTGAAATCTTCATTGTTTATACCTGAAAACTTGCTAATCACGTTGGTTAGCTCACTTACAGGAAAAAGGACTAAAAGTGCAGGAATTATTTATTTTGTACTCAAATCTTAGCTAAAATATGGGTAAATTAAAGTACTTTAGGCGTGTAAATACGCCTAACATCAATTTCCATAGTTTACATACATTTGTCTATACTTTATTGATCGATTTTTGAACTCATTGGGTGCATGGGCATGGTAAATGAAATGGGGGTCGTGCATTCCCCCAAACTTATGGATTTTGGTTTTGGAATTAGTAATAACCTCAATCCACCTTATGAAATTGGCCTTGAAACATGGGTATATACATAATTTAACCACTTTTGAAACTATTGCATTGTATAAACAGGCTAATGGAATATAAATGGTTTTAAAGGGCCTTGGTAGCCAAGGATTGATTTTAAATTGAAACTTTGGAGTCTTATGGCTAATTGCTTTGGTTTGGCATAATGGAATTGACTCGCAAGCATAATTAATTGGTATGACGATACCATTCGATAAATGTCTAAATAGATGACTTCTTGGTTAAATTGATAGGTTATGCGTCAATGTTTTAATTTGGGTTTAAATGGGGTTGTGTAGCTCATTCTGAAAGATGGAAGTCCCACGGGACCGATACTGGAAACCATGTTTGCCGGTGTGGGGGCCTTGTTGGTCGTGTGCATAGTTCACACTTCATATATATATATATATATATATATATATATATATATATTGGAATGGATGGGTTCGTGGATTTCCTAGCCCCTTTGAATTCTCCGATTCGTGTGGCTAACACACACTGGAGCCTTTTTGGCGGGGAAACGGGACCCATATAGCTCGTGGGTGAACTTAGGATGGTTAGAGCTACACGGTCTAGGTTAATGATTTTAAATCTTATGCTAAACCTTATTTCCTATCTGAGCATTACATACATACATACTGTAACGCCCTGAAATATCATCCTGAGATGCCATACGGTGCCCAAGGCTACACGTAGCCTCAAGCTAACCCTTTAAGCCAAAACACTACCCTTCGGTTCCAACACAACAACATACACGCTACGCTAAGGATATATATATAAGTACATATCATATCACATCGTACATGGCACGTAATATCGTTAGACTGTACATATATGGAATGTTTACACACAAACCAACCCAACAATACACTAGTCTAACATAGCCTCTATACAGCAAAATCAATGAGCCATTGGGACAAACCTCCAACTGACTCAACAGACCAAAGGGATCACAAAAAAATAGCACCAAAACTAGCAAATTGGTCCTCGAACCATGAGCACTCACCACTAAAGAAATGTAGATGCGGCACACGAATATAACTATCGCGGCTGCGGCTGAGTACCTGAATCTGTAATATGGTAAGAATGTATCCCATAGAGAAATATGTGGGTTAGCACAAGATACGTACTGAGTATGTCGGGGTGCATGCAAAATATAAATATCATAAATTTCATAAAAATGTACATATGGACCATAATGACACACCTGGCTTAAGTGACATTTAATTATGCAATTCATAACATCTTAGATAGAAAATATAGGAGAAAAACCTCATAAATCATTATAGATCATCATAGGCAACTTGACTTACCACATCAAAACTAGGAGTGACTCGGTATTTCAATAAACATGACTCTTATAGACAGGAGAGTTTCCTATAACCGACAACCCCACGTGAGCTACGTGGAATACCAACATTTGAAAACCCTGTTGGCGAGAGCGTCATACTCTTTTCTAGGGAGTACGACCTTAAAACTGCAATAAACACAATTGGACTCTCTGGCCAATAATATATCATCAAACAACCCTGGGGTGGAACATAGGTTTGGGGAAATACTAAATTTCCCTCTCTGTGCTAAGTACTACTCCCCGACAAGCTCAAAACGCATTAGAAAATCCACCACAACATCACAAGGGTCTATCATAAAGACCAAATCAAATCTCTTTCTCATTTATCAAATCATATCAATTTGTGGATTCCTAAATCAACACATTTTAGCTCAAAACATTTTAATCTTCCTCAACATCAACAAAGTATCAATGTATTGAACCATAACTGACTCGACATTTGGACAAGGATATGAAGAGTTCATACATAATATTTTCAACAGTTTAACTCATCAAAACCATCTGGAAAATACCAAGACTCATTGAAACATCAATATCAATATTTCTCAATTTGCCATCCAACTCTCATTTAAAGGTACTTAAGACATCAACTCATAGTAGGAATATAGAATTTACAATATCAATTATAAATTCATAATAAGAAAATAGTGAAATGATAGTATAAATCAAGGCTTAACAAATTAAATCATCATACTCTCATAATGAAATACTTTTTGGACATAATTCTATCTCAACATCATACACATATCGGATGACACAATCCCATAGCTCATCGACAATAATATAAGATATAAAACCATATTTCCAATTCATGGTAAAACATGTAAAATCTCATGTCAATGTAATTCAACAAAAATATCGGGCATAACATCGAAAGGATAATCTTGTTCAAAGCCCCACATACCTAAAAATGGAAGATGAATATGAACTTCCGACTCCAGAACTTTATTCATAAAAATAAAGGGTGCTTCTCGAAGCCCTTAATATGATCAACTCGAATCTCAAATCAATTTGAAATTTCTATGGTTCAGTCAAGAGACATAGAAGGATGAAATTTGGAGTAGTAGGGTTGGGGTTTGAGCCTTAGGAAATTTTGGAGAAAAATGAGATATTGAATGCTCTTAATGGACATAAATCCATGTTTTACCCGAATTTATTAGAGTGGGAATGACCAAAATACCCTTAAAATCAAATAATGTAAAATCTGTTCTTTGGTGGACTGTTTTGATAGGCTGAAGTAGATCGACCATAACATTTTGATCCGAAGGCAAATTTGGATAAAACCAATTTCATTGGAAAGAGGACTTTCAGAGCTTTCTGTGGATATATAGTAGCTTGCCCAGATCATTATGTACAAGGAGTTATGATCGTTTGAAGTTGACCTTAAAATTCACCTGACCTCAGTATTTTTTTCCTGCACATTTACCATTCACCACTATTCACGGTTAGATCAGAATGATCATAACTCATCGCTCGAGTTTCCATTTTGGATGATCCACATATCGTTGGAAATATTATTCTATGATCTACTCAATGATGGATCGCATATCCAGAAATTCAACACAGAAAAATTATTAATCACTATAAAGAATAGAATTTAACACATTTTCATCTGAGATCTTAATGGAAAATTTTTCCAATGCCAAGAACACTCCGTTTTGAGTTATTTTGAGGGTAATTAAGTATTTTAACACTCCTTACACGCCCCTAAACTTAACCCTATGAAATATATAGCTTCTAAAAACATTACAACCCTATTAACATCTCAAATCTCATCATCCAAGAGTACCATAGGAGAAAAACAACTAGGGTTGCACAATCAAACTTGAAGATCAAATTTCAAGGAAATTCCTCTGTCAATCATCAAGAAACTCCCTTCCAAGGTATGAGTAGTGTTCATCTATGGATTCAATTCGTTCATAGAGCTCAAGAATCATGCTTTTAAATCTTGTTTTGTAAAATTTTTATGGTGATATGAATATGTACATGTTGATGATGGATGCTTGAGTTTCAAGATGATATCTAAGGATGTTTACATGAAATATATATGGTTGTTGGTTGAAAATCATGAACTTTGGGTGGCTTAATATAATGCAAGTATAAAATCCACCTATGCGTTAAAGAATGCATGCAAGGTGTTTGATAAAATGCCTAGGATGCTAGAAATTCCTATTTACATGATTCCATGACATTCACATGACAAGTCCATGTTAGCTATACACTCCAATATGAATTTCCTTGCTAATTACGTATTCTTATGGTAGTGGCATGAAGCATGTACGATGATGAAGATATGAATTATGTATGCGAATTATATCCATGTTTTTCCTACCATGTTTGAGATGTTGAATAAATACATGAAGTATAATATCCCTAAATCATTACAATATGAACTAAACATTACATGTTGTCATTCCCTTAAGCTTAAATGGTATCCGTGCGATTGCTATGAATAGTATATGTTTTCGAAATGCCCATGATATTAGAATATGATATTTATGACTTGATTATAAGCATTCCTATTCATGATAGATGTTATGATGACCATGTACTTCATGAAATCCCCCACTCATGTATTATGGATATTTATTGATGGTCGTGTGCTCAAGAAATTCAAGTTGTGTCAGTTTTCTTCCATCGAGACCTAGGGGTACTTGTACCTAAAAAATATAGTTGTGTGCCTAGAGCCATGTCATGTTTTCACGATACTCTCATTCAATCCATGATCTATAGAATTCAGTCAGTCACGTGACTCAGGAAAACTCAGAAATCTCAGTAATCTCAATAGTCCAGTAATCTCAGTAATCTCAGTGCTCAGTAACCTCAGCAACCTCAGTATTCATATTCAATCTCAGTAACTTCAGTAATCTCAACCAGTCCTCATAACTCAGTACATTTCGTCAGTCATTGGAAATGTACCCCTTTAATCATAGGGTTCTCACAACTATCCTTACCTGTGGCGTATATTGACACCCCTTTAATCGGTGCAGAGATTAGACCCCAGCTTATCTATTATAGTGTATTTAGGGAATGTCAGTTAGATAACTACTTTCCATAGTTTCAGTTACATATTTCAAGACTGTCAGCTATAGCTACCCATTTTCAGTAAAGAACTCAGATAGTTCTTCAGATTTTAGTATATCAGCACTGTCAGATATAGTCAATTCAGAAATAGAATTGAACTCAGATAGTTTACTTCAGATTTATAGACTATCAGATATAGTTACTTATGCTATCAATCACAAAAGTTATCAGAACTGATGCTATCAGTACTCAGCTTCAAGACTGTCAAATACAGTCAATCAGACCAGTTCTTCATAATTCAAACTATCAAACACAATTATTCATTTATTAGTAATGAAATAACAGTCTCTTAGTATATCAGTAATACAGTATCAGATCCATCACTTTTTAGTGGTTTACATATCAATATCAGTAAACTCAGTCTTTCAGAATCTCATTATCAGTACATTCATATTGTCAGTATTTAAACTCAGTAGTCTGTATCTCCAAGACTTTAGTTATAATTACATATGCATGTATGTACTCTCACATTCATATCAGTCAGTATTGTTCATGCATATAAACCTTTGCATTTAGCCTACCTCACTCGTATACTCAGTACATTCAGACATACTAATATATTTGCACTATGGTGCTTTCTCTTATGTTACACCATAGGTTCAGAGGCATGAGCTCCAAATCAGCGGTAAGTTCCAAGATCAGCAGTCAGAGTTAGACGTGAGTCCTCATCCTTTGAGGACATGATGATTTCATTTCTATTTTAGTTTTCAGTGTATTTCAGTAGTTGGAGTTAGTTGGGTACGTGTCCCATCAACTCCTTATTCAGTTCAGTTAGAGGCTTTCAGACTAGATGTCAGATTAAATGTTCATACTTTAGTATATATGTTTTTTTAATATTGTTATACCATATTTTTTTAGATATGTATCAGTATTGAACCTTATGGACTTATAGTTCATGTTTCTACATATTTTATGAGGTATTATGCAGTTTACAGGTATAGATATCAGTCATGGGTTAGCTTGTGGTCCCTCGGGTTTATGAGCACCATATAGCATTTCGGTTCAGTGAATCGGGGCGTTACAATGTTGTCACTGGTATGCTTCATATTTTCTATTTTGATGTCTATGTGTTGATGGACCCCGGTTTAATTTTTTCTTATGTGACACCTCTGGTTGCTGTAAATTTTGAAATGGGTCCTAAACTAATTTCTGAGCCTATTTTAGTTTCTACACCGGTAGAAGAGTTTGTCATTGCTAAGAGAGTGTATAAGAAATGTCCCATTACTATCTTTCATCGGGTTATGTATGCTGATTTGATTGAGCTAGATATGGTTGACGATATCATTCTGGGTATGGATTAGCTTCACTCATGCTATCCATCTATTGATTATCGTGCCCGTGTGGTCAAGTTTTAGTTTCTTGATGAACCTATCCTCGAATGGTCCGAGAGTTCTGTGATTTCTTAAGGTCATTTCATATCCTATCTCAAAGATAGAAAGTTGATTTCCAAGGGTTGCATCCATCATTTGGTTTGGGTTAAAGACACTAAGTCTGAAACCCCGACTATTCAATCAATTAATGTTGTTAATAAGTTTTTTGATATCTTTCCGAAAGATCTCCCTAGAGTACCTTTTGATAGAGAGATAGAGGTCGGTATTGACCTTCTTCCCGATACTCAGCCTATTTTCATTCCTTCGTATCATATGGCTCCCATGGAACTTAATGAGTTGAAGGAGCAATTGAAAGATATTTTAGACAAAAACTTTATCAGACCTAGTATGTCCCCGTAGGGTATACCTATCCTGTTTGTGCGTAAGAAAGATGGTTCTTTGCGGATGTGTGTTGATTACCGGTAGCTTAATAGGGTTACTATTAATAATAAATTTCTACTTCCTCGAATTGATGATTTATTTGATCAAATTCAAGGTGCAAGCGAATTTTTGAAGATAGACCTCGAATTCAGTTATCACCAACTTAAGGTTAGGGAATGTGATATCCCCAAGACAGCCTTTCAAACCTGTTACGGTCATTTTAAATTTCTAGTGATGCTTTTTGGGTTAACTAATGCTCCAGCGTCTTTCATGGATCTTATGAACCGTGTATTCCGGCCATATGTAGATTTATTTGTAATAGTATTCCTTGATGATATTTTTATTTACTCCCAAAGTAAGGGTGATCATACGGATCATCTTCGAATTGTGTTGAAAACTCTTTGAACTCATAGGTTGTATGCTAACTTCAGTAAGTGTGAGTTTTGGCTGAACTCTATAGCCTTCTTGGGTCATGTTGTTTCTTCTGAAGGTATTAAAGTTGATCCTCAAAAGATAGAGGCTATAAAGAGTTGGCCTAGACCTATTTCTTCTTTTGATATCCAAAGTTTCTTGGGTCTAGTTGGTTATTATCATCGTTTTGTTGAAGGGTTTTCATCTATTGCGTCTCCTATGATCCTTTTTATCCAAAAAATTGAAGTTCCTGTAGTTCGAATCTTGGGAGAAGAGTTTTTAGGAGTTGAAGACTCGACTCACTTCAGCCCCTGTGTTGACTTTGCCTGACGGTGTTAATGGTTTTGTGGTGTATTTTGATGCTTCTAGAGCTGGTTTGGGTTGTGTATTGATGCAAAAGGGCAAGGTTATAACTTATGCTTCCAGGCAGCTAAAGCCTCACGAGAAGAATTATCCTACCCATGACCTTAAATTAGCTGCCATGGTTTTTGCTTTGAAAATTTGAAGACATTATTTGTATGGTGTCCATGTGGACGTATTCACGGACCATAAGAGCTTGCAGTATGTACTCACCCAAAAGGATTTGAATCTTAGGCAGAGACGATGGTTAGAACTATTGAAAGATTATGATATAAGCGTTCTATATCATTCGAGCAAGGCCAATGTAGTAGCAGATGCCATTAGTTGGAAGTCCATAGGTAGCATAGAATATGTAGAGATTGGCAACAAGGAGTTGGCCCGTGAGGTACATCGTTTGGCTAGATTGGGGTTAGGTTATTTGGTGATGTTGAGGGTAGTATAGGAGTGCAAAGAGGTTCCAAATCCTCTTTAGTTTTGGAAGTGAAGGAGAAGCAAAACAGGGATCCTACCTTGGTCAGGTTAAAAGAGTCAATTAAAGACCAAAAGGTGGAGGTTTTCTCCTAAGAGGGAGATGGCATTTTGAGACTCCGAGAAAGATTATGTGTTCCTGATGTTGATAACTTGAAGCAGAGGATTATGGCAGAAGCGCATGGTACGCGATACTCTATCTATCCTGGTGCTACAAAGATGTACCATGATTTGCAAGAAATCTATTGGTGGAACGGTATGAAGAGGAAAATAACAGAATTTGTGAGGAAGTGTTCCACATGTCAACAACTTAAAATAGATCATCAAATTCCCAGTGGCATGATGCAAGAATTTAGCATTCCTAGTTGGAAGCGGGAAGAAGTGAATATGGACTTCATAGTTGGTTTGCCTCCTTCTCATCGCTATCATAATTTGATTTGGGTTGTTATAGATCGGCTGACGAAATCAGCTTATTTTTTGCCTGTTCATTCATCATATATAGCTGAAAATTATGGTAGAATATATATTCGGGAACTCATCAGACTTCATGGAATCCCTCTGGCAATTATTTCTGATAGAGATACTCAATTTACCTCTCAGTTTTGGAAATCTTTCCAGAAGGGTCTCGGTATCCAAATTCATTTAAGTTCCACTTTCCATCCGCAAACATATGGTTAGGCCAAGCGGACCATTCATACTTTAGAAGATATGTTGAGGGCTTGTGTGCTTGATTTTAAAGGTATTTGGGATAAGCACTTAGCATTAATCGAGTTTGCTTACAATAACAGTTTTAATACTACTATTGGAATGGCCCCGTTTGAAGCTTTGTATAGTAGAAGGGGTAGATCACCCATTGGTTGTTTGAAGTTGGTGAGGCTACCAAGACTGGACCAAATGCGATGTTCGTGGCCATGGAAAAGGTTAAGTTAATTTGAGAAAGGTTGAAAACCGCCCAAAGTCGTCAAAAATAATATGCAGATGTAAAGAGGAAAGACCTTGAATTTGATGTTAGTGATTTAGTGTACTTGAAAGTTTCACCCATGAAAGGGGTGAAGAGATTTGGGAAGAAAGGGAAACTAAGTCCCCGTTACATTGGTCCCTATAAGATTGTGGATCGCATTGGGAAGGTAGCATATAAGATTGAATTGCCCGCGGAGTTATCTAACGTCCATTCGGTTTTTCATGTTTCTATGCTGAAGAAGTCTATTAGTGATTCTATTGTGATTGATCCTTCCGAAAGCTTGGGTATTCAAGATAGTCTTTCATATGAAGAGATTTCAGTTGAGGTTTTTGACTTTTAAGTTCATAGGCTAAGAAACAAGGAAGTTCTTTTTGTTAAAGTGCTTTGGAGAAATCAATCCGTGAAGAGTGCTACTTGGTAAACCGAAGCGGATATGCGCGCCAAATATCCCCACCTATTTTATACGATTCCTGAGAATGTCAAAGGTATCGTTCTCTTTTGATTTAATCCTTATTGCTATGTTAATCTTGGCTTGTGTGTTTTCTACGATATCCAAAAAAATCAAGAATGGAGTATATGCTTAGGCAAGATGATTTTTCTCTATATACTCATTTTTATAGTATTCTTGACCTACCTATCAACATTCGAGGATGAATATTTCCAAGGGGGAGATGATGTGATGCCCCAAAAAAAATTTCATTAAGATCTAGGACGAAAATTTGTTGAATTCTGTACTTTATCGTGATTAATAATTTTTCTATGTGGAATTTCTAGATATGCAATCCATTATCATGTAGAGCATCAAATAAGCTTTCCAACGACATGTGTATCATCCAAAACGGACACTCGAGCGATGAGCTATGATCATTCTGATTTAACGGTGAATAGTGGTGAACAGTAAATGTGCAGGAAAAAAATACTTAGGCCAGGTGAATTTTAGGGTAAACTTCAAACGATCATAACTCCTTGTACATATTTATCAGGTGAGCTACTATATATCAACAGAAATCTCTGAAATTCCTATTTCCAATGAAATTGGTTTCATCCAATTTGACCATCAGAGCAAAAAGTTATGGTCGATCTACTTCAACCTATCAAAACAGTCCACCAAAGGACAGATTTGACATTAATTGATTTTTAAGGGTATTTTGGTCATTCCCATTCCAATTCATCCAGGTAAACCATGGATTTAAGTCCATTAAGAGCATTCAATAGCTCATTTTTCTCCAAAATTTCCTAAGGCTCAAGCCCCAAACCTTCTACTCCAAATTTCATCCTTCTATGTCTCTTGACTGAACCATAGAAATTTCAAATTGATTTGGGATTCGAGTTAATCATGTTAAGGGCTTCGAGAAGCACCTTTTATTTTTGGGAATAAAGTTCCAGATTCGGAAACTCATAGTCATCTTTCATTTTTAGGTATGTAGGGCTTTGAACAAGATTATCCTTTCGATCTTGTGCCCGATATTTTTGTTGAATTACATTGACATGAGATTTTACATGTCTTACCATGAATTTAAAATATGGTTTTATATCTTATATTATTGTCCATGAGCTATGGAATTATGTCATCCTATTTGTGTATGATGTTGAGATGGAATTATGTCCAAAAAGTATTTGATTATGAGAGTATGATGATTTAATTTATTAAGCCTTGATTTATACTATCATTCCACTATTTTCTTATTATGAATTTATAATTGATATTGGAAATTCTATACCCTACTATGGGTTTATGTCTCAAGTACCTTTAAATGAGAGTTCGATGGAAAATTGAGAAATATTAATCTTGAAGTTGCAATGAGTCTTGGTATTTTCCGAATGGTTTTGATGAGTTAAATTGTTGAAAATATTTAATATTGAGTCTTCATATCCTTATCCAAATGTCGAGTCGGTTATGGTTCAATGCATTGATACCTTGTTGATGTTGAGGAAGATTAAAATATTTTGAGCTAAAATGTGTTGAGTTAGAATCCACAAATTGATATGATTTGATAAATGAGAAAGAGATTTGATTTGGTCTTTATGATGGACCCTTGTAATGTTGTGGTGGATTTCCTAACACGTTTTGAGCTTGTCGGGGACTAGTACTTAGCACCGAGAGGAAAATTTGGTATTTTCCCAAACCTATGTGGCACCGTAGGGTTATTTGATGATGATATTATTGGCCAGAGAGCCCGATTGTGATTATTGCATTCTTAAGGTCATAATTCCTGGCAAAGAGTATGACACTCCCACGAACGGGGGTTTCAAACGTTGGTATTCCATGTAGCTCACGTGGGTTTGTCGGTTATAGGAAACTCCCCTATCCATAAGAGTCATTTTTATTAAAATACAGAATCACTCCGAGTTTTGATGTTGTAAGCCAAGTTGCCTATGATGATCTATAATGATTTATGAGGTTTTTCTCCTATATTTCCTATCTAATATGTTATGAGTTGCATGATTCAATGTCACTCAAGCCAGGTGTGTCATTATGGTCCATATGTAAGTTTTTATGAAATTTATTCTATTATTTATATTTTTCATACGCCCCCACATACTCAGTACGTATCTTATGCTGACCCACATATTTCTCTATGGGCTACATTCTTACCATGATGTAAGTTCAGGTACTCAGCCACAACCGCGACAGTGATATCCGAGTGCCGCATCTACGTTCCTTCAGTGGTGAGTCCTCATGATTTGAGGACCAAGTTGCTAGTTTTGGTGCTGTAGTTTTGTGATCCCTTTTGTCTGTTGAGTCAGTTGGGGGTTTGTCCCAATGGCTTGTTGATTTTGTTGTATAGAGACTATGTCAGACTAGTGTATTGTTGGGTTGGTTTGTGTATAAACACTCCATATATGTATAGTCTAATGATATTCTGTGCCATGTGTGATGTGATATGATATGTACTTATATATATATATCGTTAGCATAGCGTGTATGTTGTTGTGTTGGAAACCAAGGGTAGTGTTTTGTCTTAAAGGGTTAGCTTGAGGCTACGTGTAGCCTTGGGCACCGTGTGGCATCTCGGGATGATATTTCGAGGCATTACAACTATTACAAATAAATCCAGATAAGGCCAAAATACACGGTTCATAAGATCCATGAAAGCCGCTGGAGCATTAGTTAACCCGAAAGACATCACTAGAAATTCAAAATGACCGTAACGGGTTCGGAAGGCTATCTTGGGGATATCACATTCCCTAACCTTAAGTTGGTGATAACCGAATCTGAGGTCTATCTTCGAAAAGTAGCTCACACCTTGCAATTTATCAAATAAATCATCTATTCGAGGAAGCGGATATTTATTCTTGATAGTAACCCTATTAAGCTGCCGGTAATCAATACACATCTACAAAGAACTATCTTTTTTATGCACAAACAGGATAGGTGTACCCCATGGGGACACACTAGGTCTGATAAAGCTTTTGTCTAAAATATCTTTCAATTCCTCCTTTAACTGTTTAAGTTCTGCAGGAGCCATGCGATACAGAGGAATGGAAATAGGCTGAGTATTGAGGAGAAGGTCAATCTTGAACTCTATCTCTCTATCAAGAGGTACTCCAGGGAGATATTCCGGAAAGATATCAAGAAACTCATTAAAAACATTAATTGACTGAATGGTCGGGGTTTCAGACTTAGTGTATTTAACCTGAACCAAATGGTGGATACAACCCTTTTAAATCAACTTCCTATCTTTGAGATAGGATATGAAACTAACCTTAGGAATCACAAAACTCCCGGACCATTCGAGTATAGGTTCATCAGGAAAATAAAACTTGACCACATGAGAGCGACAATCTATAGACGCATAGCATGAGTAAAGCCAATCCATACCCAGAATGATATCAAAGTCAACCATATATAGCTCAATCAAATCATCATACATAACCCGATGAAAGAGAGTAATGGGAAATTTCTTATACACTCGCTTAGCAATGAGACTCTCCTACCAGAGTAGAAACCAAAATAGGCTTAGAAGTTAGTCCATGATTCATTTCAAAATTTACAGCAACCAGAGGTGTCACATAAGAAAAACTCAAACCTGGTCCATCAACACATAGACATTAAAATAGAAAACACGGAGCATACCAGTGACAACATCGGGAAAGTCCTCCTACTCCTGATGAGGTGGTATAGCATAGAAATAATTCTGTCATTGATCGCCAGAAGTACTAGATAAAGCACCCTAAGGAGGAACTGAACGGGCCGCGGGACGCGGGGCATTAGTAGCCTGACTCTTGGTACGGGCATCACGACTCCGTTGTCTGGCATACGGGCAGTCTCTAAGTATGTGGCACAACTTGCCATAACCAAAACAGCCCCGCTGCTCCATATAACACTCCCTAAAATGGTCTTTACCATACTTAGCACACGAAGGAGGATGAGGCCGGTTGCTTACACAGTCCTGAGAACTGGAAGGTACCGACCTATTCCTGAGCTCCAGCCTATCCCGATATATGAAAGCACTAGCTGAGGAAGGCGCAGGTATAAATAGACGTCTCTGAAACTTAGGCCGACTCCCTCTGGAGAATGTAGTTTGACCAGACCCCTGTTGCTCCGATCTAACTCTCTTAATCCCTCTTACTTTTTCTCTTTCTTTTAGCTTTTCTGACTCAATATGTTGGAGGTGAATCATTAACCTAGGAAGATCAATCTCCCTGTTTATCATAGCTTATCTACATTATTTCACCACATAACTCGACACCCTAGTTAGAAACTTGCTCATACTAGTCCTCGAGTCAGCCATCATATTGGGAGCGTACTTCGATAGCTGATTAAACTTAAGACAATATTCCTTAACTGACATAGAGACCTGTCTCAAATTCATAAACTCCTCTATCTTAGATTCCCATAACTCAAGAGGAAAGAATCTATAAAGAAAGCATCTTGGAATAATTGCCAAGTCACCAGACCGGTATCTTCCTCTCTACCCTTATTCCACATCTGCACCCAGTCATAGGCATCATCCTTCAACCGATAAGAAGACAGCTCCACACTTTTTTCCTCGATCACGTGCATAATCTATGTAATTTTGTTTATTTCATCAACATATATCTGTGGTTCCTCACCTGCTCTCGACCCATAAAACTCTGGCAGATTCATCCGCATAACGTCACGAATTCGTGTTGTTGTCGAATTATTTTCCTACAGAGGTGGAGCGTTGGCCTGAGTATTGGTGGTAACTGCCTTGTCTAGCGTCTGAAAAACTGCCCAAAATTCAGCATGGGATATCGTCTCATGTAACGGAATAACGGGTTGAGGCTGGTTGTTGTTTCCACGAGCTCGATATGGAGGCATTTTCTATCATAAGAACGCACGAATTAACAATAGAAGAAAATAGTTGTAAGCATGATAGAATTTTGTAGAAAGAAAGAAACAATTTTGCCTAGAACGCCCCGCAGCCTCTTGATCATAGGTGTGGCACGCTACTCACCGATGCTAAAGACTCTACGTAACGCGGCTTGTCAGACTTCCTAGGACTCTGCACAACCTTAGGCTCTGATACTAAGTTTGTAACGCCCCGAAAAATCATCACGAGATGCCACACGGTGACCAAGGCTACACGTAGCCTCAAGCTAACTCTTTAAGCCAAAACACTGCCCTTGGGTTCCAACACAACAACATACAAGCTACGTTAAGGATATATATATATAAGTACATATCATATCTCATCGTACATGGAACGAAATATCATTAGACTATACATATATGGAATTTTTATACACAAAACAATTAACAATACACTAGTCTGACATAGACTCTATACAGCAAAATCAATGAGCCATTTGGACAAACCCCCAACTGACTCAACAGACCAAAGGGATCACAAAACAACAGCACCAAAACTAGCAACTTGGTCCTTAAACCATGAGGACTCAACACTGACAGAATGTAGATGTGGAACTCGGATATCACTGTCGCGGCTGTGGCTGAATACCTAAACCTACATCATGGTAAGAATGTAGCCCATAGAGAAATATGTGGGTCAGCACAAGATACATACTGAGTATGTGGGGGAATATGGAAAATATAAATAAAATCATAAATTTCATAAAAACGTACATACGGATCATAATAACATACCTGGCTTGAGTGCTATTGAATTATGCAACTCATAACATCTTATATAGGAAATGTACGAGAAAAACCTCATAAATCATTATAGATCATCATAGGCAACTTGACTTACCATATCAAAACTCAGAGTGACTCGGTATTTTAATAAACATGACTCTTATGGACAGGGGAGTTTCCTATAACCGATAACCCCACGTGAGCTACGTGGAATACCAACGTTTGAAACCCCCATTGGCAGGAGCGTCATACTTTTTACTAGGGAGTACGACCTTAAAACTGTAATAAACACAATCGGGCTCTCTGGCCAATAATATCATCATCAAATAACCCTACAGTGGCACATAGGTTTGGGAAAGTACCAAATTTCCCTTTCGGTGCTAAGTAATACTCCCCGACATGCTCAGAACGTATTATAAAATCCACCATAACATCAAAGGATCTATCATAAAGACCAAATCAAATCTCTTTCTCATTTATCAAATCATATCAATTTGTGGATTCCTAACTCAACACATTTTAGCTCAAAACATTTTATTCCTCCTCAACATCAACAAGGTATCAATGCATTGAACCATAACCGAATCAACATTTAGACAAGGATATGAAGACTCCATACATAATATTTTCAAAAATTTAACTCATCAAAACCATCCGAAAAATACCAAGACTCATTGCAACTTCAATATAAACATTTCTCAATTTGCCATCCAACTCTCATTTAAAGGTACTTGATACATGAACCCATAGTAGGGATATAGAATTTCCAATATAAATTATAAATTCATAATAAGAAAATAGTGGAATGATAGTATAAATCAAGGATTAACAAATTAAATAATCATACTCTCATAATCAAATAATTTTTGGACATAATTCCATCTCAACATCATACACATATCGGATGACATAATCCCATAGCTCATGGACAATAATATAAGATATAAAACCATATTTCCAATTCATGGTAAAACATGTAAAATCTCATGTCAATGTAATTCAACAAAAATACCGGGCACAAGATCGAAAGGATAATCTTGTTCAAAGCCCCACATACCTAAAAATGGAAGATGAATATGAACTTCCAACTCTGGAACTTTATTCACGAAAATAAAGGGTTCTTCTCAAAGCCCTTAACATGATCAACTTGAATCCCAAATCAATTTGAAATTTCTACGGTTCAGTCTAGAAACATAGAAGGATAAAATTTGGAGTAGTAGGGTTGGGGTTTGAGCCTTAGGAAATTTTGGAGATAAATGAGTTATTGAATGCTCTTAATGGACTTAAATCCATGGTTTACCCAGATTGATTGGAGTAGCAATGACCAAAATACCCTTAAAAATCAAATAATGTCAAATCTATCCTTTGGTGGACTGTTTTGATAGGCTGAAGTAGATTGACCATAACGTTTTACTTCGATGGCTAAATTGGATAAAACCAATTTCTTTGGAAAGAGGACTTTAAGAGATTTCTTTTGATATATAGCAGCTCACCCAGATCATTATGTACAAGGAGTTATGATCAATTGAAGTTGACCCTAAAATTTGTCTGGCCTCAGTATTTTTTTCCTGCACATTTATTGTTCACCACTATTCACGGTTAGATCGAAATGATCATAAATCATCGCTCAAGTGTCCATTTTGGATGATCTACATATCTTTGGAAATCTTATTCGATGTTATATGCGATGACGGGTCGCATATCCAGAAATTACTCACAGAAAAATTATTAATCACAATAAAGAGCAGAATTCAACACATTTTTGTTCGAGATCTTAACGGAAAATTTTTTTGGGGCATCACACATACATACATATATATATATATGTGTGTGTGTGTGTGTGTATGTTTGTATATATTCATTTATATGAACATGTACATTGAGTTTGGATTTGATATTGAAAATGACATTATTTTATCCATTCCTTGAGTTACATGCCAGCGCTTACTCTGTTAATCATCCTTAGACACTACATCTTTTTTATGATGTAGGGTCCTAGGGTTTTTTCTGTTGGTTTGTGTAGAGTTAGGTGGTGCATCATTTATCGAGTTTATGGTGAAGTGGTAAACTTTCATCTTTCGAAAATCTTGGTCATTCCATCAGTTTTTTTCATATTTAGAATTGAAAAGCTCACTTTAACATTATCATTGTCATTTTCACTATCATGGTCGGATGCATGTCCCAACCTAGCTTTATATTCGAATTGGTGTAGAGGCTTTACTTGACATGTTTGGTTTGGATGGTATTGTTGAATCTTAGAGCTTATTCTTGAGTTAGATTAACTGTTTTATCTTTATTCTCTAGTTGTATTCCGCTTTGTTATTAGTTTAATTTTGCTCGGTTAAATAGGCTATGGGGGTGTTCCTCGGTCCTTGGTGAACTTTAGATTCCCGTCATGACTAGGCCTGGGGTCGGATCATGACAAAAATGGAGGGAGGTATACTTATTTATGTCTTTAACATGCTTCGAGTCAGGTCGGACGGGTTAGATTAGATTGTGTTTTTTAAAAAAAGAGCATTTAACGTTGATTTGGGCTAGTCTATTAAAGGAAGGATACATGTGAAAAAATTCTTAACAACGAGGGTAAATTTGACCTCGTAAGTATGACATCGAGGGTAAATTTGATCCCAAAGAATGACGAAGAGTATATTTAGCCAATTTTTTACAATATAGTGGCAAATTTGGCCCCAAAGTATGACAGTGAGGATAAATTTGGCCCCAAAATCAGACTGATGGTATATTTACCCAATTTTCCAAAGTAGATGGGTAAATTTGACCCTTTTTCCTTTATTAAAATATTGTGTTATGATCTTTTGGTAATGAATTATCTAATTCATAATAAAAATAATTATTTTACGTCAAACTTATGGATGTTTTAATATTTCTTAAAAATTATGGATATAAATCATGTTTATTATTTTTTCATAAAATTTAAAACATATTTTCCAAAAACCATACCAAAAATATGTAGTTCACCCAAATCTGATTTTTTCCAAAATATTTGGAAATGTATGGCCAACGCTAGCTTAATACGAATGATGTTAAATAAAAAAAGATATATAGATATATATATATATATATATATAAAAGCAAAACTAGAGCATTAGAAGAAGATAGTTGTAGCGTAAGAATAAGTCAAGAATTTAGGACAAAGTTAAAAACATTGGATAGGAAATAATAATATATTGTCTAGAATATGTAGAAGATTTTTTGCTATATGGGGTTGTAGTTTTATTTTACCATTACCAAGGGTTATTCCTAAAAAATTAATATAGGTTTTACATAACTCCATTTTCTTCTTGCTTACTATTATGCCATGTTTAATAAATAATCTAAATACCATTTGTAAGTGTCCTAAATGTTCTTGCATAGTTTGGCTAAATACTAAAATATCATCTACATATACAAGTATAAAATGCTTATATTCTCCGAAAATATTATCCATTTTTCGTTGGAAAATGGGCGGAGCAGTTTTTAGTCCGAAAGGCATGACTAACCATTCAAAATGTCCTCCGGGACATGTGAATGCAGTCCATTCGATGCTTTCTGGATGCATCTTGACTTGCCAATAACCGGATTTACAGTCGAATTTACTATAAATTCTTTTATTTTGGATTCTATTTATTAGTTCATTTTTGTCTGGTAGTTTATACGCATCTGTCTTGGTATTATCATTTAGTCTTTTGTAATTAATTACCATTCTAGCCTTTCCTCTTACTTGTTCACTATGATTTCTTACCATAAAGGCTGCTGATCTATGTCTAGATGTAGATCTTCTTATGACGCCTAATTTTAAAAGTTCCTTAATCTGTATATCAAATTCATTCGTGTCTTCATTATTAGCTTCTATAGGGGCTGTCTTAATAGTATATTCAGGATTAATTATATCTAATTTACACATTAATTCATTGGCATCCCAATGAGCTAATGGTCTTTCCCCTATTATTTCCATTTCATCTAGTATAGATATTATATTATCCAAGTCCTTTGGACTGTTTATTATCCCTATTTTATCTATTCCTTTTCTGAAGTTGTAGAATTGAGTTTCTATACTTATTATTGTATATTCTTTTTCTATATTCTCTAGGCATTCTTGTCCTTCTGCATTTAGCAACATATAGTTTTTAATTTCTTCTATGTTTTCTCTTGACAGGTTGCTGCAGGTATTATTTTTGCAATCTCCACAGCAAGGTTCTGGAAGTAGATTTCTTAATTTTCTTTTAGTGGTATTTAGGGTTCTATGTATTGTTGGTAATATTTTTGTTTGTACAGGTGTGTAAGTTAGATCTTTAAACAACATTATTCCGTCTCTCGTTAATAATCATCCTCCTTTTATCTTGTATACAAAATTTTAATCCTATAACAAAGTCTGATCCTATATTCAAATCCCTAGCTAATATTCGGTTTACTTTATAGACTGGGTTGTAAAATTGGTTACAAGTATTTAAAAAACTTATTTGTGCATTCTCTATATAATAACAACTAATATTTTGAGAGCCATCCATTTGAGTGGCGAGTATTGGTCTTTCTAGTGTTTTTATTAGGTGTTCTGGTACTATTGCTTTATTAATTAAACAGCTGGTACATCCTGGGTCTATTAAGGCTAATGTTTCTATTTCAATATTTTGTACTTTAATTTTTACTAAGACTTTGATAGTAGAAAATTCTTTATCTTCATTACATATTAAATTTGTATCACTATACATAAGTTCCGCTTCAAATTTTTCTAAATGTACTGTTTCTACCGTTTCTTGTGTATCGGCTTCTTCCTTAGTCTTTCCTTTTTCTAGAGTAGTTAATATTTGTTCTAAATCATTTAATCGGGTCTCGAGAGTAGATACTCTTAAGTTTAGGATTTGATTATGAGTATATTTCTGTCCATTACTTATTTGTGATTCAACTTTTATTTTTAAAACATTTTCTATACAATTTATACATGCTTCTAGGTAACATTTTTTGCATTTTGCTCTATTTTCTTTACTTGGATACCAACTACATATACTGCATCTATTACTATCTAAACCTTTATTTCTTTGGAAATCATGTTCACAGTTTTGATCAACATTCATTAGATTATTTATTGTCAGGTTTTGTAAATCTAAATCGTCTATTTCTTGGCCTAATTCATTGACTAAATTGTCTTCTTCTGATTCAGAAGAGTCGGATTTTGAGTTATCTTTATCAGTTATTTCAATACTTATTATAGAATAGATACTCTCTGTGTCTGACATATATTCATCAACATTTAATAAAGTTTCTTGGAAATCTTCTATTAATTGTGAATTTCTTGTTCTATTATTATTTCTTTTTGGGCATACGTTAGCTAAATGATCTATGCTGCCACACGTATAACATTCTAATTTATTTTTATAATTTCTATCATTTCTATATTTTCTTACATGTCTATCTCTGTTTAGCCAAGGTTTTTTAGCTTTTGATTTTCTTAGAAAGTATCGTTTTCTGCTATATTGTTTCTGATTATTTCTCTTCTTATATTTCCTATGTTGTTTCTGATCATAATTTTGGGTTGTGTATATAACTGATTTACAGAAATTCATTTCATTTTTCTTTAATTGTTTCTGTATTTGTATATTTGTGCATTTTTCGGTTAAAATATCCATTATATGCTGGGTTCTATGTCCTATTGTCCATTTAAAATGTGGGTTTGCTGCCACTCCATCTCTCTTATACCATCTATCTTCTATTTCTCTTCCTAAGGCTCCGGGTAATTTATTAAATAATTTTTTACCTAAATCTTCATTGAAGGTATTTCCACTGACAGTACAGTAGTAGAAGTAATCTTGTAAAAACTTTTTTATGTATACCCAGTGTGAGATACTGAGTTGTTCTAACTTTATTAAGGCTTCTTTTTGTAAAGCTATTAATCCACTATTTGGATCTTTTCCGGTTAGTAACATATGCATTTTATTTGTAAAATTATAGGGATTTGGCCCCATACTTAATAATATTTGAAAGTCATGTGGACAGTTTGTCTTGAAACTCTCCCATGTAGCTTTGGCAGATTCTCCTAGAAAGGTTTCTAAATATTTGTACATTGTTTCTACGTCCGTTTCTGTGTAATGTCTTAAATAATCAGCTGCAACAATTCCTTTCCATAAATCTATTACGGTATCCCACATTTGAGGGTCATGTGCGGCTATATTTAGAATTTTACCTTTGCTACCTCCTTCTTGTAATTTAATTGGTTCTTCTATAGGTATTCTTTTTCCTGCTGGTTTTATGTATTCTCCTTTAATTTCTGTATCTTGGTTTACCCTTATTGTCGGTCTTCTAGGTACATTGCCGGTACTATAATCTATTAGTTGTATATTCTGATTCGTCTGTTGGAAGGGGCTAGCACTTGAAGAGCTAGCTGGTTCAAGTTCAGCTAATTCTTTGTAACTAATAGTAGAACTTAGTATTGAGATTGTATCTTCTTCAATCTTATTATAGAAAGATTCATTACTTCTATATCCTAAATTATCTTTTCGTTTTAGACAATTTTTGAAATGTTCTATACATTCGTTTATTTTCATGTCGTCTTTTTGGCATCCTTTGCACTTAAAAGTTATGTTCTTATATTCGTCTGCCAATCTTTCTGCTTTTTCTATAGCTATATCTACTTCATATCCTTCGTGTAAGACTTCTATATTCATAAATTCACTTTCTGTTTCTATATTACTCTCTGTTTCATCATCGTCTAGATTTCTTTTTGTTGTATAATTATAGTCTGTAAATCTTACTGAGGTTTCTCCCTTACTTGTAGTGTATAGTAGGTGAGAGTCTGGTGTAAACGTTTTTGGTTTTGTGAATTTATTTAGATTCCATTCTAAACCCGCATATATTTCTGGGTCTATTTTTATTGGTTTAATAAGGCTTATTACTTTATTTCCCATTATCTCAACCACATCTTCTACTTTTAATTTAAATTTTGTGTTACTACTTGGAGTTAACTTACCTATGAAACCTATGCACATTAATAAATTATTTCCACTATTCATTTCCTCGTATCCTTTAGTTTGGATTCCTATCTTAATATTTCTTTCGAATTCTTTTAGATTCATTAGGAAGTCTGGACTAATATAAAAAATGCCTCCATTATTAGTCATATCTACTTCTGTTAATCCTATTATGGATTTTTTAATATCTGACCATCTATCGTCATAAATTGTTATCAATACTTTTGTTCCTAAGTTTTTTCTTGTTAATCCTTTTATTCCTATAACAATTAATCCCATATGCATTAAAACCATTTTGCTATTTTTTATGTGTTTTAATGAATTAGTATTTACTAAGTCTAATATTTTAAAATCTTCTCCTAAAGCTGATATTTGTTCTTCCCTATAATGTCTATATAATTGATTGTCTGAAGAAAAATATCCTGTGTTATATAACGTCTTAGGATTTAATAATTTTAACTGATGTTGTTGAAAAATCTGTAAGTCTTTATCTACATCTATTATTTCATTAAGCTCTTGATTTTGTTCTCTATTAGATTGTCTTCTACATATTCTAGACAATATATTATTATTTCCTATCCTATTTTCTGAGAAACTGATTCTTTGTCTATCTTCTCCTTGTCCTTCGATGGTTCTGCGTCTATTTGATAAAAAGTCCATTTTTGCGGCTTTCTTATTATTTTCTTACATTCGTTTTGAGGAGTTATTTCAATTTGTTTTAATTGATTTACAAGTTTGTCTATTTCTGAAATAGGATTTTGTTTTTCTTTGGTTTCTTTATCTTTTATTAAAATATCTATCTTTTTATGTAATTCAGGTAATTCTGGTTCCTTTGGTGTTGTAGCTATTTCTTTGTTTTTAATTAAACAATCTATTTTTCTATGTAAGTCTATTAAACAATCTATTTCTTTGTAGGTATGTATCTAGATACATACCTACAAGTGTAACAGACAAAACTCTGCTAAAACAAAATAATACCATAATAGAACTATTAATAGACTTACATAGAAAAATAGATTGTTTAATTAAAAACAAAGAAATAGCTACAACACCAAAGGAACCAGAATTACCTGAATTACATAAAAAGATAGATATTTTAATAAAAGATAAAGAAACCAAAGAAAAACAAAATCCTATTTCAGAAATAGACAAACTTGTAAATCAATTAAAACAAATCGAAATAACTCCTCAAAACGAACGTAAGAAAATAATAAGAAAGCCGCAAAAATGGACTTTTTATCAAATAGACACAGAACCATCGAAGGACAAGGAGAAGATAGACAAAGAATCAGTTTCTCAGAAAATAGGATAGGAAATAATAATATATTGTCTAGAATATGTAGAAGACAATCTAATAGAGAACAAAATCAAGAGCTTAATGAAATAATAGATGTAGATAAAGACTTACAGATTTTTCAACAACATCAGTTAAAATTATTAAATCCTAAGACGTTATATAACACAGGATATTTTTCTTCAGACAATCAATTATATAGACATTATAGGGAAGAACAAATATCAGCTTTAGGAGAAGATTTTAAAATATTAGACTTAGTAAATACTAATTCATTAAAACACATAAAAAATAGCAAAATGGTTTTAATGCATATGGGATTAATTGTTATAGGAATAAAAGGATTAACAAGAAAAAACTTAGGAGCAAAAGTATTGATAACAATTTATGACGATAGATGGTCAGATATTAAAAAATCCATAATAGGATTAACAGAAGTAGATATGACTAATAATGGAGGCATTTTTTATATTAGTCCAGACTTCCTAATGAATCTAAAAGAATTCGAAAGAAATATTAAGATAGGAATCCAAACTAAAGGATACGAGGAAATGAATAGTGGAAATAATTTATTAATGTGCATAGGTTTCATAGGTAAGTTAACTCCAAGTAGTAACACAAAATTTAAATTAAAAGTAGAAGATGTGGTTGAGATAATGGGAAATAAAGTAATAAGCCTTATTAAACCAATAAAAATAGACCCAGAAATATATGCGGGTTTAGAATGGAATCTAAATAAATTCACAAAACCAAAAACGTTTACACCAGACTCTCACCTACTATACACTACAAGTAAGGGAGAAACCTCAGTAAGATTTACAGACTATAATTATACAACAAAAAGAAATCTAGACGATGATGAAACAGAGAGTAATATAGAAACAGAAAGTGAATTTATGAATATAGAAGTCTTACAAGAAGGATATGAAGTAGATATAGCTATAGAAAAAGCAGAAAGATTGGCAGACGAATATAAGAACATAACTTTTAAGTGCAAAGGATGCCAAAAAGACGACATGAAAATAAACGAATGTATAGAACATTTCAAAAATTGTCTAAAACGAAAAGATAATTTAGGATATAGAAGTAATGAATCTTTCTATAATAAGATTGAAGAAGATACAATCTCAATACTAAGTTCTACTATTAGTTACAAAGAATTAGCTGAACTTGAACCAGCTAGCTCTTCAAGTGCTAGCCCCTTCCAACAGACGAATCAGAATGTACAACTAATAGATTATAGTACCGGCAATGTACCTAGAAGACCGGCAATAAGGGTAAACCAAGATACAGAAATTAAAGGAGAATACATAAAACCAGCAGGAAAAAGAATGCCTATAGAAGAACCAATTAAATTACAAGAAGGAGGTAGCAAAGGTAAAATTCTAAATATAGCCGCACATGACCCTCAAATGTGGGATACCGTAATAGATTTATGGAAAGGAATTGTTGCAGCTGATTATTTAAGACATTACACAGAAATGGACGTAGAAACAATGTACAAATATTTAGAAACCTTTCTAGGAGAATCTGCCAAAGCTACATGGGAGAGTTTCAAGACAAACTGTCCACATGACTTTCAAATATTATTAAGTATGGGGCCAAATCCCTATAATTTTACAAATAAAATGCATATGTTACTAACCGGAAAAGATCCAAATAGTGGATTAATAGCTTTACAAAAAGAAGCCTTAATAAAGTTAGAACAACTCAGTATCTCACACTGGGTATACATAAAAAAGTTTTTACAAGATTACTTCTACTACTGTACTGTCAGTGGAAATACCTTCAATGAAGATTTAGGTAAAAAATTATTTAATAAATTACCCGGAGCCTTAGGAAGAGAAATAGAAGATAGATGGTATAAGAGAGATGGAGTGGCAGCAAACCCACATTTTAAATGGACAATAGGACATAGAACCCAGCATATAATGGATATTTTAACCGAAAAATGCACAAATATACAAATACAGAAACAATTAAAGAAAAATGAAATGAATTTCTGTAAATCAGTTATATACACAACCCAAAATTATGATCAGAAACAACATAGGAAATATAAGAAGAGAAATAATCAGAAACAATATAGCAGAAAATGATACTTTCTAAGAAAATCAAAAGCTAAAAAACCTTGGCTAAACAGAGATAGACATGTAAGAAAATATAGAAATGATAGAAATTATAAAAATAAATTAGAATGTTATACGTGTGGCAGCATAGATCATTTAGCTAACGTATGCCCAAAAAGAAATAATAATAGAACAAGAAATTCACAATTAATAGAAGATTTCCAAGAAACTTTATTAAATGTTGATGAATATATGTCAGACACAGAGAGTATCTATTCTATAATAAGTATTGATATAACTGATAAAGATAACTCAAAATCCGACTCTTCTGAATCAGAAGAAGACAATTTAGTCAATGAATTAGGCCAAGAAATAGACGATTTAGATTTACAAAACCTGACAATAAATAATCTAATGAATGTTGATCAAAACTGTGAACATGATTTCCAAAGAAATAAAGGTTTAGATAGTAATAGATGCAGTATATGTAGTTGGTATCCAAGTAAAGAAAATAGAGCAAAATGCAAAAAATGTTACCTAGAAGCATGTATAAATTGTATAGAAAATGTTTTAAAAATAAAAGTTGAATCACAAATAAGTAATGGACAGAAATATACTCATAATCAAATCCTAAACTTAAGAGTATCTACTCTCGAGACCCGATTAAATGATTTAGAACAAAGATTAACTACTCTAGAAAAAGAAAAGACTAAGGAAGAAGCCGATACACAAGAAACGGTAGAAACAGTACATTTAGAAAAATTTGAAGCGGAACTTATGTATAGTGATACAAATTTAATATGTAATGAAGATAAAGAATTTTCTACTATCAAAGTCTTAGTAAAAATTAAAGTACAAAATATTGAAATAGAAACATTAGCCTTAATAGACCCAGGATGTACCAGCTGTTTAATTAATAAAGCAATAGTACCAGAACACCTAATAAAAACACTAGAAAGACCAATACTCGCCACTCAAATGGATGGCTCTCAAAATATTAGTCGTTATTATATAGAGAATGCACAAATAAGTTTTTTAAATACTTGTAACCAATTTTACAACCCAGTCTATAAAGTAAACCGAATATTAGCTAGGGATTTGAATATAGGATCAGACTTTGTTATAGGATTAAAATTTTGTATACAAGATAAAGGAGGATGATTATTAACGAGAGACGGAATAATGTTGTTTAAAGATCTAACTTACACACCTGTACAAACAAAAATATTACCAACAATACATAGAACCCTAAATACCACTAAAAGAAAATTAAGAAATCTACTTCCAGAACCTTGCTGTGGAGATTGCAAAAATAATACCTGCAGCAACCTGTCAAGAGAAAACATAGAAGAAATTAAAAACTATATGTTGCTAAATGCAGAAGGACAAGAATGCCTAGAGAATATAGAAAAAGAATATACAATAATAAGTATAGAAACTCAATTCTACAACTTCAGAAAAGGAATAGATAAAATAGGGATAATAAACAGTTCAAAGGACTTGGATAATATAATATCTATACTAGATGAAATGGAAATAATAGGGGAAAGACCATTAGCTCATTGGGATGCCAATGAATTAATGTGTAAATTAGATATAATTAATCCTGAATATACTATTAAGACAACCCCTATAGAAGCTAATAATGAAGACACGAATGAATTTGATATACAGATTAAGGAACTTTTAAAATTAGGCGTCATAAGAAGATCTACATCTAGACATAGATCAGCAGCCTTTATGGTAAGAAATCATAGTGAACAAGTAAGAGGAAAGGCTAGAATGGTAATTAATTACAAAAGACTAAATGATAATACCAAGACAGATGCGTATAAACTACCAGACAAAAATGAACTAATAAATAGAATCCAAAATAAAAGAATTTATAGTAAATTCGACTGTAAATCCGGTTATTGGCAAGTCAAGATGCATCCAGAAAGCATCGAATGGACTGCATTCACATGTCCCGGAGGACATTTTGAATGGTTAGTCATGCCTTTCGGACTAAAAACTGCTCCGCCCATTTTCCAACGAAAAATGGATAATATTTTCGGAGAATATAAGCATTTTATACTTGTATATGTAGATGATATTTTAGTATTTAGCCAAACTATGCAAGAACATTTAGGACATTTACAAATGGTATTTAGATTATTTATTAAACATGGCATAATAGTAAGCAAGAAGAAAATGGAGTTATGCAAAACCTATATTAATTTTTTAGGAATAACCCTTGGTAATGGTAAAATAAAACTACAACCCCATATAGCAAAAAAGGTCTTAGATATGCCAGACAAATTAGAAACAACAAAGGATTTACAAAAATTTTTAGGATTAGTAAATTACGCAAGAAATTTTATTAAAGATTTAGGAAAAATAGTTGGACCATTATATGCTAAAACTGGTAGTAAAGGACAAAAAGAATTTCAATATAGAAGATATTAAATTAGTTAAAAATATTAAAGAAAAAATCAAAAATATACCGGACCTAAAAATTCCCTTAGAGTCTGATTATCTAATTATCCAGACAGATGGTAGTGATCTCGGATGGGGAGCTATCCTAAAAGCAAGACCCAATAAATATAGTAGTAAAAATGAAGAACAAATTTGTGGGTATCAAAGTGGCGCTTACAAAGAAAAAGGAAATATGAGTGCCATCGATTTAGAAGTACTAGCAATAATATATGGTTTAAACAGTTTTAAATTATACATACTAAACAAAGAAGAAATTTTAGTAAGAACGGACTGTGAGGCAATAGTTAAATTTCACCAAAAAATAAATGATAAAAATAGTAGTAGAAGAAGATGGTTAAATTTCACAGATACTATATCTTTATACAAAAACATAGTATTTGAACATATTAAAGGTAAAGAAAATGCATTGGCAGATCAACTAAGTAGACTACAGCTAGGAATAAACAAATAAGCTTAATGCTACTTATTTATTTTCAGAATGAGACCAACAAGACAACCTCCCGCTGACAAAGGAAAGGGAGTATCCTCTTCTTCAGACGCTTATCAACAGACAATGCTAGGTAATTTACATTTTAGACCCTTAGAAGCCTTAGAGACATTGGAACGAATTCAATTCGGACCATTTAACTTAGTTGCATTCCCAGAAAGTAATATGTCATTTAGAGTTAGACCAGATTACATTTTAGACAGAACCCAGAAATGTTTAGTAGACAACCTATGGATTTCATATAATAAACAAAGTCGCAATCATTTTATGGCTTCTATGAACGCCTTATGTCAATATATATCAGAAAAAAATAAACCTCGTTTTAAATATTACGTGGTAATACATGGCAAAACCAATGGTATTTTTCAAACATGGTTAGAAGTTTTAGACTCCATACAAGGCATTAAAACTCCTCTATTTAAAGGTTTTAATGATTTCACTGAAGCTACAAACCATGCCAGAGGTTACCTAGGACCAAATTACTATATTTCTCCTTCCCTTAGACAAAACCCAGATCAGATTCCACAATATAATATACAGAAAGATACTGGGAAAATCATTTTTTGTGACCATTGCTCTTCCATGACGGAGAACTTCAAATCATTGAATACTCAAAAGGATTCCCTTATCATGGAGAACAATAGATTAATTAAAAAGATTCAGATGCTAGAAACCAGACTCAGACAGCAACACTCTACAAATAAGACGGATACTCAGACACAGACAATGCCAGAACAGAGTTCTCCATCTCCTCAAAAAATGGATGAGAAGGGTGTGCATTTCCCTCTAAATGCTAAGAAATCCACTGTACCGGATGTGGGTACAGCTAGTCCGGCTCAAACGGTAGCCGGTAAAGACAAACCAAATCCGTTGATGGCTGTCACTTTGCCAAAAAGTGAAGATGAAGGATGTTCTTCATCAAAAACAAAATTAACAAAATCAGAAAATAAACTTAGAAAGACTTTAATAGCTAAGAGAAAAAACCAGACAATAGAAACCATAATTAAACAGACATTAGACAAATTTTTCAGTAGCCAGACTCAAGACAAACACGTGAATGAACGATCTACAGCACAGCCTAGTAATTCAGAAAGAATTGTTCCAGAACAGCCCTTTAATTCGAATGAAGAACAAGACAATAATTCAGAAGAAAATGATGAAGACAATAGTTTTAATTTCCAAGATGCACAGGATCCGTATGAGGATGATGACTCAGGAATGAGTTTTGATTCAATCGCCCTGCACAACTTGGACACTTGAAGACAAACACAGTACTATAGGAATATGTCAAGTGGGGATGCCCACTAGTACTATAGGAATATGTCAAGTGGGGATGCCCACTTTATGTCTTGTAAATATATATGTCAGGTGGGAATACCCACTTTGTGTCCTGTGAGTGCTTCCTTTATCACTACTTTCTGAAAAGAAAGAAAAACTGATGAAGCACGCGTCTAGATAAGTGTGAAATAAGTCTAACAATGCATGTGACGATGGGGCCCAATGAGCACCCGACCTGCATTATTGAAACTTTCTTTCTTATCCTTATCAACTAGTGTCGGCCCATTCTATGATGGCCACGTAGTATGTTTTTAAACCACTCCTTTCTGAAATATTTGCCTATATAAGGCAAGCAAATTCAGAAACCAAGTAGAGTAGAAATCACCCAACTCCAACCCAACTCAAATGTATAAATTCCTTCTCCCAAAAACCTAGTTCAAGCTGGCTTTCCTTGTATAACCTATATAAAAGTTAACTTGTTTTTAATAAAAGCTTCAAGGTTTCTATCAGCTCTTTAGGGGGTTCCCGAAAGGGAAACCTCTCCTCTAGTTACTTCATGTAAGTTCTCGTTTATGTATTTTCCCCACAAAAATAGTATTGTTATAACTTCTATCTATGTTTTAAATACATCTGCATATCATACCATGTAAATTATAAAATTCCTTTTTAACATTCTTGCCCTTAGTATATGGTTAGCCTCTTAATTCCTTAATAGCAACGATGGATTAACCTGTAAATTCCTAGGAATTCTGGCCTTGATAGTCCGCCGAGTCTGCAGAATAGACATAGGACGAATGTTAGTTGCCAGGAAACAATATTCCGGGGTGTGGTTAAAGAAGTATGATGTTAAGAACATAGATTAGGAGGAAGAGATGAACAGGGTAAGTTATTAAGTTAAAAAAAAAAAAAAAAAAAAAGTAAAAATCTGGGGAAAATATATGATATAAGATCTTTCAAAATGAAGAAACTACGAAAGAGAGGGAGTACTGAGTAGGATTTACAAACTTGATAAGACAACACACACGAATTTCCACTTTGAACATTTAAAATATTGAAACAAACTCAATTGAAAAAACTCAACTCCATTTTGTCTAAATAAAATTTTGTCACTTTCTCATAGATACTTTAATTACTGTTTCTGTCGACATGGCTCCACAACCGCCGGTGGAGATTTTTCGACCGCCAAATCAATCTAAAAATGTGCACAAATATGATGCACACCCACTCCATAATGATTTAGTCAAAAATTCTACCCACTGTCCTTAAAAATTAGAAAAGATTAAAGAGATAATGGGGGGAATTTTGAATGAATAGTGTGTTGAGAAAAAATATTTTTCAAGGCAATTCAAATGATAATGCAGTACTTCTAAGCGGTGGAATACGTTGAACATCCCATGCAAAATCTATAGATATAATTTTTGATGATTTTTACATGCCAATGAAAAAAATTGATCTAGGTGAATTAGGTATTGTTGCGGTCAAATTGCCATGGATACGAACTGATGTTCGACCAATTTCTGGGTTTAATTGCAAAGAATTGAATTGAAGGGATGATAAAGGAGTTCAAGACGCACAAGCCATTCAATTTTAATCACTTCCATTAATAGAAACTTCAAAATATTTCAACACCAACTTTAATTTCACCTCCATATCCATCAATTCTGCAACACCCATCATCGATACCTATTGTGTCAACTAGAAATTGAGGCACAAAAAAATTACAAAATAAATTTGTAATGAAATTAAAGAGTGTGGTTGGAGTTTGAAATGGTGGTGAGGAATGGAAATGGATTGATTTTAACAATTAGGCTTTCTTATAGAGCTATACACCTCCAGTAAACTCTCCTTCTCATGGAGAAATTCAATTCAAGCCAAGAAAGAGGTGAGAGTGGGGATAGTGATGGGGGAAGCGGAATGGAGGAGGTGGCACGGTGGTTGTGAAAGAAGGAGATGGTGGAGCAAGACCCTAAAAAGATTAAAAAAATTATGACCTGGACAATTATTTATCTATTTTTCTCCTTCTCACACGAGTTTGAGAGAGTGAAAACACTCTCTTTATTAAAGGATGTATTAAATTTACTTGAAACGACTTTAAGGGGGTAAATAATAATGTCTAGTTAGTGTTAAAGTAAGTTGTGTAGACAAGTTCAGGGTTTTTATTTTATGTTTTTTTTCTAATTTTAAAAATATAGAAACACTATTATAAATTTTAAGGATATAGAAGCACTATTACAAATTGTTGAAAAAAATAATCCAAGAAATAGTTAAATATACATTCACACGAAAATATATAGTAAAACAATTAAGCACATGCTTTGGCACATTTTTAAAAAAAAATTCTCCTTTTTATCTTTTATTTAAATTAATTAAATGAGTTTGAGTTCCAAACAAAATGCTAACTATGTAGTTTTCAAGTTTGAATGCCACTTCTCAAATGATTTTCTATTTATAAAATTTTGAAATTCTAAACTATTAGATAATAATATTTTAGAATCTTATCTTTTCTAAAAAATTGATATATTTAAATTTTGAATTTGACTAAAATTTTAGCTAACATAAATATCCATCTTCTTAACCTCCTATATATATCCCCTTCAATACATATATCATGTAAGTTTTCTTCTTTTCTTCTTTTTCTCTTGTCAATTACAATAATTTTTAGATTTAGATTGTGCTTTTCTCGAAAAAATTTATATGATCATTTTATTCACAAAGATATTGACATAATGGTATCATAAAATAATTTTTACATTATTGTTGTTAAAATTATTTATGTTTTCGCCAGCATTTTTCTTTGGGTAATGTATTCCTTTAACCAATATAACATCATTTATAGTCGTGGTTTATAAATATAGCCCCTTTTTGTTAAATTGTTTGCATATATATATATATATATATATATATATATATATGATAGGTGTAGAGTGATGAACATTATGATTGGGAGGGAAAGGAAAGAAGATTGTGTGGTGGGTGGAGATTGGGTGGTGTAGGTGGGTGTAAAGGTAGTGTACGAGGTTCGGGGTTGGCATGGTAGTGGATGTAGGTGGTGGGTGGGTAGGAAAAAGATTACCATTTAAAAATTAATAAAATAAAATTGAGGGAGTGGGGTAGGGGTAGAGGGGTTAGGGTTGGGGGTTGGGGTAGGAATAAAATCTTTAATTATTTTTAAATGAGTAATATTAAATAAGAATAAGGCAAATGATAATTTTAAGAAAAAGTTAAAAAAAAATGTAGTAATAAAAGTTTTGAATTGAAAGATAAAGTATTTGAATTTGAATTATATTATTCTTCTAAAAAAAAGTTATCTTAAAAACAGAAACACATACTTAAAGAGTTCTAATACATTTGCACTATTTTAAATTTTAAATGTTATAAATTATAAAAAAAATATTTAAATATAATATATTTACATATTAATGAAAGATACAAATATTATTAAAATAATAAGAATTAGTAGTATAGTGGTAGAAGTTGTTGTGATAGTTTACACATTAATTATTTTCTTAAAAAAGAAGAACAATGTTGTCAACCCCTCCAGATCCACCGAATCCGCCGCAAAATGTCGATATCACCATGAAAGACTCAGAAAACAAAAAACCATCCTTTAAAGAGATCCTAACAGCTATGGCTCAAGATCTCAATAAATCTTATTCTACCAATAGTTACTTCTCGTCAAAAGTGGGCCCAACCGATGGGGAATCCATACTCCTATCGAATCTTGAAAAAGAACAGATCTACCGCCCTTGGCGCTATTCAGTGATAGTAAAGCTAATGGACAAAATGATCTTCTATCCATTACTCAAATCCAAAATAATGGAACTTTAAAAGTCATCGGAACCTCTAATCTTGATCGACTTGGGCCATGGATTTTTCACGTCCAAATTCAACAAGGAAGAGAATAAGATAAAAGTATTACATGGCGTACTGTGGTTCATTGTTGGGAGCTTTCTTTTCCTAATTGCTTGGGAACCCAATTTTGCATCTTAGAACCTAACAATGTCTCATACTGTAATTTGGGTCAGGCTGCTGCAATTGCCTACGGGATTCTACGACCATCTGACACTCGAGAAAATTGGCAGCCATCTGGGCTCCTTACTTAAGATTGACTCGTGTACCTCCTCAAACCTTCGAGAAAGATATGCATGTCTATGTATACAAATCCCCTGGGGCCATTCGGTTAAGAAGACAATCACAATCGGAAATCATACCTAGCCAGTGGAGTACAAAGGAAATGGCATCCTATGTGCGGGTTGCGGCAGGGTAGGGCACACCTTTAAAGGTTGTACCTTCACACCACCGCCTCAGGCTCCACCTATCGCAAGCTCATCCATCATCGCTCCACCTACTGAGGGAAAATCATAAGATATGTGGACCCTGGTAAGTTTTCCCAAGAGAAAATTACAGAACATCAAAGCTTCAGACTAGGTACCAAATGCTGATCTCGGGCAGGTAAGTACCCTCACCATACTACTCCTTCCCATAATATCTCCAAGAGATCGACTAAACCTTCTCAGCCATCGAAGATTTTTAAAGATTCCTCTTTGGTGACATATGGAGCTAAACTGGATAACATTGTTGATTCTATTGAAGGGCAAGGTCCCCCAAGGTCACGTAGTTCCAACTCTCCTGCCTAAGGGACTACTTTAGTAGATCATAAAATTGCCCAACTTGACAAAAAGAATAGATCCAATGCTTTGAGAAAAACATTTCTGAGGACAGGAATGTTCAGCTTAACACTGTAGAAGACAAGAACCTTAAGGTCATGTCCATTAATACCTATGTTTCCCCTGAAGGATTAATCCATTTAATGGAAGATCATAACTCCTCTGAAAGGGGAACTAAAGATACCCCAACCGTCCAAGATATGACCATTGAGGTCATATTTTCTTAACTCCACCTTTACCAAGCAACATCCCCCTTCTAAAAATAGTAAATATCTTCCTAACAACCATCAGCTGCTAAACCCACAAAATACCAATAGACAAAGCCCAGGAGCAGAAAACACCAAATCCCCTCTCCAAAGACACCCATCTTCTTGGTGACTGTACCTTCTCTTTAGGATCACTCACCAATATCCTGGTTGTAACTACTCCTAAAGGACTTCCCCCTAACACTCAATGCTTGCATTGGGAATCAACCTGTTATCCCCACAAGACCCTCACTATCTGGCCAATGTAGTGAAGGAAGTAATAGACCACTCAGTCAACTTGTTGGGCAACCAATTATAGATACAAACCCTCCTTCAGGCCCAAGCATCTATGAACTCTATACACTTGCACACTCAGTATCAGAACTCCCTCTTCTCTTAATTATTTCAGACACTACCCTTCTTCCCAATTCAACCTTCCAATGCAACACTAGTGGGTCCTTCCTTCATCCTATGGAACCCATGGGTCCCCTAATAAGCCAATAATTAACCCAAATACCAGAAGTATGGGAAGAAAACCAAAAATATAAAGAAAGATCCAACCTCAATAATTTGAGGCAATGCAACTAGGATCTAGAAGAGATCTTGGAAAACCTTGGAGATCTAACCCCAGAGACCTTTCTTCTAGAGGATTACTTTCAAAAAGCCATCAAGAGAAGTTATTATTGTGCTTTATCAAAAAACATATATGACCTTCTCTCTGACCTTGAAGACAATGATGGAAAGCCCAGGGGAAAGGGAAGAGTGTCATCTCCATACCACCAATCCCAATACACCTAATGATAAACTTTATCATTTGGAATGTTAGGGAAGCCCACAGTGCAACTTTCAGGAGGCAGTGTACCTCCTTAGTAAATCTTCATAACCCAGCTATGTTGGTTCTACTTGAGACAAAAATGGCTAAGCACAAGGGTATTACCTCTGAACTTAGATTTGATAATCAAATCCAATCCCCTACTATTGGTAGAGTTGGAGGAATGGTTATCATGTGGAGGAAGAATCTCCTGAAACTCAAAGAAATCTCTATCACATATCAGTTCATCCACACTAGAGTTAAGGTTCTTCAATTCTCTCACTCTTAGCTCTTTACTACTATATATGCTAGCACTGAGTTTACCACAATAACTGCCTTATAAGATAGCATTATAAACCTGGCCTAGAACTACAGCACTGACTGGTTCTTGGGGGAACTTCAATCAAGTCCTCCAGACCAGTGAAAGTATGGGTGAAACAAGATAAACCCATACAGAACCAACCTCTTCTGGAACCGTCTAAAACTTTGTGGACTAGTTGACCTAGGCTATAAAGGTAGCAGATTCACTTGGACTAACAAAATATATAGAAAGGGGAAGGCTCTCATCCTTGAAAGGCTGGACAGATATCTGGATAATAACCCTTGGATTACTAGGTACCCTGACACCTCCATCACCCACCTACCTAAGACCCATTCAGACTACTGCTCAATGCTTGCAAATCTCTCCATAGTCAAAGAAAGCCATTCTAATAGACCTTTTAGAATGGAACCTATATGGACCATACACCCTAGTTTTGATAGGGTGGTCCACCAGTCCTTCCATCCTCCTACTTCCATCCTACAAGCTATCACCAATCTCTAACAAAACTCTATCACTTGGAATAAAAAGTCTTTTGGAAACATCTTCCAAAGAATGAAAAGACTAATAGCTAGGATTGAAGAAATCCAAAGATCCCCTCATTATGCTTCCAGTGTCTTCTTACAAAACCTTGAAATTGAGCTTACCTCAGAGTATGACATCATGCTCAATTTTGAAGAGGAATTCTGGAAAACCAAATCTAAAATTAACTGGCTTCAGCATGGGGACTCTAACACTAGGTTTTTCCATGCCTCTACACTCAATAGAATAAGAAGGAACAAAATTCTCAACCCTAAGGATGAGGCTGGGAACTGGATAGAGAACCATATTGACATAGCCAACCATGCCACTGAATTCTTCTCCTCACTCTACATAACTAGCCATATTGCCTCTCTAAACATAAACCATCCCACCCATCAGTCCTTTGCATTAGGCAACACTCTCACCACTTATGACCTTTCTTTGCTAACCTCTCGTTTAACTGATTCTGAAATCACCAGGGCCATAAAATCTTTTAGTCCTATGAAGGCCCCTGGGCCAGATGCCATTCAACTTATTTTTTTCTAAAAATACTGGGAGATAGTGCAACCTAAGGTTATGGGATTCTACCATGACACCTTCAGGACTAACACTATAAACCCCTCTGTAAATAATAGCTTTTTTTTAATCCCTAAGTGTCCCAATGATGTTTTAATGAAAAAAATTACAGGCCTGTTGGCCTTTGTAACACCTTGTACAAACTCATCACAAAAATTATAATCTTCAGAATAAAACCCCTCCTCCATAAGATCATTGGTCCTAGTTAGTGAAGCTTCCTTCAAAACAGAAAAGCCTCTGACTATGCCATAATTTTTCAAGAATTCATAACACACTTCAAGGAAATGAAAGGAAAATAGGGCAGTATGATCCTAAAAATTGACCTTGAGAAAGACTTTAACAGACTGGAATGGTCTTTAATCAAGGATACACTCCAGTACTTTGCTTTTCCTCAACCACTCATCTCACTCATTATGTCCTATGTCTCCAACACTACCATTTCCATCCTCATAAATGGCTCCAAGTATCAGCATTTCAAAACCACAAGGGGCATCAGAAAAGGAGATCCCCTTTTTTTCTTACCTCTTCATCCTCTGCATAGAGATACTTTCCAGAACCATTGACTCAAAAATTTCTAATAAGGAGTGGAAAGCCATAAGTATCTCCCATCATGGCCCCTATATTTCCCACATATTTTTTGCAGATGACTCAACCCTCCTCTCAAGAGCCAACCCTCAGGCCTGCCTAGTCATAGATCATGCTCTCAATGACTTTTATGCTAAATTAGGCAAACGGGTCAACCAAACCAAGTCTAAGATAATCTTCTCCTCAAATTGCAAGGACACCACCATCTCCTCCTACACAACCCTCCAAAGATCCACACTAGTGACACCTTTGGTAAGTACTTAGGTTTTTCCATATTGCATGCAAAACCCTCCTATACTAATTTTTAATTCATTATCAACAATATATACAAAATAATGGATGGGTGGAAAACCAAAATGCTTTCCATGGCTGGAAGGCTCATCTTAACTAAGTATACCTGTAATACCCCGTACTTTTACCTAGCTTAAATTCATCCCAAAGATGTTAGAGACTTGTTTTAAAGATGAATCCACTTTTATACATGTGGTATTTTCAATATTTTTACTTTTTATTATGCGGAAATTTGAATAAGCTTTCCATCGATACCAAATTCGCCCAAATTCGACACTTGGGTGAAGAGTTAGAGACTTTTTAGTGAGACAGTGTATCACCTGAGCCATCAACGCGTAGCGGAGCAGTCCAAAATGGCAATCGTCAAAATACAATGAGCCTTCGCGATTATAGCGCGTCGCGCCAGGGCTCAAATTTAGAATTATCACTTTTCCAGTGTCTCAGCGTGATGTCTCCGCGTCGCGCCAAACTTCCAGGTCCCATCCATTACTGCAATGCGATATCACCGCATCATACCATCAGCCCAGTTCCCAATGGAAAATTTCTAGTGACACGGTGCGATAGCGCTGCATCGCGCCAGCCTGCCAAATCGGGAGATTTTGACAAAAATCAACAATCGCGTCCAGGGTTAAATGGGTTTTTTCCCATGATTTTAGTTTAGCCTTAAACATTAAATTTAACCCTACATGACCTAAGGATACCATTATCCACTTTATTTTCCTAAATTAAGTTGCTCTATCTCAAGCCAATGAACTCTAACTCTCAAATTCAAGGGCTAAATCACAAGAACTCTTCATCAGTCCTTCCAAATTCATTAACTCATGTATGCATAGTGTTCATTCATGGACTCCTTTCATTTATAAAGCCCAAGAATCTCTTTTCAAAGTTCAAGTATATGGATTTTTATGAATTCCATGTTGGGTTTTCTTTTGTTCATATTGATAATGACCAATTGAATTCTAATCTATGTTTGGTGATAAATTTTAAGTGGAATTAATTATTATAGGTGTAAATTCATGTGAACCCATGATTAAACCCTTGAATGTTGAAATTAGAACTGAATCATGATGTTACTTGTTGCATAATGTTGTCTGCATATACTATGCTCACTATGTTTTTGACTAAATACCTATGGGAAGGGAAAGTATCTTACTAGTATGATAATATGAAATCCCCATTCATATACAAGTTCATGCATGTCGAGTGTTTGATGAAATGTCTTAGTCAATGGATTATGGATATGTGTATAGCCATTGTTGTGCTTTAGAATTTATGCCATGAATTAATATTATGCTATTGAGTCTCGAGGGTATCTAATACCCGATAATTTAGCTGTGAGCCTAGACCCTGTGTCATGTTTTTATGATATCTTCAGTCAAGCCATGTTCAATAGAATTCAGTCAGTCATGTGACTCGGGAAAGCTCAGTAATTCAGTAATCTTAATAGTATTCCATCAGTTAACGAAACTCTATGAATTCAGTATAGTCCAGTTCAGTTAATCATGTTCAATGTCTATTCAGGTGGGAGGAGAAATTAGCATCGAGTGAACCCAAGGATGGGAACACACTGTCAGATGAGGGTGTGATTCTTAGAAGTCATCCTTGTGTTCTAGAACTATGTAGCCAGTATAGGTTAAGACATCAACACTGTCAGATAAGGGTTGATGAGGTAGATAAACACTGTTAGATAAGGGTCCCACCATTCTCTTTTGGGGACACTATCAGATGAGGGTCACCCATAGCTTGTCTTTACCAGTGGTACGGTATTGACACCCTTCTAATTAGGGTTACAGATTGGACCCCAACTCAGCTATAATGCATTATTTGTGGCATGTCAGTTAAATGACTACTTCCCACAGTTACAATTTTAGGCTCAGTCTCAGTAATAGAACTCAGATAGTTCTTCAGAGTTTCAGGATTGTCAGATACAATCAACTCAGAATAGTATAGAACTCAGTTAGTTTCATTAGAACCTAGACTGCCAGATACAGTCATTCAGTATCAGTTATATTAGTTATCAGTATCTCATGTTATTAGTACTCAAACTCAGTAATCATGTTATCACGAATTCAGTCACAGTTACTTATTCATGCATGTATTCTTACGTTCATGTTATTCAGTCAGTTAGCCTTGTTCATGTATTTGAACCCTTTGAATTCAGCTTACCTCACTTGCATACCAGTACATTCAAACGTACTAACATATTTGTGCTATGGTATTTTATACCATAGGTTAAGAAGCACGAGCTCCAGAGCATCAGTAGCATTCTAATTTTAGCAGTCAGAGTTAGCAGTGAGTCCTCATCCTTCGAGGACATAATCATTACTTTATTTCTTCATTACTTAGTTTATTTCAGTATTTGGAGTTAGTTGGGGACATGTCCCATCAACTCCTTATTTAGACAGTTAGAGGTTTTTCAGACTACCATGTTTAGACAGTTTATTTTAGTTTTTATTAGGTATTTCATACCCCATCCAGATATTATGTTTTATTAGTTATGTTACAGTTTTGAACCTATGTCCTTTCAGCCTTTATTTTTGCATTATACAGTATACTTTACAGTGTTCATGTACAGATATCAGTCATGGGTTAGCTTGTGGTCCTTCAGGGTCATGAGCACCGTATAGCATTTCGAGTACTAGATCCAGGGTGTTATAATACCCTAACCTCCACCCCCTCCATGTTATGCAATTCAATAAACTCCCTAACAAAACTACTAAAACCATCAACCAAATTCAAAGAAATTTTGTCTGGGGCAGTATAGATGAAAAAAAAAGATTCATCTGCTCAGTTAGGAGAGAATCTCTATGGCTAAAGAAAAGGAGGGGTTGGGCCTCCAAAAATATGAGATCAGAAATAAGGTTGCTCGTGATAGCTTGACATGGAGAATTTACCATAACACTCAATCTTTTTGGGCAAAAATCCTCTACAACAAATACTGCAGACAACACCAAAGAGGAATAAACCAAAAAATTTGCTCCAGAATATGGAAATGAATTAAAGAGGGATGGTTAACCTGCATGGAAAACCAAAGATGGACTGTCTACAAAGGGAACAGAGTCAGATTCTTCTTAGACAAATGGATCCCCAACCACCAGTCTATTAGGAGTTGCATTTATGTCCCTCTAAACAAAGGTGAAGACAAGCTTACTATAGATACAATTCACACACATGGAACTTAGAATCTTAGTGCCATATCCTTCACTCTTCCCCATGATCTATAGAACATTATCACCAATACCTATATCCCCTACCAAACTGTGCAAGAGGATAAAATCATCTGGGATAGTTCACCATGAAAAGTGCATGTAACACTTTTCAATCCAAGAACATGTGTGCGTTGTCTGAACCTGATAAAAAATACCTTTGGATTTGGCAGCTTAGAACACCAAATAGGATAAAAACCTTCCTCTGGCTCCTCAACTACAATAGACTCCCTACTAGGAGTTACCTCAGACACCTGGGAATGGAGGTGCCTTTTCACTGCAATCATTGTACAAACCTAGAAGAAGAAATCTCGTACATCTCATTCCAGTGCCCAAAAGCCAAAGCCTTCTGGGAGGTAATTGGTTCTAAAAGCATCTCTATCGCTTCTTTCAACTCTTCCTCCCTCAATAGTCATAACTAGGTTTAAACCTGGAAGTCTTTAGCGAACAAACCTTTCAACAACTGGTACTCTTGGGACACCATTCTCCCTTTTTTTTGTGGAACATTTAGTTGACCAAAAATTATAACTTGTTCAACAAAAGAGATGACAACATCTCTATTGAAAAAACATTAGCTCATGCCAATGAATATGCTCTTACCATTGTGAATCCAACCAGCTCCCTAAAGCCTTCCTCCACCATTTACCTCCCCTTCCCTAGGGCTCCTATAAACTTAACATAGATGTAAGTGTAAAGAATCAACCGGGACCAGGTAGAGTAGGGGTATTTTTAGAGACCATAAGGAAAACTGGATCCTGGGCTTCATAAAAGACCTCCCCCATGTTGATGCACAGCAGGCAGAAATCTTAGCAATTCTCGAAGGCCTTAGGATAGCCTACTACAAAAAACTGACCCCCTTGGAGGTCAATTCTAATTCTAAAACTACCATAGAAATGATATGCACTAACCATCTTTTCTACGACAATGTGATTTTGGAATGTAGGTTCTTAATCCAGGGATTGAGCAACCCAACTCTGAAGCACTCATGTAGGCAGCAGAATAAGGTCACTAACGCACTATCCAGATCCAGGAAAGGGGAGCAGCTTTTGATCATGTGCAAATTTTGACAGTTCTACCTTCGTTTGTGAAAGAGCTATTAGAAGTAGACAAGTTAGGGACTGTCTTTCCTAAAAATGTTGCATAGAATTATGTAACTAATATCAGCATGGCTTCTTACCAACATGATTTAGGGGACCCCGGGGGCCCTTACTATCCATCTTGTGATAACTTTGTTTATCTATTAATGTCATGCTCCTCTATTCACCAAGTGGTAGTACGTAGTATGTAGAAGTTGGATAATAATAATAATAATTATTATTATTATTATTATTATTATTATTGTTATCCAACTTCTACATACTACGTAATATATTCATATAATTTTTATATATCAACAAATAATTGTATTTCATTATTAATAATTATTTTTAATATTTCATATTTAATTTAAAATATGGTAATATGATATGATAAAAAAATTAAAATTGAAAATTTATTATTATAAATGAATATGTTAATATTGTTTAATAGTACTAATGAAGTATTCCGCACATCCTGCAGATAATTATACTAGTAAAAGATTTAAAGGGACGTGGGTGTTGCAGTAAATAAGAAATGAAACTGGCAAAGTAGTGGCGGGGTAAGGTTATATAAATTTATTCTTACTTAATTTTTTTAGTATTTATTATAAAAAATATGGATTAATCTCATTGATTTTAAATATTTCTCTTAACTCAAATATATATTTAACATAAGCATGTCAAATTTGAAAAAAAAATAAGGATAAGGATATCCGAAATCAAATATTTCTCCTAATTCAAATATATATTTAAGATAAGCATGTTAAATTTGAAAAATATAAAGATAAGGATATTTAAATTTGAATTTTTAAATGAAAATTGAATTGGAATAGAATTCTTCCTTCTTAATCTCTTTTATATATATATATGCACTCTTCTCTTGATATGCAGTGTTAAGCTTTCTCTCTCTTTGTTATTGATTACTGATTATTTTACTTATTACACTCTTTATTTAAAAAAAAAAATCATTTGATTTGACATTTTTATTTTTATATGTAGATGATGATGTTTAACAACTATTATTTTATATTCGGGTCTGAATTCAAGTGATACTTTTTCATTATGGTTTTTTAAAAATAATTAAATACATCCATAAAATTTTTAATACATGATGTTAGACTAAGTAATTATTATTTTAAGTAAACTTTGATTATTAGGATTCAAGTTTAAATTGTGATTGAGGAATATAATGAAAAATATACTATCCATAACTTTAAAATTTTGTGCTTAGGAACAACTAGGGCTGCATATCGATCGGTTCAGTTCGATTTTGAAAATTATTGATTTTATTTATTCATTATTGATTTGTGTATATGCTAAATCATTAAAGAATCATTAAGATTTCAGTTAATCGATTATCGGTTTATCGGTTCTGTTATTGGGTTAACTGTTAGCATTGAACATATATAATTTAAAGTTCAAAGCTAGTAAGTAAGCTACTTTGGACTGTTAGGCTACTGCTTAGTAAGGCTTACTGCTCACTGCTCACTGCTCACTGCTCACTGCTCACTGCTCACTGCTCACTGCTCACTGCTCACTGCTCACTGCTCACTGCTCACTGCTCACTGCTTACTGCTTAGGCCTTAGTACTTATTGCTCTTTTCATGCACAAAGCCACAAATATAAATACAAAGTAACAAAATATTCAAACTAAAGTCACAATTTAGAAATTTAAAACTGTTTAGTGTCTACTGGTCTAGCACAAATAGAGTAGGAAAAATTCAAAGTAACAGTCACACAATTTGAAAATTAAGTTCAAATTCCAAACATAGTAATAATACTAATTACTACTCAAGTCTTATACTACGAGCACCATACTGCATCTTCTCCAAAAAACGATCAACATAAGCCCTCAAGAAGGACATCCTGGTATGTCGTGGATGGTAATTATAAACATTACCGCAATAAATACACCTCACTTTTCACCCTCCATCATTATTTTCTTCAAGCTTTTGATAGTGATTCCAAACAGGTGATGGAACTTTAGGACCACGATGTTAAGACATAGTGGAACCTAATTAATAGAGAAACAAAGATATTAGAAATACCCCAAACAACTTTAACTATATAAGATAAATAAAAGAAATAAACCTAGAAATACTTGCTATACATTAACTCAACAATGACAGTAAAAGTTCTAGTCAATAATCAAAGCAATTAAAAACTAACTCATACATCTCCCTGCCAACTGAAAATTCAAGTGTTTCCCTATAATCCCTTCTCAGACTATATTAGGTTACATATAATAGATGTCATTGCATCCTCAAGGAAAACAATGACAAGAATAACCAACTTACTTCCCCATGGGTACAAGCAAAATATATCTTTCACTTAACTATAACCAACTGAAGAATAAACATAGTCTAACCATAAACCAGATTCATATAGCTACTCCAACTAATTTAGGATCAAGGATATAGTTAATATGCAAAACTAGGGCGTCCACGTTAAAGAACTCGACTCAATAATAAAAGCTAAACTTTTAGTCAAGAATCAGCCTTCAGAACATAGAATGCAATGGTAAACTCTTCATTGTTGGTTGCAGATTCAATTTGCTTCACTATAACCCCTTCTCAAACCAAATTAGATCATATATAACAGATGTCATTGCATCATCCACAAAAGTACTGTCAGGAATAACCAGGCAAGAAACAAGAAGTAGCAACCAACAAATAATATGATAACTGCAGCAAAAGAAAGCATGGGAAATGCTTTTCTGACTTTTAGATGACTTTTTGACTCCATACCTTAATCAACAAAAAAGAATAGTAACTAGTAGTCGGGATAATATTTTCTGAACAACAGACTAGATCTAATGGAGTGTCCAACAACAAATGAATACAGAAAACTTGATAAGAAAATTGATATTCATGTCAAAAATAAGATTTTATAGTATCCTACATTAAGAATGGATATCCTAAAGAAAATAAAGAGAGTAAATCTATAAACAAACATCAAAACTACATAATTCAAGATTCAATTGTTAATGTAAGATTTCTGTTATCAGCATGGATATAACCAAAGAACAGACTCAAGCTTTTAAAGTGAAATGAAATATCTCACTTTATAGCATTGGAGTATCAATGAGCACTTGATAAAGCATATACAATCCACTTAAGAGATGCAAAAATTCATTAAATTTGGCCAAAGAACTTATAACTATTTCAGGTATGGGCCATTAAGGTTACTGTTGAAGTGCAGTTATTTATTATCTTCAATAATGTCATGGCAAAAGTGATTATAGCATAACTCAACTAAAAACACTATAAACTAAAATGCTACATTAATATAAAATTGGTATCCAATGCAGTAATCTCTATGTTGGTCATCTCTTAAGTAATTGGGTTCCATAAAGTCTACAGATCTAAAATAGTAGTGGTATATTTTTGTCCTAAAGGTTAAAAGAGAAAACTGACATACTAATGTACCTTCAAATACAAAAGACTACCCCAAAAAATTATCTTGGGATATTCTTAAACCATATCAAATAGCCCTTAGATTTTGGTTAGGGAAGATGTACCTTTTTCACTTTTGTTAGGCGACGCAACTTTCAACAAACGGTGAAAAAAGTCCAACCTAAAAGGCAATTCAGACTACTAGTTACAAAAAAAAAAGACAACCAAGATTAATTTCCCCAAATCCAAGACAATTAACTCCATCCTAGATCTAGAGTCGAGGAAAATTATTACCTGAGTGAATGATTATGAACAGCAAGCTAACAAGCTAGCAACAGTTGAGCAGACGAGCAAACTTTAAGGAAAAATTGAGTAGTTAATCTGAGAGAGAGACTGAGATGAGATGAGACGAGAGAGAGAGCTGCTAACAGTGTGAGTGAGTGAAAATGTGAAATCGTGAAAACCCTAATACCCTTTTCCTTTGGGCTTGGGTTGCTTTTTGGACCAGGGTAACTAGGTAATGACTGGTATTGGAAAATTTATGTGGGCTTATTTCTTATCGGGATATCGAGTAGCCTGATAAGAAAATTATACAAACGGAGACCCGAACTGATAAACCAGTAAGGTAAATACTGAACCCAAAAATTGATCCAAAAAATATAGAAACTGACCCATTATCCCGATAAGCAAATTATTGATTCAGGTTAATGGCTTGAACTGAAAAATGCACAACCCTATGAACAACTTTTACAGTTCATGACAAAGTGGATTGCAGGTTCTGAAATGATTGGAGAAAATTCAATTTTTTTTTTTATAATTTATAATATTTTAACTCAATTATTTTTAAGGTAAAAATAAAGTATTTTATAGTGAAAGTATGAACGAAAGATAACAAAAAAAAAAAAAGTGTATAAGTTAAAGGAAGATAGGTACTTTTAATTTTTTTTTTGTTAAATTAAATAAAAGGAGAGAACTAGCTTAGCATGAATAGGAAAAAAAAAAGTAAATGTCAATATATTAGAAAAAATATCCATATTATGATTTAAATAATAAAGAGAAACTTTTTATCAAATAATAAAAAATTCACGTTTTAAATTTATGCATGTTTACATATAAACTATTAAAAAATCAAATTTTTTTCATTCTTTTCTTTTTATTTTTCTTAAATTGGCTATTAAAGAAGAGAAAAAAATAATATTATCTGTATTAGTTGGTTAGAATTTGAAGATTAAAAATAATATTTTGAATTTTCAGTTTAAAAATATTTATAGCTATTTTACTATTTTAAAATTTAATGGCATGTATAATATTTTTAATCTTATTTTTCATATTTTTCTCATTATGTAATAAGAATTTTGAATTGAAAATTAAGTATTTGAATTTGAAATACATTATCCTTTTAAAAAAAAAAAAAATCCTTATCTAATAAATAGAAACCCATAATTAAACGTTCTAATAGACTCTTACTATTTCAAACCTATATCTTATGAAATTTATATATATATTGAATTGAAATTTGAATTTGAATTGAAAGTTTAGAGATATCAAAATTTGAAAATACAAAATTTGAATTGAAAGATTAAACACATCAAAATTTGAAAATATATTATCCCTTATTTTAAGAAAATATTTTTATTAGCTTAAAAATAAATACTCGTGATTTTGAATTATAATCACTTCGAACAGACTAGATTATTTTGAAAGCTTCTTCTAATCTATATTTCATATATTTTGTTATGCATAACAAAATTTATCTATTTTAATCTTATAATTTGAAATAACAGAGAAGAAAACTCAACTGCTTATGTGTGAACACAAAATATAATCTAATTTAAGGTCAAATTAAAAAAAAAATAGAGTAATCAAATTACAATAAAAAAAATATACATCGAGGATTGGGGGGGGGGGGGGGGGGGGAGGGGGTTGAGACTATTAACAATCTACCATCTTTAAATTGTGAATAATAGTATAAAGAAAAATATAAAATATAATTTTTTGTTTATAATTAGATAATTATTTTTTTTGTATAAATTTGATTATCAGTGGGGGAAGAAATGAGTGTGGGTGGAGGTGTGAGGGGAAAGGGGTAAAAAAATATTTATATTTAAAAAAATTGAAAAAGTGAGTGGGGGATGAAGGGAGGTGGGTAGAGAAAAAGATTCTATTTTATTTTCTCATTTTATTAAAAAATAAGATGATAAATATTTATTTTTTAAAGATAATATAATTTAATAAATTCAAATAGAAGTAATTAAAATATTAATTGAATATTATTCACGCAGCGTGGGTATGTATATCAGGCTACCAGTAGCCAGTGACCACAGCCTTTTTTTTAACACCAAAAAAAAAGAAAAAATTGCTGTTTTTCGCCGTTCAACTCTCTATGCACTCCAAAAATCTTTACTCTCTTAACAAAAACCCACCACCACTTTCTAAAATTTTGGCAAAAAGCAAATCATTGAATCCACCAGCTTTTAATTCTCTCTTCCCCCCTCCACATCAAAACTCTAGTAGTCAAACAACAAATTTAAAAGAATCAGTCTGCCTCTAAGCTTCCACACACACACACGTCAGTCTCTTCTTCTTCGACTTCTAAAGCTGTCCTCCCCTTTTAGGTTTAACCAAACACCAAAATTTCTCTCTTTCTGTCCACACTCTACCGGCGTTGTTCTTGTGGGTGCAACGAGACTTCTAAAACTGTCCTCCCCTTTCAAGTTTAACCAAACACCAAAATTTCTCTTTCTGTCCACACTCTACCGGCATTGTTCTTGTGGGTGCAACGAGACTTCTAGAACTTCCTCCCCTTTTAAGTTTAACCAAACACCAAAATTTCTCTCTTTCAGTCCACACTCTACCGGCGTTGTTCTTGTGAGTGCAACTTCTTTGATTTCTTCTGAAGCTGACACATTCACCCTTTTTCTTCCTCAAGCAGTGAAAATGTTTCCTTTTGTCTCGACCTTCTTGATATTCAGCCATTCTCAGTGATTTTTTGTTCTTTAATCCTTATGTTCGTTACATATGCAATTGCATTCCGTTTCTTCACACCCTTTTGGCATTTCTTTCCGTTGACATCTCCTTCTCTTAATAACACCCTTTTGACTCCGACCATCCTTGTGTACTTTTCTGTGGCAACTGGTGATAGAAAAAAATGTTGTTGCACATATTAACTGTTTTATCCTTAGCTCCGTTTGTGGTGGAGTGTTTGGACCCGGCATTCAATGATGATGTTATGGGTTTAATTGTTTTTAAAGCTGGATTGACTGACCCCAAATCAAAGCTAACATCTTGGACAGAAGATGATGCTACTCCTTGTAATTGGGTGGGTATAAACTGTTTTCCTCAGTCCAATAGAGTTTCTGAGGTTTTACTTGATAATTTCTCTCTTTCTGGTCATATTGGTAGAAGCCTGTTGAGGTTACAGTTCTTGAGGGTTTTATCTTTGTCTAACAATAATTTTACAGGCAATATCAATCCCATTCTTTCCCAAATACCTAGCTTGAGGGTTATTGATTTGAGTGACAACAATTTGTCAGGCTCAATTCCTGATGAATTTTTTCAACAATGTGGCTCTCTGCAATCTGTTTCCTTTGCTAACAACAATCTCACTGGCCAAATACCTAATTCTTTAAACTCTTGCTCAACATTGCAAAGGGTTAATTTCTCATCGAACCGGCTTTCAGGCCAATTGCCCTCAGAGTTATGGTCCCTAAGCTCTCTTCAATCCCTTGATGTTTCTGATAATTTATTGGAGGGTGAGATTCCGAAAGCAATTGAGGGTTTATATTCTTTGAGGTCGATTCATTTACAGAAAAACAAGTTTACTGGTTGGCTGCCTGAAAATATTGGCAACTGTGTGCAGCTGAAGTCTATGGATGTGAGTGAGAATTTGCTTAGTGGAGGACTTCCTGAGTCTATGAGAAGACTGGATTTATGTACCATTATGAATTTAAGATCAAATTCGTTCAATGGGGAGATTCCAGATTGGATAGCAGAGATGAAAAGTCTCAAGGTTTTGGATCTTTCTGCGAATAATCTTTCTGGTAGGATTCCAAGCTCTATGGGAGACCTTTCATTGCTAAAGGAACTGAATCTCTCGAACAATCAGTTTGCTGGAAGTTTGACTCCGTCCTTGATGAAATGCATCGACCTTGTAATTTTGGACATCGGCAACAACTTCTTAACTGGTAACCTTCCATCTTGGACCTTTAGATTAGGAGTAAAGAGCATTTCCCTTTCCGGGAATAGGTTTACCGGACGTATAGATTATCCGCCGATATCCATGGCTGCTTCCTATCGAAACCTTCAAGTTTTGGATTTGTCTTCCAATGCATTATCTGGTGAAATACCGTCTGCCATTTGGAATATCAGTAGCTTGCAGGTCTTGAACATTTCCAGGAACTTCTTGTATGGTACTATCCCAGAAGCTGTAGGTAAACTAAACGCAACTCAAATTCTTGATTTAAGTCGCAATCAACTAAACGGAAGCATTCCCAATGAAATTGGGGGTGCTGTTTCATTGCTGGAACTGAAGCTGAGAGAAAATCATCTGAGTGGTACAATTCCTGCAGATATTGCAAATTGCTCTGCTCTCAGTTCATTGTAAGTAGTTTCCTTCCACTTCCATGTCATTTTTCTTCAATGCTTGTTCTCTTAACCACAGTTACACCAAGTAAGGCTATAATTAACTTTTCAATTAGGTTATCTTCTTTCAAATTGCAGTTATATGCATCATGATGTTTGCATTTGTTTTGGCTGAGTGATTCTAAGAGTCACCTGTTTTGCGTCTTTGATTCTGTAGGGACCTGTCCCACAACAACCTCACTGGCTCTATCCCTCCAGAGATTGCTAAGTTGACCATTCTTGAAGTTGTAGATTTCTCCTTTAACCAATTTTCTGGAAGCTTGCCTAAAGAACTAACCAATCTTTCCCACCTTGTCACATTTAATGTCTCCCACAACCATCTCCGAGGTGAACTTCCCGTAGGTGGCTTTTTCAATACCATTTCTCCCTCATCTGTTGTTGGTAATCCATCCCTATGTGGTTCTATTCTTAATCACTCCTGCCCTGCTGTCCATCCCAAACCTCTTGTACTAAACCCCAATTCATCTGACCCAAATCATGGTTCTGTTACTTCGCTTGTTCATAAGAGAATCATGCTCAGTATATCATCTCTCATTGCCATTGGAGCAGCAGTTTTCATAGCTCTTGGAGTAGTGATTGTCTCTATTCTCAATCTTCATGTGCGCTCTTCTATGGCCGTCTCTGCTGCAACTTTCACCTTATCTGGTGGCGATGATTTTAGCCATTCACATGGTACAGAAGCCAATCTAGGCAAGCTTGTTATGTTTTCTTGTGACACAGATTTTGTTGCTGGAACTCAAGCGCTGCTCAACAAGGATAATGAACTTGGACGTGGTGGTTTTGGAGCCGTCTACAAGACAGAACTGGGAGATGGACGTTCTGTTGCCATCAAGAAGCTCAACATTACAAGTTTGATCAAGTCCCAAGAAGATTTTGAGAGGGGAATGAAAAGCCTTGGAAGCATCAGGCACGAGAACCTGGTGACACTTGAAGGTTATTATTGGACACCTTCTCTTCAGCTCCTGATTAATGAATATGTATCTGGAGGCAGCTTGTACAAGTTACTCCACGAGGGAAGTTCCAAAAGGAGTCTCTCTTGGCAGCAAAGATTCAACATTATTCTTGATACTGCGAAAGGCTTAGCCTATCTGCACCAGCTGAACGTTATTCACTACAATATGAAGTCAACCAATGTCCTCATAGATGATGGTTCTGCCAAAACGAAAGTTGGAGATTTTGGTTTGGCTTGTTTATTACCCGTCTTGGATCGTTACATCTTGAGCAGCAAGATTCAGAGTGCCCTTGGATACATGGCTCCTGAATTTGCATGCCAGACAGTGAAGATAACTGAGAAATGTGATGTCTATGGATTTGGCATCTTGATTCTTGAGGTGGTAACAGGGAAAAGACCTGTGGAGTACATGGAAGATGATGTGATTGTATTATGTGACATGGTGCGGGGAGCACTAGAAGAAGGCAGGATAGAAGAATGCATAGACGGACGGCTCCAAGGTAACTTCCCTGTTGAAGAGGCAGTTCCAGTTGTGAAACTTGGTTTGATATGTGCATCTCAAGTTCCATCCAATCGACCAGACATGGAAGAGGTGATCAAAATTTTGGAGCTAATCCGATGTCCGTCAGGAAGTCCCGAGGAAATAGAGTGATGTTACAAGGCTTTTGTCGAAAAACAGATTATAGAGAATGAGTCATGTGGTGAACAGGAATTCAGTTCGTTGTTACATTGTTGACAGGAAATACATCTGGAGAAGGTCACTATCTAGTTATTTTTTCATATCCAATAATCCAAATACCTATCCCATTTGTTAAATTTTTTGAGTTATTTAAATAACTGAATTCATCTTCACCAGCTCCAGTTTGGGCTCCTTGATAGACTTTGATAGAGTAGCCTTTTCTTTATGTAGTATTGAGACATCCGACTTGTGTCTCCGGTTGTCTAGTGCTTGTTTGACGTTGTTGTCCATACAAAGCTGAAAAATACATCCTTTGCATTTTTATTATAGAAGACGCCCCACATGGATTCCTGATGAAGTGAGAACATCAAAGTAGGCCACCATTCAGTGGCATTTCTTGATCTTAAGTCATTTCATTTCTTTCAACGCATTGGATATCTGTTAACACATCCAGCATTTTAGATATTGCTAATGAGCAGTAACCTACCATTAAAAGAAAATAATCACGCACTTTGTGCTTTTCAAGATTTTAACCGTCAGAATGTGACCATTATTTGTAAAACAAGTATTATTTTTATCCTTCTAAACAAAAATCCGTTTCTTGAATAATGAGAGAATCCATTCACTACCACACTTGGGTTAAAGTAGGAGAGGTTGGTGAAATAATGAATGCTTCCATGTCAAGTCTTACTACAATGAATTGAAGACTTGCTGCCACTGCAAGATAGCGGGGGACCTTAACTGCACTTGTCCCATGTGCATGAAAATGTGATGCTATCATGCCATGTTTTAATAATAAAATAAATTCGACTGGGTCAGTTTAGCCTTTAAAGATGACTGAAATATGTTATAGCCGCCTCCTCTAAGCCTACCGTTGCACTGTCCCTACTCCTATACCCGGCTGCTTCTCGCTCACCAAAGCATATACTTCGTTTACCGGGACGAGCGGCTCCTTCTTTCTTCCTTGTAATTGATAAGAAAGCGGTTCTTTTCCCTAAGATTCTTCCTTGACCCTAAGTGAATTTTAAATGCAATAATAAAGATGAACACACTCGAAGCTGAATAATAAATCAAAAGTTTCGGATCCTTGACTATCAATTAACCATGCTTCAATTCCAAATCATCATTGAAGGTCATTCATTCCATTTAGTGTCTAGTTTAATCATAATTTGACAATCTTTACATTGGTCATCAATTTATTAAAACTCCTCCTTTATCCAAATTTTGAGGCAAGCACGATTAATGTTGCTTGTTGTAGAAGTCCAACAAACAATATTACTTGTGCAAGTTCAAATGATTATTGAAACACTTGTCCAGCCATATTTCATCTTAGTTAATAACCATTATGCCTAAACAAGAAATAGTACTAATGGCCATCATTAACCATTATAGCCGAGCCTACCGGCACTTTTCTAGAATTAGTCCTTGGATAGATTATGATGCAAAAAATACAGTTCTTACATGCTTGGGAAATTTTTAAATAATAGACTATCAGACCTACCATGATCAAGGAACTCAATCATGAAAAACAGATGTGTAATTTTCTAGTGTTCCAAAAAAAATTGAATGTCTTTAAGGCGTGAAACACTATTACATGATAGAAAAGAAAGGTATCTTAGACAGTGTATAGAGCAACATGATTTTTTTTCCTTTCATTTCTTCTCTTTTGGGGTCTTCACTTTATCAGGACACAATGATGGGGACTGCATGTTAAACTTTCACTAATCAGCTAGTGCTATCTTTGCTTTATTAAAGGTTACTCATGAGCGGGGACCAAGCTTCTATAACCTCCAATCTGTTTGTTCTTTTCATGGGAATAAAGTGAAGACTCAGCGATACGTATCTAATACAAAAGTAAAAAGGGAGCTTTGGAAACTTTTACAACCAAAAGCTCAGAAGAGTGCAAACATTTCTCACTTCACTTTCTAGGAGAAGATTGTACTATAAGACTCCAAGTTTAGCTTCCCCAACAAATGATAAAATTGAATGGTACAAAAAAGACCAGCATGCAGTACATCTGTACAAAGTAGTTATGTGTTCCCTGATCTGTATTACAAACTTGAGTTTTACAAGTTTGGCGTATGAACCAATAGCTAATTATGGTCCAGGTCAACCTGAAAAAGAAAAGCATCCTCATTTATTTTTTGCTTAAAAAACAGAATAAGCAACTCACAAAGGAAGGAGGTTGATATCACGGTGTTCATAAAGAAAGGACTCAAGAGTGTCAAAAGCATATGGCAGATGGTGCGGGACATTTTAGCCTAAACGTTACAAGGCAAGGACTCATTTTAGTATATTGATTGACAATCTCCTATTTTCTTTTCACTATTCAATCTTGAATTACCTAGAGGTGCATTTCCATTTTAAATTTATTCCTCCAAGTATAAACATAATTTATGGTAAAAATGATTTGTCATTACTACTAAATCTTAGGCTCTCACAGATCAATCGAAGAAAAACTTGTCCACGAGATTTTCTATCAGTATTTAACTTCCTTAACAATTAAAGCAACAAATTTGAACCACATTATCACAAGGGTTCCTATCCATTGGAACATGGAGGGGGAATTAGTATTACACTATTCACATAGAGAAGAATTTACTTTCGGACGCCTATGCTGCTGCAAGTACTATTACCAGAGATTCTAAAGAAGGATAGTGAAGAAAGACTTTCACTAGAGCAAGTAGGTATAATTTGTAATATTTCATTTCAATATATCGTTACAAGAATGAAAATACATATGTAACAACACATACTGTAGTAGCTAAGTCAAAAACTACAGTCAAAAGAATGTGCTAAGAAGAGTATCCAAGTTTGTAAAGACAAAAAAACTGAAGATTTAAATAACAAAAGGAGTCTTCACACGTTTAGCTCTCCCACGGAGTTTGTACCCCGTGTAACACAGAACACTTCATATTTCTATTGGATAATAGTGTATTACTAATCATCCCAGTCATTTTCCCATCCATCCTTTTTAGAAGACCTGGATGTGAGGCCATTAGCAGATATGTTCCCATAGGTATGTCCACCTGGTGACTTCACTGCATTCTCCTCATCCCAATCCTGATCCCATCCATCTGCCTTAACAACATTAGCAACTGAGGCAGATTCTGGCATTCCCATCCCTAATTCCTGATACGGAACTTGTTGAAAGCTGTCTCATGAGCTGTTAACTAATTCTGGATTGGCATGATTGTTAACTAATTCTGGATTGGCATGATTACTTGACTGCTGATGTGTTTTTTCTATTTCCAGAAGATAGACTTTTTTCTGTATTAGTTTTTCAGTTATGATTTTCCTAGTCTTTAGGCATATAGCTGTTGGGGGACGTAGTTCCTATTTATTAGGAAAATTCAGTTTTTCTTTTATTTACTGCATTAGTCACTGCAGTTTGTTAGGATTTTTTGTATTTAAATAGCTTCTTTGCAGCATAATAATACATCTCTCCTTTCCTCTTCATTGTTGTATGTTTTCCCTGTAAACATCTACAAATTGGTATCAGAGCCTTACTTTTAAGGGACTTGTGAGTGCTTTTCTTTTTCTGAGTGTTTATCCAAATTTGTGGCAGCAAAACACCATTCAAACAATGGAGAATATAGGTTCTTTTTCTTCTATGGCTCTGCCAGTTTTCGACGGAGAAAATCATCAAGCCTGGGCAGTAAAATGCAGGCTTATTTGAAGGCCTGCGATTTGTGGGAGGCCGTCGAGGAAGATTATGAGGTTCTTCCTTTGCCAGAGAATCCAACCATGGGTCAGATTAAAGCTCACAAGAAGAGGAAGACAAAAAAGTCCGAAGTTAAATCCTGTCTCTTTGCTACAGTTTCTACCACTATTTTTAGTAGAGTAATGACATGTAAATCAGCTAAAAAAATTTGGGATTTCCTCAAAAGAGAGTACAAGAGAGATGAAAGAATCAAAGGAATGAAAGTACTGAACTTGGTCAGAGAATTCGAGATGTAGAGAATAAAGGAATCCAAAACTATTAAGGATTATTCTGACAGGTTGTTTCTGATTGCAAATAAGGTAAGGATACTTGGAACTGAACTTAATGACAATAGAATAGTTTAAAAGATACTTGTAGCCTTACCTGAAAGATATGAGGCAACTATTGCTTCATTGGAGAATACTAAAGATCTGTCAAAGCTTAGTTTGGCAGAGTTATTAAGTGCTCTGCAGGTACAAAAACAACGAAGGATGATGAGGCAAGAGGTATCCATCGAGGGAGCCCTGCAAGCAAAGTTGTAGCTTGGTTCAGATGCTGTTAAGGGTAATAAAAGAAAAGGAAAGAAAGGAAATTATGGAAACTGCGAAGCTACATTTGGAAAAAATGCTACCTCCACCGATAACAACAAAGAAGACAAATATCCTCTTTGTCAACATTGTGGGAGAAGAAATCATCCACACTTCAAGTGTTGGAGAAGCCTATTATGAAATGCCGAAAATATCAAAAACTTGGTTATGCCGAGATTATCTGCAAAGAGAAGGATTTACAACAATAAAATGAAGCACAAATTATAGATCAAGAACGAGAAGAGTAATTATTTGTGGCTACATGTTACGCAAACAACAATTCAAGTGAAAGATGGCTTACTGATAGTGGTTGTACCAACCACATGACCAATGATGAAAAGTTTTTAGAGAGTTTGGCGGATCAATTAAATCAAGAGTCAGGATCGGAAATAGAGAATACCTCCCAGCGACAGAAAAAAAGACCGTAGCAATTGTGAGTTATAAAGGAACAAAAGTTATTTATGAAGTTTTATTTGTTCCTGAACTTGATCAAAATTAAGTGTTGGACAATTGCTGAAAAATGGATTCAAATTATTATTTGAAGACAAGGTGTGTCTATTCAGTGATCCTAAAAGTTAGGAAATGTTCAGAATTAAAATGCAGGGAAAACATTTTTCCTTAAATCCATTAGATGGGGAACACTTAGCTTTTCCAAGTCAGTCCATAGTTGCAGAAACGTGGCACAAAAGGTTGGGGCATTTTCACCATAAAGCTCTATTATTTATGGAAAATAGCAAAATGGTAAATGGTTTACCAAACTTGGAGGAGCATATCTCAAGATGTAAGGCTTGTTTGCTTGGCAAGAAAACTAGACTTCTATTTAAAAGTTCCACATAGAGACCTACAGACAAGTTGCTGCTCATTCATACCGATCTCTGTGGTCCGCAAAAAACTTTATCGCTTAATGGAAACAGGTATATATTATCTTCATTGATGATCTAAAAACAATGTGTTGGATTTATTTTATGAAGTTTAAGTATGAAGTTGATGAAATTTTTATGAAGTTCAGAGCTTGGATACAAAAACAAAGTGGTTGCAAGATTCAGGTCATTAGATTAGGTAATGGAATTGAATATACATCCGATAGGTTCAATTTTTTTTGCAAAGAAGCTGGAATAGAGAACTAAATAATTGTCCCTTACTTTCCACAGTAAAATGGAGCCAGTGAGAGAAAGAATAGAACAATCATGGAATAGAACAACTATTTTCTTGCTGAATAGACTGCTTACGCGGGCAGTGGAAGGGAAGACTCTATTCGAGGTAGGGTATGGTTTCAAACCTGATTTTAAAAACCTCAAGATATTTGGATGTCTATGTTTATTTTATGTTCCATAGGTTAAGAGAGACAAGTTAGATAAGAAGGCAGATTTGGGAATTTTCATTGGCTATAGCTTATTGTCTAAACCTTACAAGATCTTTCAACCTCAATCGGGCAAGATTATGGTAAGTAGAGACATTCAATTACTTGAAGATGAGCAATGGGACTGGAATTTTAAGGATTATCGAGTTTTGAACAACAATTCAAAGTTTGATTTTGATGAGCTGGTGGATTATCAGCCTATTAGGGGAATGAAGTCACTCTCTGATATTTATCAGAGGTCCAATATTGGTATTTTTGAACCTGCAGGATACGAGAAAGGAAAAATTGATCAAAAATAGACAAATGTAATGAAGGAGAAGCTATCCATGATAGAAAAGAACCAAACTTAGAAGCTAGTGAAAAGACCGCAAGACAGAAAAATGATTGGAGTTAAATGGATTTTTTGAACAAAGCTCAATCTAGACGGCTCGTTAAACAAGCACAAAGCTTGATTGGTGGTGAAGGGCTATGCACAAGTTTAGGGAGTTGATTTTTCTGATACTTTTGGCCCAGTATCTAGATTCAATACAATTCAAATGCTTTTGGCAATAGCAGTACAGAAAAGTTGTAAGATTTTTCAAATGGATGTGAAGTCTGCTTTCTTAAATGGTCTACTACAAGAGGAAATATATGTTGAGTAGCCAGAAGGGTTCAGTGTACCAGGAAGTGAAAATATGGTTTATCTGTTAAAAAAATCTTTATACGGGTTAAAGCAAGCTCTTAGAGCTTGGTATAACCGAATGGATAACTACTTCCAAGACTTAGGCTTCGAAAGAAGCTTAGGTGAATTGACTCTTTATGTAAACAAAGTTGGATTTAACATTATTATTATTTCTTTGTATGTTTATGATTTACTTATGACAAGAAATAATATAGCATTGATTAAAGAATTCAAGGAGGAAATGAAGAAAAGCACTGAGATATTTGTGGATAACCAGGCTGCCATTGCTATTTCTCACAATCCAGTCTTTCATAGATAGACCAAGCAATTCAATATGAAGCTATATTTTCTTAGAGAAGTGCAAAAGGATGGTTTAGTCAATCTGGTATATTGCAGAATAGAATAACAACTAGCTAATATTTTTACAAAAGATTTTCCAGCAAACAAATTTGAGTTTTTGAGAAGAAAACTTGGAATTTATAGCTCTTGACGCAAGGAGAAGTGTTGAAATCTGCCTCATGAGCTGTTAACTAATGCTGGATTGGCATGATTACATGGCTGCTGATGTGTTTTTTTGTTTCCAAAAGATAGAATTTTTCTATATTAGTTTTTCAATTATGATTTTCCTAGTCTTTATCCATATAGCTGTTGGTGGACTTAGATCCTATATATTAGGAAAGTTCAGTTTTTTTTTGAGTTACTGCATTAGTCACTGTAGTTTGTTAGGATTTTCTTTATTTAAACAGCTTCTTTGCAGCATAATAATACATCTCTCCTTTCCTCTTTATTTGTTGTATGTTTTTTCTCTATAAATATCTATAGAACTTAATCTTGATGTCTCTTCTTTCTTAACTTGCAGCAAACCCATGTCCCGCCAAAAAGTAGGGCTACAAGGAAAAGGAAATATGTACTATAGATGACGGTTACACGCTTAGAATAAAGAAATACCTTCTGCAGAATGTTCTCCACTGAAACACCTCGATCCAATTGAAGCTTGTAACTACTTGTTGGGTTTAATTGGTGTGAATGGAAAATGGAGGCGAATTCTTGGAGGGAAAGTGAGCACACTTAAAAGGAAAGTGTACTCATTAAAGGAAAGTATACTTCTCTCACATTGGTAGGAGTAGACAACTTTATTGTGTTCTTATTAAGAAACGCTCCTTCAAATGGATAGTGAGGCAAGAACCAAGAGGTGCCGCACTGTTGTCGCTCACTTGGCCGTGGCCTCGGTCTCGGATTAGTCAAATCTATGAGATTAATTTTTTAGAAAGTTTAATTGAAACTTAGGAAAAACCAGTCTGCAAATCCAACAAAAAAATGAAATATTTTTCCTCCATTAACATACATGCAGAAAGGTTGCTCGGAAGGGACACAACTCTTTGAGTTAAAGACACTATTTTCGGAAAGAGGGATGACTATTCAGATGGTTATGACTGTTCAAAAAAGACATACTATTTCCAATGGATAGACATGACTATTATGAAATGATACACCTTTCCAAGGAACCATTGCCTCCTTTTCGAAGGGACACTTCATGGCTATATAAACCTGCATTTTTTCCCAGGTTGTACACGAAATTTCTGCATGGCAATAATATTTTTCTTTCTTCTAAAAATTTGGTGTGATTATCTCCCATTGAGTGAGTTCGAAGAAAAATCATAAAGTTTAAGGTACCGTTACATTTTGATTGTGAAGCCATTTTATCCAGGGAGGAAAAATTCTGCTACCTCGGGTATTTGAGGGGAATTAATTCCTTAAGGACACTTCCAGAATTCGGAGGACTTGGCTATATTTTTGTTTCGTCTTATTTCTTTAAAATAATACTCTTTGATAGTTATGTTGAACTTTTGTTAAAGGTGTTGAAAACTTTATAAGTGTTCTTGAATTAATCTTGAACTTGTGTTGAAGTATTTGAACTAACATACAAATTGTATACCCGAAACAACAATCTTAAGGAATTAAATTTTCATAATTTGTATTGTTTGGTTTCTGGAGATTAAAGCTTTATGCTTTTACTCTGTTTGAACTTAACAAGTGATTTTGAAGAAATAAAAATTTCATCACAGTTAAAACTCATTCGGTTATCGATTGGAAGTCATAAAAACTTCATCGTTAAACTAGAAACAAGTAGTGTTTAAAGTTGATATAAAATTTTTATTAGTATTGTAATAACACTACAAAAAATGATTTTAATTGCGGGGGTTAAAAACTTGCATCTAAAATTTATAAATTTGCAGGGATTTTTAACCCCCGAGATTCATTGAATATATTTGCGGGGTTAAAACCCCTCTCTATCCATCGAAAAAATAGCACCTAAACTTGACTCTTTTTTACTTAAAAAAATATTTAATATTTTTTACCCCCAAAATATGCCTCGCTATTTTCCTCCAAAACCACTACTAAAAAAAGGCCAAAAATCGATGAACTGTGTCACTTTTAAAAAGCGACACTGTCCGTTGTTTTTTTAGTTTAGTTTTAATTTTTATTTATTTTTATTTAAATCGATGGCCAACGTCTTAATATCCGTCGCTTTTTTTGCGGATTATTGTGCCAAATAATTAAAAATAATTTATAATTTTTTTAATAAATGCGACGGATAGCGTCGTTATTTATTTAAAAATAATAAAAATTATTTTTTAAAAAGCGTCATTGTTCATCGATTTTTAAATTAAATTTCTATTTATTTTTATTAAAATTGATGGACAATATCCCTATAATTTTTTATTTTTAAAATATTAATTCTATAAAAGCAATGTTATTCGTCACAATTTTTAATTATTTTTTTTGTATTTTTACTAAAAGCAACAGACAATGTCGCTTTTGTTAAAAGTAAATGAAAATTAACTTTATGATAAAAAGCAACGTTGTCCATCAGTTTTTAAATTTTATTTTTATTTTTATTAAAATCAACGGATAACGTTGCTATAATTTTTTATTTTTAAAATATTAATTATAGAAAAACGATGCGATCCATTGCAATTTTTAATTATTTTTATTTTTCTGTACTTTTATAAAAAGTGACGGATAGTGTCGCTGTTGTTAAAAGTAAATAAAAATTAACTTTATGATAAAAAACGACGTTGTTCATCGTTTTTTAAATTTAATTTTAATTTTTATTTATTTTTATTTAAATCGACAGGCAACGTCTCTATAATTTTTTATTTTTAAAATATTAATTATAGAAAAGCGACGCAATCCATCAAAATTTTTAATAATTTTTTTATTTTTCATATTTTTTTTTATAAAAAGCGACAGACAATTTCACTTTTGTTAAAAATAAATAAAATTAACTATTTTAAAACGACACTGTTCGTCGATATTTAATATTTTTAATTTACTATTAAATAAATAAATTTTATATTTTAAAAAATTAAATGTATTTAATTATATATTGAATACATTGATATCATACGATAGATTGATCAAAGTAATAATATATTGTTGAAGTGATAATATAATAATATAGGCTAAATTAAACGATAGATCATCAGAGTATGTATGAAATACGTTGTATTACGAGGTAATATACCTGTTTGTGTGATGTATATAGTACATATATATATATATGTATGTATATGAACGTATCTCTGGTGTAGTGATGTACATAGTAGTCACAAAGCTAGCTAACTGAATCTATATATCCAAATATTTTGAATAATACGTTAACACCGTATGATCAAGGTATTAATACACTATTGAAGTTATAATAATGAAACTAATTAACCAATAATTCATCAGATTAATATGTTGTGTTACTATATATGCTCATTTTGACTGCTGACACTCAATTTTAACCTCCCGATGCTCCTCTTAGACTGCTATTACATTAAAAATTATTAAGTTTTAACATTAACATTTTTTACATATTATTTTGACATCAAATAAATAACGATGTGTCACATCAATAATTTTAATCTATTTAATTTTTTCAATCTATTTATTTTCTAACCTGATTTAGCCAATTTATAACAATTTTAGCCTAATTTATTAGAATTCTAGTTCAAATTATGTTTAATTGGACTTAATTTCAGTTTCCACTGAAATTTAAACCAAATTTTTAATCTTTAGATCTCAGCCATTGATAAGGTAATCTAACGGCTGGATTAAACCTTATCCCTCTTTCATTTTAAACCCAAAATAAAACCCTAATCCTTCACTTTGGCTAAAGAATCAACCATTCATTCACTCTCTCTACAACTTCATATTCTTCTGTCTTTCTCTCTCCCCCATAATCTCACCGTCGACGGCGGACAATCAAATGCCTTGCCGCTGCTGCTCTTTCCCCTTCCCCCATTCTTTTTGTCATCGATGATACCACCATTAGGAATAACTCACTGGCAAACTCCTTCACCCTCTGTCGCTGCTTCCAGTTCCCGTCCAACCAAACCAACGAAGGAAGACACATAATGAAGATAATTACTCGCATTAAATTTTCCCAACAACACCCAAAACCTTCTTCTGGTATTCCCCCTTTTTGTGTATTCCTAATTTTCTTCTTTATCTATGTGTTTCTTGATTTGTTTGATATTGTTTTTTTTTTTTTTGTAATTATGAGATATTGTGTTAAAAAATCCATAACTTATTGTAAAGATAAAGTTTTGGAATGCAAAGGGTCCAAATTGAGCTAAATGGATAAAATTACCTGCTATCTTGTTGGTAATAAGTGATAAGTTGACTCGGACACCACAGTTATAAAAAAAAAAAAAATAATCCATCTAGTTGATATTAGCTAGATAGGTTCTGTTTTATTGTTAAGGATCTTTTGCTATGGAATTATAGTTCTAGACTAATCCAGGTGGGATAAAATAATTCCACGTTGGATGGGATATGACAGAATATAATAAATTTGTGATTAGATTTATATTATGTTTTATTGATAGGATAGGATAAATTGGTTTAGTGTTGTCACTTGAAATGTGAATTCATTCGGGGCCTCGGTCTCGGATTAGTCAAATCTATGAGATTAATTTTTTAGAAAGTTTAATTGAAACTTAGGAAAAACCAGTCTTCAAATCCAACAAAAAAATGAAATATTTTTCCTCCATTAACATACATGCAGAAAGGTTGCTCGGAAGGTACACAACTCTTTGAGTTAAAGACACTATTTTCGGAAAGAGGGATGACTATTCAGATGGTTATGACTGTTCAAAAAAGACATACTATTTCCAATGGATAGACATGACTATTATGAAATGATACACCTTTCCAAGGAACCATTGCCTCCTTTTCGAAGGGACACTTCATGGCTATATAAACCTGCATTTTTTCCCAGGTTGTACACGAAATTTCTGCATGGCAATAATATTTTTCTTTCTTCTAAAAATTTGGTGTGATTATCTCCCATTGAGTGAGTTCGAAGAAAAATCATAAAGTTTAAGGTACCGTTACATTTTGATTGTGAAGCCATTTTATCCAGGGAGGAAAAATTCTGCTACCTCGGGTATTTGAGGGGAATTAATTCCTTAAGGACACTTCCAGAATTCGGAGGACTTGGCTATATTTTTGTTTCATCTTATTTCTTTAAAATAATACTCTTTGATAGTTATGTTGAACTTTTGTTAAAGGTGTTGAAAACTTTATAAGTGTTCTTGAATTAATCTTGAACTTGTGTTGAAGTATTTGAACTAACATACAAATTGTATACCCGAAACAACAATCTTAAGGAATTAAATTTTCATAATTTGTATTGTTTGGTTTCTGGAGATTAAAGCTTTATGCTTTTACTCTGTTTGAACTTAACAAGTGATTTTGAAGAAATAAAAATTTCATCACAGTTAAAACTCATTCGGTTATCGATTGGAAGTCATAAAAACTTCATCGTTAAACTAGAAACAAGTAGTGTTTAAAGTTGATATAAAATTTTTATTAGTATTGTAATAACACTACAAAAAATGATTTTAATTGCGGGGGTTAAAAACTTGCATCTAAAATTTATAAATTTGCAGGGATTTTTAACCCCCGATATTCATTGAATATATTTGCGGGGGTTAAAACCCCTCTCTATCCATCGAAAAAATAGCACCTAAACTTGACTCTTTTTTACTTAAAAAAACATTTAATATTTTTTACCCCCAAAATATGCCTCGCTATTTTCCTCCAAAACCACTACTAAAAAAGGGCCAAAAATCGATGAACTGTGTCACTTTTAAAAAGCGACACTGTCCGTTGTTTTTTTAGTTTAATTTTAATTTTTATTTATTTTTATTTAAATCGATGGCCAATGTCTTAATATCCGTCGCTTTTTTTGCGGATTATTGTGCCAAATAATTAAAAATAATTTATAATTTTTTTAATAAATGCGACGGATAGCGTCGTTATTTATTTAAAAATAATAAAAATTATTTTTTAAAAAGCGTCATTGTTCATCGATTTTTAAATTAAATTTCTATTTATTTTTATTAAAATTGGTGGACAATATCCCTATAATTTTTTATTTTTAAAATATGAATTCTATAAAAGCAATGCTATTCGTCACAATTTTTAATTATTTTTTTTGTATTTTTACTAAAAGCAACAGACAATGTCGCTTTTGTTAAAAGTAAATGAAAATTAACTTTATGATAAAAAGCAACGTTGTCCATCAGTTTTTAAATTTTATTTTTATTTTTATTAAAATCAACGGACAACGTTGCTATAATTTTTTATTTTTAAAATATTAATTATAGAAAAACGATGCGATCCATCGCAATTTTTAATTATTTTTATTTTTCTGTACTTTTATAAAAAGTGACGAATAGTGTCGCTGTTGTTAAAAGTAAATAAAAATTAACTTTATGATAAAAAACGACGTTGTTCATCGTTTTTTAAATTTAATTTTAATTTTTATTTATTTTTATTTAAATCGACAGGCAACGTCTCTATAATTTTTTATTTTTAAAATATTAATTATAGAAAAGCGACGCAATCCATCAAAATTTTTAATAATTTTTTTATTTTTCATATTTTTTTTTATAAAAAGCGACAGACAATTTCACTTTTGTTAAAAATAAATAAAATTAACTATTTTAAAACGACACTGTTCGTCGATATTTAATATTTTTAATTTACTATTAAATAAATAAATTTTATATTTTAAAAAATTAAATGTATTTAATTATATATTGAATACATTGATATCATACGATCGATTGATCAAGGTAATAATATATTGTTGAAGTGATAATATAATAATATAGGCTAAATTAAACGATAGATCATCAGAGTATGTATGAAATACGTTGTATTACGAGGTAATATACCTGTTTGTGTGATGTATATAGTACATATATATATGTATGTATATGAACGTATCTCTGGTGTAGTGATGTACATAGTAGTCACAAAGCTAGCTAACTGAATCTATATATCCAAATATTTTGAATAATACGTTAACACCGTATGATCAAGGTATTAATACACTATTGAAGTTATAATAATGAAACTAATTAACCAATAATTCATCAGATTAATATGTTGTGTTACTATATATGCTCATTTTGACTGCTGACACTCAATTTTAACCTCCCGATGCTCCTCTTAGACTGCTATTACATTAAAAATTATTAAGTTTTAACATTAACATTTTTTACATATTATTTTGACATCAAATAAATAACGATGTGTCACATCAATAATTTTAATCTATTTAATTTTTTCAATCTATTTATTTTCTAACCTGATTTAGCCAATTTATAACAATTTTAGCCTAATTTATTAGAATTCTAGTTCAAATTATGTTTAATTGGACTTAATTTCAGTTTCCACTGAAATTTAAACCAAATTTTTAAACTTTAGATCTCAGCCATTCATAAGGTAATCTAACGACTGGATTAAACCTTATCCCTCTTTCATTTTAAACCCAAAATAAAACCCTAATCCTTCACTTTGGCTAAAGAATCAACCATTCCTTCACTCTCTCTACAACTTCATATTCTTCTGTCTTTCTCTCTCCCCCATAATCTCACCGTCGACGGCGGACAATCAAATGCCTTGCCGCTGCTGCTCTTTCCCCTTCCCCCATTCTTTTTGTCATCGATGATACCACCATTAGGAATAACTCACTGGCAAACTCCTTCACCCTCTGTCGCTGCTTCCAGTTCCCGTCCAGCCAAACCAACGAAGGAAGACACATAATGAAGATAATTACTCGCATTAAATTTTCCCAACAACACCCAAAACCTTCTTCTGGTATTCCCCCTTTTTGTGTATTCCTAATTTTCTTCTTTATCTATGTGTTTCTTGATTTGTTTGATATTGTTTTTTTTTTTTGTAATTATGAGATATTGTGTTAAAAAATCCATAACTTATTGTAAAGATAAAGTTTTGGAATGCAAAGGGTCCAAATTGAGCTAAATGGATAAAATTACCTGCTATCTTGTTGGTAATAAGTGATAAGTTGACTCGGACACCACAGTTATAAAAAAGAAAATAATAATCCATATAGTTGATATTAGCTAGATAGGTTCTGTTTTATTGTTAAGGATCTTTTGCTATGGAATTATAGTTCTAGACTAATCCAGGTGGGATAAAATAATTCCACGTTGGATGGGATATGACAGAATATAATAAATTTGTGATTAGATTTATATTATGTTTTATTGATAGGATAGGATAAATTGGTTTAGTGTTGTCACTTGAAATGTGAATTCATTCGGGGCCTCACATAATGGAAAATATACGCTAAATTTGGATAGAACTATACAAGGTACCTAAAGTTAGATTTTAGAATATTGCACCACAAGATATTTATTGCAATGATATTGCACATTGAAAATCCCATAAGGGGCTTTTGATCCCTGATTTCATTTCTAGCATGTGACATTACTGTTATGCAAAGGAAAAATTGAATCATTTATTTACATGCTTTTTCCATTAAGTGTAATATATTGAAATATGTACTAGTGACATTAAAATGATCAAGTGTAGTCACTTGAAAAGTAGATTAACGACTTGAAAATGGTTTAGTGTATTTACTTGAAAGGTGAACTTTTGTTTTGAAATTAGTAAAGCTTAATCACTTGAAAATGTGAATTCATGACTTAAAATTGGTTTAGTGTTGACACTTGAAATGTGAAATCATGACTTGAAAATGATTAAGTTTAGTCACTTGAAATGAGAATTAGAGAGTTCAAATTGGTTTAGTGTTGACACCTAAAATGTGAATTCATGACTTGAAAATGATTTAGTCACTTGAAATGTGAATTAGAGAGTTGAAAATGATCAAGTGTAGTGTTTTGAAATGTGTACTAGTGACTTCAAAATGATCGAGTGTAGTTACTTGAGAAGTGGATTAGCGACTTGAAAATGGTTTTGTATAGTTACTTAAAAGGTGAACTTGTGTTTTGGAATTAGTAAAGTGTAATCACTTGAAAATATGAATTCATGACTTGAAATTCATTTAGTGTTGGTACTTGAAATGTGAATTCATGACTTGAACATGGTTAGGTTTAGTCACTTGAAATGTGAATTAGAGAGTTGAAAATAGTTCAGTGTAATGTTTTGAAAATGGTTAAGTATAGTGACTTGAAATGTCAATTAGCTATTTGAACATGGTTTGAGTGTAGTGACTTGAAATGTGAATAAGTTATTTGAAAATTATTAAGTGTAGTGACTTGAAAATGATTAAGTGTAGTTACTTGAAATTGCAAACTTGTGACTTGAAAACGGTTAAGTGTTGTTACTTGAAATTGTGAACTAGTGACTTGAAAATAGTTAAGTGTAGTTACTTCAAATGTGAATTAGTTACTTGAAAGTAGTTAAATGAAAGTGGTTAAGTATAGTGACTTGAAATGAATGATTAAGTGTAGTGACTTGAAAGTGATTAAGTATAATTATTGGAAGTTTGAAGTAGTTACTTGAAAATAGTTTAGTTACTTGAAATGTGAATTAATTATTTAAAAATGATTAAGTGTAGTGACTTGCAATGTGAATTAGTTGTTTGAAAATGGTTAAGTGTAGTGACTTGAAATGTCTACTAGTTATTTAAAAATAGTTAAGCGTAGTGACTTGAAATGTGACTAGTGACTTGAAAATGGTTAAGCGTAGTTACTTCAAAATGATTAAGTATACTGACTTGAAATGTCAATTAGCTATCTGAAAATGGTTTGAGTGTAGTAACTTGAAATGTGTACTAGTGAATAAGTTATTTGAAAATTATTAGGTGTAGTGACTTGAAAATGATTAAGTGTAGTTACTTGAAATTGCGAACTTGTGACTTGAAAATGGTTAAGTGTAGTTATTTGAAATTGTGAGCTTGTGACTTGAAAATGGTTAAAGTGTAGTCATTTGAAATGTGTACTAATAACTTCAAAATAATAAAGTATAGTCACTTAAAAATGATTTAAGTATATTAACTTGAAATGTGAATTAGTTAACTAAAAATAGTTAAGTGTAGTGATTTGAAATATGTAATAGTGACTTGAAAATATTTTAAGTGTAGTGATTTGAAATGTATACTTGCTGCCTCTATCTTGGCAGATGTATTTAGCACTCGACGTAATATTTGTGATAGTCTCACAATAGATGAAGTGATAAATTCTTGCATGAAACTTTTGGGTAGCAATTCTCCAGATGTTGTATTTATGTTGAATGGCACTCAGGTTCCTAGCTTGATCAACTGATCGTGTAGTTTGAAACTGTCGCGTGGAGTAGTTGTTGATTGATCTATTTCTATTTATCAAGATGTTTTTAGTTGTACGCATATATAAATGTTATAAAGACTGAAAGTTTATTTGATTAGTTTTTATACTTTGTATTTTTATGTAGCCAAGTGATGCGGCTAATGGACCCATTTCACCAATGAATGCAAGAAGACCACGTGATGATAATGATCCTAATGATAGTCATTGATTTCGTTGTAAATTGTCTTGGATATTCAATTATGATGATGTAATTGTGTGGTTGGAGCGAATCTTAGAACATTGAAGGTTTTATATTTAAATTTGATTTTGGAATTTGAAGATACTAGTTAATGTTGAAAATTTAGAGTTTGAAGATGCTAATGTTGAAAATTTAATTTTGAAATTTAATGTTCAAGGTATTTTTGAGATGCTTGTGAATTACAATGTTTAATTAGTCATGTTGTGTTAATGATATATGAATTAAATAAATATTTGATTGTAGGTTATGCCTAAAGGAACAATTAAATTTGAGATAAAATTAGAATTTATAATTTGCTATTGAAAACTGATGGGTCCCACTAATTTTTAAAAAAATAATTGGGAAGGTTTTAAATTGCTGTAATTTTTAAATAAAAGTTTATTATAAAATAATTAAATTTAGTGTAACGGAGGTCAACTACAGCAAAATAACCTCCGCAAATTAATTATGGGGGTCAGAAAAAAACTGCCGCAAATTATTTGTGATGACTCATATTGTGGTGGGTTTTTGAAACCGGCGGAATCACAATTTGTGGGGGTTTAAAACCCCACAAACCTTAAAATTAACCCCCATAATTTGACCTATTTTGTGTAGTGTATAATAAGATTGACTATCCATTAGTAACAGGAAAAATAACTACAGATGGTCATGTTGATGGTGTGATAAGTGTGGCAGCAACTAATGTTCCTACAACCAGTCGCACAACTGTACCACCGCTATGGTACTAGTGGAAAAGCCTAAAAAAATTTCTGGAGGTGATTTTAAGCGGTGATAACAGAAGATGTTCTTCTATCTGACAATCTTATGTCTTCAAAGGTTTATATTAGAAGATACTCAAGAAGTACCTGAAAAAACTTCAGACTAGGAGCGATTCATTGTAACAGAGGAATGAAAACATTTTGATTTTCTATGTAGGAATTATATCCTAAGTGGCCTCCAAGAAGACTTATACAACATTTATAGTAGAATGAAGACATCTAAATAATTATGGAATGGCTGGAAAAAAAATATAAGACTAAGGATGTGGAAACTAAGAAGTTCTTTGTTGCATGATTCCTTGAGTACAAAATGATTGACAACAAGACTGTCGTTTCTCAAGTATAGGAATTGCAAGTCATCATCTTTGATCTCCTTGCTGAAGGTATGAATTTACTAAATACCTTATTTGAACATGTTAAAAATATTCTTAATATTCACATAAACTATGTTGTAGATTTGGTTGTGAACGAGGCATTTCAAGTAGCTGCAATAATAGAGAAGTTACCACCTTTGTGGAAGGACTTCGAGAATTACTTGAAACACAAAAGAAAAGATATGATAGTTAAAGAACTCATTGTGAGCTTACGGATTGAATAAGACAACAAAGACGTAGAGAGGACGTCTAAAGAAAATTCAGCAATGAATTGAGTAAATATTGTAGAAGACGACCCCAACAACTCATAGAAGTAGAAGAAAGCTGGACTACAAAGAAAACAACCTAAGAAAAAATTCAAAGGAAAATGCTTTAATTGTGGCAAAATTGACCACAAGTCTACAAATTTTCATGCCCCAAAGAAAGGCAAAAAGAAGGATCAAGCAAATATGACTGAATCCAAGAATGAAATGGACGATCTATGTGCCATGCTTTCTAAATGTAACTTGGTGGGAAATCCTTGAGAATGGTGAATGGATTCTGGTGCCACCCACAAATTTTGTGCAAATAAAGAGTTGTCTGATGTATTTTCTCTGGCTCAAGGCAAAGAGAAAATCTATATGGAAAACTTCGCAACTGTAAAAGTTGAAGAGAAAGGAAAAGTCTGCTTAAAAATGACGGCAGACAAATTGTGGACTCTCAACAATGTCTTTTATGTACCAGAGTTAAGAAAGAACTTGATTTTTGTATCACTTCTTGATAAAAATAGATTCAAATATGTATTTTTTCTAGAAAGATTGTAATTAGCGAAGGGGAAGTGTACGTAGGAAAATACTACCTCACCGAGGGCCTATTTATGATGAATGTAATAACAGTTGAAATCAATAAAAGTTTTGTTTCTTCTTACTTGCTTGAGTATAATGAATTGTGGCATGAATGAATACAACATGTCAATTATAAAATTTTGTGACAACTGATTAACTTAGAAGTTTTGCCAAACTTTGAGTGCAACAAATCAAAATGTCAAACTTGTGTGGAATAAAAGTATGCTAACAATACATATAAGTCCATTGAAAGAAATTCAAATCTCTTAGACTTAATACACACTGACATTTGTTATATAAAGTCAACACCATCTTGTGGTGGGAAAAATTATTTTATAACTTTTATTTAAGATTGCTCTAGGTACTGTTATGTCTATTTACAAAATAGTAAGGATGAAGTAGTAGATGCGTTTTGGAAATATATAACAGAAGTTGAAAATCAGTTAGAGAAAAATATTAAAATGATAAGAAGTGATAGGGGCGGAGAATATGAATCTCCCTTTCCAAAAATATATGTAGAGAATGGAATTGTCCATCAAACTACGGACTCGTATTCACCTCAATCTAATAAAATTATGAAAAGAAAAAATCAAACCGTAAAGAAAATGATGAATGCCTTACTAAGAAGTTTAGGTTTACCGCAAAACTTGTGGGGGGAAGCTATTCTTACAGCTAACCAAATACTCAATAGAGTGCCCCGTAGTAAGACACAATCAATTTCATATGAAAATTAAAAGGAAGGAAACCCAACTTGAAATATTTCAAAGTGTGGGTGTGTCTAGCAAAAGTCTAAGTTACTATTCCTAAAAGGGTAAAAATAGGACCTAAGGCAAAGGACTGCGTATTCATAGGATATGCTAAAAATAGTAAAGCATGTTGGTTTTTGGTTCATAAATCCAAAAATCTAGATATCAATAAAAATACTATAATTGATCAAATAATACTGAGTTCTTTGATCATATTTATCCGTATAAAACTAGACATGAACAGTCTGGTGTAGGGTCTAAACAACCTAAAGATGAACCAAGTGAGGATGTACATAATGATGAGAATCCAAGACGTAGTATACATCAAAGAACGTCAACTTTATTTAGATTAGATTTTGTAATATTTATCTTAGAAAATGAGCCTCAAACATTTAAAGAAGAGATGCCATATTCAGACTCATCATTTTTGAAAGAGGAAGTCAATAGTGAGATTGAATCAATCTTAAGAAACAGTACTTGGGAGTTGGTTGATCTTCCTCTAGGAAATAAAACTTTATGTTCGAAATAAATTTTTAAAAGGAAAATGAAAGTGGATGGTACTATTGACAAATATAAGGCAAGACGTGCAGTAAAAGGCTCTGAATAGAAGAAAGGTCTTGATTACTATAATACATACTCTCCTGTGATATGTATAACATCAACTCGAATGTAAATTACCTTGGAGGCTGTTGATGGTCGTGAAATCCATCAAATGGATGTGAAAATGACATTCCTAAATAGAGAATTGGAGAAATAAATTTACATGGAATAACTCGAGGGTTTGGTGGTTCCTGGTAAAGAAAAAAAGATGTGCAGACTAGTTAAGTCACTTAATGGACTAAAACAAACACCTAAACAGTGGTATACAAAGTTTGACCGAACCATGATGTCAAACGGGTTCAAGATAAATGAATGTGATAAATGTGTTTACATTAAAAATACACTAAATTAGGAGGTCATTTTTTGTCTGTTTGTGGATGATATGTTGATCATCAATAGAGACATTTCTGTCATAAATGCTACGAAATGAATGCTAGAGAACAAGTTTGATATGAAAGACCTTGGAGTTGCAGATGTGATCTTAGGAATAAGAATTCGTATAAATCCACAAGGATTGGCATTATCATAGTCTCATTACATCAAAAAAATACTTGACAAATTCAACTATTTGGAATTTGGTATTTCCAGGACTTTATTGGACGTGAGCTTTGCACTTCAAAAGAATGAAGGTGAAAGTGACTCATAGTTGGACTATGAAAGAGTGTTGGGATAGTTAATGTATATCATGAATTATACATGGCTAAACATAGCATGTACTATTAAAAAGTTGAGTCGGTACACGAGTAATCCCAATAAAACCCATTGGATGGCAATATAAAGAGTTTTAGGTATCTTAAATACACTCAAGACGATGCTTTATATTATAATAAATATCCCGCAGTACTTGAAGGATATAGTGATGCAAATTAGATCATCGTATCGAATAAAGTAAAATAAATGAGTGGATACGTATTTACGATAGGTGGAGGAGCAGCCTCTTGAAAATCATCCAAAAAAATATGTATTGCTCGCTCTACAATGGAATCTAAATTTATCACATTAGATAAAGCCGGTGAAGAAGCAGAATGGCTTCAAAAGTTCTTGAAAGATATTCCTTATTGGCCCAAACCATTAGTACCAATATATATACACTGTGATAGCTAAACGACATTAGGTAGGGTAGCGAGCATGATGTATAACGATAAATTTCTTCATATAAGATGGAGACATAATACCATTAATGAATTACTCTCTAGTGGAATTATCACTGTTGACTATATGAAGTCAAAGGATAATGTGTCAAATCCACTTAAGAAAAGCCTATCAAGAGAGGAAGTTAAGAGAATATCGAAGGAAATAGGCTTACGACCTAGGATAAGTCAGCATGGTAGTAACTCAACCTTGTAGACTAGAGATTCCAAGAGCTAGGTTCAAGGAGATCAAACAAAGTTGTGTCTGACAGGTTCAACATTGTCAATATACCCAACCCATTCTCATGATGTAGACAATGTTTAGTAAACAAGGATAAGGCTTGTGGTGTGAAGCCTTTTAATGATTATCTAAATTTGGCAGATTTGACCAATAGTTTAATCTATAGAATTGAACATTAAGAAATTACCTATGTAAGGGTGACATGAAAGCCGTTTCAAGGAGAATGTTAGTAAAAGCCTATTCTCTGAGCTCTCATAAAACTGGGACGTGTTTATGGCTGAAACAAACTAAACCATGAGAATCATAAATGGTAAAATACTGCTTATGTGACATGTGTTGTCTAAGTGTATATTAAATCTCAATGGTTCAAAGATATCAAATCTACTGATTGACCGAGTGCATCCGATGCATGTTTATTACAGAAAGTTCAAAAGGGAACCCACTTATCCAAATGCAATAAGTATTTGCTTGATGATCACATACTTATTCGTAAAATTTTACAAAGAGTATCCATTCCCCATTCATGTGGGAGTTTGTTGAGTTCAATTGGTGTGAATGGAAAATAGAGGTAAATTTTTTGAGGAAAAGTGAGTACACTTAAAATAAAAGTGCATTCACTAAAGAAAAGTCTAATTCTCCCATATTGGTGGGAGAAGATAACTTTATTGTGTTCTTATTAACAAACACTCTTTCAAGTAGCTAGTGAGGAAAGAACCATGATGTACCTTCCGCCGTTGTCATCGTCGCTCGCTCGGCTTAGGCTTCGGATTTGGATTTGTAAAATGATCAATGAAATTAATTTTTTAGACAAAGTTTAATTGAAACCTGGGAAAAACCAAGATTGCATGCAAAAAACACTGAAAGGTTGCTCAAAAGGGACATAACTCTTCGAGTAAAAGGCACATTGTTTCTGAAAAAGGGATGGCGTTTGGGATGGTTATGACTATTTGAAAAATACATACTATTTTGAATGGACGGACATGACTATTCTGAAGTGATACACCATTTCAATGAACCATTGCCTCCTTTCTGAAGAGGTACTTCATGACTATATAAACCTATATTTTTTCCACAGGTTGTACATGAAATTTCTCCAGGGCAATAACATTTCTATTTCTTCTAAAAACTCTATGTGATCATCTCTCATTGAGTGAGTTTGCATAAAAATTAGAAAGTTTGAGGTACCGCTACATTCTTATTGTGAAGTCATTTTACCCTAGGAGGAAAAATTCTGTAACCTCGGGTACTTGATGGGAATTAATTCCTTAAGGACACTATGTGAATTCGGAGGACGAATATATTTCTGTTTCTTCTTATTTTTTTAAAATAACATACTTCTTTGATAGTTCATGTTGAACTTGTGTTGAAGGTGTTGAAAACTTTATAAGTATTCTTGAATTAATCTTGAACTAGTGTTGAAGTGTTTGAATTAACTGTTGGACAATAAAATTCTCGATATCTAATATAAATAATTGAGAAAAGAAAAATATTACAACAATCAATTTATTGATTTCAATGTGAGTGTTACAATCTCTATGAGTCCTCTGATTTGCCTTTTCAAATATAAATTCAAGGGCTTAAAACTTAATCTTGAATTTGAACATGATTTGTTGATTTGATGGACTTGACCTTGACTTGTGCTTGAATTCAAGGGCTTTTGGGATTGTTCTTGAATCTTGCGATCTTGATCTTGGATCTTGATGAACTGAATTTGAATGCTTGATCTTTGTAGAGAAATTGCAGCCTTTGATCCACGAGCTTTCTCTTGCTTATTGTTAGAGTTCTTGGTCCTCTTTTATGAATTATGAGAACCCTATTTTTAGTTGTGGAAAGGGAAGAGTCATGATGAAGATGGAATTTCTTTGACCAATCAAATTTAAGTGACGTGGTGCCTTTTATGGGCTTTTGATTTCACTAGGCCTCCTGCATCATTTTGATATGTGGTATTGTACTATTGGCTCCTTCACTTGACTTGACATGCCATGTTAATTAATACTTAGTGATTATTTAGGCCTTTAGAATATGACAATATCTTGGGCTTAGCAAAGTGGGCACATCATTTATAGCCCAAATCAATGGGCTAGCCTAATAAAAATTGGGCCTTATTTAAATTCATGTGTTTGGACTTAAATAATTAATTCAATTACATTAACTCGTAATATTTATTTGGGACTAATATATATTTTGAATTTAATATGATCCAAATTTCGTACGAATTTAATTTAATAAAATTTCATAGCCCATAGAATGCCCCTACTTCAAAACTCGTCGGAGTATTTTGATTCTTGAAGACTAGACTTGAAGTATAAACTTCACATTTAATTATAATAATATCCGTGTAGAGAATATTATTATGTGCCAATATATCTATGTCAAATAAAGACAAATTGGTCATGACTTTTCATGGGGTCACGTGATACCATTACAAATGAAAGGAAGGAATTGACATAATTGTTATTATTATTTTAAAGAGAATTAAATGTTACCACTTCTTCGTGTCCCACTCACATTGAGATGGTATTAACCTCCAATTCTTTTGACCTTTTCTGAATTTTACCATATAACAGATATAAGCCGCCTTACTCTTTTCCTAGTTCTATTTAAAATCATATGCAACCACCACCCTTTTGCTCCTATAAATACCCATTGTCCATCTATTAAAATTTAGAATACGGGTTACTGTAAGATGCAATATCAACTGGTGAGGTTTAGTTTCTATATCATTGATCGGTAAGTAGTCTATTATTATTATTATTATTATTATTATTATTATTGTTATTGTTATTGTTATTGTTATTGTTATTGTTATTGTCATTGTCATTGTCATTATTATTATTATTATTATTATTATTATTATTATTATTATTATTATTATTAATCTTTATTATCTTTTCATTTCTTTTCTTTTCTTTTCTTTTCTTTTGGTCTTTCCCCTCTTTTCTTTTGTAGGGTTGAAACAAATATAAATATGCAACAATTGGCTTAGCATAAGAGAGTTTAAATTAGCCTCTATACACTCTAATACCAACTAATTTGACTTCAAGATAGTGGCTTTGCAACAATTGGCTTAGGGTGTGAGAGTTTAATTGTAACACTCTAATTTTCTGAATCAGAATGTTATACGGTGCTCATGACCCTGAAGGAACACAAGCTAATCCATGATTGATATCTATACCTTTACACTGCATAATATAGCATGAAAATGCAGAAATATGTACTGAATGGCCATAAGTTCAAATCTGAATAAACATCTGATAAGACAATGTCTGAAAATGGTATAATAATACCAAAACAAATCTAAAATAATTGTCTGACATGCTATAGTATGGAAAGCCTCTAAACTGTCTTAATAAGGAGTTGATGGGACATGTCCCTAACTAACTCCATCTAGCAACAGAACTAAAATAGTAAATGAAGCAATAATCATATCGTCCTCGAATGAGAAGGACTCAATGCAAACTCTGAACACTGGAATGCTACTGCTGATCTAGAGCTCATGCCTCTAAACCTATGGTGTGACATAAGAGAAAGCACCATAGTGAAAATGCGTAAGTATGTCTGAATGTACTGAGTATATGAGTGAAGTAGGCTAAATGCAGAGGGTTATATGCATGACCAATACTAACTGATATAAACATGAGAATACATACATGCATATGTAACTGTAACTAAACTCGTGGAGATACTGACTAGTGAGGCTGAATACTAATAATATGAGTGTACTGATATTGAGATACTGAATAGATAAACAACTATTTCAGACAGTTTGAATTATAAAGAACTGGTCTGATTGAAAGTATCTAATAGTCTTAAAACTGAAGACTGAGTATGTAAATCACTAATAAGTGAGGAACTGATATTGTATTACTAAATACTGAGGGACTAGTACTATGTTACTAATATATGAATAACTGTATATGGCAGTTCTGATTATGAAGAACTGGTCTGGTTGATTGTGTCTGATAGTCCTGAAGATGAATACTGATTTCATGAATTCTGATAACTGATGTGACTGATAACATAAGTTTTGAGAATTGATATAAATGATAGCATAAGTAACTGTATCTAACAGTCCATAAATCTGAAGGAACTATATGAGTTTCGTTCTATTTCTGAGTTAACTGTCGACACTTCTAAAATATGAAGAACTATCTGAGTTCTTTTACTGAGTCTGGGACTGAAACTGAGACTATGGGAAGTAGTTGTCTAACTGACATGCCCCAATAATGCATATATCTAAGTTGGGGTTCAGTCTCTGCCTCAACTGGAGAGGTGTCAATACCGCACCACTGGTAAGGATAACTGTAAGTGACCCTTATCTGGTAGGTACTCAAATGAGAACAGAGGGAACCCTAAACTGATAGTTAAAACACCTCATCAACCCTAATCTGACAGGTTAAGATGTCTCAACCTACACTGGCTATGTAGTACAAGTAATCCTAGGACTCGATGGAAGAAAACTGACACAACTTGAATTTCTTGAGTACATGACCATCAATAACAATCCATAATAATCCATAATACATGAGTGAGGGATTTCATGAAGTACATGGTCATCATAATATCTAACATGAATAGGAATGCTTATAATCAAGTCATGAATCTCATATTCTAATATCATGGGCATTCCGACAACATATACTGTTCATAACGATAGGATGAATACCATTTAAGCATAAGGGAATAGCAAACATGTAACATTTAGTTCATATTGTAGTAATTTGAGGATAACTCATATGATACTTCAAAATCATGATCTTGTTCATAGCATGGAAGGCATAAATACATACTATGAATCCATTCCCCAATCATCATGTACATTCCATTAACATATATATTGCACAACAATGATAAGTGAGCTCTTTTAACATAATAGACAAGCACTCTTCAAACATAATAGACTAGCATGAATTTATCATATAGTTTACCCCTAAGTTATAATACATGATTTTTATCATTTAGGCATTTTATCAAACACCTTACATGCACAATATTGATCATAGGTGTACTTAACAAATTTAGAAATCTTAAACCACCCAAATTCATGGGTTTCTATCTAACATACCCATAGACTTCTTGGAAACACATTTAGATACCACCTTGAAACACATTTAATAACCATAAACATGAATATAATCACACAACAACAAAAATATCATAACTTATTATTTAAAACATGGTTCTTGAGCTCCACGGATGAAAGGGATCCGTGGATGAACACTACGCATACCTTAATTCTTAATTACACGAAGATTGATGGAGAGAATTGCTTAAACTTAAATCTTTTATGAAAACCCTAGATTGTGTTCTTGAGATCATTTTAAGAGAAAGAATTTTGGTGAAATAAGAGCTTAATTCCGTGTTTAAGCATTATATAGGGGTGGGAAAAGGACGATTTTCCCCCCAAAACGGACTGTTTAAGTCACCTGGACTAAAACATATGAGACGCACACTTTATCATACACATTAGGGTGTGCGTCTTACACCTTATCACACACATTAGGTTGTTTGTCGCACACCTTATGGCATACTTTAGGTTGTGCATCGCACACCTTACGTTAGGCGACGTACTCCACTTTGCAAAGTCATAACTTCTTGCTCGGGTGTTAGATTTGGGCAAAATTGGTATTGTTGGAAATATAATTCAAAGAGATTTCATTTTATATATAGTAGTCCCTCTAATAAAATATATACAAGTACTTATAACCGATTGAATTTGACCAAAGTTTTGACGCTCACTAAAACATAAACGATAGGAAAGCTTTCAACTTGTACTTGAGTTAGGGAATCTCTATGATGTAAATTCATGATCAAATAGATTCCCACACTACATAATTGATTAACACACTAAATTTATATAGGATTCAAGAGTTTTGAAACATCTACGCATAGGAATGACATATTTCATTCTAGTCCAAAATGTGGGGTATTACATTAATTTTGCCTCTGTATACTCTAAGACCGACCAATTTGACTTTAAGATGGTGTCTTTGAAACTATCGGCTTAGGGTGTGAGAGTTTGACTTCACCTCCATACACTCAAAGACAGACCAATTTTACTTCTAGATGGTGGCAATTTCCGCTTGAATAAAGCCATAATATAGAGGAAATTTCTGTTAGCAACCATTCGTGTAGGAATTTTTTCTAAATCTATCTTTGTTTTTAACTATAACCTCCTTTGTTCATGTCTATTACAACAATGGTTTACTTTAAAGACTATACCTTTCCATTATCTAAGGACAAGTATTTCCTTATTGAGGTTGATGATGGTACAATTTTATCCAAGCTATTGACTCATACTCTACTAGTCGGTAGGTGTGTAGATCCTATGCCTCCCTTGATAAATTCTCTTTATATACCAAATTGGACTTCCAAACATGACCTTGGTTCTAATCGATACGTTAAAGTATGGATTCTTCAAAATTTGAATCAACGTCAACCGAATATTGTAAGCACCCTTCCTTACTTAAGGCGCCAAATACTCTAGAGAGATATACGTTTGGAATGTTTCATGAAGATAGATGGTGCATTTTGTCATATTCAAGGATATTGGGAATGGGCGACGATATCTTGGCTAGAATTCAGCAAACTTTGAAGAAACCAAAAGTATATTATGTCATTTATGCTTTCCATGTTTACCTATGATCAAAGTTCAAACATATTGTAAGTCTTTCTTGATTCTTGGTGTTCAAGGAAAAATATGTTGCTGATGTCGATTAGAGAATTGTCTATATCCATTTGGGATTTAGATGAAATTGGGGGCCTACCTATTGGAGGTCTTCCTTATGAATAAATAGTGCATGAATTGAAAGAGCTTACCAGTGTTGATGAGAAGAATGAGAGATTCATCCCCCGTACCTATGAATTCTTATTTTTAGCCTTTCAGCATCTTCAAGAAGTAGAGTCTCATAATCCAAGAGGTACTCTAATAAAGTGGATAAAGTTTTGGTTTGAAAGAGACTTGGGATATGAGGCAGATCCAGTGAGGAAGGAGAAAAAATTTGTTTGCTTAAAGTCAACACATAACCTAACTGGGACTATTCCTAACACAGTAAAGTGGTCTAGCACAGATGATGCAACATTTTCTAAATTTGGAGTAGGGTATGGACATATGGTGGATACATATTTGGTAGAATTTTTATCATATTGGTTATGCACCTTTGTGTTTCCTCCTAAGGATGGGGATTTTATTCTCCCGGGAGATTTTAGAATTACATCTACGATAGCCAATAAGCAAATTTCCATCTTGCCGTTCCTGTCTTGTCAATCATTTATAATGGTTTAAATATGATTACCAAATGCCGCAGCTTGAGTACTTCAAAATATCCTTTCCAATCCATTATGTGTATGGTTGGCTTGCTTACTATTTCGAGACACATTTTTCTCTACCTAATGGTCTATCCACTCCACTAATGGTGGCATAGTTTGGAGAAGGTTCTGCAAGATATTTTGATGAAGAGCATGCCCTAAAGAATATCTACCAAGGATATAACATTTCTTATATGTCTACCATGCCGAACAAATCCAATATTCTTTATTTTGTAGATAATGATAAAGATGATGACTTAGAGATAAGTTACTTTATGAGCCTCCATTTTAACTTTTTTCCCTTTCAGTTATGAAGACTTATTCATCCTTGATCCATACAGCCCACATTGATTTGGTCGTCAGTTAGGATTCTATCAACATCTCCCTAGTAGCTTAGCAAATGATATTCGCAAAGCATTCCATGATGAACGAATCAGATTTTATCACATTTGTGTATTACATGGATCCATGGCAAAGGCAAATTTTCCCATGGCCATACCTAATATGTGAAAGAACTCTTTTATTGTGTATAAATTTTGGTAGGACAAAGTTCATGGGAACTTTCTTGAAGCTAACTTGTAATCTTTGGTGAATTTCGTAGGTCCTATTATCGATACTCCTTAAGAACATAGTGAGGAGGTCCCCATTATGGTTAATCTATCTATTTTGAAATCATAGGTAGTCGACCCATACAAAATCAAGGAGCCTCTATATGCAACAACTCAAAAAGAGGAGCCGCCTGCCCAGACTCAACAGGCTTTTAATAAACAACCACCTCAAGATGAGAGCATAGTAGTCATGGAGATTGTTGCTGGAAGAAGGTAAAACTATCTTCGAACTAGCCTGTTGATTCTAACTCCCATATGAAAATTCTTGCTAGCGATGATATTTCATCAAAGACTCTTCCAACCATTAAAAAGGTAATGACTTAACTCTCTACTATTTCATAGTATATGAATTGCCTTTACATACCCCTCATATATTTTTTTTCTTTGTATGTGCAGATAGACAATGTCCAAGTTTTGAAGGATCCTCACCAAAGTAAGCTACAAGGTAGTAGTGACTCCGTAGTATGTCCAGACTAAAGAGAGTTACTTGTGTCATCCAAAGATCTCACTTCTAATCCTTGAGGTAAAGTTAAAGAAAATGTAGAGTCAAACCTTTCCCACCGACCAACAGTAACCATGTCTATTTTTGATGGAAAGAAGGTTGTCTCAGACCTTAAAAAGGAATTTATCATGAAGGCATGGGCTAGCATCCGTACAAAACTTATAGGCCTTACACTAGATCATGTTCCTCCTATCTAAGATAATGTGGAAGTCATACTTAATGATATGAGTGGAACAGGTACAAATATTTCCCCTTTGTAGAATCTGTTGGGGTCGTTCTTTGGGCTTATAACTTTCTATGACCAAGCATGAACCACCCTTATTGATAGAACCACAATAATTAAAGAACTAGAGCCATATTTTAAAGCTAAATAGCATCTTGAGCTTGTATTGAGGGAGAGGGATGAGAAATCTGAAGAAGATTCTGCCACATGCAAATCTCTTGAGAAGGAAAAAAAAGGTAAAAAAGTTAAAATGTCGCTGAGATGCTGCCAAGTAAGAAGTGATGGAACCCAAAGTTTCAACTACCAAAGAAGAGTTTTTCAAGTGCTCTGATGTCTCTCTAGCAACAGCAAAAGCTTCAAAGGTCATGGAGAAGAAAAAACAAGTCTTAGAGGTTACTTTATAAGATTTAGTCAATTATAAACTATACTTAGATTAGCCTTAGGAGATGTTTTTTTTCCTCCAAAACTTTTTGTTGCTTTCTTTTAGCCATTGAGTAGTTGGATCTGTTAGTTGTAATTGAAACTCCTTTTCATTATATTGCACATTTCTTTTAATATTCCTTTTGAATCTCAACTTCAAGAATTGCTTGCTTATTTTAATGAGTTGATGTTGTAGTATTCAAATTTATATTTCTCTTCAAAATTGCTGACTATTGGATTCACATCTGTAACGCTTTGAAAATGGGTCTAGAGACATCACAGGGTGCTCAAGACTATGAGTATCCTTAAGCTAACCTTGTAAGCCTTCTACTAAATATGAAGGTCATAATAAAGAAATATAGATACATAATCAAACCAAAAATGCGGAATTCTGTCTGAGCTGAGTTGAAATTATTTGAACATAATATCTAAAAATATTAGCTTTAAAAGTCTGAATAATCAACACTAGACATCTAGATCATAACTAGCAGTCTTACGAGCCTCTACTACTAACTACCAGAGAGCCACTAGGATAAGACCCTAGCTAACTCAAACTGACTAAAAATACTGAATCAACTACTATAATAGGCTAGAATATATGAATGATTGGGTCCCCAAACTATGAGGACTCACCAATTATCGGGATGTATATAGAGATGCTTGAAATCACCCCCGCTTCTGAAACTGAACACCTAAACCTACATTATGAGACAATATAACACATAGACGTACATGTAGATCAGTACTTCTGGAATGTACTGACTATATAAGGGTGATACAAATAGTAAAATAGTGAGGGAATACATATTTCTTTCTCATAAATAATGCATATAAGTAATAATGGCTCACTTAGGCTTGAGTAATCGAAAACTATAATCATAAATCATGAATGATAAAACATACTATATGAATTCTGTGAGCCAACACACTTAGTTCTAAATTTGTACTTGAAATCTTTTTCATATCATACATGCTAAGTGTAAAAGGACTCACTTCTTTATCTATAAACTAAAAATTGAATTCTAGTAGCTAGTGACTTATATAAAACAATATTTGAATAAAATCGTGAGTCTTTACACTTAGTTTCTAAAAACTTTTCTATTATTTTTTACTCTTTTCTGCAGGGAACTTCTTCTAACCGACATACAATATATGAGCTATAATAGTGTACAACATCTAATTCCCTTATGGGAAAACCTCATGTTGGAGAGAGGTGTCATAATTTTGCCAAGGAGTATAACCTAATCTAAGTGATCACATCTGTAACTGTTATCCATATAGAAATGGGAATAATCTGATAGTCTGAACCTATATTGGCTCGTAGTTCTAGGGCATGTGAATGTACTCAACTCGGTGCTAAATACTGCTTCATTTAATCGTATGCTCATTCTGTAGGAAATTAACTTTTAAACTTATTATAAGGGTTTATAATACAATCCACTTGTATATTTGTTTACTGTAAACTGTAATTAAAACTATAAAGTGGATTCCATATCTAAGCTGAGATCAAAAGATCAAATCTTTGTTCAAAATCTGAATATAACTAATCATGGGATGCTTAAAAACATAATCTTCTTGAAATGTCAAGATTCAAACCAGGGCTTGATAACCCATGCATTAAATTTATGTCAAATCATCATAAAATTCATACTAAATAATGAAAATCTTGATAATTCAATGCTAAATCTGGAAATTAATGGCATACACATAAAATTACTAAAGTAGACATGCAATTCAACATCTAAATCAATTGTAAGATCATAATCTTCAAATAACAATATCTGGGAAACAACCCTGATTTGAAACTCATGTAATACATGTGAACTTGACTTCAAAAACTAAGTTTTGACACAGGGATGAAAGAATTATCCTTGTTGATAACCCCACATACCTTAATTGATGAATAATTAAAGAAGCTTAAACTTTGAGTTCCTATTTATGCTCTTGAAGATTAATTCTTAAAGATCTTAAATTGGGAATCTTGAATTTTGGGTTATCTTGGAAAAAGAATAGTGGAATTTGGATTTCTTGAGGATTAAGATTTGAAGTTCTAGGGTTTCTTGGAGAGTAATTTGATGAATAATGAGCATATAATGCTTAAAATTGGTTTAATTCTCTATTTTGCATGATTTGGGGGCTTGGGAAAAGACTAGATTGCCCTTTGGAAAATTTAATTCGGAATTGGAAATCCTGATTTTGTGCTCCACCACAATGCGGTGCCATCGCGGTTGCTTACTGGAAAAGGGACAATTTCCATTTTGGGCTCTGGAGCGATGCGGCGTAATCACATTACATACTAGAAAAGGACGAGTGTTATTTTGCACTCCACCGTGATGCGGTGTCTGTCCCATCGAGAATTCTAGCATGATACTAGAAAATCACGGTGAGTTACTTGGAAGGTATGAGTGGGATTTTGGACTTCACCACGTCGCAACGTAATCGCGATGAGCTACTGGAAAATGAACAATTGTGAATCTGCCCTCCAACGCGATGCATTGTTATCATGATGCTCCACTGCTTTTCACTTATAATGCTATAACTTCTCAACTGAGTATCATATTTAGGAGAAATTAGTATCATTGGAAAACTAATTCAGTTATCTACAATTTGGTGGGTCTAGAGCTGGAAAAGACTACACGTATCAAGAGTTATACATTTTTTAAAGTTGACCCTTGATACACTAGGAGCTAAATGAGACTAGGCAAAGTATGGGGTATTACAATATCTATCCCTCGGGAACATTTGTCCTCGAATGGGCTAGTTAAAATGAGGCTATATACTAGCATGCACAACTGAAACAAAACTGGATGACTGAATCTAAAGCACACTGAGCGACTGAACTAATCTACGAATGCATAACTTGATATGAAGATAATCATATGGCTGAAACTGAGACTGGAAAAGATCAAAATTAAGAAAGACTATTACTTTTGGCTGAATCTAAGTTTGTGGAGAAAAGTTGAGGATACTTTGTACGCATGTCTTCTTCTGCTTCCCATGTATCACCCTTAATAGATTGATTTCCCCACAAAACTTTGACCAAGGGAACTTCTTTGTTCTTTAGTCTATGGGTCTGGTGATCAAGAATCTCTACTGAAAGTTCTTCCTATGAAAGGCTATTCTGAGTATCTGTGCTTTCTAGAGGGACTACAACAGCTGAATCATCCATGAACTTCTTTAATAAGGACACATGAAACACTGGGTGAACTGATGACAAGTCTATAGGTACCTCAAACTCATATTCTACCTTCCCCACACGACTTAAAATCTTATAGGGACCCACATATCGAGGAATAAGCCCCCCTTTTGCAAAATATCTTCACCCTTTCATGGGTGAAACCTTCAAATACACAAGATCATCTACTTTAAACTCAAGATCTCTTCTTCTTACGTCTTCATAATATTTTTAACGACTTTGAGCTGCTTTCAATCTCTATCGAATCAACTAAACTTTCTCCATGGTTTGAAACACCATATCTGTGCCAATCAAAGTGGCCTCACCTATTTCAGATAAAATGACTAGTGATCTACATCTCCGCCCAAACAGAGCCTCAAATGGGGCCATCTGAATACTAAAATGGTAATTGTAATTATAGGCAAACTAAATCAACGGCTAGTGATCATCCCAATTGCCTTTGAAATCAAGAACACATGATCTCAACATATCCTCTAGAGTCTGACTAGTCCTCTCTAACTAACCATCTGTCTGCGGGTGAAAAGCTGAACTGAGGTGAACTTGGGTACCAAGACCCTTCTGAAAGGCTTTCCAAAATTGATAGGTAAACTAAGTACCCCTAATTGAGATGATAGACAAGGGAATTCCATGCAATCTAACTAACTCTCTAATATACAACTTAGCATAATCTTCAGCTGTGTAGGACATGTGAACTGGAAAAAAGTGGGATGATTTGGTCAATCTATTTACAATAACCCATATCAAATCATGTTGTCGACACAAATCTAGTAACCCTGTCACAAAGTCCATGTTCACCTCTTCCGACTTTCAAGTGAGAATACCAAACTCCTACAATATGCCACCAGGTCTTTGGTGCTCTACCTTAACCTATTGACAAGTTTTACATATAGATACAAATCTGCGATATCTTTCTTCATACCACTCTACCAATAGACTTCCCGCAAATCATAGTACATTTTGGTGGCTCCTGGATGGATAGAATAACATGCACCATGCGCTTCTTCCATAATCCTCTATCTCAAATCATCAACATATGGCACATACAGTCTACTCTTGTATCTTAACATACCATCTCCCTCTTTAGAGAAAACCTCTACCTTTTGGTCTTTAACCGACCCCTTCAGTTTGACCAAACTAGAATCCTTATCCTGCTTCTCTTTCACTTCTAAAACTAGAAAAGATTCTGAACTACTTTGAACCCAAATATTCCCTTCAGTTGAGTCAACCAACCTCACACCAATCTAGCTAACCGGTGAACTTCTTAAACTAATTCTCTCTTATTATTCTCTACATGAGCAACACTACCCATAAACAATCTACTCAGGGCGTCTTCCACCATATTAGCCTTGTCCGGATGATACAACACACTTATATCATGATCCTTCAATAATTCTAACCACCTTCTTTAATAAAGATTTAACTCCCTTTAAGTGAACACATATTGCAAACTTTTGTGATCTGTGAATATATTAACATGCACCCGATAAAGATAGTGCCTCCAAATTTTCAATGTAAATACAATAACAACTAACTCAAGATCATCGGTATGATAGTTCTTTTCATGAGTCGTAAGTTGTCTAGAGGCATAGGATAGAACCTCACCTCTCTGCATCAAAACACAACCTAGACCGATTCTAGAAGCATCACAATAGACAATGAAACCATCTGTACCATCAAGTAGCGCTAAAACTAGGGCTAAAGAAAGTCGAGTCTTCAACTCTTGAAAACTTATCTCATAGGAATCTAACCATTGAAACTTAACTTTCTTTTAAGATAATCTAGACATTGGGACACCAACTACAAAATGTTTGTAATAGCCAGCTAAACCTAAGATACTTCTGATGTTTGATAGAGAGATAGATCTAGGTCAACTTCTTACTACTTTTTTCTTTTAGGGATCAACTCTAATTCCATCACTGGAAACAATATGACCGAGGAAAGCTATTTTTCTTACCTAAAATTCATATTTACTGAGTTTGGTGAACAATTGGTGATCTCTAAGAGTTTCCAACACAATTCTAAGATGGTCTGCATGGTCATCCTCACTTCGAGAATAGACAAGAATATCATTGATAAAGACTATGACAAATATGTCCAAATACTGCTTGAACACTTGGTTCATCAAGTTCATGTAGGCTGCTGGGGCATTTGTCAACCCGAAAGACATGAATAGAAACTCAAAAGGACCGTAACAGGTTCTAAAAACTGTCTTTGAAATATCACATTCCCTTACTCTAAGCTGATGATATCCGGATCCAAGGTCTATCTTTGATAAATAACTTGCACCTTGGAGTTGGTCGAATAAGTCATCAATCCTAGGGAGAGGATATTTATTTTGATTATGACTTTATTCATCTGACGATAGTCAATGCACATTTTCAAATAACCATCTTTCGTTTGTACAAATAGGACAAGAGCACCCAATGGAGAGACACTGGGCCTTATGAAACCTTTATCTAAGAGATATTTAAGTTGCTCTTTTAACTCCTGAAGCATGGTTGGAGCCATACAATATGGAGAAATGGAGATGGGCTGAGTATTTGAAAAAAGGTCAATACCAAATTCTATTTCCCTATCAGGAGGTACCCCTGACAAATCTTTGAGAAAAACATCAGTAAACTCATTCACTATTTATACTAACTGAACCACTAGAGCCTCAAACTTACTATCTTTGACTCAAACTAGATGATAGATAAACTCTTTTAATATCAACTTTCTAGCTATAAGATAGGATATGAAATGACTCTTGGGAGACACTTAATTACCTTCCCATTCAAAGACTGGCTTATCTGGAAACTGAAACTTCACCACTCGGGTGCAACAATCTATAGATGCATAATAGGAATAAGGCCAATCCATGCCTAGAATAAGGTCAATGTTGACCAGATCCAGTTCTATTAAGTCTGCTGACATGATCTTATGAAGAACAGTGATAGGACACTTTTCATAGACTCATTCAACAACAACTGACTCACTCACTGGGGTAGAAACAAAGAAGGGATTAGGAAGTTTTTTAGGACCTACTTTAAAATTTACTGTAACTAGTGGGGTCACATAACAGAGATTTGACCCTGGATCTAACAACACATAAGCATTAAGATAAAAGACACAAAGCATACTAGTAACAACATTTGGTGAACTTTCCTACTCCTAACGGGAAGGTAAAGAATAAAACCAATTCTAGTACTGGACGCCACTGGTACTGGATGATGCACCTTGAGGAGGGACTGGGTAACCTATAGGAGCTGGTGCACTAGTACCTGAGTTTGGGGATGAACATCCCTATTTCCATGCTTAGCATGCAGGCACTCTTTGATTTTATGTCCCAACTTAGAACAACCATAACAACCTTTTTATCCTAACAAACACTCACCAAGATGATTCTTACCACACTTAGCACATGGAGGATAACTGGGTTTTCCTCCCATACTATTCTGAGATATGGACATAAAAGTTTTACCCCACTGCTCCTGCCTAGCTCTGGGGGCGGGAGCACTGGCTAAAGATGGTGCTTGTATAGATAAATGACTTTGAAACTGTGAATAATTTCCCCTTTTAAACTTTGTCTGGCCATAATCAAACTACCCAATTCTAGTATTCTTATTTCCCATCTCTCCTTTTCAACTTTTCTACCTCAATCTATTGAGCATGAATCATTAGCCTAGCAAGATCCATATACCCTGTAAGCTTGGCAGTCCTACACTCCTTGACTACCAAACCAGATACTCCAGTAACAAACTTACTCATACTCGACCTAGGGTCAACTATCGTATCAGGGGCATACTTAGATAACTGGTTGAAATTAAGGCAGTACTCTTTCACTATCATCGAGCCCTGTCTCGGGTTCACAAACTCGTATACCTTAGCTTCACTCATTTCAAACAGAAATAACTTGTCTAGAAATGCATCCTAAAACACCTACTAACTCATAGGAGTTGCATTCTCACCTATACCATTCTTTCATATAACCACCCAATCATACGCCATATCATTCAGCTTATAAGATTCCAACTCTACACTCTTTTCTTCAGTAGCATGCATAATTTATCTGATTTTTCTTATCATATCTAAGTAAAGCTGTGGGCCCTCACTTTTTTTACCCAAATAATTTAGGTGGATTCATTCTCATAAAGTCATAAATTACGAATGCTGCTAAATCTTTATTCTACTGAAGTAGGACTGCTGCTTGATGGTTGCCCTGAATATTGGAAGTCACATCTTGGGCTAACACCTGAAAGGCAGCCCAAAATTCAGCATGGGATACATTCTCATTCAGAGGATCGACATGTTGGGGTGGTTGGCTATTATTTCTGCATGCATTAGCTTGGCAAGGAGGCACATACTATCTCAGACGAACAAGAGTTAAAAGTAGATAGAGACATTGTAAGCATGATATATCGTGAAAGAAAAGGATGATTTCCTAAAAATGTCTTGTAGCCTCTTGCTCATAAATATGGCGCGCTTTACACCCATGATCAAGACTTTATGCAATGCTGCTTGTCTGACTCCCTAGGACTCTTATAACCTTAGGCTTTGATACCAAGTTTTTAACTCCCCTAAAATGGGTCCTGAGATGTAATACAGTGCTTAACACTGCTAACCTTGTAAGCTTTCTACTAAATCTGGAGCTCATAATAAAGAAATATAGATATATAATCAAAACTAAAATGCAGAATTCGATCTGAGATAAGCTAAAATTATCTGAACATGATATCTGAAAATATTAGACTTAAAAGTCTGAACAATCAACAATAGACATCTGAATCATAAGTGGCAGTCTGACAAGCCTCTACTACTAAAAACTAGACATCTACTTGGACAAGCCCCCAGCTAACTTGAGTTGATTAAAAATATTGAATCAACTACTGTAATAAGCTAGAAAATCTGAATGATTGGGTCCCAGAACTATGAGGACTCACCAACTATCGGGATGTAGATGGAGATGCTCAAAATCACTCATGCTGCTGAAACTGAGCACTTGGACCTATATTACGAGACAATGTAGCACATAGACGTATATGTGCATCAGTACTTATGGAATGTGCTGAGTTTATGGGGGTGATATGCATAGTAAAATAGTGAGGGAATACATATATATTTCACATAAATAATGCATGCTAAGTAATAATGGCTCACTTAGGGTTGAGTAATTGAAAACTATTATCATAAATCATAAATGATAAAACACACTATATGAATGTTGTGATCCACCTCACTTAGTTCTAAATTTTTACTTGAAATTTATTTTCAAATCATACATCCTAAGTGTAAAAGGACTCACCTCTTTATCTGTAAACTAAAAGCTGAATTCTAGTACCTAGTGACTTATATAAAATAATATTTGAATAAAATTGTCAGCCTTTACACTTAGTTTCCAAAATATTTTTTGTATTCTTTACTCTTTTCTGTAGAAAGGTTCTTCTAACCGGCATACACTATGTGAGCTATCATACTGTCCAACATCTAGTCCCCTTATAGTAAAGCCTCATATTAGAGAGAGATGTAATACACTTGCCAAAGAATATAACCTAATATATGCTATCACACCTGTAATTGTTATCCATATAGAAATAGGAATAATCTGAACCTACGTTGGCTCGTAGTTTTAGGGCATGTGAACATACCCAATTCTGTGTTAAATACTGCTCCGTTTAATCTATATGCTCATTCTGTAGGAAATCCACTTTTTACAGCTATTATAAGGGTTTAAAATACAACCCACTTATTTATCTATTTACTATAAACGATAGTTAAAACTATAGAGTGGATTCCATATCTAAGCTGAGAGCAAAAGATCAAATCTTTGCTCAAAATATGAATATAACTAATCATGGGATGATTAACAACATAATCTTCTTGAAATGTCAACATTTAAACTAGGGCTTGATAACCCATGCATTAAATTTATGTCAAATCATCATAAAGTTCATGCTAAATAATGAAAATCTTGAAAATTCAATGCTAAATCTGGAAATTAATGTCATATGCATAAAAATACAGAAGTACACATGCAATTCAACATCTAAATCAAATGTAAGATCATAATCTTTAAATAACAATATCTGGGTATGAACCCTAATTTGAAACTCAGGAAAATACATGTGAAATTGACTTCAAAAACTAATTTTGGATACAAAGATGGAAGAATTATCCTTGTTGAATACCCCACATACCTTAATTGATGAATAATTTAAAATCTTGAACTTTGAGTTCCTATTTCTGTTCTTGTAGATTGATTCTTGAAGATCTTGAATTGGGAATCTTGAATTTTGGCTTATCTTGGAAAAAAATGGTGGAATTTGGATTTCTTGAGGATAATGATTTGAAGTTCTAGGGTTTCATGGAGAGTAATTTGATAAATAATGAACGTATAATGCTTAGAATAGGTTTAATTATCTATTTTTCACGATTTAGGGGCCTGGGAAAAGACTAGATTGCCCTTTGAAAAATTTAATTCGGAACTGGAAATCCCAATTTTGTACTCTACTTCGCGCAGCTCCATCGCGGTGGCTTACTGGAAAAGAGACAATTGCCATTTTAGGCTCTGATGCACTTCAGCGTAATCGCATCACATCACTGGAAAAGGTGAGTTCCATTTTGCACGTCACCGTGATGCGGTGTCTGTCCCATTAGGAATTCTAGCATGATACTGGCAAATCATGGTGAGCTATTACAATGGGACGAGTAGGATTTTAGAATTCACCACAACACAATGTAATTATGGTGAGATACTAGAAAATGGACAATTGTGAATATGTCCTCCACCGCGATGCGATGTTGTACTGCTTTTCACTAAAAATGCCATAACTTCTCACCCGAGTATCGAATTTAGGCAAAATTAGTATCATTGGAAAACTAATTCAATTATCTACTATTTAGTGGGTCTAGAGCTGAAAAATTCTACATGTATAAAGAGTTATACATCTTTAAAGTTGACCCTTGACACACTAGGAGCTAAATAGGAATAGGAAAAATATGGGGTATTACAACATCTTTGTCTCACAATGGGGTTAGGCTTGAAACTTTAGTTTGGAAGACTTAAGAATTAAATATTTTGACTTGCAAACTTAATAATTGTATGTTTGACAGATCTACACCCCAAACTGTGGGCTTTTGGTAATCTAAATCCTATTGAAAGAGCTTTCTTTCATTTTGATTAATTGTCCCAATTGAGCCACAAATATTTGGCATAAGTTCAAAACTTAATTGAGATGCATGCAGGCTTAACTTTCATATGATTAATCAAGCAGGGACATGTATTTTTTTGATACTCATGTTACTAAACTCAGAATAAAATACCAATTGCCTACGGACCTCAGTAAAGAGAATCAAGTCACAACGTAGTTCTGGGTCAGTTTTGTTTTATTTGGATTTTTATTGTATCCTAACTTTTGCCTAGGCCACCTCTATTGAGATTTTCAACCTAGGAAATTTTTTTGAGCCATACATAGTTTATACTCTTGCGAGCTAAGAGCGGACATACAATTTATATTCGTTCCTTAAGGATTGTGGAATCTTCCTTTAAAGAAACTATTTATTCAAGAAATTGGTGTTCATAGGACCAATTTTCATGCCATCTACATCGACAATCTTGTAAGTACCATTTAAATATACTTCTTGTACGACATAAGCTCCATCCCATTTTAGGGTGATTCCCCCCCCCCTTCCCCACCCCCCGACTTGAGAAAAGTAATAATAGGCCTTCTTACTACAAGAACCTACTCTCTAACTTGGAAGAACCTTAACAAAACTCTTTTGTTAAAATAACAAGATAGACAAGCTTGATAACATTCAAGATTTGTTAATTCTCCATTCTCTTCTCATCAAGATCTTCTAACTTCGCAAGATACAACTTAGCATTTTCTTCATCGATGAGCCCATATTGAATAACTGGTCTTAAAGAAGGTATTTGATGCTCAAGTGGTAGGACTGCTTCAACGCCAAAAGTAAGTAAGTGTGAAGTTGCTTGCATCAATGTGCGGTAAGTTGTTCTATATGTACATAAAGCTTCTTCCATTCACTCATACCAGTATCATTTGGATTTAGAGATGACTTTTTTTAATAAGTTTCATAAAGTTTTATTAAATGATTTGGCTAGACCAGTGGCAGCAATATGGTACATAGAAGATTTATGCTGCTTAAAACCAAAGAGATCACAAATTTTGTTGATCAACTTGTTATCAAATGGCTTACCATTGTCAATTATGATATATTTTGGGATTCCAAAGTGATAGATGATATTCACTCAAATAAAATTTTCAACATTCTTCTTCTTTTCTTCTTTGAAAGCAACAACTTTGGCCCATTTTGAAAAGTAATCGCTTGCGGCCAAGATGTACAAGTGTCCACCAAGAGATTTTGGTAGTGGCCCAACAATATCCTTTACCTAAGCAATGAATGAACATGATGCTATAGTTGAATGTAATACTTTAGGAGGTTTATGTATAAAATTCACATGGAATTGACCAGCTTTACATCTTCTAGAATAGTTTAAGAAATCTTTCACCATCGTTGGCCAATAGTATCCCATCCTTTTGATATGAAAATGGAGTTTTGGTCCAGACTGATGCGATCCAAAAACTCCCGAGTGCACTTCTTACAAATATTGAATTACTTCTTACTGTCCTAAACAACATAAGAGTACTCTTTCAAATGATCTTCTATACAGTGTGTCTTTGTAGTAAAAAAAGAGAGGCGCATGACGATGAATGTCCATCTTTCTCCTTGGATCATCTAGAAGTATCCCATAACATAAGTAGTCACTGATAGGTTATCGCCAATATTCCTTCGCAGCTTTAGAAATAACGACGAAGTGCTCAAATTTATTCTCTACATCTTTACCCTCACTCAGTGGCGGTACTACCCATTCTTGGCAGACAACATCTTGTGTATGATTTAGCAGAGTTAGATTAAGGCCAAAGCATCTAAGGCATCAACTTACTTGTTTTATTTTCTAGGTACGTACTAGAGTGTCACTTCTACAAGCCACCCTATCAACTTCTGCACGTAATCATGATATGGTCATCGCTCAAGCTTTCTGACTTCATAGCTTCCCAAAAGCTACTTGATCGCCAATTGAGAGTCACTAAAGACTTGTAATTGCAGTTGTTTCATGTCAACTTCCATCTCAAGTTCAAGTATTAACGCCTGATATTCAACAATATTATTAAAGAAAAAATTTGTTAGGGTAAAAGAGTTTGGGATGACCCTCCTTATGGGGTGACAAATACATCACCAGTACCCGCTCCATCTCGATGTGCAGAACCATCATAGTATATCTTCCATGGGGGTATGGCTTCAATAACCATTGTATCTTTATCAGAAAGTTCAGTGTTCAACTCTCAGTCATCAGGTATCGGGTGGTCTGCCAAGAAGTTAGTCAATGCCTGTCCTTTTACAGGCTTTTAAGGAACATACACAATTTTAAATTGTTAAAATTAAAGGTAACATCTTGCAAGTCGATCACTAAGGAATGGTTTTGAAATTACAAACTTTATGGGATTTTACCTAGACAAAAAAAGGACAACATGAGCTTAAAAGTACTGTTTTATCTTTTGAATTGAGAAGGCCAATACTTAACACAAATTTTCAATTGAAGAATACTTTATCTCATTTGGTGTCATCATTCTGCTGAGATAGTAAAGGGATTTTTCCTTGCCATTACTATTTTCTTTGCTAGTAGTGCTCAATCTGACCTTTCTTGTGCCTCGATATACAATATCAGAAGTTTTCCAAGAATAGGTGCCGCAACAACCGGAGGCTTCATCAAGTATGATTTGATACTTTTGAAGGTGTTACTACAAGCTTGGTCCCATTCAAAGTGAGTGTCCTTATTTATGAGATGGTTAAATGGTTGACATTTTTCGACCAAGTTTGAGATGAACCTCCTTAAATATTCTAGACTTCCTTGAAGGCTTTTTAATTCATGAATGTTTAAAGGATTAGGAATCTTCAAAATCACATCGACCTTGGCCTGATAAATTTTAATCCCTTGGTGTCATACAATAAATCTAAGTAACTTTCTAGAAGTAACTCCAAAGGTACATCTTAATGGATTCATCCTAAGTAGATATCTTTGAAGCTACTCGAATCCCATTCTTAGGTCTTTTAAGTGGTCATCCTTTTTTCTTGACTTTACCACTAATTCATCAAGATAACACTCAATTATTTGATGGAGTAAGCTGTCAAAGATGTTTTTTATAGACCTTTGATAAGTGGAGCCAATGTTCTTCAAACCAAAAGGCATCACCTTGTAGCAATAAATACCTTTGGGTGTATGAAATGTAGTGAGTTATTCATCTTTTGGTGCCACGCAAATTCAATTATAGCCAAATGAAACATCCACGAAGGACATTGCCCCATAACCAGTGGTGGCATCAATCATCAATTTTGGTATGGGGATTAGAAAATCATCTTTAGGACAGGCGTTATTGAGATCTTGAAATTTGAGACACACTCGAATCTAGCCATTATTTTTTCGTAGTTGTAACACCCCATAAAAGTCGTGCATGGATTAGCCTTTAATAGAGTGTCCTTAGACTTAAAAACTTGAAAATATTTCTAAGTGCAATGAGGACTTAGAGTCATTTTAGCTGGCAATCTTTGGGATACAACTTTTTGCCCTTCCTGACATCTATTTTTAGATTTTCAAGTTGTGTTACGATAAGGAAATCTCATAGTACATCTGGATAAGTTTTGGAATTTTTTGGAACACATAAGGCTGATTTCAAAATAGTAGCAAAACTCATAGCCTTCTTGCCCAATTTTCAGCATTTCAGGGTCAACTTAAAACGACCATAACTCCCTGTATATAATGAAATGTGTGAGATATAATATATCAAACAAAATATCTTTGAGTCCTCTTTCAAATGCAGTTGGTTTCATCCAATTTGAGTCTATGAGTAAAGATTTATAATCTATTTACTCCAGCCTATATATACCACCAACACGGAATTTAATCCCTCAAACACCAAAATATTATCATATTCATCAAATTATCTCAAGAACAATCCTTAGGGTTTCAAAATAAAAACCCAATTAACTCAAGATTTAGCCGTGGGTTTTTGAAACCAATTACATATTTGGAATCCCTAAAATGTAGGTATCACGAAGAACCTATCATATTCGCATATAGAGGTACGTGGGGTTAGCCAAAAATCTCATGGGTCTTTAAATTCTTGTTTTACAAATGGGGGTTTTGAAATTACGAATGTAATTATGTTTTGAACGTTTCTATAATATTGAATTTGGTCTTTAGGCCTACTTCCGAATGATTTGACATATTATATATGTATATGCGTGTGTTTTAAAAAGGTAATATTTTGAGAGCATGAATTATATGAAATCCCTCTCTTGATGTGAATTTATTTTGAATATGCATATGATGTAAATTGTTTGAAAACATCTTGAAGAGCATGACATGAAATATTTTGAGAATTGATATGATTTTGACTTGAAAATGAGAGGGTTATTTGTGTTGAAGAATGTTGAATACAATGGTTGAATGAAAAGAATAATGTGATATTGATGGCTTGCAAGTTGGGTATGACGATACCCTATAAAATATGATATATGATTGAATCAGATAAAATTTTAATGCATTGATTTTACATGAGATAGGTGGATGCCCGAAGAAGGCATTTGAGTGTAAGGGATCATCGCTGGAAACCGTGTTTGCTGAGACGGGAATTTGGTACTAGGCTAAGTGATCTTGAGTACTTGACTTTATGTCATTCCCAAATTGGGATTATAGGTAGTAGCCCGGGTTTAGTGATCTTGGGCACTACCATTGGGTCGAGACACCATGATGTGTGATCTTGTGTGTCTTTTCCTCACGTATACTCTAATCTCAGCGGCAACCGGGGTTCGACAGTTGGTGTAAATTATGTAGGGTATTCCACCTAGCTCAGCTGCATTTCATTGTTATTGAAAACAATTACATTATGCCCATGTGTTTTCAAATGATTTGATATGAAACTGCTTTATAATGGCTCTCACCTATATTATGTAAAAATATTATACTTCTGTTTTGATTTCTCTGTGTACCAGTACTTTTGTATTAACCCCTTTCCCTACCAGTTTTGGAGGCACAGTCTAGGGGTCCAGATAACCAGTAAATTTCTTCCGACAGATCGGTAAATCAAGTGGTGAGCCTTCTATATTTTGGAAGGCCTAACGACTACTATTTCATTTATTATTTATTAGTTTTGGGTCTGCCGGGGGCCTTGTCCTAGTTTTTAGATAGACATTATTTCAGTCATTAGTAGATATTTCACAGACGGTTTTAGAGATGTTGATTTAGATTGTGGGATACTATTCCCCATTTTGTTTTCATATGATTCTTGACCATGTTTGTGTTATATTGTGTATCTTCCATATTTCTTTTGTCATGAATTATGTGCATGATTATCAGACAGATAGGGGTGTTTCGGGCCTTTATGGTTTGAAATGCTCGTCACAGCCAGGGCCTTAGTTCGGGTCGTGACAGTATTAGAACAATATTTGATATACACATAGGGTATTTAACTTCGAGAATAAATCCAACTTCGATGAGTTTATTGACCTTATTTTTGGTAACACCCTAATTTTCTGAACCGAAATGCTACACAGTGCTCCTGACCCCAAAGGACCACAAGCTAACCCATGACTTATATTTGTACCTATATATTGTATAATAGATTATAAAATATGGAAACATGACATAAAAGGCCATAAGGTTCGAACTGAATAAACGTTTGATAACGAAATATCTAAAAAAGGTATAAAAATACCAAAATAAAACTGTAATAATTGTCTAACATACTATAGTCTGAAAGCCTATATACTATCTGAATAAGGAGTTGAAGGAACATGTCTCCAACTAACGCCATCTCGCAACTGAATAGTTAATGTAGCAATAATTATATTATTCTCGAATGAGAAGGACTCACTGCAAACTCTGAACACTAAAATGCTACTACTGATCTGGAGATCGTGCCTCTGAACCTATGATGTAACATAAGAGAAAGATCCATAGCGCAAATACATCAGTACGTCTGAATGTACTGAGTATATGAGTAAGTTAGGCTAAATGCAAAGGGTTATATGCATGAACAATGCTAACTAATATAAACGTGAGAATACATATATGCATATATAATTTTAACCGAACTCGTGAAGATATTAACTACTGAGTCTGAATACTGACAACATGAGTGTACTGATACTGAGATACTGAATATATAATGGCTATTTTTGATAGTTTGAATTATGAAGAACTGGTCTGGTTGACCGTGCCTGATAGTCCTGAAGCGGAATACTGATATCATGAATTCTGATAACTAATATAACTGATACATGAGTTTAGAAAATTGATATAACTGATATAACTATAATGATTGGCCTATTTGATGTAACTAATACTGAGTGGCTGTATCTGACAATCTAAGTTATAATGGAACTATCTGAGTTCTGTTCTACATGGAGTAACTAAATCTGACATCAGTCCTATCTAGCGGGTGATCATGAGTATACTGATAATAAGGATGATTTGACTTAGTCTGAGATCAGTCCTATCTAGTGGGTGATCTTTAAATCTAATGATTCTGATACTAATTAATCATAGTTGAGATCAGTCCTAGCTAATGGGTGATCTTGAAGTCTATTTACAATGATAAGCATTAACTGTATCTAACAGTACTCAATCTGTACTACTAAGCTGAGTTGACTGTATCTAACAGTCTTGAATCTATAACTGAAATTGTGGGATGTGTTCATCTAACCGACATGCCCCAAGCTAAGCTAACTGGGGTCCAATATCTGCCCTGACTAGAGGGGTGTCAGTACCGTCACCAGTAAAAATATCTACTGTGGAGTCAGTCCTAATCTAGCGGGTGTCTCCTAGGATCAATCCTATACAAATAAATGTGCTAACGCGTATGTCAGTCCTATCTAATGGGTGACATCTCGTACCTACACTGGCAACATAGTTCTAGAACTTAGGGATTGCTTCTAAGGATCTCAGTATTATCCTAGAGGGTGAGACCCCATCCCTAGGTTTGGTCGGTGATGAATCCTACTCCCATTTGAAAGACACTGAACTGAATAAATGGGCTGAACTAAATAACTTAACTGAACTGATACTAATTAACTAAATTGAAAATAATGGAATTATTTAACGGAGCTAAAACTGAGTTTACTGGATTCTGATGACGGATGGAATATATTGAGTTCTGAGACTGATTAAGAGTATTGAAGTTACTAAGATTTACTATGATTACTAAGGTTACTGAGCACTGAGATTACTGAGAATACTGAACTACTGAGATTACTGAGTTTTCCTGAGTCACATGACTGACTGATTTCTATAGATCATGGCTTGACTGAGATTATCATGAAAACATGACATGGATCTAGGCACACAACTATATTTTTTGGGTACGAATACCCCCAGGACTCGATAGAATAAAACTGACTCACACATGACACAACTTGATCACAAGATCAGAGTCCACAATTCACAATACCATAAGTAGGGGATATTATAATTCATGTATTTATTCAATATCTCAAACATGGTATGGGAAAGCATGGATATATTTCATGCACATAATTCATATCTCCATTATCATACATGCTTCTTACCACAACAATAACAATACATAAATAGCATGGAAATCCATATTGAAGTGTATAGCTAACATGGACTTGTCATTTAGATATCATGGAATCATGTAAATATGAATTTCTAGCATCCTAGGCATTTTATCAAACACCTTGAATGCATTCTTTAAGGAATAGGTGGATTTCATACTTTCATCATATCAAACCACCCAAAGTTCATGTTTTTCAACTAACAACCACATATATTCCATGAAAACACCTTTAGATATCATTTTGAAACTTAAACAACAATCATCAACAAGTACATGATTATATCACCACAAAAAGTTTACAAAATAACATTTAAAAGAATGATTCTTGAGCTCTCTGAACGAATTGAATTCATAAATGAACACTACTCATACATTAGATTAAGAATTCGTGAAGATTGACGGTAAAATTTCCTTGAAATATACTCTTCTATGAAAACCCTAGGCTTGTTATCAAGAGTTTTGATCTTGAGAAAAAGCCCTAATCTTGTGGTTGAGAGTGTATAAGAGAGATTTTTGAGTTGTTTAACTAAAGAGAATGGAAGATAATATTCTCCTTGAAAGTTATAAGTCGTGAAAAGTGAAGAAAAAAGACCAAAAGTCCCTTACTAAAGAAAATTCCTAGTTGCTGAAAATCATAGCTGACGACATTTGTGACAAGGCATCAAAAATATGACAAGGCATCAAAAATTTCATCACAAAGGAGCTGGATTTGATGGTTTCTGCCTAAGTCTGATGACATTTGTGACAAGGCGTAAAAAATATGGCGAGCCATAAAAAATGTCGTCACACAGGAGCTGGAATTGATGGTTTCTGCCTAAGTCTGACGACATTTGTGACAAGTCATCACAAATATGGTAAGCTACCATGAGTTTCGTCACTTAGGAGGTAGTTTCTGCCTAAGGTTGACGACCTTCGTGATAGGGCATCACAAATGTGGTACGCTACCATGAATGTCATCACTTAGGAGCTGGTTTCTGCCTAAGGCTGACGACCTTCGTGATAGGGCATCACAAATGTGGTAAGCTACAACAAATGTCAACACTTAGGAGATAGTTTCTGCCTAATGCTGATGACCTTCGTGATAGGCTGTCACAAATGTGATAAGCTACCACGTATGTCGTCACACTCTTTCCAGCCTGACATGCTGGAGTAAAATAAGAATAATTCTTTGCTCCGATATTATATTTAGGAGAAATTGGTATCATTGGAAAGAAAATTTAAATAGCTTTCATTTTATATATAATAAACCACCCATTCTTCATATACAATGAGTTATGGTTGATTGAAGTTGACTGACGCTCACTAAAACTTGAATAATAGGAAAGATTTCAATTTGTACTTGAGTTAGCGGACCTATATGATCTAAATTCATGCTCAAATATATTCCCACACTAAATAATTGATTAACACACTAAATTTACATAGGATTCGAGGCTTTTAAAATGTCTACTTATAGGAATGACAGATTTTTATCCTAGTCCATAATATTGGGTATTACAATATCTCCCCCTTGGGAACATTCATCCTCGAATGATAATGGCTGAGATGATAGAAAACACAACTTACAAGAATATATAGCATGAATGACTGATCATGATTTCATAGCTGACATGACTAAAAACTGAGCATATCATACTGTACATGCATATCTGATGCATGGGTAGCTGATTTATGAATATAGGACTGACTGTTCTGATAAACTGAGTTTCTCAAACTGAGAATGCATATCTGATGCTTAACTGATAAGTTGAATCCATGCATATCTGATGCATGATTATGTGACTGACATGATACATGAATGCATGACTAAAAGTACTGATAAGCTGACCACACATATCTAATGCGAGAATACATGACTGAACTGACTCACGAACATGCGACTGAACATGCAATGGTAAATGAACTAAGATTGAACTAAAACATGAGAACATAACTGATTCTGCTACATGACATATAGACTGAACATCATGAACTCAACTGAACCTCTGAATACTTGACTTACAACTGAGGTCTAACTTGAAGGTCAACTTATGAGTACCCTCTATTCTAGACTGAATTTGTTATGCAAGGAGAAATTGAAGGATCCAAGGCACGAGAGTGTTAAGAGAAAGTGGGGTATCTCCCCCTTGGGATGCTATATCCCTCTAAGAATGCTTACCTTACAGAGATACTGGGTGATGCACAGGGTATCTACAAACTAGATTATAACTAAAACTTAGGGGTCTGAAACTAATGCATGAGATGGATTAAACTTTCAACTATTAGGAGGTTCTACCTTGAAATAGTTGCATTTCTGAGATTTTGGATAGCATCAATAGATGCAAGGATGAGAAAACAAGCTATACAAATCTGCCTGTTCACTGGTACGACATGAATACTGAGAGAAGGAAAACTGTTCCTAAAACATCTCATAGCCTTCTGCACATAGTTGTGGTGCACATCACACGCATGTACAAGACTCTACCAGATGCGGCTTTCAGAATTCCTAGGACTCTATTGAACCTTAGGCTCTAATACCAAGTTTATAATACCTTGATTTTCTGAACAAAAATACAACACGGTGCTCATGACCCCAAAGGACCACAAGCTAACCCATGACTGATATCTATACTTGTATACTGCATAATATATCATAAAATGAAGAAACATGAACATTAAAGGACACAAGGTTCAAACTAAATAAACGTCTGATAACAAAATATCTGAAAAAGGTATAACAATACCAAAACAAAACTATAATAACTGTGTGACATGTTGTAGTCTGAAAGCCTCTAAACTGTCTGAATAAGGATTTGAAGGAACATGTCTTAAACTAACTCCATCTAGCAACTGAATAGTAAATGTAGCAATAATCATATTGTCCTCGAATAAGAAGGACTCACTGCAAACTCTGAATACTAAAATGTTACTACTGATCTGGAGCTCATGCCTCTAAACCGATGGTATAATATAAGATAAAGCACCATAGCGCAAATGCATCAGTACTTCTGAATCATTGAGTATACGAGTGAGGTAGGTTAAATGTAAAGGGTTATATGCATGAACAATGCTGGCTAATATGAACGTGAGAATATATATATGCATACATAACTGTAACTGAACTCGTGGAGATACTGACTACTAAGTCTGAATACTAACAACATGAGTGTACTGATATTGAGCTACTAAATAGATAACAACTATTTATGACAGTTCAAATTATGAAGAACTAGTCTAGTTGATTGTGTCTGACATTCCTGAAGGTGAATACTGATATCATGAATTCTGATAACTAATATGACTGATACATGAGTTCAAAAAACTGATATAACTGATATAACTGTGATGATCGGCCTAATTGATGTAACGAATACTGAGCGACTGTATGTGATAGTCTAAGTTCTGATGGAACTATCTGAGTTCCGTTCTACTTAGATTAACTAAATTTGAGATTAGTCCTATCTGGCGAGTAATCATGAGTATACTGATAATAAGGATGATTTGACTTAGTCTGAGATCAATCCTATCTAGCGGGTGATCTTTAAATCTAATGATTCTGATACTGATTAATCATAGTTGAGATCAGTCCTAGCTAACGGGTGATCTTGAAGTCTATATACAATGATAAGCATTGACTGTATCTAACAGTACTTAATCTATACTACTAAGCTGAGTTAACTGTATCTGACAGTCCTGAATTTGTAACTAAAACTGTGGGCTATGTCTATCAAACTGACATGCCCCAAGCTAAGCTGACTGGGGTCCAATCTATGCCCTGACTAGAAGGGTGTCAGTACCACACCACTAGTAAAGACATCTGCTGTGGAGTCATTCATAATCTAGCAGGTGACTCCTGGGATCAGTCCTATACATATAAATGTGCTAACGGGTGACCCCTAAGTATATCAGTCCTATCTAACGGGTGATATCTCATACCTACGCTGGCAATGTAGTTCTAGAACTTAGGGATTGCTTCTAGGGATTCAGTCCTATTCTAATGGGTGATCCCCCATCCCTAGGTTCGTTCGGTGCTAAATCCTACTCCCATATAAAAGACACTAAATTGAAAAACTGGGCTGAACTAAATAACTTAATTTAAATAATTTGCTGAACTGATACTGATTAACTAAACTAAAAATAGTAATATTACATAGCGAATCTAAAACTCAGTAAATTCTAATGACGGATGGAATATAATGAGTTCTGAGGACTGATTAAGAGTACTGAAGTTACTAAGAATTACTATGATTACTGAGGTTACTGAGCACTGAGATTACTGAGAACTGAACTACTAAGATTACTGAGTTTTCTTGAGTCACATGACTGACTGATTTCTATAGATCATGGCTTGACTAAAAGTATCATAAAAACATGACATGGCTTTACGCACACATCTATATTTTTTTGGGTAAAAATACCCCCAGGACTCGATGGAATGAAAATGACTCACACATGACACGACTTGATCACAAGATCGGAGTCCACAATTCATAATACCATAAGTAGGGGATATTATACTTAATGTATTTATTCAACATCTCAAACATGGTAGGGGAAAGCATGGATATATTTCAAGCACATAATTAATATCTCCATTATCATACATGCTTCATACCACAACAATAACAATACATAAATAGCATGGAAATCCATATTGAAGTGTATATCTAACATGGACTTATCATTTAGATATCATGGAATCATGTAAATATGAATTTCTAGCATCCTAGGCATTTTATCAAACACCTTGCATGCATTCTTTAAGGCATAGGTGGATTTCATACTTGCATCATATCAAACCACCCAAAGTTCATGTTTTTCAACTAACAACCATATATATTCCATGAAAACACCTTTAGATATCATCTTGAAACTTAAACAACAATCATCAACAAGTACAAGCTCATATCACCATAAAAAGTTTATAAAATAACATTTAAAAGCATGATTCTTGAGCTCTATGAATGAATTGAATTCATAGATGAACACTACACATTCCTTAGATTAAGAATTCATGAAGATTGATGGAGAAATTTCCTTGAAATAGACTCTTCTATGAAAACCCTAGGGCTTGCTCTTGAGAGTTTTGATCTTGAGAGAAAACCCTAATATTATGGTTAAGAGTGTATGGGAGAGCTTTTTGAGATGTTTAACTAAAGAGAATGGAAGATAATACACTCCTAGAGGGTTATAAGTCGTAAAAAGTGAAGGAAAAAACAAAAATACCCTTACTAAAACAAATCCCCAGTTGCTGAAAATCATAGCTGATGACATTTGTGACAAGGCATCAAAAATATAACAAGCCATAAAAAATATCATCACACAGGAGATGGAATTGATGGTTTCTACCTAAGTCTGAGGACATTTGTGACAAGGCGTCAAAAATATGACAAACAGTCAAAATTGTCATCACACAAAATCTGAAATTGATGGTTTCTGCCTAAGTATGATGACATTTGTTACAAGGCATAAAAATTATGGTAAGGTACCATGAATGTCATTACTTAGGAGCTGGTTTATGCCTAAGGCTGACGACCTTCGGGATAGGGTTTCACAAATGTGGTAAGCTACCATGAATGTCGTCACTTAAGAGTTGGTTTCTGCCTAAGGCTGGCGACCTTCGTGATAGGGCATCACAAATGTGGTAAGCTACCACAAATTTCGTCACTTCGGAGTTGGTTTTTTCCTAAGGTTGACGACCTTCATGATAGGGCATCACAAATATGGTAAGCTATCACGAATGTCATCACACTGTTTCCAGCCTGACATGCTGGAGTAAAATAGGAATAACTCTTTGCTCCTATATTGGATTTAGGAGAAATTGGTATTATTGGAAAGATAATTCAAAGATATTTCATTTTATATATAGTAAACCACCCAGTTTGTCATATACAATGAGTTACTGTTAATTGAAGTTTACCCAAGTTTTGATGCTCACGAAAACTTGAATGATAGGAAAGCTTTCAACTTGTGCGTGAGTTAGTGGACCTATTTGATCTAAATTCATGCTCAAATAGATTTCTACACTACATAATTAATTAACACACTAAATTTACATAGGATTCGAGTCTTTTTAAACATCTCCACATAGGAATGACAGATTTTCATCCTAGTCCAAAATGTAGGGCATTACATTTTCAATCAACAGAACAAACTCTGGCCTAAAGCACCTTTGGTCTTGCTTAATAGGACAAGCACCATTCTTGACAGCAAACTGATGGACTACTATTTTTGAATCTAAGCCAAGCATCTTCTTATAACTCCTAACAAAGACATCCATATATTCTTTGAGTATGTTTATATATGTGATTTCCTCCCTCATTTTAGAAACACACTGAGGTAAGTTGGTCTTGGGTCTTCATTAGCTCCAAGATTAACTTTATTTAATGGATATGTTGTGGCCTTCACTCCTTCTTCAAGTTTTAATGGAGCATTTCTAGCGTCTTCCTCATCTTGAAGATCATTATCATTGATGGATATGTGGTAAAACTAGAAATTATCTTCCATCTCTTCATCCACCTTTATTTGAGATAAGATATTATTCTAATTTTAGGTTGTAATAGGATATGAAAAGCTAACACTTTCTTCATCTTCCTCACACCTCTTGGTATAAACCATAGTATGAGCCTTATCTTTTAATACCTTATTGCATGAAATCACCAGTTTCATCTGCCGTCTTATTCTAGAAGAAATCAAACTTTAGAAATCCTTCTAGATGTTAGGTGAAGAGTGTATTATCGTATGTCGATGACTTTTTCACCGCTTGTTACTTCTCTTGTTATTTAGAGGACCCAGCCTCTCAAACCCTCAATTTCTTACAGTTTATTCTCAAAGTCAGTCAAAGACAGAAGGCCTTTTATTGGATGCAGTAGAATCCTCTTCTATAGTGATATAGTTACTAACTACCCTTCTTATGGATATGCAAATTGGAGATAGCTACGTGTATCCTAGACCTTCACATTTCTGCCTGGTTGTACCTTCTGATGGAATTTTACCTAAATTTGATGGCTCATTAGGATTATATCTAGCCTTTATAAATAGCTTGTATGCATTTGGATCGAAGCCCTCTTTTGTAGTCTTCATAGAGAGTGTCATATCTTGTGGAGGATTTTGAGCCACAAACTCTCTATGTATCCTTGAGGATGGATTTATTGTGTCAATCCTCCTAATAGGTAAAGTTATCCCCTTTAGCATATTATCTTGGACATCAAATGGGCAATCTTTTTCCTTTTTACCTTAGGTAAGTAGCAAAGAATAAGAGTTGCCTTCTTTTTCATGGATGCGGCAATTTCTTTATTCAAAGTGAAGAGGGTTTCTTGGTGGCAAGTTTTTTTACAGTACCCGTGACCTTCTTAGAAACAAGATCATCACTTGGTCTTGGTGACATCTTCAACCCTTTTCTCATTCACAACATAATTCTTTAAGTAGAATTTTGCATCGGCAACGTGTGACTCAGCTTCAGTGAATGGCTTATTATAAGCAATATCTTTCTTTCCTCTCCGCCTTTGAGGTACTTCAAACATTGATAGTAAGAGGACAAGATAATTTTGTTCTTGTGTACCCAAGGCCTACCAAGTAATATATTTTCTGAAGTTTTGGCATCGATTACATGAATCAATGTATTTGATTGAAAATCATCCATATGAATCCCCAACTTGATAGATCCCACCCCATGGTTGAAGCCTTGGATCATTATACGGTTTTTGGCCAGTTCGTTAGTAGCGATGCTAAGTTCCTTCATTACGCAGATTGGAAGGATGTTATCTCTGTATCCCCCATCAATCAAGATTCTATTTATCTTATTTCCTAGAACTTGACCTACCATGTATAAGGTACAATTATATAGGGTTCCTTCAAGCAGAAGATCGTTATTTGTAATGTGATTTTTGTATCACATACATGTGCCTCTTCGCCAAGAGTTTAAGCAAGCTTTTTAGAAGATGAAGGAACTTCCCTGGGTAGATTTTCACCTTTTTACCCCTCTTTGGTAGTATTAAAACAAGATGCCTCAAGGTTGACTTGAGCATTCTTCGTATAAAACCAACTTGTAAGAATTCTCCCAACATTACTAGACACCGTGGTTTTTGGTGGTGAAGATCCATTACCCTTGTCTTTTTCAAACGTTCAACCAACTTCTATTTCCTTGGTTTCTTCAACATTCTCCTTCTAGTTGGATGCTCAAACGGCTCTTTTCACAGACTCATCTTCTTACGTATGTGCCTGGTTACCAGAGTCCAACCTTCATCATAATCTTCATCAACCAAAGATCTATCATGCTCTAATAGTTTCTCATTATTATCTTCAACACATATTTGGATTGGATCGAATGAGCCAAAAGTGGTACAGATTTGATGAGAACTAGCCATCTCATCATTGAAGAAAATATTCTTCGCATTTGCCAATTGAATGACTTTTTCCTTAAAGACAAAGCACTTTTCCAGAGGGTGACTTACAAGCCTATGATACTTGTAATAATTTGGGTCATTGGTTATTCTATTTTTATCAGTCCGCTTTATCTTTGGGAGCTCAATGAGCTTATGTTCAAGGAGCTCATTGAAAATCTCAACAACATCAGAATCAAGGAAGGGATATTTCTTTTCTTACATCTCGTTTAAAGTTAACTTTTGACTTGGATGTGCCTCAGAAGTTGTCTTCACTCTTTTCTTCTTTCTCACTTTTATGGTGAACTTTATAGGAGACACATCAACATTCATGGATTTCTTGTTATCACTTTTTAGGATAAATTTGCCCTATCTTTTGTGTTCTTTCTTATCCTTTCCCCTTTAAGGGTCATGGATATGCGCTACTCCCTTTCCAAAAGAAAACATGCTCAACTCCATGTCATGAGCATAAGTAGATAACTCTTCAAATTATTCAGGCTTAATGCCTTGCAAGATATGGAGAAGCTCCCAGTGCATTCCTTGGATGCGCATCACTATTATAGAGTTTTCACTGAGCCTGTCTTTGCTGTTTAGACTCATATTTATCCATTGATTGATAAATTCAATGAATGTATTATGTTTTTTTGCTGAGTATTTGTGAGTTCTACCATGCTCACTGTAAGCCTTGTGCTATAAAAGTAATTCAAAAACTGATGCTCCAATTGCTCCTAACTATCGGTGGAGTTAGGATCAGGGTCTGTATACCAATCAAGGCATTTCCCTTTAGGTAACAAACAAACTTTTGACAATATAGTCACTGTAAGTTCCAACAATATTACATGTCTCAACAAAGTATGCGGCCTGTTGTTTTTGTTCCTTTTTCCCTCAAATTATTTAAATTTAGGCGGTTGATAGCCGACAAGCATTTTGAGGGTATCATTTCTTGCAGTGTAGGGAATGACATATGCAAGGTAAAATTTGGTGACAACAACATACTTGTCTTTGGGGTTCCTTTCAATGAATTCCTTCAATTGCTCAATCGGGATCATTCCCTCAGAAGAAAATTATACCTCTTTAGTCGATGTTTGTTTCATAGGATGTTTTGTCTCGTGACTCTCTAGAGATTTTGCAGGTCCATGGCTAGACTCTGTGTCTATTAGGACTTCCATCCTATCCACTATTTTTTTAATTTGAGCATCTTGATTTTAAGCATATTTGGTCAGGCCCTCAATTGCCTTTGTCAGATTCACAAGTCGCTCCTCCATATATGAGGCATCGGAAATCATTGCTTGCATGATCATTGGTGACGTTGGAGAGTAACATAGATTTTCACATAAGTTTATCATTGAAGTGCTCAAATTATAATATGTAAGTGGAGATAACACATTTGTTGTACGATCGTCGCTCTTTGTGCCAGAGTATTTCAATCCAGAGTGCTCAAGTAGAGCAAGAGTCTTCTTAAGTGTTTTTGCCACGTTGCTTGTTCCTTCTGAAGCACTTGTATTGGATTTCATTCCTTTTATGGGTTGAAGATCCAAAAATGGAGTAGGCGCAGAAGACACTGGATGTGTTTGTTGTCTTTGCATGTCGGCCTTGCTCCTTGTGATAGCTCCCAAGCTTCTGAAGCTAGCACCAAGGATGCTTTCTACTTCAATAGTGAACTTTGAATCAGTAGCCTTGGAAGCAGCTGATTGAAAATTGACCTTCTTGGAAGTCATTTCAACATTCTTAATCTTTAAAATTGAAAAAGTTGAGATGAGAGGTAGAGATTTTCCCACTGGGCGTGTCAGAATTTGTTGGATGATAAAATTCTCGAGACCTAAGATAAATAATCGGGACAAGAAAAATATTGCAACAATTAATTTATTGATTTCAATGTGAATGTTACACTCTCTATGAATCTTCTGATTTACCTTTTCAAATATAAATTCAAGGGCTTAAACTTGATCTTAAATTTGAACTTAATTTATTGATTTAATGGACTTGATCTTGACTTGTGCTTGAATTCAAGGGCTTTTGGGCTTGTTCTTGAATCTTGCGTTCTGGATCTTGGATCTTGATAAACTGAATTTGAATACTTTAGCTTTGTAGAGAAATTGTTGCCTTTGATCCGTGAGCTTTCTCTTGCTTCTTATTAGAGTTCTTAGTCCTCTTTTCTGAATTATGAGACCCCTATTTATAGTTGTGGAAAGAAAAGTCATGATGAAGATAATCTTCCTTTGACCAATCAAATTCAAGTGATGTGACACCTTTTATGAGATTTTTTATTTCACTAGGCCTGTTGCATTATTTTGGTATGTAGCATGGTCCTATTTTCTCCTTCAGCTGACTTGCCATGCCACATCATTTGACACGGGACACTTATTTGGGCCTTTATACTATGACAATATCTTGGGCTTAGCAAAATTAGCTCATCATTTATAGCCCAAATTAATGGGTTAGTCCGATAAAAATTGGACCTTATTTAAATCCATGTATTTAGAGTTAAATAATTAATTCAATTATATTAACTCATAATATTTATTTGGGACTAATATATATTTTGAATTTAATATAATCTGAATTTCGTACAAATTTAATTTAATAAAATTTCATAGCCTACACTAACATACAAATTGTATACCAGAAACAACACTACCATTTCCAACATTCACCACTATTGCAGCACCTTTACCCCAAATTGATGAAATTTCGATCCACCATAGCAGATTGGTAATATTAGAACGAATGTCAAGCATATCTTAACTTGGAAAATTAACCAGCCTTGTCCTTGCACGAAATTGCAAAATTATGATCGATGTACACATTGAGAGATCTACGGTTGTGGTTGGATAAGAAGTAACCATCTGAAGCACATAGTAAACAATTCCACGTGCCAAAGGCGCATAACGATTTTGTGTGAGAATCTTGACAAAGTGGAAAGTACTTATATTTTAAAATTTCATTTCCACCCAATCTTTTAAGAACTGAGATGCTGACCCATTCTTTTAAGCACTGGAACACACCAAGTTAAACCTAGTGTCTATAAATTCAGATTATAGATCTCCTTAATTCTAGTTCTGTTAGCACCAGAAGTGCTTATACAGTATTAAAATAAATTCTAAACCAAATGCCTCATACAAGCTCTTTTTATAGTTATATTCGGAACACAACGTGTTATGATATGACGCTTTTATAAAAAAATTCCTCTCTGATAAGCTAAGGAATTACCAAGACCTCCTTAAAAGTAGCACCAGCACCCAAGAGAAGTGGCAAAAATAGAAGCCATATGAATGATGCACTTTAAACTTATATTATATCCCCTCCTAATACTTCTTAACTATCCATTGTTTAATTTTATATGGATCTAAAAAAATAACGTCACTGAATCAAAAAACTGCTCCATCTTATTATACTATCAGACAGTCAAGGATGCCTTCATGATAGTGATAACAGTTTTTGTAATAACAAAGCTCGTGAGATTTTCAAGGGTGAATGGTGGGGAATATCTGACGGTCCACAAAATAGTACATGCATTAATTTTGTGTATTAGTAATATTTTATTTGATACACTTTTTCAACCTATGTATAATTAATACAAACATCAATTATACACTTCATTGTGTATTATGCTATGCATAAGTAATACATGGGAAATCCTTGATATTACCCATGACTTTAATGCATGCATTTGCATATGTAAAGACACAATAATCTCTCAAATCTTTTGCACATTTTCATTATATTTGTAGAGGGCATTTTTATTAATTATTTTTATTTAAAAATATGAATTGCAAGTTATTTTTAACACATCAAATCAAACACTGCATTAGAAATAATCTCACCATAACTAATGCAAACATAATTAATACTTGCATTAATAATGCAAGCATTATTAACACATCATATTTCGCATTCTTCTTATACACCGTACCAAACGACCACTAAGGGATGTTTGGTAAAGTGAATTATGAAATATAATATATGCATTAGCTTTGAATATTATCAGTAGGAGTGTACAAACCAAACCGCCAAGTCAAACTAAACTGACGAACCAAACCAAATTGAAAAAAAAAAAAGATCAACTTGTGGTTTGGTTTAATTGGTTTGATGTTAGGGAAAAAAATCAACCATTCTTGGTTTAGTTTGGTATTAACCTAAAAAAGTCAAATCGAACCCCCAAAAAAGTCAAATCGAACCCCAAATCAAACTGACATCATACATATAATTTTTATACATAAAAATAATGACTATAATCTACTTTTTAAATTATTTTTATTAATTTTCAATATAGAAAGCCAATGTAGATATATATTTAGATTTTAAGTCTATAAGTTGTAATATTTGTCCATTAATTGATACCTAAATGATCCAAAACCCAATATAAACTTAAAACCTAAAACTTGTCCCTCTTCAGTCACTCTTCATCTTACTTTGTAGTTTTCAGAGAGTTCTCCACTCCTCATTTTTCATAATTGTGGTTTTACAATAGCGCATGAGTAAAAACATATTTGATCTTGCCTATAATCACAATATAATAATAAAAACAAAAGATTATTAAAAAAAACAAAAAAACCGACTTAAACCAAAACCAAAAAAATTAATTTTATGTTGGTTGATTTGGTTTATAGATTTAATAAACAGAAGTGATATTTTTTTAATAAAAAATTAAACCAACACAATCTAAGTACATCCCTAATTATTGGAATATTTGATACATTTTTTCAACCTATGTATAACAAATGCTCTACTTGGTATTAAAGTGTGTATAACTAATACTAATACAAGAAAATCCATGGTATAAGTAATGCAATTTCTAGTACATGCATTCGCATGGTTAAAGATATAGTTGCACCTCAAAATATCTTCCACACCCTTTCCACCATATTTGTGGAGGGTATTTTTGTAAATAAATATTTCTTTAGAAATCATGTAATGCATGTAATTTTATATATGTGAGAAATATAGATGAGGAATATTATTGAATTGTTGTAACTATATTATTACAATGAGACCCTATTTATAGACACTAAATTCTAATTATTTTTTCATATAGGACACGAAATTACAATTCTTTTCTAATTAGATATCTATATACTATTCCTTTTCCTACTCATATTCTAACACTCACCCTTAAGCTGGTGCATAGAAGTCATATGTATAAAGTTTATGATGGATGTAACTAATATGAGGATCAGTGAGGAACTTGGTGAAGATATCTACAAGAATATAGGTAAGGACTGCTCTGGACATCTGGAAGACCTCAATTGAAAGGGAACAAACTGAAAAATTGGTCAGAAAAGTAGTAAATGTTGCAAGAAAGTCGATTTGTTGATGAAAAATTACCAAAAATTGATTAAAAATATATGAGCCATCTCAAAATCAAGATATGAGTAGATCTTGAACAAGAAGGTTACCGAAATGTTGGTTGAAACATGCTTACACACTAAATTAATATATTTGATGGTTGAAAAGTGATCACCATCTGGAAAAGAATTATTTGGGCAAGGTTAGAAGGATAGCATGACCCTACCAAGAAAAAGAACTTATATGGGTAGGGTTGGAATGATAACACAATCCTACTGACAAAAAGAAATTATATGACTAGGGTCAGAATAATGGCACAACACTATTGAAAAGAGAAATTATATGGGTAGGGTCGGAATGACGACATAACCCTACTAAAAAGAAAAATTATTTGTGTAGCGACAGAATAATTGCATGACCCTACATAAATATGATTTGAGGAGTCAACAAAAGACACATGAAACTACGCAAATTAGATATAAGAGATCATTGAAAAGATGCACGATGTTATGCAACTCAGATATGAGAAAATAGTTTGAAAAGATGCATGGTGCTACGTATATCAGATATGAGAAAGTAGTCACATGAAAGATGTACGACAATCTTTTGGTAATATGATCATTGGCCAGACGGGTGACATATATGTATTATAGCCGCCTGCTGACAATGGAAGATCTGTGATTTTCTACTAAGGCCATAGAGGCTCTGATATCATGAGAGAAATATAGGTGAAGAATATTATTGAATTATTTTAACTACATTATTACACTGAGACCCTATTTATAAACACTTTATTCTAATCCTTTTACAAATAGGACACTATATTACAATCCTTTTCCAAATATAATTCTATATGTATTCCTATTCCTACTCATATTTTAATAATAAATACCACACCAAACACTGCATAAGAAAAATCTCAGCAAAACTAATGCAAGCATTACTAATATGTCATATTTTGCACTATTCTTATACACCCTATCAAATGATCCCTAAGAGTAATTGGTGAACTCTTTAATCAAATTGGAGCTATTCCTACAAATTTACTACATTTATTCCCCTCTTATTCATGTTTTGGAAATTCAAACCTCCTTATTGTCTAGTTGCATCACATACTTAAGGGTTTTGAGTATCCCAACCATTTTTTTCAGATATAACTTCATTTCTAGACCATCTAATATCTAGAATACATTTTATTTTTAGCAAAGATGCGCAAAGCTACTATAAATGATAAAACTAACGCTTAAAATCTAATTCCTACTTTGAACTATGATTGTTCCAAAAGTCCCACCCCCACCCCAAAAAAATATAGTTTTATAATATCTTCATGATTGAGAAGCAAAAGAATATCTATATGTGTGGAATGTAATAAATCATAAGAAAAGACTGATCCTTGTACTATTGTTCAGTTATGGTAAGTTATGCTGCTCAAACTCAACAATTTTGCCGCCGAACTTGTCTCGACACGAGATTGACATGGGATTGAATGCTTTTACCATCTCAGATTCAAAATCTTGGATTTGTTAAAGAGACCAAGAGAAATATTGGATATTATACTGACGAATTACTTAAGAAATTTTGATCGACTTCACCGGCACCTCCACCGATAACTGTAAAGTTGAAATTCCAACCAGTGACTTCACAGCCAAACCAAAGGAGAAATTATAACTTGTCGATGCTCTTCAAGAAAGAAACAAAGATATCACAGATATCATCTTGGGAGACTATGTTGGTGTTTATATTCTTGAGAAAGAAAGAGACGATGTCGGTGTCTATATTTAATCCTCAAAATATAAAAAGATCAATGTCATTTGTTTTATGTCTTTATATTTTTAAATTCTTTAAATATAAAAAGAATCCATATATAATTATATATAGTAAAATAATATATGTTTATATATACTCCTAATTGTAAAAGTACTCCTACTTTTATTAAGATAACGAAACTCCTAATACTACTCCTAATTGAAAAAGTAAAATAAATAGTGAATTTCTAAATTATCTTTATACCTCTATATTTATAATATTTGATTTTTTTAGCCAAATCGCCACATCCGTATCCATACTTGAATTCGGACTTCTGAATCTTAAAGTTATAAATTTTGACAAATCTGACTCTTGGATCCGCAGAGAGCCTTGTGAAGAATAATTGAGAATTCTACCCAACATTTCCTATGGAATATAACCTTCACAATAAGACTGGATAAATAAATAAACAAAACGTAAGTAAAAACTCATGACTTAAATTCCTGTATAATACACTTGAGTTAGATATAAAACTGTAATACCCTAGGTTTTGAACTCTAAATTTTTTTCAATAATTGTACTTACTGCTTAGGGTACGACTCAGGCAATGAGTCGTGAAGACTCATCACGAGTTGTATAGAGCTAATCATGGTCTTACCAGTAAGGTTTCCCTTAGTTTCTATCATGGTAATGACTGGAATCAAACGAGTCATAAGTTAATGTCACAAGTCATGGCGAGGGAATCATGACCTTATGTCATGACCCGAACCAGGTCCTAGCCATGATGGATATCTCAAGTCCACCGAGGACTGGAGACCACCGCCTGTACCCTATCCAATCGAAATACAATACAACAAGCAACAGATGAATTTCAAACATATAACAAGATAGAGTTAAGTTTCAAACATATCTAACTCATAAAGAAATCTAACTTTATCCACCCCAATCCACAGTAATCCACAAAGCCTCTAAAATCCAAGAATAATCTAAGTCGATACATGCCCCCGACCATAGCCAAAAAGATTCCAAAGCGAATAGTCCAGGAAAAAATAAGAACATGAAATAAGGGTCTTCCGAAGAATGGAAGTTCACTACTTCAAGAAGACTCACGATCGATCCAGGAATAACCTAATAACTATGCAGGAAAAGCAGAAATATCTCCGTTCCCTGCATCATATGGGATACAACGTCCAGATACAGTTAGTGGGGTGATCTCTAGCATGTAACTCAGCGTAGGAATGAAATAATTCCAACTCAAAGTTTAGTCCAAACTCAATGTACATGTTCTCACACACACACATATATATATAGAGAGAGAGATGCTGCGATAGGGAACAAGGTTTAACATGAGATTTAAAATCATTAACATGGAAAGTGTATCACTAACCGACCTAAGGGCACTCACAGGCTATATTGGTTAAGCTCCCCCTATTGAAAGGTCCTAGTGCGTGTTAGCCGCACAAACTAGGAAAATCCAAGAATGATCCAGGGAATACCTTGACCCCAGCCAATATAATATATATATATATATATATATATATATATAAGTGTGAAACCATGTATACAGTCATAAAGACCCCACACCGACAAACATAGTTTCCAGTATCAGTCTTCTCGGGACCTCCACCTTCCACGATGAGCTACACAACCCTCTTTAAGCCTAATTAAAACAAGTTTCACATAACCCATACATTTAACCAAAGAATTATCCATTAAGGCATCAAGCACAGGTATCTTCATACCATTACACTTGCAAGCTTATAATTATGCCATACCAATTCCATCCACTTTGGGGAATGCCATGACCCCTATGTTCATTAACTCAAGTTGGGGGAATGCCACAACCTCTTTTGTTCATTAAATTAAGTTTATAATAAAAAACATGTCCAACAAAGCCTTCAAAATCTTTTTTATCCATTAAAGCATTTATACAATGCAATAGTTTAGGAAAATAAGCCAAATCATATGATTAACCATATTTTTAAATCCAATTATGCAAGTGGGTTGAGAGAACAGAATTTTCAAACCAAATTCAAAAACCAAAATCATCAATTTGGGGGAATATCTTAACCCCATCTCATTCACCATACCCATGCACCCCAACAGGTTTTAAAATAAATATGTAAAACATGAACACTAGCATTAAAATTATAGGAATTCAAATCAAGTAACAATCCTCCAAAAACCCTCAACCCAATTCAAAATTCATGTTCAAATAAACATGGATAACCATTTAAGCACATTCTTTAAGTAAAGAAAGTTGAAGGAGAAAGGTACATGCCTGAAAGTGTCACAATTATGGAGAGAAATCACTATTGGAAGCTCTAAATGATCAAACTTGTGAAACCCTAGCTTGTTCTTGACTTAGGAATTTGAGAGAGTTTAAAAGTGCATTTGATTATGTCTTATGGTTGATAATGGGGTCCCAAAGGATTTTATGGTCATGGGTCACCATTTGGGATAAAGGAAAATGTCCAAAGTACCCTTAATGAAACACTAAAGATTTGTCGCCCTGTCGTTATGGTTCACCTTATGACTCGTCATGACTGATTATGAAATCATCCCCTAGACTCGTAGTCTGAGAGTGCCCACTATTGACCTCATGAGTCGTACCATATGACTCATACATGGACCTTATGACTCGTAGGGTCCTAGTCGTAACCACAACAGTGGCATAGGGCACCTACACTAGTTTGACCATGGAAAACACCCTGCCACTCATAAAGAGTAATTACAACTCATGACATCCCAGTCATAGTCACAATAAAAACATGGGCAACCCTCACTGGTCACCTTATTACTCGAGCTCTGCGACTCGTAAGGAGACATTGTGACTCGTTAGGTGAGTCATAGTCTGAGCAGTGAGCTCAAAACTCAAGAAATTTTTAGTGGAAAAAATCTACGGTGTTACATTACCCCTCACACCTAGGATCATTCGTCCCCAAATAACGAGTCAAGACATCCCTTATCACGATTCTAAGATAGAAATACAACCACAATTTTCTTTACCAAAGTCAGAAAACAAAGATGATAAGGAAAACACATACCTTAAGCACGATTGTGTAATCTAGGGAACAACAATGGATATCCAGGCTTCATGTCCTCTTCAACATCCCAAATAACTTCTTCAACCTTTTGGTTCCTCCATAGAACCTTTACTGAAGCCATATCTTTAGTCCTCAAACGACGTACTTGTCTTTCCAAAATCTCTACCGGGACTTCTTCATAAGACAAGGAATCCAAAATATCAACACTCTCAATAGGCACAACCTACGAAGGATCACCCACACACTTCTTCAACATCAAAATAAAAAAAACCTGATGAATAAAATCTAAACTCGAAGGAAAATCCAACTCATAAATAATATTACCAACTCTCCTCAAAATCAAGCATGGACTCACATACCTGAGACTGAGCTTCCCCTTTTTCCCACATCTCATCACTCCCTTCATAAGAGATACCTTTAAGAATACCGAATCACTAAACTCAAACTCCAACTCTGTTTGCCTCACATTCGCATAGGACTTTCGGCGACTCTGAGCGGTCTTAAGTCTATCCCTAATCATCTTTACCTTATCCATAGCTTGGTGAACAAATTCTGGACCAAACAACCTAGGCTCACCAACCTCAAACCATCCAACAGGATACCTACACCTCCTACTGTGAAGAGCCTCAAAAGAAGCCATCCCAATACTTGAGCGATAACTATTGTTATAATCGAACTTGATGACAGGTAAATAATCCACCCAACTACCACCAAAATCAATCACACAGGACCTTAGAATACCTTCTAAAGTCAAAATAGTCCTTTTCGCTTATCCATCTATCTGAGGATGGAATACAACACTAAGGTTCACCCGTGTGTCCAAGCCTTGCTGAAATAAATACCAAAAGTGAGGAAAAAACTACATACCTCAATCTAAAATAATGGAAATAGGCACACCATACAACTTGATGATCTCCTGATTGAACAACTTTGCATAATCCTCTCCAGTGTTAGTAGTCCTCACAGGTAGGAAGTAGGAAGACTTAATCATCTTATCCATAATGACCCAAATTGAATTGTACTGATTTCAAGATGACAGAAGACCATTAATAAAGTTCATGTTGATCACCTCCCACTTCTACATAGCCAACTCAATCTCTTGAGATATGCGACTAGGCCTCAAATGCCCAACCTTCACTTGCTGACACACCATATATCAAGCCATGAAGTTAGCCATATCTCTCTTTATATTGTTACACTAATAAATCTCCTTCAAATCATGATACATCTTCATCAAACTAGGATAAAATGTATATCTCAACTCATGAGCCTCAACCAAAGTCATTTCCCGCAGCCTATCAATATCAGGAACACATAATCTACCATGGTACCTCAAGATACCATCTCCACCAATCTTAAATACCATGACCTACTACTCACTCACATTAACCTTAATCTAGATCAAGATGGGGTCCAAAACCTACTTCTCCTTTACCTTCACACCAAGATATGACTTCACCACCTCTTGTACAATCACACCTCTATACTCAGAATCTAAAATATGAACTCGATGATTAGCCAACCAGTGAATGTCTTTCACCAATCCATGCTTCTCCTCATCTATATGAGAGAACCTACCCATGGAAAACCTACTAAGAGCATCAACAACCACATTAGCTTTAGCTGGATGGTAATGAAGACTCATGTCGTAGTCCTTGAGCAACTTAAACTATTTTTTTTCTGAGATTCAACTCCTTGTAAGTAAACATATACTGTAAGCTTTTATGATCTAAATAGATATCAACATAAACCCCATAAACGTAATGACGCCAAATATTCAAATCAAACACAACAACTGCCAATTCTAATCATGGGTCGGGTAATTCATTTTATCAACTTTTAGCTGCCTAGAAGCATAAGCCACAACCTTACGATGCTGCATCAAGACACAACCTAGTCCCACACTTGATGCATCACAGTAAACAACAAACCCATCAGTACCCTTGGACAGGGTCAAAATTGGAGCATAAGTCAACTTATCCTCCATCTTCTCAACATTATCCTCACAAGCATCGGACCACAAAAACTTTACCTTTTTCTAAGTAAACTTAGTCAATAAAGCAATAATAGATGAAAAAATTTCCACAAATCTCCTATAATACCTGGCTAAACCCAAGAAGCTCTGAATGTCAGTTGGAGTCGAGGGTCTAGGCCACTTCTTAACCGCCTCGACCTTTTATGGATCCACTATGATCCCCTCACTAAAAACATCATGACCAAGAAAGGTCACAACATTCAACCAAAATTCATATTTCAAAATCTTGGCATACAAACGTTGATCCTTAAGAGTCTACAACACTAAACGGAGGTGATTGGCATGATCCTTCTCACTCTTAGAATATACCAAGATGTTATCAATAAGCACAATCACAAATAAATACATAATATTTTTGAATACCCGGTTTATCAAGTCCATAAATGTAACTAGAGCATTAGTTAACCCGAATGGCATCACCAGAAACTCATAATGACCATATCGGGTTTGGAAGAAAATTTTAGGGATATCCACTTCCCTTATCTTCAACTTATGATAACCCAAGCAAAGATTAATTTTAGAAAAACATATAACACCCTGAAGATGGTTAAAGAGATTATCTATCTTAGGAAGAGGAAACCTATTCATCACCATCACCATATTTAGTTGTTGATAATCTATATACATCCAAAAGGAACCATTCTTCTTATACACAAAAAGCATATGGGCACCCCACATAGAAAAATAGAATGGATGAAACCCTTATCAAGAAAATCCTGTAACTGCACCTTAAGTTCTTTCAACTTAGTCAAAACCATTTTGTAAGAAAGAATAGATATAGGATAGGTATCCGCTAGAAGATCAATCCTAAAGTGTATTCTCCTATCGGGAGGAGTACTAGGAAGATTATCGGGAAATACTTTAAGAAATTCACTTACAACAAGGACAGAGTGTAGAGAAGGAACCTCAAAGCTAGAATCTCTAACCTAAACTAGATAATATAGACACCCATTGGAAAATAACTTTCGGGCTCTAAGATACAAAATTAACCTTACTTTAGGAACTAAGGAACTTACCTCCCATTCCTTTATCGGTTTATTTGGATATTGGAAAGTGACCTTATCGGACCAATAATCTAGAGAAGCATAGCATGAGTAAAGAGAATCTACCCCTAAGATCACATCAAATTCTACCATATCTAATTCAATAAGATCCACCAATATCTCCCTATCACCAATAAATTCCACGCAACCTCTATAGACCCTTCTAGCCAAAACATAATCACCCATTGGGGTAGACATAGAGAAGGGATCGATAATATTCCCAGGACCAAAACCAAAATGAACAATAATATAAGGAGTCATATAAGAAAGGGTAGATTCTAGATCAAGAAGACAATATATTCTAGATCAAGAAGACAACATACATCACGAGGGAAAACCTATAACATAGGAGTAACAACATGTGGAGATGAATTAGATTATTGATGGGTGGTAAGAGCATAAAAATGGTTCTGACCAGTGCCAGTACTAGAAGTAGCATCCTTTGGCGCAAGAGCTGAAGAAGTAGAAATTGTAACCTTATTCGCTCTAATAGCAACATTTGTTGTCCGAAATTTCCTCTAAAAATAAATATGCTAGCCATATTTGAACCACAGACTCCTCCTTTAATCACAATAACCACAGTTTATTTGTCCACAGAATCTATAAGGAGGATACAATGTATCTTACTGAGCTCCAATAACCTGGGTTTGGGCACTCTAGGTCTTAAACCCACTATTAGTCTAAAAGCGATGATTGCCTACCGGCTTAGAATATAGAGTAATAGCCATAGAATATAAACTAAAATTTCCCTAAGCCTTTTTCTTTCCCCATTGCATACTATCTCTACTACTGTTCTACTGGCCTCTACCCTACTCAGAATACCTGAACTTGTTATTCTGCCTCTCCTTTTTTTGGTTGCTTCTTTTTTTCATCTTCAACCTACTTCATATACACCACCAGCCTAGAGATATCTATGTTATAGTTCAGCATTGCCATATTACACTCTTGCACCAAGTCCTGAGACAACCCCAAAGCAAATTTCCTCATTCTTGACATCATTCTAGACACCAACTTTGGAGCATAGCGAGAAAACTAATAAAACCTTAAAGCATATTCTATTATAGTCATCCTTCCCCATTTCAAGTTCACAAACTCCTCATCTTTCACCTCCTTCAAGAAAAGCACCACAAAATTCTCCCCGCATATCTTGCTCAACATCGTCACCCCTCGATTGCTCCCACTCCTCGTACCATTAGTATGCCATATTTTTTAACCGACATGCTAAAAAATTTACACCCTACACATTAGTAGCATGCATCACTATAAATATCTTTTTATTTTATCAACAAACCCTTGAGGATCCTCTTTAACCTTAGATCCTATAAAGGTCGGAGGATTCAACCTCATGGACTAGGCAAATCTAGTAACCTCAAAAGATGGAGTAATAAAACCAATAGGTCAGGCTGATGAGATAGAGAAGTTACCAACTAAGTTAGTAGATGAATAGATTAATGAACTTTGCATTAGAAAGGTCTCCTTAAGGTGATGGGGTATGAACATCATCAGCCTAAGAAGATCGAAGAAGACTAGTAGGGATCGGTGGAACTCCATATGGGCAGTCAGGAGTAGGGGCCCTAGACCGTGTCTGTACTCCATAAATAGAATGAGTTCTACACATATTGTTCTCAGGTGGGACAGAGGAATTTATACGATCATCAGATATTTGGGGAGGCATAATTTGAAATACGAACAAACAAAATTAGTGGAGATTTCATGACCTTAGACTAAATATCCCCAAAATAGATTACAAGAAAGAGGAAACATTCCTAAATGCAATGTAGCCTCTTCCTTATTAGTGTAGCATGCTTCATACTATAAAAGAGACTCTACTTGATATGGCTTTATGGACACAGAATTACTATAAACCAAGGTTCTGATACCAACTTTGTCACGACCTGAACAAGGGTCTTTCTATGGTGGGTATCTCAAGTCCACCGAGGATCGGAGGCCAGCCCCTATAACCTAGCCAACCAATAAATATTACAGCTAGCAAGATAGAGTTAATTTTTGAACATATTATATGACAGAGTTGATTTTCAAAATATAACAAAATAGGCAACTCAACTGACTCATATTGAAATCTAAGAACTTTAACATCCATCCACTCCCACATTAATCCACAAAGACTCTAAAATTCAAGAATAACTTATGTTAGGACATGACCCTAACCATAGCCAAAAAGAGACCAAAAAGAATAATCTAAAACAAAATGAAATAAGAACATGAAATGAGTGTCTTCCAAAGTATGAAAGCCCACCATTTCAAAATAACTCATTATCGATCTAGGAATCACCTAATAACTACGCAAGAAAAGCAAAAGTATCTCTATTTTGTGTATTACACGGGGATATAGTGTTCAGAAATAACTAGTAGGGTGAGTGCTAGAATGTAACTCAGGGTAGGGATAAAATAATGCAAACTCAAAACTCAGTCCAAACTCAATGTACATGTTCACATACATGTATACTTACACACACACACACATATATAGATGTCGGGATAAGGAACAAGTTTTAGCATGATATTTAAAATCATTTACCTGGACTATGTAGCTCTAATTGTCCCACTAGTACCCACGGGATATATGGGTTTTGCTCTTCCTACTAAAAGAGCCCAGTGGGTGTTAGCTGCACAAACCCTGAAAATCCAAGGATGAGCCAAGGAATACCTTGACCCTAGATAATCCAAAATATATATAGTCGTGAACCATACACAATTAAAAAGACCCCTATACCAACAAATGTGGTTTGTAGTATCGGTCCCCCCGGGATATCTACCTTTCACGACGAGCTACACAACCTCTTTTAAGGCTAATTAAAATAAGTTTCACATAACCATTCCATTTAACCAATGAATTATCTATTAAGGAATCATGCACATGTATCCTCATACCAGTACACTTTCAAGCTTATAATTATGTCATACCAATTCTATCCACTTGGGGGAATGCCACAACCCCCTTTATTATTTAAATTAACTTGGGGGAATGTTATGATCCTCTTTGTTCATTATATCAAGTTTTAAAACAAAACATGGACAAAAAGTCCTTCAAAACCCTTTTTATTTATTTGACCATTTATGCTATGGAATAGTTTAGGAAATTAAGCCAAATCATGTGATTAACCATATTTTTATATCCAATTATGCAAGTGGATTGATGGAACACAATTTCTAAACTAAATTTTGAAACCAAAATCATCAGTTTGGGGGAATACCTCAACCCCTATCCCATTCACCATACCCATGCACCCTAAAGGATTTCAAAATACTTAAAAAAACATGAACATTTTCATTAAAACTATAGGAATTCAAACCAAGAAACAATCCTTCTAAAACCCTCAACCCAATTCAAAATCCATATTCAAATCCGCATTATTAACCATTTAAACACATGCTTTAAGTCAAATAAGTTTAAGGGGAGAGGTATATGCCTGAAAGTATGACAATTATGGAGAGAAATCACAACTTGGAAGCTCTAAATAATCTATCTTGTGAAACCCTAGCTTGTTCTTGACTTAGAAATTTGAGAGAGTTTAAGAGTGCACTTAATTATGTCTTATGAATAATGATGGGGTCCCAAAAGGGTTTTATGTTTGTGGCTCACACATGAGGAAAATGGGAAATATCCAAAGTACCCGGAATGAAACATTAAAGATTTGCTTTCCAGTCCTTACGGATCACTTTATGACTCATGATGACTCACTAAGAGGCATCCCCTAAACTCGTAGTCTGAGAGTGTCCCAAGGCATCCCCACTGTTGACCCTGTGAGTCATACCATACAACTCGCATACATATCTTATGACTCGTAGGGTCCTAGTCATAATCATAATAGTGACATTGGGCACCTATACTTGTTTTACCATGGAAATTACTATACTACTCGTAAAGATTCAATGCGACTCATGAAATCGCAGTTGTAGTCACAACGAAAACACGAGCAACCCTTAATGGTCACCCTATAACTCAAGATGTGCGACCTATAAGGAAACTTTATGACTCATTAGGTGATCCGTAGTCTGAGTTGTAAGCTCCAAAATCAAGAAATTCTTAGAGAAAAAAATTAGGGGTGTTACACCTTAGCAGTGAGATAGCCCAAGGTTGCTATATTGGTAAAGACTAGACTCCATGAGTTGTAGGGTAAGGTCATGAGTCGTAGGGTGGGACTCATGACCAAACCTGTAAGGTGTACTTGAATCACTACCCAGACTATGAGTCATGGTGACGACTCATGACCAGTGACTACGAGTCATTACCTGGCTCGTAGTGACTGGGAATTATTTTCCTACATTTTTTTCATTAAGGGTAATTCGATCTTTTCCTATATTTTACACTATTCCAATGACATTATCTTATCCCTCTTTTCACCCATTAAACATAACATAAATACTCTTTGTCTCTTAAATTCCTAAGTTAAAAACAAAGCTAGGTTTTCTAAGGGTTAGCTATCTAGGTCTCAAATTATGATTTCTTCTCCAAATTATTTGTATTTTTAGGCATGTATCTTTTCCCTAAACTTGTATTTTTATGTTGGAATACAATGGTTGGGTATTCATATAGTTTTAATATTTGTCTTAGGAATTTGGGTTGAGGGTTTTGGATGATTATTGTTTAAATGGTATTCTCATAGATTACATGCATTTAGTTATGCTTTATGTATGTATTTTGGAACTCATTGGGTGCATGGGCAAGGTGAATGGATTGAGGGTCATGGATTCCCCAAAATTTATGGTTTATAGTTTGGAATTGGTATTAACATCAACCCACTTGCATAATTAGTTTTAAAATATGGACAATTATATGGTTTGCATACTTTACTAAACTATTGCATTATATTGATGGCTAAAAAGAAAAAATGGTTTTGAAAGGACTTGGTGGCCATGAATTTATTTTAAATTGGAATAATAGAATTGCTTGCAAGCAAAATTAATTGGTATGATAATACCATTCGATAAATTCCTAAATGGATGACTCCTTGGTTAAATTGATGGGTTATGTGTAAATGTTTTAATTTTGTCTTAAAGGGGGTTATGTAGCTCATCATAGTAGGTGGAGGTCCCGGGGGGACGAATACTGGAAATAACATTTGCCGGCATAGGGACTTTGGTGGCCGTATGTATAGTTCACACTTTATACATATACATTTTGGAATGGTTGAAGCCTAGATGGCTTTGGAACTTTCTTGGATTACTCTGAATCGTGCAACTAACACGCACCTGAGCCCTTTCGGTGAGGGGAAACTGACCCATATAACCCGTAGGTCACCTTAGGATTATTTGAGCTACACAGTCCAGGTTAATAATTATAAATCTCATGTTAAACCTTGTTTCCTATCCCAACATTTTATATATACGTATATATACATTTATGTGAGTATGTACATTGAGTTTGGATTTCATTTTGAAATGACATTATTTTATCCTTTCCCTGAGTTACATGCTAGTGCTCTCCCCTCTAACCATCCCAGAATACAACATCCTTTCATGATGTAGGGTCCTAGGGGTTTCTTTTATTGACTGGTGTAATATTAGGTGGTGAGGTCGTCTATCAGGTTTGTGGTGAAGTGGTAATCTTCCATATTTTGGAAAGTTTGGTCATTCCATTAGTTTCTTTCCATATTTTAGAAATGAAGAGTTCATATTTACATTATCATTGTTATTGTCACTGTTATGGTCGAGGGCTTATCCCGACCTAGTTTGATAGTCGGACTGGTCTAGAGGATTTTATGTTATGTGTGGGTTTGATGGTGTTGTTGACTCTTAGAGCTTACTCTTGAGTTATGTTAACTATTTTATGTTTGTTCTCTGGTTGTCTTCCACTTTGTTATTATTTGGATTTTACTCGATTGAATAGGCTATGAGTGTGGTCTTCAGTCCTTGGTGGGCTTAGGATACCCATTACGACTAGGCCCGAGTTCAGGTCATGACAAGATTGATATCAGAGCATAGGTTTTGGGGTTTTGGGTGTCCACAAAGATTTGTCGAGTAGATTCCTTTTAATGGGTGTGTAGTAAGCCATACTTATAAGGGGGAGGCTACAAGACATTTAGGAATGTTTCCCCTATTTGTGTTCTATTTCGGGCTATAAAGTCTAGGATCATAGAATTTATCTAACTCCTAGTTTTCTCGTATGTTAGATCATTCATCCTCAAAGATCTGATATTTGTAGAAACTCTATTAGAACCTCTACCATACCTCATAGAAATATGGAGGGGACTCTCCCTATTTCTAGAGTACATGCTCGGTTTAGGGTCCATCATCCCGATTGTGCAACTCCACCTGGGGTTCGATCGGTTGGTGATGTCCAAGCTATACCTTCTCTCAAAAAATAATATGGTTGGTTCCAAATATAGTAACCTAAAAAGGTTGGGGTCCAATCCCAAGTAAATATGTGGAATTGTGACTCTCAGCTGTTGTAATCAATGAGAAAACTGAAAAAGTAAATGGGAGTTTTGAGTATCAAGGTTGAACAAGTGACGAGTATCAATTTCGATTGTAATCAGTCGTGAGTAAGCATTAAGATTTTTTTCCCCCGGCTTCTCAAATTCGCAGGCTTGTCGTGCTTTATTGAACCAACCCGATTCCTTACATGCAAAACTGATAAGTTATTTACCTTTTACAGTTTTTTAGATGAGCAGAAGGATTTCACCCTTTACCTTTTGAGTCTCAGGATGTCTCCTTACTAACCCCTATCTTCATCACAATTAACTATTACCTTTTGAGTCTCTAGTTATTAGATGAAATCTAACCATCTTACTAAGATAAAACCTAGAAGCGTGGATCGACAGTTAAACTCTAAATTATTGTTATCTTTTCCTAGTCACTATCCCTCTTTTGCAGTAAGTAACAATAATCTTGTTCGGATCCGAACATGTGCACCTATTAAGAAAACTATTATATTAAAGATAAATTAATACATGTATGGGTATCGGGTTAGAACAACAATACCACTTCCCCTACTTTGTCAATCCGCTAGGGTTTCCACAACCCTAGCTATGAGTTTTTAGCCGCTCATACTTCTGAAGTAATCAAAAACATTCATGATCAAAGGCATAGATGAAATCACAATAATAAGAAGTAGAAAATCCACAACCATAACTGAATTAATAAACTAAACTTAATACAAGAGAATCCTAAGATCAAAGAATCTTTGAATCAAAATATGTTTGTGAGTATCCAAAGTGCGTAACTTTTACAAAAAACACATAAAGGGTATTTATAGTACATGAGAAAACCCTAAAATCAAAGCATGAAAGAAAGAGGAGAAAAAGGAGTCGGTTTCCACTTATGGTTCCTACTTGCACCCTGTCCTTGGGCGCGGGTAGTACTTGCGACTAGCAAGGAGAGCGCAAGTGGCGACCACAAGTGCTAGACAAAAATTTCCTGCAAGTCAGCTTTGGGGATTTTGGACTTTTGGCACTTGCTTTGCCCACATGCATTCCATAAGTACTACTTGCGGTCCACATATTGACTTAGCAAGTGCCCGGAGTCATCTTTTCAGCTCATCTTCAATTTTCGCACATGGTTTGATCACGAACAAGCCAGAAAGTGTCCCGAACATCCGCAATTGCTCTAATAAGTATCAAAAAACACTTGTTTTCATATTTTCACTAACTTAGCATCTAAAACATGATTTCCTACAAAACATACCCAAAACGCATCATATCTAACAAAACAACCTCAAAAACTTTCATATTTTCATAGTTTTAAGCATCGAAGGTGCTATATTTCTATAACATATCACCGATCCCCACTAGTCCTTTTTCTGTTGGTGATACTATGCTTAGTCACCTTAAGGGGATATCTCTATTGTGGAGTTTCATTATTCTATTCGTCTGCTGACTCAGTTGGTTGATAACGCCCAAGTTACATCTTTAATCTGAAGATTATGCGATTGCTATCAAATATAGTAACCCAAAAAAGGTTAGAGTCAAATCCCAAGGGAATATGTGGAATCGTGGTTTTCAGCCATTGTAATAAATGGGTAAAACTAGAAAAGTAAATAGTGGGATTTGAGTAGCAATATCGAACAAGTAACTATTTATCAACTTCGAATGTAATCAGTCGTCGGTGAACACTATGATTGTGTTCCTTGGGCATCAAAACTTCACATTTTTATCGTGCTTTGTTGAACCAACCTGATACCTTACATGCAAAATCTGAGAAGTTATGTACCACTAACCGTCTTTTAGACCCCTTATCCTAGATCCCAGTTAACTATTACGTTTTGTGTCTCTAGTTATTAGATGACAGCTAACCATCTTACTTAGATAATTCCTAGCAGTGTGAATCGACAATTATACTTCAAATTACTGTTGTAGTTATATTTTCTTAGTCACTACTCCTCTTTTGTAGTGAGTATCAATAATCTAGGAGGGATCCTAACATTTGAAACCACTAAGATAACTATTAAAGTAAAGATAATAGAATGCATACATGGGTATCGATTTAGAACAACAATAATACTATCCCTACTTTATTAATCTGTTAGGGTTTCCATAACCCTAGACACAACTGAAATTACCCCTATGACGACGATTGAAAAATTGTTGCAATAGACAACAAAAATGTTGCCATAGCTCTACCGCAACGCTTCAACAAGCGTTCTATATGTGGGCGTTCCGATAGATCTATGGCAACGGCTATCTGAAATCGTCGCAATAGGTTAAGCTATGACAACAGTTGTCTAAAACCATCGACATAGGTCAAGATATGATGATGGTTATTTTGACTTATTGAGACACTTATTTTCATCTATTACAATGGTTAGCAATCGTTGCAGGAGAGTCTATTGTAAAAACATTAAATTTTTGCAATAACATCTATTGCGATACTTTTGTTATTCTGTTGCAATGCTTTTTGAGTACCTATTACAACTATTTCATTACTTATTAGGATGCCTAATTACATCTATTACAACAATTACTAACTGTTTCAATAGATTCTATTGCAATGACATTAAACCGTTATAATAGCATCGATTGTGATGCTTTCGTTATTCTGTTGCAACACTTTTTGACTACCTATTGTACTGATTTATTTATCTATTGCAACGATTTTTGCAACATGTTATTAAATTGAAAGGATATATATAAATAGCCACTCATATTACTGTAAATTTTTAATTACATACATAATAAATTATAACACAATATATACACATGACAAAACAAAATCATTCATTAATAAATAATCCAAAATATGCAACAAAGATAGTTATTTAAATCCAAAATCAAAATGTTAATTAAGTGCAAATGATTAGTTAAGTTGCATTGAAGGTTTGGGCGATGTTGGGAACTTGATTTGAAGGTCCTTGTTAGGAAAGAGGTGCGAGTCCTTTGGTACAATCATGACACCACCGAAACCTTATACATCTCTCCCGACTAGACAGTAACTCTTCTTCTGCGATTCGAATTCTGCAGCAATTATAAGGAAGAGAGATAATAATTTAAAAAATGTATCTGTTTGTTGCCAATTCAAGTGTCCCTAAAACAAAACAGAAGAATAAAGGGGACATCGGGAGAGGAGCCTCTGGAATTGGTCGGATTAGATAATAAATCAACCATGAGATTACCTCAATAAAGAGTTCTATAATTTCCCGCTCACGTGAACATCCATTTCCCAAATAGGCAGTCATCCCCAGTTAATAGTTAGTGGTTATTACTTATCAATCTCCATTGCTTAATTCCGAAAAGGTTTCAAAAAATGTTATTCACCAAAAGAGATTGTCAAAAAGACCTAACTTATCAGTTTCCTAGGTATGCATGTGTTCCCAAGTATCACTAGGGCCATCAACAAGGATATACCTTTCTTTGAAGTTCAGATCATAAGTTTTGTCCTTTACATAGAATTCAGATGCTGCAACATCCATTCCAATAACAACCTAAAAGGAAAATAATCTTAGCTTCTACGTTATTTAAAAGTAGTTTGAAAGAGAAGGTCTGATCTAAACACAATTGGGAGCTTACTTTTCCAGTATAACCTGCTTTATGGATGGCAGTCTTGAGCAATTCAAGGCCCTTCTTGTTCTCCTGAATTTGCAAAAAAGATAACCATGTGATGTAAAAGGGTAAACTTTCATCAGTATGCCATACTCCTGCATAATTTACACTTCACCTGGATTATTAGGAACAAAACCATCCTCATCACCAACATTTATTGCATCTTGGTCATATTTCTTCTTTATCATAGCCTACAGTCACAGTAAACTATCATCAACAACTGATACAATCAAGGAATAGGAATTCACTTGAACAAATTAAATACTTCCTTGTCCCATTTTATGTAGTGTAGTTTGAATTTGTGCAGAGTTCAATAAATAAATACTTTTGACACATAAGCTAAGAATATGCAAAATACCAATGTTAGCACCAACAATTAAGTGAAAGGTCAAAAGTCGGTGCATTTCCTTTAATATTTCTCTCTCCTAAGAAAAGTGGTGGACTTTTCTATTGAGTAGAACCCAAAAGTGATTTTAGTTAGTGTAAAACAAAGATATAAACAAGATTAGAAGGTTGCTTAATATAGAAAGTAAAGTCTTCCCTTCCGTGAGAAATAAAAAAGAAAGAGCATAAAATATGACATAGGAAGCACTATATTTTCTATCCTACAATATAGTGCCATAAACATGGGTTCTGGGGAGTGTAGTGTGTACGCAGTCCGTGCCACTACCATAGAGGTGAGGTACAGAGGTACTACATTATTGAGCCCAATGGAACTCAAATTGAGAAAAAGGAAAAGAAAGAAATGCTCGACTTTGGAACAAACAAATGGTAAGGGAATAAAAGCTAGAACAACTGTGTGAAACCTTCAAATGGTGATACACTTCACAACCCATCTTCATGGCCTCCTTAAAACTAGAAGCCCCAACAGGAAGAATCATAAATTCCCGCAAATAACAACCAATCAGTATCTTTTATCTAGACATCAGATAACTACGTCTTTTAATAGGAGAAATGCATGCCTGCATCACAAGTTTGTTTCCAGTATGGGATCTACCATTGGTGACATTGAAAGAAGGAACAAGCAAAACCAACTTTTTGATACCCTCAAAATTGGCAATACCTCTCTTTTGAATAAGGAATTGGTTGCATCCATGAGCAACAAATTGGTAGATCTTGACGATTTCTTCCAGGTTTTCTGTTCAGTTAAAGATTAATGAAATCAATGATTCAAAAGTCCTTAGTAGCTTGAGTATATTATAATGTCTAAAAACATTCATCGTTCATTCTCTCATGTCTTGCATTACTGTGTCATATAATAGAGGACAATGGGGGAGGAGCCTAGCTATCAACAACCATTATCAAATTGTTTCACTATTAGCTATCAATATGTCATTTAATCTATAAAACAAATATTAGTCGAATACCTGGTGAGAATATGAATATGTAAGTTCTCTTTCTCATCTAATTGCAGCTTCATATTTGCTGAGCAAACTAGCTTCAATTTGCTTCTTTGATTATAGCCTATCATCCCATTCCTCCCCTCTCTATAAAAAAATGAGAAAATAAAGAGCGATATTAGATGAGAAGTTCGAATCCATTAAGAAAGTTCATACTACCACAAGGATATAGATTCACCTAATTCTCACACACACGCCAAAAAAGAGAAAACTTCTCCGCCCAAGAAAGGAATTGGGAGTATAAACTTGGCTGACAACAAAGAAAACTACTAAGATCCCTAGTTTTCCAAAAGAGAGGTATCACAGCCCTTCCTTCTAATGAGAGTGAGAGGAAGATGGAAATCAACAAGAACTTTGAATGATTTTGGAGAAGTTTGTAACCACCAAATCCTCTCTTTATCACCCTGTGTGTAACTAGTTTGGTGCTCTGAAAACCAGCATGAAGTTGACAACCTCACAGAATTTGGCAAAATTTCCTTATCATTATAAGGTACAGGATAAGGCCTTGGTCAAGAGGGAATATTTAATGTCGGCGGTGTAGCCATTGGCGAGTTATTAGAGGGCTTATCTTGGCCAAAAATCTATTTAGAAAAGTTAATCCATCAATAAACATTACGAACTAATCAAAAATGCTTTTGTAGACTTTGCCTCCTCAAAACCACAAGTTCCAACTGCCAGCCCACATATTTACCGTATCCCTCAATTCATAAGCCAAAATCAATAGACACACTGGTGTTCTCTACAGAATGCCAAGACTATGCAATATTTGAACAAATGCTGGTTTTGTCCTACTAGAGAACACAGAGGAGGTAAACCCATACCTTAGGTTTGCAAGCACTACAAAAGCTAATAATACTTGGAACATTCACATATATTCACTAAATGACCATCACCAATTCAGATTATTTTATCTAGCTTAAGGGATACAAGGACGTACTGTAAATTTTAATGTTCTATTGTAGAGTGTAACTAAACCAGAGAAAAGCTTTACAACATAGTCTGCATTCTCTTCCATCTCATACTTAGCAAAGGCAAAACCTTTAGGCTTATCAGTTTCCTTGTCATGGGGAATGTACAAGTCAACAACATGCCCACCTTGAATTAGAATGTCATAGAATACATGATCACATACTCTCTCATCCAAATTTTCTATCAAAAATAAAAATTTAAACACATTCAGAAGATGGTATCTCATACAACTCATTCACAGCATAACACAAATTGCATATCTTATATATCAAAGAAGCATTGTATGTTAAGTGTATGTTGCAGAGATAATTCAAACAAGTAATAGGAAAAAAAACGACCTTACGTCCCATCTCAAACACCTCAACAAAGCCAGCTATCCTAAAAACAGATTAATTAAATCTATATGCTATTCATCCCAAGTTATCTATTGGTTCTGATTACGAAGAAGTCTAGGAGGTCCCAGTCTCCGCCTTTTGGTGGACAGTGAAATTGTAACTGTATTTTAACTGCATGAAGGAACAAAAAAGGTAAGGCACGTTCCTTTCAGCTTCTGCACAGGAAAGGAGAATAAAGAATAAATCCTAACACTCAAACTCTCAAGTTCTTTAGCATGCTTCTACATAATATAAGCTGCCTCTGGAGAGCTCGGTTCTCCTCCAACATCCTGATCCTATAAATAATCTGAGATTGCACTTGAGAAAGTATCTGCATGCATTTTAGAGCATTTGCAGTTTGCCTCTTGGTTGTAGGTCCATAAACAAGCAATTTGAGTATGACATGTTCTCTCAAAGCCCTTAACACCCTCCTAGCCTACAAATAATAAACCAAACTAATAAAAAACTGCAAGGTTAGTTCCACATCAACCAATTATCTACATGCTCCAAAGTCACAATAATTAAGTGAGATGAAGCTGCATATACTGAAGTTTTAAGAAGTCATATACAATTGAAACTAATTCTACCATATCAGGAAACCAGTCGAAACAAAATGCATGCAGAATACCAGATAACATCGAAAAGTAGTCTGAACTTTGACCGCGACTACTTTCTCTTATGATTTGATAGAAAATTGGATCACTGTAGTAAACTCAACGACCACTGCAGCAGCATGGGCAGCTGCCACAGAGGCTTCAGCAGTTGCAGCTGTGGCAACTGTAACTGAGTAAGCATGTTTCGTCTGGTCCTCTTTCAATTCCTCCAACGTGACCTCTTCCACAGTGGGAATAAAAAGAGGATGAGGAGGAGACACTGTTGTAGTTATCACTGTTAATTCTTCAGGGAGTGTATTCTTTTCTTTCCCAAACCATTTCTTCTTTGATTTACTTGCTTTCTGTAATTCAAGCACAGTAAATATCAGCCATAATTTAAACTAAAAATTTTCAAAAGGAATGGACAGAATCTATGTTGCTCGGACTCTTCAAAACTTCTTCCGCACCCATATCAAATCTATAAAAATGAACTATGTTTGGATGATTTGACACTCAGCTGGTACATTTTTGAAAAGTCCAAGCATCATAGAAAGAAATACTATTTCAATATACCTTGTCAGCCTTTTCCTTAGGATCTGCAAGGTTAGTTCCACATCAACCAATTATCTACATGCTCCAAAGTCACAATAATTAAGTGAGATGAAGCTGCATATACTGAAGTTTTAAGAAGTCATATACAATTGAAACTAATTCTACCATATCAGGAAACCAGTCGAAACAAAATGCATCCAGAATACCAGATAACATCGAAAAGTAGTCTGAACTTTGACCGCGACTACTTTCTCTTATGATTTGATAGAAAATTGGATCACTGTAGTAAACTCAACGACCACTGCAGCAGCATGGGCAGCTGCCACAGCGGCTTCAGCAGTTGCAGCTGTGGCAACTGTAACTGAGTAAGCATGTTTCGTCTGGTCCTCTTTCAATTCCTCCAACGTGACCTCTTCCACAGTGGGAATAAAAAGAGGATGAGGAGGAGACACTGTTGTAGTTACCACTGTTAATTCTTCAGGGAGTGTATTCTTTTCTTTCCCAAACCATTTCTTCTTTGATTTACTTGCTTTCAGTAATTCAAGCACAGTAAATATCAGCCATAATTTAAACTAAAAATTTTCAAAAGGAATGGACAGAATCTATGTTGCTCGGACTCTTCAAAACTTCTTCCGCACCCATATCAAATCTATAAAAATGAACTATGTTTGGATGATTTGACACTCAGCTGGTACATTTTTGAAAAGTCCAAGCATCATAGAAAGAAATACTATTTCAATATACCTTGTCAGCCTTTACCTTAGGATCTGGACTCAGAGCCTTCTTTATAGAACCAAACCAACTTCCTTTCCTTCCCATCTCCTTTTATTTCTCAATTTTCCCTATAACACAATACTTACATATATAAAATGATTTAACCTTTCTATTATTAAACGTTGATGTACTTAATAAAGTTAAGATCTATGAATCAAACTTTATTGCTAAATAACACAACTACTAAACCAGTTGAATAAATTAACCTTCAAATATTTACTTTTATTTTCAATTCACAAACAAAGAAATCAACTTTAACATAAGATAATGCAACAAATAGCAACAAGTCCATTGACCAGTCACATGAAAGTCATACTATATATACAAAGGTTAATTATTATTATTTTGTACATATATAGTAAACCGTGCACTCCTAACGAAAATCATGACTCTACCATTGCCACCAAATATATACAAGAGAAAAATCCTCTACACAATGTACCAGAAAAGGAAGCACTACACATATAGTACTAAAACACCCAAAATTGCAAGAAAACTGAAAACATTTTTTTATTATCTATAACATATCTAGATTTTTTCTCGATATAATCGTCAGAACACACTTCAACACATAGTAAAAGAAGAATCACTCCCAATTACGAGGTTTTCCATTTACACGGCTTCACGCAATGATCATCTATCCAAAGTATCTCAACTTTCAGGTATAAATAATCCAGATACCATTGCGAGTAAAAACAACAAATAAACATAAATAAAGCTTAGATTTATTAGTATTTTAAATAATATTAACAATAATAATATGCTAATCAATTACCTTTAATAAACTTCATCACCAGCTTCAGGGGTTTCCAAACCTTCACCTTCCTTAACGAGCTTCTTATTCAATCGATTTCCAATTTTCTTCTCCTCACCAAATTCACCCCCAAAATTCAATTTTTTTTTTTATCACAGACGCTTCAAAAATCAATTTGCCCTCTTGATTAACACTTTCTTCACAGACCCTTCAAAAATTAATTATCTGAAAAAGAGTTTTTGATTTACCTAAGAAATGGATTTCAATTTATCATTATCTTAGAAATGGGTTTTTTATGAGAAATAAATTAAGAGAAAGAGAAAGCTTCAATACTCGATTTTCTATTTACCTGCAATACTCCCAGATGCTATTTACGTAGCTAAGAACTCAAATCTACTGACTAGAACTGAGAAATTGATAACCCATTCATCGAAGGCCTCACTAAACTTGCTCAACTGTATAGATTTCTTCAATAACTGAGAACTGTTCCTTTGATCTTTGAGCTTCAAACAAAACATACATATTTCTTCAATATCTATTACATAACATTCGAGCTTTTTGACATCCCAAATTTCCACTATTCCATGCTTTGTTGGATTCACTAAAACTACAGATTACCATTGCTTTTAATATGAGAAATGGGTTTTGGTTACCTGAGAAAGAAAGAAAAAGATAAAGTTTCAATAAGTGTTTTGTTTGATTTATTAGAAAGAGAAAAATGTTTTGTTTTGGTCACACTTACTAATTTCACGAGGCCCGGACTTTAGACTAAAATAACTAATTTTATTTTAAAATAGAATTTGTTATATATATATTTTTTTATTTTATAAATAGTATAATATGTCAAATATGTCTTGTTAATAAGTTTTTCTAATTATTAAAGTTTTTAAAATACATAAGTAGATAGTTTTTAAGGAAAAAATATTTGTGAATGAGAAAGTATTATCAGAGAATTAAAATATACTAAAGGGTCACAAGGAATTAAATATTTTATAAATAACATGATTTAAAATAATTAAATAATTATAATTTAATGATTAAATAAAAATATTAATATTTTATGATTTTGTGAGTATCTAATTGTTTACTTACATACAAAAATAATTTCTTTTGATATTTATTGAGTTTTATTTTGTTCTTTATTTCATGTAGTAAATGTTTTTGCATAATTCATTTTTATTCATTTTATAAGATCATCTAATACAACAAATTATTTTAATGATCTTAAGTATATATTATATATTATAACCTTAATTTAGAACTTTTACACAAATTAATTTCATGATAATCTATAAGGATACTAAATAATAATTAAACTACATTAATAGATTACTTCATTCAGTTCATTTACTTGTTGTGTTTATGTTTTACACATCCACTAAAAGAATATTTTATCCATCTCATTTTAATTACTGTTGTATTTTTTTCACGCTTGCTAAGAAAAATAATATGTACAAAGTATTATTGATTAAGTTACCCTATTTATTATTGAGAATTGTACGATATTAATAAGAATTGTAAGATTGTAGTTGAAAATCAATGTAAACTTTAATTTTGTATTAAAAATTTGTTGAATTGATTTTTTGAGCTAAAGTAATTTTTAATTAAAAATAAATGGAATTTTAACTAAAAAGTAATTTAATAAGTGACAAGAAGAGATCAATAATAAAAGTTCAAGTGGGAATGGTATTAACAAAAATAAGAAGGGTATAAATAAAATTATATTAGAAAAAGCCACCAGTAATTGTCATGTGTCATAATCTTACTTAACAAAAAAAATGAAATACCTAAAATACCATTGTGAGGAATATCAAAATTTGTTACTCCCCCATCCAGTTGAAGTGTCTTATTTCTTTGTTAGGCTATCCCAAAAAAAGAAAATCTTTGTCTATATTTAGTAAATTTTTTCATTTCAAAATTTGACTATTAATACTTTATGTAGTTACTTAATAATAAGAATGATATAAAAAAATTTTTATAAATCTTTTATAATTTGCTAAAGTAAATAAGTAAAAAGTACTTAATTTCAATATAAGAAATAAGTAAAAAGGGAATAAGTAGAGGTTTTTAAAAATATTACTACTATGTATTATTTAATAACAAGGATTCAAATAAAAACAACAACAAACCTAGTGTATTCTCACACAGTGGGGTCTGGAAAGGATAAATATACACAATCCATACCACTACCTCCGAAGAAGTAGAAAAGTTGTTTCCGATAAATCTCTGGTTCAAGACAAAGAATAATAAACAAATTCATAATAAAACATGAAACAAGATGGAATAATAGAAATAAGACACTCACAAAGTAATACCCTACACTAACGAATCAAAGATACCCTCCACCCTCATACCCCCCCACCCCAAAGCTCTCCTAACTATTAACTAACTACGACCCACCCACATGCACTAGCCTTTGAAAAAAATATCATAAATTAATAAATGAGGATAAATGTAAAAATATATATGAACAAAGTAATAGACATGTGTGGTAATCTAATTACACCAAAAAAATTATGGATATAATAAATTTAATATTTTAAAAAATGCATTGAGTAATCAGTAATATTTAATAACAAGAATAAAATGGATCAAAATAATAAACTATACATTGATTTTTAAAATAAAATAAATATTATGAGGCATTTATTTTTAATATAATGATACTACTATTATTATGATGTCAAATACAATAATTATAGATGTCCACTTTGAATGAATTTAATGAAAGGCATGAGTGTAAAAGTGAAAGATAACAAAAGCCAATGAGTAGCCACATGTAGCAATATGATTCGTTAAAGGATCAAAGATCTTAGTTGTGAGGACTACCAAAAAATTAATCCTCACTTATATATAGTATATGTAAATTATTGTGGAGGGAATTAATAAGTGATACAATAGATGATTTTTTTTCATTAAGTGTTGCCATAGATGCTTCTATGGTGATGGTTTATAAAAGTTTTGCGCTATATACATCTATTGCAACAGTTTACTATCAATAGCAATGGTCATAATGCTAATAGAACTATTATTTTTGACAATGATTAAAAGCATTGCTATAGAATATCTATAGCGATGAATTTGCAACCATAGTCAAAAAGTCCATTACCATAGGCCCAATTTCTGATAGTGTAGCAAGGATTTTTAGCCACTCATGTTTGTGAAAGAATCAACAACATTTATGATTGAAAGCATAAGTTGAATCATAATAATCACTACTAGAAAATACAAAATTTTAACTAAATTAATCAACCAAAATCAATACAAGAGAATTCCAAGACCAAAATCGAATCTTAGAATCAAAATATATTTGTAAGTATCAAGAATATGTAACTTCTACTAAAGAATACATAAAGCATATTTATAGTAAATAAGGAAACCCTAAAATCAAAGCCCGAATGAAAAAGGATAAAAAAGGGTTGATAGCCACTTATTTATGTCTACATACAACTTGGCCTTGGGTGCATGTGCCATATGTGGCCTGAGGCTAGGCACATGTAGAAACCTATAAGTGCCAGAAAAAGTTCCTGCAACTTTTTCTCTCTGGATTTTGGACTTCTGTCACATCACTTAACTACATGCGGTCAACATATGCTATATGCAGTCTGCATATTGACATAGGTTAGTGCTGAAAGTTTATTTTCAACCTTTTCACCCTATGGATCTTCACTTTTGGTACTTACCTTTGTCTTAAACAAACCATATGTAGACATATGTAAGTGACAGGCCTTCCAGTACTTGTAACCAAGATTCAAATCTTCAACTTTCAACACATGATTTTGTCACGTACATCCGATAAGTGGCATGGATACAAAAAATTGGTCAAGTAAGCAGCCAAAAACTCCATTTTTCATCTTTCTCACAAACTTAGCATCCAAAACCTAGTTTCCTACAAAACATATCCAAAATAAATTATATCTAACAAAACAACCTAAGAAAAATTTTTCATCATTTTAAGCGTCGAAAGCGCTATATTTCTATAGCACATCATTAGTGACCTTTCAGTCTCACCAGTCAGGTCAGGGTAGTTCTATTACTCCTATTTAGAGGTTACTTGAGTTGGTTAGTTCATGAGGTTGAGTCCCTAAACCTTCACTGGCTCTAAGATTGATGAGGATCCTCAAGGATTTATTAATGAGATAGAGAAAATCTTTAGGGTGATATATTCTTTTGATTCTGAGGGTATGGAGTTTATTGCTTATTAGTTCAAAGATGTGGCATATTAGTGGTATGAAGAGTTAAAGAAGTTGAGAGGTGATGATACTGAGATATCTATATAGGATGAGTTCTCTAGTTCCTTCCTTGATCATTTCTTTCCTCAGGAGTTGAGGGAAGCAAGGACAGACGAGTTTTTAAATCTGAAGAGGGTAAGATGAGTTAGAAGAAGTATGCTTTGTAATTTCATTAGTTGTCTTGCTATGCTTTGGAGTTAGTGTCTATCATGAGATACAGAATGACAAAAATTTCTTCTGGTTTGTATCATAATATAATATTGGAGTGTAAGGTTGTGATATTGAACAATGATATGTATATTTCTAGTCTTGTAGTTTATATACAGTAAGTTGATGAAAAGAAGAAGAGACGGAGATTGGAGAGAGGTAGAATAAAAAGTTCTAATTTTCAGAGTAGGATAGAGGTCAATAAATTAGTGGTAGAGATGTAGACGAAGGATCAATAAAAAGACTTAGGGAAATTCTTGTTCATATTTTTTGGCTAATGTTCCTTATCCTAAGCCATTTAGCTATCGCTGTTTTCAGGTCAGCAGTATTCTTAAGGCATACGATACCCAGTCTCAAGATAGTGGACCACAATTAGCCCCATCATATTCACCTTGTAGATTTTATGGTCAACTTCACCAGGATTATTATGATGAGGATAGAAATTGATGCTTTATGATACAAGCCAAATTGCCTCCTGACCTTTAGATGAGATACGTAGATTCTTGATAACTTCTTATTGCTATTAAAATATGCCAAATGGATAAAGATTACCATTAATGAGGTTTAAAGGACTTTGACGAGGTTAAGAGTACACAATAGGGCTCAAAAGACCCTTGGGAGGGTCATGCACTAAGGCACTTTGGATCCACTTTTGTTCTATGCTAGCATTTCAAGAGCGGGTCAAAATAAACCCAAGTGGTACTTTTCTTATATTTGGGTCTCTGTTGGGCCTTAATTATGTAATATTTAGATAAATAATAAATACTTGGTACTAGACTTATTTAGTTAGTTTTTGTTGATTGATATTGTTGAATTCATGAACCTCCATTGGGAGTGTTTTGAGAGCTTGGAAAAGCGAATGTTGATATTAGATTAGAAACGTTGGTTGTAAGAAAGATTCAATCCCCTTTTCCATCACGTAAGAGTTAGGTTCTATTTGGTAATTTTTAAGGGAGGTTTTTGGCTTTGATATACCTTTTGAATGCCCTTTTGTTATCATATTTGTGTCTATCTTTTTAGGTTTGATATCCTATCCCTTTATCTTTACTTTTTGTGTTTAGATTAAAGTCTTCTTGGTGAGAATCAAATCATTTGGTATCAGAGACGAGCTTAGGGACTTCCCACGATTCTAGTCTTGGGTTTATTAACTTGGAAATCATAAAAAATTAGAAAAAGAAAATAAAAAAAGAGTCCCAAAATGTTTTTAGGGTGTTCTAAATTATGAGTTTTTTATTTTATATTCTTCTTGTGTTTCTAATATTAGATTTCCATTCCCAAACACTATTAGTATCCATATATCAAATCCGAGCTTAATCGGAGTGAAATTGAGCCTTATACAATTGTTGGAAGCTAGGGTTTGAAAAGAAGAAGTTTAAGATGTGTTGCAATATTTGAAGTTTCAGGCAAGGAATTTGAGAAAAATAGTGTATGAAATGAGTTCATAGTGATGAAAGGTGCAAAGGTTTGAATTTTCAACTCATTCTGAGCTAAGGTGTTCTTGGTGTGTTCTTGAGAAGATTGTTATCTTCATATTTCGGTTCATCAATGGTGAGTGTTTGATTTAAAAAAAAGGAAGAGAAAAGGTGAAAAGGTGTTGTACCAAGGCATCAACAAAGGATTCCAAGTATATCCTAAAGAGAGGACAAAAAGGTGGGACCATTTGAGGTTTAAACGTACATTAAAAGTTGTGGAGTGGGTCATGTGCGCCTGAACTGTTCTAGAAGTGTACTTGACCTGTTTAAGCACCATAGACATAGGTCAAAGTAGTGATACATCAACCACCTACATCCAACATACCATCTATTTGCGGCGGACATGCTACAACATCCCTCGTGCGGCTCAAAATAGTGAGACATCACCAAGAAGTGTCCAGCCCGTACTCCCTCTATGGTTGAAATGCTGCAGCATCTCCAGCACACCCCAAAGTAGTAATAAAAACCCCCACTTGCATCCACAGTGCTCCACACCTGCTGTAGCAGGTCCCAACGTAGCCCATGCGTAAATCAGCCTTCCTCAATGCCAATTCACCATTCCAATGCATATCAAGTTCCAAAACATTAAATTTACGTTTCCAAAGTGCATTTTAACATTTTAATTAGTCCATAACTCCATTTCTCAAGGTTTGATTCTTTAGTTTGATTTTCTTAATTCCTAATTTCTTCTTTTGATTCTTAAACCAATCATCAACTAGTAATTCATCTACTAAGTTGATCGATTAGTTTTTGAGTTTAAATTTTTTTCTTGTCCTATTTATTTTGAGCTTTTCTAGTTTTTATTTTATTGTAACTTTTTGATTCAAGTCCTTAAATAGTTTTACTTTCTTTGAGTTGTTCAAACAAAAATATACTCTGTTTGCTAAGTAGAGATTGACACTTTATTATCCACCGGACAATAAGAAACTTTCAACATTCGCCGCTTCAATTGTGAAGATCACAGAGATGAGATTATTATAAGTGTTGGTGAGGAGCTTTACTACTAATACTTTTTGTTCATTTAGTAGGTACAAGGTGATATAATAAAGTATGTCTTTAATAGCCTTGGACAATTATGACTATGACGAAGGAGACTATGATTACGGTGAAGATAGTTATGGCTATGAAAACATGCAAATTATGGTGTATATGACTATAGACACGATCAAATATAGATGAAAACGAGGTCTACTACTCTAAAGGATAATATGGGATAAATGATGATCCTAGTTCTTATGGTAAGTATGGAGATGATGAAGACCCTTATGATGGTTCTTATGAAGAATGAGGGGCATGTAAGGAGTATTACACTTGCCACTCTGATCCTAGAGGTGATATAAGGTATAACCTATTCATTTACAAATCTTATGAGGATCATGGTGAGAAAGTACGTGAGGATTGTGACATTTTGTATTCCTCATCTTCTAGTACTTTTTTTCATGGTCAAATTGCAATGCCCTATGTCTGTACACCGGATGCTACACAATTCTCATAATTCTGAAGGACCACAAGCTAACCCATGACTGGTACCTGCTGCATTAACTAAATAATAATACTGTAATATGCAGAAATTAGGCAAAAAAATGCCATAAGGTTCAATACTAAAATAAAACTAAATACGGTATAACAATACCAAAACTGAAACATCTGTCTGAAAATACTCTAGTTTGAAAATACTCAAGTTTGAAAAGCCTCTAAACTGTTGGAAATGTGGAGTTGATAGGAAAATTCCCCACTAACTTCGGCTACTGAATTAAAATTGAAATGCTGAAATAATAATTATGTCCTCGAACAATGAGGACTCACCACTAACTCTGACTGCTGAAAATATGTAACTGCTAGGGATGATCGGGACTCGTGCATTTGAACCTATGATATTAGACATCATAGCACAACATAAAAGCATGCATCAATACTTTAAATGTACTAGTATGCTAAGTGAGGTAGGATGAAATGCATGGGTTCATATGCGTAAACAATACTGTCTGAATGACATGAATATAACTGAATAGGAGTACCTGCATAAATACATATACTATAACTTAGATTGTGATAACACTGGATACTATATTCGAAATTACTGATGTACTGATATATGATCTTACTAAAACTAAATTACAAATAAATGAATGACTGTATCTGACAGTCTTGATTTTGTGGAACTCTACTGTGTTTTGTACTGAATGGAGTGACTTATTGAATGGAGTGATTCTGTATGATAGTCCTAAATCTGTAGAACTGAACTGAGTTCTGTAGTGAGACTGAATCTAAAATTGAGACTGTGGAAGGTAATCATCTAACCGACATGCCCCTTTCTAACTAGATTGGGGTCATACCTGTTACCCTAGTTGGAAGGGGGCTAATACCTTGCCATAGGTAAAGACAAGCTATGAGTTAACCCTCTCTGACAGAAAGCTCTATCGTCAACCCTCACTGATAGGAAAACTCAAATGAGATGTATCAACCCTCATAATATCTAGCAGGATGATATCTCAACCTATGCTGGTTATGTAGTTTTATAATGCAGGGATTTCTACTAAGGGTGAAACCCTCTGCTGGTAGGAATGCCCCTATCCCTAGGTTAACTCAAGGCTGAATCCTACTCCTAACTGTATAAACACTGAACTAATTTCTAGTTCATACTAGGATTGACTGAACTGTTACTGATTATACTGTCTAACTGAAATAGACTAAGTTTACTGAGTTGCATTGACTGATGGAATACTACTGAATTCTATTAACTGGTTGAATTTAATGAGGCTTGAACTGAATATTAAACTGGATTGGACTGATACTAAGTCTACTGAATTTTTCCTGAGTTCTGTAACTGACTGAGAGTACTAATGATCGTGACATAACTGATACTATCCTAAGACTGACCATGACTCTAGGTAATCAGCTAAATTTTCGGGTATTAAATACCTCCAGGACTCGATAGCATAAATTATCAGACATGCCACAATCTTGAAATATGATAATAACTACTTGATCATCATTCATTTATTGGGACATCCTAGTAAACACTTACATGATATGAATTTGAATACATGCTATCATGATACAATTTCATTATTTAATTCTCAGGAACAACATATCAAAGACTTGGAAGGCATTATATATGAACATAGTACTAATTAACACACAGGCATCACAATTTTTAGGCTTTAACATGAATTCACATGATACTACAAACATGATAGTTGTTTTTACATAAATCTTGCTCTTAATCATGGAATAGAAATCCAATCAATATTATAATCTCGAATACACTTGAATCCAAATCATGGAAAATATGAAATCAAGCTACTTGAAGTTTAAAAGAGCTTCTTGGACTCCAAGGGTGGAAGGAATCCTCGGATGAACACCTGACATACCTTGGTTGCTAAATTCTTAAAGATTAACGATGGAATCTTGAGCTTTGAATTTCAAATTCAATCACCTAGGGCTTTTGTTCTTGAGCAATTTGTGAAATAATGAGTGTATATTGTAAATAAAAGGCTAAATTTTATGTTTTAGGGGGGAAAAGGACATGGGAAAAAACCCAAATACCCTTAAGGACGTCGCTTTTTAATGACTGGAAATTGAACTGTTGACGTGCAGATTGATGCGCTGTGTCATTGGCATCAACACAATGGCCAATGCTCCACATTAAGTCTGTTTCGATTTACAAGAATTTGCAATGAGCTGAGGGAAAAATTATCTGTCCAATTGATGGACGATACGACACGTTGAGATTGTGTTAACTCACTATTTTAGTCACTTAAACATAGTCTAAACGAGGTCCAAAAAATCCAAAACTCATCTAGAAACACCTACCGATATTTCTGATTATGAATTAATCTAAAAATTAATACTTTATGATCATAATAGTCATGAAATAGAGTTACCAACTTACGAAGATAAAAATAATACTAAGTCTGGATACTTATCTAGAATTTTCTACGTTTGGAACCCCTTAGCAAGCTTAAAAAAATGAGTTGAGCTTAGGATTTTGTGGTGTCTTACAATATCTCCCCCTTAGGAACATTCATCCTCGAATGAGACTGATTAAACTGAAAATACTGATAGAATAAATTTAGATACTGGACATGCACAATAGAAGCATGATTTCATGACTGAAATTATTGATATACGGAATTATCATATTGAACATGCATATCTGATGAATGAGTACATAGTTTAACATGATTCATGAATGCATGACTGGGATTACTGATAAGCTAAGTTTATATATTGAACATACATGTATGATACATGAGTACATGACTGAACTGATTCGTGAATGCATGACTGAGTATGCAACATTAATTGATACCAAGTTGGTAGATATATCTGAACATGAGACTGAGTAAATTCAAAGAAAATCTATTACCTTAGGCTAAGTCTGAGCTTGCAAAAAAAAAGGTGAGGATACTTGGTCCGTGTGTCTGCCTTTTCTTTCCAAGTAGCTCCCTCAATGGACTGATTCCACCAAAGAACTTTGACTAGAGGGACTTCTTTGTTCCTCAAGCTGGGAATCTGATAATAAAAAATTTTGACTGGGATCTCTTTATACGAGAGTCTGTTCTGAATATCTATGCCCTTTATAGGGACTACGACTGCTGGGTCACCTATGTATTTCTTAAGCAAGGACACATAGAACACTCGCTGCACTAAAGCTAAGTCTGAAGGAAACTCAAGCTTGTAAGCTACCTTTCCGAAATAGTTGAGAATTAGGTAAGGACCGACATATCAGGGACTGAGTTTCCTCTTCTTGCCAAACCTCTTTACTTCTTTCATAGGAGAGATTTTCAAGAATACAAAGTCACTGATCTCCAACTTGAGATCATTTACTAAATACATATGAATGGGAATATGAGAACATAACTGAGCCTAAAACGTGATACAAGAATTGAATATCATAAACAAAACTGAGCCCCTGAATACATGGCTTACGCCTGAGATTGGAACTTGAGGGTCCACCTATGAGTAACTAGGGGTTAGCGTTCAGTATTTGGTTTGGTAGTATCATAATTTGGATTCGGTAATTCGATAATCGATAAATGAAAGTACATACCAAATATCATACCACTAAACTTTGGTTTTGTAACTCGGTAATCGGTAAATTAAACTTTGGTTCGGTACGGTATTTGGTAATACCATATTAAAGTTAAATTTGGTAGACTCTACTCTAGGCCAACGATAATAGTTTACTTTAGAACTGAATCAAAACATAAGATAAAGTTTCTTCCCTATGAATTATGAAAACAACACTTTTTAACACTTTATCAGTGATGTTTTATAGCTCATTCATTATCTACTGATTTAACATAACAACTGTTTAATGTAGAAATAACTTCGGAATATAATACCCACATCTGTTCCTTAAATATTTGCCTCGTAGTGACTAGTAAGTGAGTTTAAATAAAAGAATTCACTAACCCTTTCATCCATAATAACTTATGAGATGTTTAAAATCATACAACATAGTGTCAAACCTTTTTGATAACTTAGTTACTTAGATATGGCAGGAAATGAGTATCTCTGCATCAACTCTCTCACTGGACATAACTTAGATATACCTACAAGTTGCATCAAGACTAGACAAGTTCAGGTTGTCTTGATAGATAGAATTAGAATGAAGAAAACGTGAGTAATATGAAACAATAACTTCATATTTGAACATGTTATTCACTGTTGCTAACAAATTTCTTTTTTAAAAGTTACTTTCATTTTAAAATTTTAAAATAAATACAGTATTATAGACTTTTAGGTTGTGGGTTTATTTTTACCTTTTGTAGAATATTAATTTGGACTCGTGGCCTATGAAGTATAGACTATGGTCAGTTAACAATAATTTAGTATTCGGTAAATACCAAATACCAAGTGGTAGTAATATCTTTTACCAATCCTGAACCCAAATACTATAATTTTAAAATTTTACTCCTAATTACCATACCAAATACTAAATTCCTAAATACCAATTACCGAATTCTTTGGTTCAGTTCGGTAATTTAGTTTTTGGTATTTTATGCCCAGCCCTATGAGTACATATTATTCAAAACTAGATTTAATACGTGAAGAGAAACTAGGAGGTTTAGGACATAAAAACTTAGTGGTTATGGTGGTTTTCCCTCTTGGGACATTATATCCCTTGAAGAATGCTAACTTAGCTGAGATACGGAGAAAAAGATGGGATGATGCATAGGGCACCTCCTAAATGAGTCGTGACTGAATATCTGGGAACTGAAACTAAGACATCATATATAAATGGAGCTGAACACGCAGCTACCTAGTTGCTCCATCTTGGAATAATTACATTCATAAGGTTTCAAATAGTGTGACTAAATGGAAAGATGGGAAACCAAATAATACGAACTTGTCTGCCTGGCTGCTAAACTGAATTATTGGCTTACAGACTAACTCATGCTTCTAATACTCTACTGGGGCATTTTCTTGACACTCTTTCTATAGAGTTCTAGTGACTTTAGGGAGTAAGGAATCTCGGCATGGGTTGAATAAAACATCTAAATAAGAAATCACATCCTGGGTAAAATTTTGTAATATGAGGCGAGGCCTACGAATCATCATCTAAGATAGAGTGACTAAGCTTTATGCGGTGCAACTACAAATTTTCAATCTTAGACATATTCCTTGAATACTCTCTCAACTATACTCTCTACCCATTATGACACTTCACCTTAGACTATTGTAAATATTCACATGGGCGTTGAGCATGAATGCATAGTGATACTAACTTGTCTGATTAACTGAACGACTGATAGCTGAATATTGGTCATGTAAGATTAAACTATACTTAGTCTAGACCAAAACTATAAAGTATTTTATGTATGGGGTAAGGGCTAACTGAGTAACATGAGGTACTGAGAATGAATACGAAAAGACTGTATTATTTGAGAATGCAAGAGCAAGAGTGTAACATGATTCTAAAATATTCTGTAAACTGAGGTACTGAAATACTGATAGTTGAATAACTGATAACTATATGCTATGGTCAAGCCAATCTGAAATTGAACTGAGTTACGGATCTGATTTCTGATCTGTGACTAAGACTACTGGAACTGAATACTGGGTTTTGATAATTCTACTGAGGTCTGATCTGGACTGAACTCTCCCACTATGTTCAAGCCTACTCAAGTCTCCAAAATGCATTTAGCCATTTACACATCAACATGACATTCAATCTTATCTTCATAACTGCAGCCTCATGTAAAACTAGCATGCAATAATATTTTGTTAACATGAAACATTTACTCTTTCCCTTCTAAGCGACTTCTCATCACTACATCATTTTGTAAGGAGAGTCCACTGAAGGGTTAAAAAATGACGACCAGATGTATGCATGAATACTATACCAAATTCGACACTTAACTAAGGTCTAAGGAATAGAATTTCAACACTATGAATTTATCAAAATATCTAAACTAAGGATATACGTAACGTAATTAGAATTTAGCCAATCATTAGGAGTGTAGCATGGGTTATGGGAACTGAGCATACTGTGTAACATGACATGGGTACCTGAGTCATGAGCTCCATGACCTGAGTCAGGAGTTTCTATATTCATGGAACATGATTCGTAACACTGAGTGAACTGAAACTTCTTATACTAGGAACTGTAAGTGTGCATGATTAAAATCATGCACGAGTATGGGCTATGATCATAGAGCTGACATGTAAGACAGAAATAGATATTGTGATAACTAATGGGTTTTGAAAGTATGGAATACGATTTTGAGATGATCTGCGTGATCATTATCGCTATGGGAATAGACAAAAATGTTATCTATGAAAACTATGATGAACATATCATAGTACTGCTTAAACACACGGTTCATCAAGTCCATAAAAACTACTGGGGCATTAGTGAGACCAAATATATGACTAAGAATTCATATTGACCATATCGAGTTCTGAAAGCTATTTTCAGAATATCCTATTTCCTAACTCTTAGCTGATGATAGCCTGATCTAAGCTCTATCTTAGAGAAATAACTGGTACCCTGAAATTGGTCAAACAAGTCATCGATTCTGGGAAGTAGATACTTGTTTCTTGATTGTGACTCTATTTAGCTGACGATAGGCCAAACATATTCTAGGAGAACTATTTTTCTTATGCACGAATAGAACTGGCACACCCCACGGGGATGCAGGAGTCTGATGAATCCCTTATCTAGGAGATCCTTTAACTATTCTTTTAATTCTTTGGATTCTGACAGGGCCATTCGATATGGTAGAATAGATATAGGTTGAGTATCTGGAAGAAGGTCTATTCTGAAGTTAATTTCCTTTTTAAGAGAAACTCCAAGAAGATCTTTGGGAAACACATCTGGGAATTCATGTACTACTGATACTGAATCAAGAGTAGGGGTTTCTAATCTAGAGTCATGGACTCGAACGAGATGGTAGACACATCCCTTAGATATCATTTCCCTTGCCCTAAGGTAGGAAACAAGCTGACCCCTAAGTGTTGAAGTACTACCCCTTAACTCTAGGATGGGCTCATTCAGGAATTTAAATTGAATAGTTTTGTTTCTGCAGTCTACTGAGGCATATAAGGAATAAAGCCAATCCATGCCAAGAATGACATCAAAATCAGTCATCTCTAATTCGACAAAATTTGTTGAAGTGACTTTCTAAGATGTCATAACTAGATAGTTCCTATATACCCGCTAGGTTATAATAGATTTACCCACTAGGGTATAGACTGAGAAAGGCTCTGCTAGGGTTTCGACACTGACTCTAAAGTTAACAACTATAAAAGGAGTAACAAAGGACCAAAAAGCTCCTGGGTCTAGCCAAGCACAAACATATAAATAATAAACTTGTAACGTACCAGTGACCATATCAGGAGAACTTTCCTGATCCTGTCTGGACTAAAAGACATAGATTCTATTTGGGCGCTGCCCACTAGTGGCACTAGATGTGGAACCCTACTGATTGGGGCGATCGGACTAAGTTGGGGGACGGTTATGTTGACTCTTCAAACCCACCTGAGGACACTGTCTGATTTTGTAGCCTTGTTTTCCCCTCCTTGGCCTTGACGTTCTAGACCTCTTATTATTTTTCCCGCTTTTCCTACATCTCTTCTCCTTACTCTACATAGATTAAGTCATAAGACAGTAAAAGCATCTCTAAATTTAGAATGGGAGATATGCTTATTCAGGGGATCTGCCTAAATGGGCGGAGGGGCTGGCTGATTTTCATTGCTTCTCTCGTTAGCTTCTCTGGAAGGCATGTTCTAGAAGCATAAGGAAGAGATGAATTAGAATAAGAGTATAACTTGAGTTGATGATCACTCTCATGACATGAATACTGAAAGAAGGGAAACTTTTTCTAAAATATCTAATAGCCTCCTACCTGTAAGTGTGGTGAGCTACAGACCCGTGCACAAGACTCTACTAGATGTGGCTTTCAGATTTCCTAGGACTTTGTTGAACCTTAGGTTTTGATACTAATTTTGTAACACCCTAAGTCTGTACCCCGGACACTACACAGTGCTCATCATCCTGAAGGACCATAAGCTAACCCATGACTGTACCTACTGCATTAAATGATTGATAATATTGTAATATACAAAAATTAGGCAGAAAACATACCATAAGGTTCAAAACTAAAATAAAAATGATACGATATAATAATACCAAAACTGAAACATCTGTCTGAAAATACTCTAGTATGAAAAGCCTCTAAACTGTCTGAAATGTGGAGTTGATGGAAAAAGTCCCCAACTATCTCTGGCTACTAAAATAAAACTAAAATGCTAAAATAATATTCATATCCTCGAACTATGAGGACCACCTCTAACTCTGACTACTGAAAATCTATAACTGCTAGGGATGATCAGGAGCTCGTGTGTTTGAACCAATTATATAAGACATCATAGCGTAAGAGAAAAGTATGCATCAGTACTTTGAATATACTAGTATGCTAAGTGAGGTAGGCAAAAATGCATGGGTTCATATGTATGAAGAATACTAATTGAATGACATAAATATAACCGCATGGGAGTACATGTATGAATATGTATACTATAATTGAGATCGTGATAACACTGGATACTGAGTTCTGAATTACTGATATACTAATATCTGAGTTTACTGATACTAAATTACTGATAACTAAATTACTGTATCTAATAATCTTGATTTTATGGAACTATACTAAGTTCTATACTAAATAGAGTAACTGGACTGAGATTGAATCTAAAACTGAGACTGTGGGAGGTAATCATCTAACCGACATGCCCCTTTCTAAATAGATTGGGGTATAACCTATAACCCCAGTTGGAAGGGGGCCAATATTGTGCCATGGGTAAAGACAAGCTGTGAGTTAGCCCTCTCTGTTAGGAATCTCTTTCATCAACCCTCGCTGGCAGGAAAACTCAAATGAGATGTATCAACCTTCATAATATCTGCCAGGAAGATATCTCAACCTATATTGTCTATGTAGTTCTATAACGCCGTGATTACTACTATGGGTCAAACACTCTGCTGGTAGGAATTCCCCCATCCCTAGGTTAACTCGGTGCTGAATCCTACTCATAACTGAATAGACACTGAACTAATTTCTAGTTCATACAAGGCTTGACTGAACTGTTATTGATTATACTGTCTAACTGAACTGGACTAAGTTTATTGAGTTCCGTTGATTGATAGAATGCAATTGAATTATGTTAACTGGCTGAATTTAATGAGGCCTGGACTAAATACTGAACTAGACTAGACTGATACTGAGTCTACTGAGTTTTTCCTGAGTTCTATACCTGACTTAGAGTACTATTGATCGTGACATGACTGATACTATCCCGAGATAGACCATAGCTCTAGGTAATTAGCAAAATTATCGGGTATTGACTATCCCCAGGACTCAATAACATAAATTATAAGAGATGGAACAATCTTGAAACATGATAAATAACTACTTGATCATCATTCATTCATTTGGATATTCTAGCAAACACTTGCATGACATGAATTTGAATACATACTATCATGATATAATTTTATTATTTAATTCTCATGAACTACTCATCAAACACTTAGAAGGCACTTTTTATGCTCATAGTACTAATTAACACATAAGCATCACAATTTTAAGGCTTTAACATGAATTCACATGATACTACAAACACGATAGTTGTTTTTACATAAATCTTGCACTTAATCATGGAATAGAAATCCAATCAATATTATAATCTTGAATACACTTGAATCCAAATCATGGAAAGCATGAAATCAAGCTACTTGAAGTTTAAAAAAGCTTCTTGGACTCCAAGGGTGGAAGGAATCCTTGGATGAACACCTGACATACCTTGGTTGCTAAATTCTTAAATATTAACGATGGAATCTTGAGCTTTGAATTTGAAATTCAATCACCTAGGGCTTTTGTTCTTGAGCAATTTGTGAAATAATAAGTGTATATTGCAAATAAAAGGCTAAATTTTGTGTTTTAGGGGGCTGAAAGAAGTGGTAAAAGACCCAAATACCCCTAAGGATATGGGTTTTTAATTAATATTGAATAAACTGTTGACGTACAGATTGACGCACCGCATTATTGGCATCGATGCGTTAGCCAACTGAAACATCGAGTTCACGTCGGTTCACTGGAATTTGCACTGAGCTGAGGGAAAAATTATCTGTCGATGCGATGGATGACGTAACACATCGAGATCGCGTTGACTAACCATTTTGGTTAATTGAACATGGTCTAAACGAGGTCCAAAAAATTTGAAACTCATTTAGAAACACGTACTAACATTCCTAATCCTGAATCAATATAAAGATCGATACTTTAAGGTCATAAGAGTCATGAAATAGAGTTTCTAACTTATGTAGGCCAATATAATACTAAGTCTAAATAATTAGCTAGAATTTTCTTAGTTTGGGACCCCTTAGAATGCTTAAAAGACTGAGTTGAGCTTCGGATTTTGCGGGGTCTTACCCAAATTGATGTAAATGGTTATGCTAACTATAGTAGAGGTTTCTCCATGGGAATAAAAGAGTGTGTATCTCCCAAGTCTAGTAGTACTACATCTTAATCTTCTTATCCTAGTGTCCAAACTTATAAAAATAGGAACTAAGGTAGATATGGATCGTATAGTAGGATTCAAGATCTTACTACTCTCCCCATCTTTATAAGAGATTCAGTTCTTAAAGAATATCTTGATTGGGAATGGAAGTGTGAAAGGATCTCCATGGATTATGATTTGAGAAAGGTAGAAAGAGCTACATATTTCCTTAAAACATATTCAAGGTCCGACATCATTGTGTTGGGATATCAAAAGAAAGTCTGACCAAACATGGAGTGCCTTGAAGGAACTCATAAGGGATTCTCATGTACCAATGGGGTATACGAAACTTTATAATATTGATCTAAGAAGAAACATTCTCTCCAGAAGGGTAAACATTTGTGGGGTTCTGATATGCCTCCTTATGCTAGATGATTGGCGCTATAGAAACTACATCATTCCACCCATGGTTGACCATCTAGGGATACCTTGAGAGCCTTTACTTGTTCTATACTTCTTGGATGGGTTTAGGGTTTTTGAGAGAGTAAAGATTTCCTTCACTCGGTGTGGGTACTATAAGGAGGTATAGTGTGAAATCTTCCCCTTATAACATGGACATTTATTCTTGGGTGCCAATTGGTTTGCATAACATAAGTTTCAAAATATATGAAATTGGTCTAAGATTGCAAAGAACCAATGGGGAAATCATCTCTTTCCATCCATCTTCCCAAATCTCAAAGAGATGTGACCACTTACTTCAAGCCTAAAAAAATTGAGAAACAAAATATTGAGAGGAGTAACGGAGTTCAAAAAAGAAACCAAAGAGAGAAAAAAAGAGAGGTGGTGAGAAGTGAAGAGAGGGGGTTCCTACCAAACCGAGCTAACATTATTTGTTCTTCTTTAAACAAGGACATGAATATAGGTACCGACATAGAAAGTGGAGGAGAACAAGAACCAAAATAGAATATTCCCCTTGAATATTTGACGAGGGCAATCTTAAATACTTTCAAGGCTTGTGAATTACTGTGATACCCAAAATGTTTCTAAGCTAGGAAGTAAACCATTTTTCCTACGTATGAAACCTCCTATCCTGTGATTCATATTTGAGTACATGACTTAAAAAGAGTATCCTAACAATAAGATATATTAGGATGTGTTAAGAATATTCATATGAGTCACTTAAGATAATGCAAGCTAAGACTTTTTGAATCCATCAAGTTTTAGTGTTCGATTTTGCAAGGTTCATATTTAAATGAGAATAACTCGATCTATATATGATGTTATGGTAGATTTAGACACATCAAATTGTAGAGAATCGAATTATATTTTCAACGATACTAATTTTACGAAAATCCAACACCCGAGCAAGGAGTTATGGCCTTGCAAAGTGGAGTGCGACGCATAATAATCGCACATGGCTACTAGATCAGCTGTGCGATAGGTTGTGCAGCGCACACCCTCAAGCGTACGATAGCATGTATGATTCACACCTTAGCTTATAGATAGGATGTGTTGCACATACCTTAGCATGTGCGATGAGGTGTGTGATGCATACTTATAATTTCAGCAATGCAAATACTTAGTTTTTGTGTTATTTTGAGGATAATTAAGTCTTTTGACACTCCTTACACGTCCCTAAATTTAACCCTATGAAATATATAGCTCTTAATCACATTAAAACCCTATTAACATCTTAAGTTTATTATTCAAGAGCAGAAATAGGAGAAAAACAACTAGGGTTGCATAATTAAGCTTGAAGATCCAATTTCAAGGAAATTCCTCCGTCAATCATCAATAATCTTCCTTTTAAGGTACGCATAGTGTTCATCCACGGATTTATTTTGTCCGTGGAGTTAAAGAATCAATATTTGATTACTAAATCATGAATGTTTTGTGGTGATATGGTTGTATTCATGTTGTTGTTTGTTGTTTGTGTTATAGAGTGTTAAAGAGTTCCTGCAAGGTATTTTATAAAATACCTAAGAGACTATAAATCATGCAATACAACTAAGTAGAACCCAAATGACAAGTCCATGCTCTATCCCTTATGACTCAACATGAATTCCATGCAAATTATTATGTATTGTTGTTATGCTATGGAATGCTCATGAAATTAGAATCATGCAATTATGTACATATTATATGCATTATCTTTCATGATTAAGAATGTGAAATTATGTGTAGCGTGGAATCCCTTACTTATGGTATTATGAATTGTGAATGTTATTCCTATGATCAAGAAGTGTCAGTTTCCTTCCATCGAGTTTAGGGGGTACTTGTATTTGAAAAATATAGTTGTGTGCCTAGATCGATGTCATGTTATCATAATTCTCTCATTTATTCCTCAGAACTCAGTAAGTTCCTTCAGTCAAGGGAACTTAGTAAACTTAGTTTAGCTCCGCTAAATAATACCACTAGTATCAGTTCAGTTAAATCAGTCCAACCCAGTTTAGCTAATCAGTTTAGTTTAGTCAATCAGTTCAGCTCAATTAATCAGTTTTGAGTCTTTTAGTTGGGAGTTGGAACTAGCGCCGAGCTACTATAGGGATGGCGGCTTCCCCATTAGAGAGGCAGAGTTGTTAACAACAATCCCTATACTCTAGAACTACATAGCCAGTGCAGGTACATGAGTCACCCATTAGATTAAGGCTAGACTTGACTATTATATATTGCCTTAGGCTTGACTTCCTATTCAGGGTCACTCGTTAGAGAGGCTTGAGCATAGCATAGGTCTCTACTCGTGGCACAGTATTGACGCCCTTCCAGCTGAGGTTATAGGTTGGACCCTACTAATTAGATTCGGGGCATGTTGGTTAAGTGAGAACTCCCACAGTTATAATTTCAGTATTAGTATTCAGAGTAGAAATCAGAAATTAGGACAGTCAAATACAGTCATCAATATTAGTAAGGAACTCAAATAGTTCTATAGATTCAAAGACCATCCGTCAGATAGGCTTGGTCTCTCATTAAGTTATTCAGTATCAGTAGTTACAGAGGTCACCCATCAGATAGGCTTGATCTCGATCTCAGATTCAGTTGAGTATTCTCAATATTAGTTCCATAGATCACCCGTTAGTTAGGCCTGATCGCAAGATTAGTCACTCTTAATTATTATTAGAAGATTTAGACTGTCAGATACAGTCACTCAATATGAGTTACATTGGTTATGCCGATCATTACAGTTATATCAGTCGTCATAGCTTACGTTATTAGTATTTAGTTTTAGGACTATTAGACATAGTTAATTAGACCAATTCTTCATAATTTGTACAGTCAGAAATAGTTATTCATCTATTTAGTGTCTTAGTATTAGTAAATTCATGACGTCAGTATTCAAATTCAGTAGTCAGTATCTCCATGAGTTCAGTTATAGTTACTTATGCATGTATGTATTCTCACGTTCATATTAGTCGGCATTGTTCATGCATATAACACATTACATTTAGCCTACCTCACTCATACACTCAGTACATTTAGACGTACTGATGTATTTATGCTATGGTGCTTTCTTTTATGTTACACCATAGGTTCAGAGGCACGAGCTCCAGATCAATAGTAGATTCCAGTATCAGTAGTCAACATTAGAAGTGAGTCCTCATATTTTGAGGACATGGCAATTTCATTACTGTTTAAGTTTCTAGTTTATTTTAGTAGTTTGAGTTAGTTGGGGACATGTCCCATCAACTTTTTATTCAGGCAGTTTAGAGGCTTTCCAGACTACAGTATGTCAAACAACTATTTCAGATATTTTTATCAGTTGTTTGTTTAGATTTGAACCTTATGGCTATTTAGTACATGTTTTCATATTTTTATGTTATATTATGCAGTATACAGGTACAAATATCAGTCATGGGATAGCTTGTGGTCCTTCGGGTCCATGAGCATCGTGTTGCATTCTGATTAAGAAAAATTGGGGTGTTACAAACTTTGTATCAGAGCCTAAGGTTCAATAGAGTCCTAGGATATTTGAAAGCCACATCTAGTAGAGTCTTGTGTATGGGTGTTTTGTGCACCACATTTATGTACAGGAGGCTATAAGATGTTTTAGGTACAGTTTCCCTTCTTTTAGTATTTATGTAGTACCAGTGAGCAAAAGTTCAAGTAGAACTCCCAGTCTAATCCTTGTTTCTCTTTTGTTTGCAGAACATGCCTCCTAAGAAGAGAACAGGGAATCAGTCAGCCCCTCATCCCATAGATCCTTTGAATGAGAATGTGTCACATGCAGAATCCCGGGTAGCTACTCAAGCTCTAGCCTAAGCTATGACCACTAGTGTTCAGGGCAACCATGAGTTTTCAGCCTCACCTCAGCAAGATGGGGATTCAGTCGTAGCCAGAATTAGAAATTTTATGAGAATAAACCCTCCAGAATTCTTTGGGTCAGTAGCAGGTGAGGACCCATAATTGTCTCTAAAAGAGGTGAAGAATATCACCCAAATTATGTATGTGTCAGAGGAAGAGAGTATAGAATTAGCGTCCTATAGGTTGAAAGATATTGGTCATGATTGGGTAGTGTTGTGGAAGAAGAGTAGAGGGATAGACGCAACTCCCATGACTTGGCAGATATTTTAGGATACCTTCTTAGATATATTTTTCCCACTAGAGATGAGAAAAGCTAAGGTAGAAGAGTTTATGAACCTGAGATAAGGCTTCATGACAGTGAATAAGTATTGTCTTAAGTTCAACCAGTTAGCTAAGTATGCTCCTGACTTGATAGCTGACCCCAGAGCGAGTATGAGTAAGTTTGTGATTGGTGTGTCCGGGTTAGTATTAAAGGAGTGTAGGGTATCTATGCTCAATAGAGACATGGATCTTGCTAGGTTAATGATGCACGATTAACAGATAGAGGCAGATAAGTCTAAGGATAGGGAGAGATCTAATAAGAGATTCAAAATAGGTAGTTACAACTTTTCTCAGACTGGGTCACAGGGTGGTAATCATTCTCACCATAGTCAGAAAAATTCAGTCCCAATTCCATCCTCAACTAGTGTGCCCATTGGTAGTTGGAAAAATTCAGTCCCAGTTCCATTCTCAACTAGTGTGCCCAAACCAAAATTTAGAGATGTCTGTCATGATAGGGTGCTAGGATCTAAAGCCCAGAGTAGTGTTGGTAGTGAACGTACTTATCCGTTTTGTGGAGAATGTGGCAAGAATCATCTAGGTACATGCAAAGCTAGTAGTAAAGTATGTTATGGATGCAGTAAGATAGGTCACAAAGTGCGGGAGTGTAGAGACTTAGCTCAGAAAGGTAGAGATACGCGTCAGTAGACTGCCACTTCTAGTACCAATAGTGGTCAGCGTCAGAACCGACTCTATTCACTTCAAACTTGCCATAATCCAGAAAGTTTTCCTAACATAGATTTGGGTACGTATGAATCTTTTATCTTCATGCATTAGTTTTATCTCTCAAATGTTCAGTTATAATCTAGTTCGTAGATTCCCTGTGTATCACCTCAGTATCTCCATAAGGTAAGCATTCTTAGAGGGACATAGTGTCCCAAGGGGGAGATACCCTACCTTTTCTTAACGCTCTCATGTCTTAGATATTTTAGTTTCTCTTTGCGTAATGAATTCAGTCTGAAATAGAGGGTACTCATAAGTTAAACCTCAGGTTAAAAACTCAGCTGTAAGTAAAGTATTCAGAGGTTCAGTTCAGTTCATGATGTTTAGTTAATACGTCACGTACCATGTCAGTCATGTAATCATGCATCAAATATGCATGGATTTAACCTTTTAGTTGTGCATCAGATATGCATCCTCATTTTGAGAAATCTTAGTTTATTAGAATCCACAGTCCTAAATTCATGAATCAGTTAACTATGCATCAGATATGCATATTCAGTATGAATCGGTTTATCAATCACGTCAGTTATAAGATCATGTTTCAATCATTTATGTTTAGTTTATATTCAACTTATTGTTTCCCCTCTCAGTCAGTCTCATTCCAGGATGAATGTTCTCAAGGGGGAGATATTGTAATACCCCGTATGTTTCTAAGCTAGGAAGTGAACCATTTTTCCTACGTATGAAACGTCCTATCCTGTGATTCATATTTAAGTACATGACTTACAATGAGTATCATAGTGATAAGATAGCTTATGATGTTTTAAGCATGTTCATATGAGTCACTTACGGTAATGGAAGCTAAGAGTTTTTGAATCCATCAAGTTTTAGAGTTCAATTTTGCAAAGGTCATCTTTGAATGAGAATAACTCGATGTATATGTGGTGTTTTGGCATACTTAGACCCACAAAATTGTAGATAATCGAATTATCTTTCCAACAATACCAATTTTACCAAAATTCGACACTCGAGCAAGGAGTTATGGCCTTGCAAAGTGGAGTGCAACGCATAACAATCGCACATGGCAACTAGATCAAGTGTGCGATAGATTGTGCAACGCACACCCTCAAGCATGCGATAGTATGTGTGAATCACACCTTATCTTGCACGATAAGATGTGCAGCGCATACCTTAGCATGTACGATGAGGTGTGCAATGCACACTTATGATTTCAGCAACAAAAACACTTCATTTTTGAGTTATTTTGAGGATAATTAAGTCTTTTGACACTCCTTACATGTACCTAAACTTAAAACTACGAAATACATAGCTCCTAATCACATTAAAACCCTATTAACATCTTAATTTCATCATCCAAGAGCGCAAATAGGAGAAAAATAACTAGGGTTGCACAATTAAGCTTGAAGATCCAATTTCAAGGAAATTCCTCCGTCAATCATCAAAAATCTTTCTTCTAAGGTATGCATAGTGTTCATCCACAAATTATTTTTTACCGTGGGGTTCAAGAATCAATATTTGATTACTAAATCATGAATCTTTCATGGTGATCTAGTTGTATTCATGTTGTTGTTTGTTGTTTGTACTATAGAGTGGGAATTTGATGAATTTTCATGAAGATTATGATTATGTAGTTGGAACCCATGAATTTGGGTGGATTAATATGATATAAATTTGTGAATACACATATGCCTTAAAGAGTACATAAATACCTAAGAGACTAGAAATCATGCAATATAGCTAAGTAGAACCCAAATGACAAGTGAATGCTCTATCCCTTATGACTCACCATGAATTCCATGCAAATTATTATGTATTTTTGTTATGCTATGGAATTCTTATGAAATTATAGTCATGCAATTATGTAAATATTATATGCATTATCTTTTGTGATCAAGAATATGAAATCATGTGTAGCGTGGAATCCCCTACTTATGGCATTATGAATTGTGAATGTTATTCCTATGATCAAAAAGTGTCAGTTTCCTTCCATAGAGTCTTGGGGGTACTTGTACCCAAAAAATATAGCTGTGTGCCTAGATCGATGTTATGTTATCACGGTGATCTCAGTCAGCCCTCTGAACTCAGTACGTTCCTTCAGTTAAGGAAACTCAGTAAACTTAGTTTAGCTCCGCTAAATAATACCACTAGTATTAGTTCAGTTAACTCAGTCCAACCTAGTTCAACTAATCAGTTTAGTTTAGTGAATCAATTTAGCTCAGTTAATTAGTTTAGAATCTTTCAGTTGGGAGTTAGAACTAGCACCGAGCGAGTATGGGGATGGTGTCTTCCCTATTAGAGAGGCAGAGTCGTTAGTAGCAATCCCTGTTCTCCAGAACTGCGTAGCCAGAACAGGTAAAGGATTCACCCATCAGATTAAGGATAAACTTGACTATTATATATTTCCTTAGGCATGGCTTCCTATGCAGGGTAACCCGTTAGAGAGGCTTGACCATAGTAGAGGTCTCTACCCGTGCCACGGTATTGATGCCCTTCCAGCTGGGGTTGTAGGTTAGACCCCACTAGTCAGATTCGGGGTATATCAGTTAAGTGAGAACTCTCACAGTTTTAGTTTCGGTATCAATCTTCAGAGTAGAAATCAAAAATCAGGACTATCAGATACAGTCATCAATATCGGTAAGGAACTCAGATAGTTCCACAGATTCAAAGTCCACCCATTAGATAGGCTTGGTTTCCCATTAAGTTATTCAGTATTATTACTTACAGAGGTCACCCATCTGATAGGCTTGATCTCAATCTCAGGTTCAGTTGAGTATTCTCAATATTAGTTCCAGAGATCACCCGTTAGTTAGGCTGTATCTCAAGATCAGTCACTCTTAATTATTATTAGAAGATTTAGACTGTCAGATATAGTCACTCAGTATCAGTTACATCGGTTAGGCTGATCATCATAGTTGTATCAGTCGTTATAACTTACGTTATCAGTATTTAGTTTTAGGACCGTTAGACACAGTTAATTAGACCAATTCTTTATAATTTGAACTGCTAGAAATAGTCATTCATCAATTCTGTATCTCAGTATTAGTAAAGTCATGATGTCAGTATTTATATTCAGTAGTCAGTATCTCTATGAGTTCAGTTGTAGTTACTTATGCATGTATGTATTCTCACGGTCATATTAGTCAGCATTGTTCATGCATATAACACATTACATTTAGCCTACCTCACTTGTATACTCAGCACATTCAGATGTACTGATTTATTTGAGCTATGGTGCTTTGTTTTATGTACACCATAGGTTCAGAGGCACGAGCTCCAGATCAACAGTAGATTCCAGTATCAACAGTCAACATTAGAAGTGAGTACTCATCTTTTGAGGACATGACAATTTTATTACTATTTCATTTTCTAGTTTATTTTAGTAGTTGGAGTTTGTTGGGCACATGTCCCATCAACTCCTTATTCAGACAGTTTAGAGGCTTTTCATACTACAACATGTCAGACAGTTATTTCAGATATATTTTTATCAGATGTTTATTTAGATTTGAACCTTATGGCTATTTAGTACATGTTTTCGTATTTTCATGTTATATTATGCAGTGTAAAGTTACAGATATCAGTCATGGATTAGATTGTGATCCTTCAGGGTCATGAGCATCGTGTAGCATTCCAGTTCAAAAAAATCAAGGTGTTTCAATTACCTTTACACCAAGTTAAAGACTAATATTCTCAAGAACTTCAAGGTAAAATAGCTAATTCTTACACTTTTGTACATGTGAATGATGATTGTATGTCTAGTAGCACATTAAGTGTGAGTAGTGGTTTATCTATATGTAAATGTCATGATTCATTTCCTTTTGTTTATGATGTATCCATTGAGAGTGTGGAAATACTAGTTGATATAATTGATGACAACAATTTGAGTTCACCTAGTGTTGAATCTAATGTGATGAATGATGGTACATTGTCTTGTGAAAATTATGCTGACCAACTTTTGGGAAAAGCTGGTGCTCCACTTAAGGATGATTATTATGTGATTAATGAACCTCAAGTAAGTGATGATATTGAAATTGTTGGTGTAATAAATAGGAGTGGTCCTTTGAGCACACCCTTTAGTGAATAGCCAATTATTTGTCTTGCTCATAGGGATGACCATGTGTTTGAAACTTCTTCAGAACTTTATCGTTGTATTACTAAGGGTTAAGTTACAATTTTTAATCCTCCTTCATGGATTGATCTTCTCTTTTTAAGTATAATATTGTGTTAGAAAATGGTACAATCACTCCTAGTGAACCTAGTAGTGTGAATAATATTGATGGTGTAGCTCATTTTGAGGGTATATGACAACCCACTATGGTGTGACTACATTTCTCCTAAAGATAGAAATCTCTTTCTAGAAGATGAGAATACTCTTAAGAGAAAGAAATGTGAGGTTTGAAAATGAATGATCAATTGGGAGATGTTAACTTTTATTTGCTTGAATATTTAAGAAATCAATTAGTGATTATTCTAATCAAAATGCTTGTAGTTGTGATTCTTTGTATGACACCCTACCCTTGTTTGATAATGAGGATGAATTGCTTGATTCTTGTGATGACTTTAGTAATGATTCCTTTGATGTTAGTGGTGGTATATGTCTACTTGAGGATTCTTCCTTTGAAAGAGAAAGTATTAATTGTTCAAAAATCATTTCTTCTTCTACTTTGTGCTCCTATTTTTGTCAATACTCTTGGTGATGATATTGAATTTAATAATGAGTATATATATATGGATACATTAGTTAAAGTTAACTTGAGTGATACCTTTCTCTACTCTCCATTTGCTTTTGATGATTCTTATACTTGTATAGCAAGTATATTTTTTATTTGGGTGATGCGTTTGGGGAAAAAAGTATTTTCTAGGCTCATGTCTATGGCCATTCTATCTATTTGACCCTAGTTAAAAATTTTAATGTGTTGATTTCCACACACAAAACATGATGCTTGGTCTAGTTGACAAGAAAAGTTTAGATGAGGATGTTGGAATCCTTTCCTATGATGGAAGGTCTTTCTTAGAGATTTTCAGCCCACTTGATAGACCCAAGTTATTCATGGGAGACATTTATAACAATGATAAGCATTTATTAAATAAGAGAAGTAAATAAAATATCTAAGAGAATTCAACATTGTGTGTTTCTAATCTTTACCAAGGTTTTACTTCTTACCGGTCAAGGAGAGAGTCTCCTCTTGAAAATACTTTGGATGGATTCCATACTTGTGATACCCTTTTTTGTTAATTGTTTACAATTAGAGACCCCTTTCTCAAGGGAAGTTGTTTGAAAGGAAAAAGTCATATGTGTTTAAATGTTTTGATTTCATCCTTATGTGCATTATGTGCTATGTCTTTTGAGATAAGTGGTCTTCTCATTGATAATAACACCTAGGATGATGATTTTAGACTTGATTCCTTTCTATACCACCTCTTTGCTTATGATGATATCCATAGTGGTTTCAGATTTGTATTATTTAGAGATATGGTGCTTTTTGGTTGGTCCACTTGTATGAATGATAATGCTATATGGATCTTATGGACTTTAAAACCAATTGAGGCACCACTCTTGATGTGGTCTCTTAAGTAGTTGATGAAGCAATTGGGTCTTATGGATCCTAAGGTAAAGGTAGCCTTACCTTTTAGATTTAATGATGCCATTATGACCTTTGTGGTTTCCTTACCTCTTGGTGATTCCCATATCCAACTCCACTATGCATTTTTTAATAATTTTATAATGTTTACCACAAAGGATCCTTGGTTATATCTTAAGTGTGCGCACCTTGGACTAATGCTATAATTATTTATACTAACCCTAACCCTCATGTAATGAAAATGTTGTATTTTTTTGTCCTTTCTTTTGTTTTGAAAGGTTTGAATTTTAGGTCTTTAAGAAGGGGAGGATGATATAAGCCAAATTGCCTCGGGGCCTTTGGATGAGATATGTATGATGCTCAAGGTGTCTGATGACTTCTTAGTGCTATTAAAATATCCCACATAGATGAAAATTACCATTAAGGAGGGTCAAAGGACATTGAAGAGGTTGAAGGAGTGCAAAACGGGGCTCCAAGCCCCTTGGAAAGGTCATGCACTCAACACACTTTGAATACTCTCTTGATATGCTCTAACATTTCAAAAGCGAGTCCAAACAGCCCCTAATGGGCCTTTTCTTGCATTTGGGTCACTATTGGGCCCTATTTATATAATATTTAGCCAAACTATAAATACTTGGTAGCTAGCCTTATTTAGTTAGTTTTTTTGTTGATTGATAATGATGAATTCATAATCCTCCATTGGGAGTGTTTTGCGAGCTTGGAAAAAAATGTTGATCTTAGATTTGAAACATCGGTTGTAAGGGAGATTCAATCCCCTTTACGGTCACGTAAGAGTTAGGCGCTATATGGTTATCTTTAAGAGAGGTTTTTGGGTTTGATACACCCTTTGATTGCCCTTTGGTTATCATATTTGTGTCTATCTTTCTATATTTGACATCCTATCCCTTTAAATTTGCTTTTCTATATTTAGAGTTGAGTCTTTGTGGCGAAAATCATATCATTTTAACTTTGGTCAGCTTGGTCACATGGAATAGGATTGTCTTATAGCTAAGCTAGCCACTGGGGATGATAAGGTTTTGATCGCCACTTCTTTGGCTTCTTCACCAAAGATGCTACTTCTGGTACTGGCACTGGCCAAAATATTCTCTATGATCTTGCCACCCATCAAGAATCTGAGGCATCTCCTAACATTATTATTGGTATGTTACAACTCTTTTTTGTGATATGTATTATTTTTTTGATTTGGGTTTACACTATCCTGTGTAACCCTTATATGGCTGTGCTCTTTGGTTTTGGTCTCGAATATATTCTTAACCCCTTATCTATGTCTACTCCGGTGGGTGATTCTATTATGTCTAGGAGAATCTATAGGGGTTATATGGTATCTATATTTCACAGAGAGACATAGGTGGATTTGGTAGAGCTTGATATAGTGGAGTTTCTTAGTACCTAAGGGAAGGTTTATTTATTATCTTAGTGTCCGAAAGTTGATTTCCAAAGGGTGTCTATGTTTCCTAGTTTGGGTTAAGGATTCTAGTTGTGAGGGTCCTTTTTTTCATCTGTCCTTATGGCTAATGAGTTTCCCAATGATCTTTCTGACATTCCCCCCAATAGGGAAATAGATTTTGGAATTAATCTTCTATTGGATACTCATCGTATTTCCATTCCTCCTTATAGTAAGGCTTTGGTTGAGTTAAAAGAGTAGTTAAATGATTTTCTTGATAACTATTTCATCTATCCTAGTGTTTATTCATAGGGTGCCCCTATGCTTTTCGTGCAAAAGAAAGATGGGCCTCTTCGAATGTTTATAGATTATCAGCGGTTGGATAAGGTTACCGTGAAAAATAAGTACCCTGTTTCTAGGATTGATGATCTTTTTGTCTAGCTTCAGGGTGCTAGATGTTTTTCTAAGATTGATCTCCATTCGGGCTATCATCAGCTGAAAATTAAGGAGGTTGATATTTCTAAGACTTTTTTTCGGACCCGGTATGGTCACTGTAAGTTCTTGGTTATGTCATTTGGATTGACTAATGTTGCTACTATTTTTATGGATCTTATGAATTGGGTTTTTAGGTAGTTTTTAGACTTTTTTATTATTACCTTCATTTATGATATCTTGGTGTATTTAAGAGTAGGAGGATTATGCCAATCACCTCAAAATTGTGTTACAAACTCTTAAGGATCAAAAGTTGTATGCGAAGTTCTCTAAGCGTGAGTTTTGGTTGAATGGTGTGAATTTTCTTTGGAATATTGTTCTTAGTAAAAGGATCAAGGTGGATCCATAAAAATTTAAGGTAGTTAACAGATGGCTAGATCCATGACTCCAAATGACATTCAGAGCTTGTTGGGCTTGGGTGGGTATTATAGTAGGTTTATAGAGAGTTTTTCTTTTACTGTTGCTCCATTGACAAGATTGACTTAGAAAAAGGTGAAGTTCTTATGGTACGATGCTTATGAGCGTAGCTTTGAGAAGTTGCAGTATAAGTTAACTTCAGTGCCTACATTGACCCTGCCCAAGGGTACTGATAGATTTGTAATATATTATGATGTGTCTCGCATGGGACTGGGTTGTGGTTTGATGCAACATGGTAAGGTTGTTGCCTATGCTTCTAGCCAACTTAAGGTTCATGAGAAGAATTATCTGACTCATGATTGGAGTTAGCAACTGTGGCTTTTTCTTTAAAGGTTTGGCTCCATTATTTGTATAGGGTGCATGTGGACATTTATTCTGATCATTGGAGCTTGTAGAATTTGTTCACTCAAAAAGAGTTGAATCTTAGGTAGAGGCGGTAGCTTGAATTGCTTAATGACTATGGTATGAGTCTTCACTACCAGCCATCTAAAGCTAATATGGTTGTTGATGCTCTTAGCAAGTTGTCCATGGGGAGCTTATCTCATGTGGATGAGGAGAAAAAAGGATTGGTAAAGAGAATTCACCGTTTGGCTAACTTGGGAGTTCATCTTATGGACTGTGAGGATGGTGAGTTAATTGTGCAAGGGATGATCAAATCATCTCTAGGTGCTGAAGTAAAGAAGAAACAGACTTTGGATCCCATTCTTATGCAAATTAAGGATGATGTGGGGCAACAAAAGGTTATGTCTTTTGAAATTGGTAGTGATGGTATCTTGAGGTATCAAGGTAGGTTGTGCGTTCCTGATGTTGATGGGCTATTGGAAAGGATTCTGACTAAGGGTCATGAGTCCCAATATACAGTTCATCCAAGTTCTACTAAGATGTACCATGACTTGAAGGAGATCTATTAGTAAATAAATAGGAAGAGGGATATAGCAAATTTTGTTGCTAAGTGTATGGTTTTTCAGAAAGTTAAGGTTTAGCACTTAAGTCCTGATGGCATGTCTCAAGAGATAGAGTGCCTGTGTGGAAGTGGGAGATTATCAATATAGATATCATTATGGGTTTTCCATGGTCTCACAATCTGTATGATTCGATTTGGGTTATTGTGGATAGGATGACTAAGTCCACTTATTTCTTACTTGTACTACCACCTACTCTAGAGAGGATTATGCTAAGTTGTTCACTGAGGAGAGTCAGATTTCATAGAGCATTGGGTTCTATTAATTTAGATCGAGGTATGCAATTTTCTTTTCACTTTTGGAAATTATTTCAAAAAGGTTTATGGACTAAGGTGAACCTTAGCACCACTTTCCACCCTCAAACGGATGGACAAGCACAATGAACTATTCATACCTTGAATGATATGCTAAGGGTTGTGTTATAGATTTCAACAAAAGTTAGGTGGATCCCTTACCTCTTATTGAGCTTGTTTATAATAACAGTTATCACTTTAGTAGTGGGATGGCTCTTTTTGAGGCCCTTTATGGTAGGAGGGGTAGGTCTCCTATTGGGTGGTTTGAGTTTAGTGAGACAATGTTGTTTGGTTCTGACTTTGTTCACCAAGCTATGGAGAAGGTTAAGGTGATTAGGGAAAGAGTTAAGACTGCTTAAAGTTGCCAAAATCTTATGTGGATGTAAGGAAAATAGAGTTGCAGTTCGATGTAGGTGGTTGGGTGTTTTTGAAAGTTTCTCTTATAAAAGGAGTGATGAGGTTTTGAAAGAAGGGGGAGGCTAAGTCCCCATTATGTTGGTCTATATTTGATTTTTAGGAGAGTAAGGGATATTACCTATGAGTTGGATTTGCCTACGAGTATGGGTCCCATTTATTTGGTTTTTCATGTATTGATGTTGAAGAAGTGTGTAGTGATCCTTCTTTGATTATTCCTATTGAGAATGTTGGTATTTTGGATTTCTTGTTGTATGATAAAGTCACGGTGGAGATATTGGATAGTAATATTCATCGATTGAGGACAAAGGATGTGGCTTTGGCGAATGTTCTTTGGAGAAATCAAAAGGTGAAAGAAGCTACTTGGGAAGCTGAAGAGGATAATAAGGCCAAGTATCCATTTTTGTTCTCCGGGTTGAATGATCATGCATAGGGTATGTGCATCTCATATTCTAACATCGTTTTAGGTGTTGTTCATGGTTTTTTGTATTCCTTCTATCTTGTATTCATGCGAAAGAGTGGCTTAACTCCTTATTCAGGGATGAATGATCCTAGGGGGAGGGGTAATGTAATACCTCAGGTTTTGAACTCTAAATTTTTCTCAATAATTATGCTTACTACTCAGGGTACAACTTAGGTAATAAGTCATGAAAACTCATCACTAGTCATATAAATCTAATCGTTGTCTAACCAGTAAGATTTTTGTAAGTTTCTGTCATAGTAATCACTAGGATCATACGAGTCATAAGGTAATGTAACAATTCATGGAGAGGGACTCATGACCTTAATAGTGAGATGGACCAAAGTTGCTGTCTTGGTAATGACTAGACTCCATGAGTTATAGGGTGAGTGATGAGTGGTAAATCTACTACTCATTTACATTAAAATTTGTCCACACTACTATGATTAAATGGTGTAAATGTGGTGAATTTGCCATTTGAGTTCACTAATTCCCTTGGTTTGCAGGTTTACAATTAATTAGAAGAAAACATGTGAAGTAAGATAAAAAGGGAACAAGAAGGGCAAATTAGTGCAAAAGCTCAGAACTTAGGAGTTGGTATCAACCTCGTTACCGCGATCGCGGTCTAAGGGCTTCAATTGCGGCTAGTCAAGGACGGGTTAAAGCACCGCGATCGCGATATGTAAATACGATTGCGGGCATTGTAATCCTAATCGACTGATGGCGATCGCGATTGTGCAAAATTGTTCTAGGGGCAGATTGGTCATATTACATAGCTATCCAATCTTAAAAATGGCAAAACCCTTTTACTTTTGGGCCCTCTTCTTCCAATAATTTTTTGAAGTTCTCATAGAGAATTTCTAATTAGTGAGATGATATAATTATTATTAAACCTTCTAAGAAGATATTTTTAGTTGTAAGTTGAGTTTGGAATTTTGGGAATATTCTTGCTTTATTTTCAATGGAGGAAATGAATGCCAAATTAGATAGTTCTTTTTTTCCTACTTTCATGAGTTGCTAGTCATTTAACTTGGAATTATGTTTGAATAGGGTGTAAATGTGCGTGAATTTTGATTGTTAAATTCAATTCTTGGCTGATGATGTTGGGTTTCAAAATACTTGATTGGTAAATAGAAATTGTGGGTGAAAACTTCAACTTCCTTAAATACCACATCATCCTTGAAAGAGGGATATGGGTGACAAGTCTTTGTGAACAATTATTATATGTTAGCTTATTCTTTACATGGTCTTAGAAGTAAGGATGGATTGTGAATTTGCTATATCTTGGGCATTTGCCTACAAATAAGGATGCTCAATTGAGGTTTTGCATTGATTTGTTTGCCACACCTATAAGGTATTTGAAGGAATCTATGGGTGATATTCTGGTGTTTGGTTGAAAGACGAACATCAAAACCCCTAACGTAGCCTACCAACACATTTATTAATTAGAGTTAGAATTTGACTCTTCTGTATCCATGCACTATTTGCCCCTAGGAAAACATAATCCCAAGACTATTATCCTATTGGAATTTTTCTACAATTGGTGCTCTAATTGAGTAGTTCAAGTAGATTTTGTTTGAACAACATTTCAAACCCTACCCCTCATTTTAATTTATGTCTTACTTTATGTTTACATTGCAGCTAAATACTTAGTAGCTTTTAAATCCTATAGGATTCGAATACTAGTTACACTCCTCTTGGATTCACCCCAACTCAAGTTGGGTTATTATATTGACAGTGATCGTCCTACACCAAAACAATGGTATAGGTGAGCATGATCGAATGGGGAAATTGTCGAGGAGTGAAACCTAGTTTTTGCTTGTGTGGTGTTAATAGTAACTTTGGGTCACCCACGGTGTCATATTTCACTTTTGTTTTTGTTTTTGATTAGGTGATTGTTATTTCTTCCAAATAACCATGTATCATGAAGGGATCATCCACGACCCATCATAAGAACATGTTGAAGTTGTATGTTATCTTAGTGATGAGAATCATGCTAGTGCCATCTGTATTTCCCCTACCGAGGGAAATGGAGAATTTTATGTTGCAAGTGTAATGCTTTATTTGCTTCCTATGAAGGCATTATTTTGGGGCCAACAGCATAAAGATGCCAACCTCTATTTGAGGAATTTGTGGAAATATGCTTACTACTTGATGATGGTTATTTCTCACAAGAGTCCATATATTTATGCCTCTTGCAGTTCTCTATAATGGGTGAGGCGGTGTTGTGGTTAAAGTATCTTCCCGCCAGGTTCATCACATCATGGGTCGATCTTACTAATGCTTTCTTAGATTGTTATTTCCCACTACCAAAGATTGCAATTACGTGAAGAAATCATATATTTTTGTCAACGCAATGGGGATCTTTTGTATGAAGCATGGGGGGAGATTTAAAGATAAGCTTATGAGATGTCCAAGCCACAAGGTGCCGGAAAAGATGCTCCTGCAAATATTCTATGGGACGTTAGACTAAGTAAACAAAGCCATAATGGAGAATGCATCCGATGGATCCCTTATTAAATTTCCTAATGGAGTTGCATCAAATGGATAACTTAGCTAGGAATTTGCACATGAAGGATGCCGAGGTGGTCGTAGGGGATCCCTTCTCATTTATTATATGTCAATATTGAAGAAACCAAGAGGAGGAAAGAGATGCAAATATAATCAAGGTGATGTCACATGTTGAACTTCTTACTAAACATATGATAGGAACCTCCATTGAAAGAGTCACCGCTATATATGCAAGGGATACAAAGGCATGTGAAGATGCAGATGAGGAGATACTTGAGACAAAATGGTATTGTTTCCAAATTATTCAGCGGGTTTTCATGTTGCCTTTCAAATACAATGTGGGAATCAAGGTCAGAACAATTAGAACTGGGACCTATTTCCATGCGAAATTGAGAGGTACATTAATGAAGATGTTTGGACTAAATTTTGATAGGTGTCGAGGGGACCGCCATGATGTTTAGGGAAATGAGGATTGAATTCTAAATGTTACATAAAATGGTAGAGTCTCATTCCACTTCCATCTAACAACTAGAGAAAAAAATTAATCAAATATTGATGTACCTCATAGAAGGAAAAAATAAAGACATATCGAGTTATATAGTAACAAATACGATTGTCACTCAAAGCGGGGAAAATCTTGGCAAGGGAATGAAGTTTGATGATAGCGCCAACGAAAGTGAGAATGATGAGCAAGAAAATGTGAAGAGAAAGAGGTCGAATAATGATAAGTTAAAGCCAAATGAAGTTATCATTAGAAATTCAAAGGTTAAAGAACCCTAAATTGTCTCCATGCCACCAATTACAATTCCTCCCCCTTTTTCTCAAAGGCTCAAGAAAAAAAGGGAAAATTCCAAGTTCAAAAAATTTCTTGATAAGTTTAGCAACCTATCCGTCAACATCCCTTTGATAGAAGCCTTGCAAGAAATTTCGGGGTATGCTAAGTTTATGAAGGAATTAATCTCCAAAACGCGGCTTGTGGATGTTGAGGCAATAAAGGTGACTCATCATTGTAGTGCAATTATATTAAGCATAGTGGTGGAAAATAAGAAAGACCCTGGAGCTTTCTCAATCTCATACACGATCAGAGTGTTCAAGTTTGCAAATAGCTTGTATGATCTCGGGACGAGTGTAAATTTAGTGCCATATGCCATATTTGATAAGATAGCAGTGGGGAAATTACAACTTAGCACTATGAGGTTACTAATGACCGACTGGGCCATCAAGAAACCTATTGGGATACTTTATGATATGCTAGTTAAAAACTATCGGTTCATCTTCCTGGACGACTTTATGATCCTTAATTGTGCATTAGATCATGAAATTCCACTTATTCTTAGAAGGTCATTTTTAGCCACTGGGAGAGTATTGGTGGATGTGGAGTCCAGCGAGATAAAATTCCACCTAAATGATGAAGAGGTTTCTTTCAATGTAAGCAAGTCCATGAAACAAACAATGGATTTGCAAGTAATTTTAGTGATCGATGCCATAGATAATGAGGTGTCGAATCATGTCGATGTGATTTTGGTGAATGAGCCATTAGTGGGAGTCTTTTCAAATTGTAAAAGTTATAAAGTTGAAGCATTCGATAAAATGGTTTCATCTTTAATGGGCTTTGGATCTTATACCAAGAACCCGGTAAAGTTGGACCTTGATCTAAAAAACTATGAGAGTCTGCCCGCAAAGCCATCCATCCTTGAGCCACCTCAAATTGAGTTAAAGATGTTGCCTCTCCACATTCAGTATGTATTCTTAGGTTATGGTTGCACTTTTCCTATCATTATTGCAAGTGATCTCGAACCTTACTAAGTGGAGGCTTTGAAATTGTTAGTGAAAAAATTCATTCGATCCATTGAATGGAAAATTACAAATATCATAGGCAGACCTCCCATAATTTTTTCCTACAAGATCAAACTAGAATAAGATCATGTCCTAAGTGTGGAACATCAAAAAAGGCTAAATCTACCAATGTAAGAGGTGGTAAAGAAAGAAATTATAAAATGGCTTGATGTGTGGGTCATCTATCCAATATCTAATAGCACGTGGGTTAACCTAGTGCAATTGTTTTGAATAAATATGGAATTACGGTAGTTGTGAATAAAAAGAATGGCCTTTTTCTCATCTGACCAGTCACGGGGTGAAGGGTGTGCATGGACTACCGCAAGTTGAATTCATGGACTGAGAAGGAACACTTTCCCATACCCTTTATGGACCATACGTTAGATAGGTTGGTTGCACGAGGGTGGTATTGCTTTTTAGATAGTTATTTGGTGTACAATCAAATTTGTATTGCCCTGGAAGATCAATATAAGAAAATATTCACTTGCCCCTATGGCACGTTCGTATTCAAGAGGATGCCTTTTCATTTGTGCAACACCCAACCATATTCCAACTATATATGCAATCAATTTTTGTAGATATGGTTGAGGATTCAATGGAATTCTTCATGGATAGTTCCTCGATAGTGGGAAATGAATTTGAGTCATGCCTCGAGCATCTAAGAAAGGTACTTAAGCGATATGTGGAAACCAACCTTGCCCTCAATTAGGAAAAATATCATTTTATGGTCAAGGAGGTTATCATTTTGGGCCGCAAGATCTTGGGGAAGGGTATACAATTTAATCAAGCTATGGTAGAGGTAATTGCAAAGTTTCCCCTACTTTTATAAAGGATGTTTTGAGTTTCCTTGGGCATGCTAGGTTCTATCAACGATTTATTAGGGATTTATCCAAAATATTTTATCCAATGTTAAAACTCCTTGAAAAGGAGGTAAAGTTTTATTTTGATGATACATGCTTGAAGTCCTTTAATTGTCTCAACTAGTTTCTTATATCGATCCCATTGTTGTGGCACCAGATTGGTCATCTACGTTTAAAGTGTTGTGTAATGTAAGTAGAATTGTATTAGGGGCAGTGTTGGTTTAACACAAAGAAAGGTTATTTGATCTGATCTATTCTGTGAGCAAGACCTTGAATTATGCTCAACATAACAAAATGATTACAAAGCAAGAATTATTGGTGGTAGTAAGACCTTGAATGATGCTCAACGTAAATACATGATTATAGAGCAAGTATTATTGGCAGTAGTATATGTTTTTGAGAAGTGTCACACCTATTTGTTTGGCACAAAAGTGGTTGTGGACATGGCTCATGCCTTCCCTAAATACTTCATGTCAAACAAAGAAGCTAAGCCATGATTAAATAGATGTATCTTTCTTTTGCAACAGGTTTATTTTGAGGTAAAAGGCTAAAAGCATTGCAAAAACCAAGTGGCCGACCATCTTTCATGACTTAAGATAATCAGGAAAACCATGGTGAGATTGAGATTGACAATGTTTTTCTCGATATGTATTAAGTGGAGTACTCCTCAAGGATCTTAGCTATCATCAAAATAAGTGGTTCTTGATCAACATAAATAAATATTTTTGGGATAAACCCTTCTTATTTTGGGAGTGCACAGATGGTATGATTCGGCATTGTGTTAAAAAAGTGGAAATGAAAAAAATCCTTAAAGCGTTCCATTCCTCCCCTTTTGGTGGTCACCATGGGGGTATTCAAACTACCACAAAAGTTCTTCAATATGGTTATTATTAGTCCATCATTCATAGAGATTCCATTATGTGGGCCAAAGCATGTCATCAATGTCAACTGCAAGGTGGCATCTCAAGAAGACATGAAATGCCCCTTAGGACCAATCTTGAAATCAAAATTTTCAATGTCTGGTGAATTAATTTTATGGGCCCTTTTGTGAGATCCTTTTATAAAAAATATATATTGGTGGTGGTTGAATATGTCTCCAAATGGGTAAAAGCTGTGGCCCTTCCGAACAACAAGAGAAAAAATATCACTTTTTTCTTGAAGTACATTTTTACATGGTTTGAAATGCCGCATGACATTATTCGTGATAGAGGCTCACACTTTTTTCTGAGGTTTTAGATCTCTTCTTGACAAATATAAGGTGAAGCATAAGGTTTCTACCCTATATCACCCTTTACAAAATAGTCAGTTCAAAGTGTCTGATCTGGAAATCAAAGCTATAGTTACAAAGACAGTGAATGTAGGCCAAAATAATAGGCAATGCATCTTAATGAGGCACTTTGGGCATATAGGACGGCCTACAAAACACCAATTGTTCTGGAAGGCATGTAACTTTTTCATCAAACTTGAGCATAAAGCTTTGTAGGCATTGAAAAAGTTAAATATGAATTGGGAAGAAACTTCCAAGTCAAGGGTCACTAAACTTTATGAGTTGGATTATTTCCGACTCAAGGCCTATGAAAGTTTCTCTTTATATAAGGATAAAATAAAGAAATTGCAGGTGAAAATTTCATGTATGTGATAATTTACTTCTCTATAACTCTCATTTGATGATTTTTTATGGGCAATCTTCATTATAAGTGGTTGGTTCCTTTTGTGATTTTGAATGTTTACCCTAGTAGTGCTATCAAATTAGAGAACAACAAAATAAAGAGAGCCATAGTAAATGGGCAAAGGTTGAAACACTACAATGTAAGGGGCCCCAAGGCGGAAAAGATAGAGTTGGTGCATTTTAAAGATCCTCAATATTGATAAAGTAGCATCGTTCCACGATATTAAATTAGGCACTTGATGGGAGGCAACCCATCTGTTTCATGTTTATTGCATTTTTGATGTTTTATAGGTGTTTGACACTGGTTGGAAGGCCAAAAAAAGAGGGGAAAATAGAGTTGGAAAATTGGCAGTTGTGCAGAAAAATAGAGTGAAACAACGAAAAAATTAGACTTAGTTACTATGATCGCGACACATCTTATCGCAATTGCAATAACCCAAGAAAATTTGTGTTTCTACTTTAGGGAGACCTTTCTAACCCTTCTAATTATTTTATATGTTGTAGTAAGTGTACTTCAACACTCTAAGTTGGGGGTGTGGTTGTATTTGTGTTCGGTCTTTTTAATATAAAGGATCAACCCAAGCGTAGAGATTGTTGTATTTCTTTTGAATGATTTTAAATAAACCTTTCATGATGATGGATTGAGTGATGACATTCTTAAGGAAAAATCATCATGATTAGGTATTGATTTATAGATCCCGGAGAAGTCTAAGTACCATAGAATTGGAGTTGTGGGAGCATTCTTATACCTATAGTGAAGTCTGAGTAGCCATATGATTTTCCCTCATAAGATCCTTGGTTTGGTACCATCAATAAAAAATTTTGTGTGGTGTAAATTCAAAGCAAACACCCCTCTCCATCCTAAGATTTTGAAAACCATGGGCATGGACGTGAACAATTTTGTAACAATGCTTTACCTCATTATGTGACTCCCAAGTCCTTAGTGTGTAGTACATGGTGGATACCTCTTTTTGTCTTTAGTAGGAAATGCAATTGAGCCTCTTTGAAAAGTTTACATGTCATGTGCAGTAAGTGTAGTTGTTTAACTTTCATGCTTTCTTGTATCATATGAAACTTTCCCCGCTAGTCTCTCATGGCTAATAGTGATTATTCTTGGTTATTTAAATGATCTTAGTCCTTCTTGGTGTACATAGGAACCAACTTTAGCCTAACTAGAATACCCATACATGGATTAGTATCCTTATTAATCCATTTTGAGACTTCGAGCCTTTCTTTGGCAACCATATTACAAGACTTTGACCATTTGAAGTTTACTCCTCTTTTGAACTCTACCCTCTCTGAACTTAAAAATATAACTTAAGGAAAAAATCCAAAGTTAGGGGTGGTAAGTCTTGGAAGAGGTGACCTTGGGCCATGGTAGTGTAAAAGGATACCTAAAATCTAAGAAAAGAGAGATAGAAAAGAAGTGAAAAAGAGAGGAATCATCAAAATATTACAAAAATATTCCACAAAAGAAATAATTAAGAAGAAGATGTTTTCAAAAGAAATAGGTGAATCAACGTATTGAAAGTAGGCATATGTGTGAAATAAAAATAAATGAAGTGGCCCATCATCCAAAGTTTGATTGAATAGTGTGATGTAGATATTCAAGGAGGGTGTAGTAACTTTGTACCCAAATGATATCATACCCTTTCCCGAGCCTACATTATAAGCTTGAAAAAGCCCTTAGATCTCCAACCAAGTGTATTCAAAATAATGGATATTAAAATTAGGGGCAAGCATATGCTGTGATACGTTCTCACATTGAGAAGTTCTTTATAAGGGTGAGCGTTCATATTTTAATCCCCTGTTACGGGATATATACTTGGGTGTATAAGATTTTCTTTCATAAGGAGGCATGTAGACAAATCAAGGTGGGTGAAATTGTTATTGTTAAAAAATGAAGGAAAGGAGTGTAGTTAAGTTGCTATTGATGGAGAGTCACTTTTAGAGAGTTAGTGAATGTTACATTGTTGCTCTTTAAATTATTTTACATCTTTGAGATCATGTTTCATGTTGAGGGTAGTTGTGAGAATAACTTTACCCATGCTTGAGAGCTACTTGTTGGTGTAAATCAAGTTTGAAGTTATTGTGATCATTTGGTTATGTAAATAGCCTTAAATTTGCATAGTCTCATTGAGTAAGACATAGTGTTGCTTGAGCAAAAGCAAAGATTTATGTTTGGAGTATTGATGGGTAATAAATCTACGACTTATTTACATCTAAATTTATGCACATTACTATGATTAAATGGTGTAAATGAGGCAAATTTGGAATTTGAATACACTAATTTCCTTGGTTTGTAGGTTTACAAGTAAATGGAAAAAAACGTGTGAAGTGAGCTAAAAAAGGAACAAAAAGGGAAAGTAGTTCAAAAGATGTAAAATTAAAAGCTGGGATCGAGCTCAGTTATCGCGATCGCATCCAGTCAAGGCCTAGTCAAAGCAAGGTGATCATGATAGGTTAATACGATTGCGGGCATCATGATCACGATCAAATTCTGGCGATTGCAGTAGTGTAGAATTCTCATGGAGGCAGATTGCTCATTTTACATAGTTGTTTCCAGTCTTCAATAGGGCAAAACCCTTTCACTTTTGGGCCCTTTTCTTCCAACTATTTTTTGAAGTTCTCATAGAGAAAATTTCCAATTAGTGATAAGATACAATTGTTATTAAATATTTCAAAAAGATACATATAGTTGTAAATTGAGTTTGGAATTTTGGCATTATTCTGTCTTAATTTTTACTGGAGGAAATGACTGTCAAATTGGGTAATTCTCTTTTCCTACTTTCATGAGTATCTAAACATTTAACCTGGGATTTTGTTTGAATAGGATGTAAATGTTTGTGAATTTTTATTGTTAAGTTCATTTCTTTGTTGATGATGTTGGGTTTCACGAACACTTGATTGTTAAATGGAAATTATGGGTGAAAACCTTAACTTCGCTAAATCCTACATCATCCTTGAAAGAGGGATATGGGTGACTAGTATTTTTGAACGATAATAAATGTTAGTTTATTCTTTTACATTGTCTTAGAAGTAAGATAGATTGTGAATTTGCTATGTCTTGGTCATTTTCCTAGAAGTAGGAAAGCCCAATAAGGTTTTGTATTTATTGGTTTGCTACACCCATAAGGTATTTGAAGGAATATATGTGTGATATTTTGGTGTTTCGTTGAAAGAATAATATCAAAACCCCTAACCTAGTCTACCCACATATTCATTAACTAGAGTTTGAATTTGACTCTCATGTATCCATGAACTATTTTCACCCAGGAAAACATAATCCCAAGACTGTTATTAAAACACCCCAAATTTTAGCCCTTAAAAATTTCTTGAGCTTTGAGCTCACTGCCCTGGTTATAACTAAACCCCATAAGTCATAGGGTGTTATGATGAATTATTGTGATGAGTCATAATCAAACAGTAAGTTTGTGGCTTAATTCTGCTCTGAGTATGAGTGACTCACTAAGAGTTATAATGAGATATAATGAGTCATTAAGAGTAACCGTAGGGTGTATAGTTTATGTCCGAATTTATGTTCTGTGTTGACTACGATTGGTTCCTATGATTCGTAGGGTCCCATTATGATTTGTGGCATTGAGTCATAAGGATAATAGTGTAGGTTTCTTGGTGGTATTGCCTTGGATATGACTCATGGTGATAAGTCGAAAGGAGTGGTTTTGAGTCAAGGGGTTGACTCATTATCTAAAGTGACACTTTTTAGCTTATTAAGTTGATGGCATTCTACATATTTCTCCCATTAACTAAATAGAGACCCACAACTTATAAACTCTTTTAGGGCATCATTATCGCTCAGAAACAACTAAATAACTTCTCAAATATTCTCAAATATCTAAGGTTAAGAAAACTTAGGGTTTTCAATGGATTGATCAACTAGGACTCTTAAGGGTGATTTCTCTCTGTACAACTTACTATTACAAGCATGCTACTCTTCTCTCATTGTTAATTTTGTTAGAGCATGTGATTTAAAGTATTGTTCAAGAGATTATTGTGATGGTTTTAAAAAAAAGGTTGTTTTTTTTTGAATGTTTATGAATTGAACAAAGTTTCTCAAGATTTATTATTTATTTCCATGCTTTAAATATGGTTTTGAACTTGTGGGAGCATGGGTATGGTGAATGAACTAGGGAGTTGTGAATTTCCCAAACTTGTAGTTTTAGAAGTGGTTATAACCCAACTCTATAATATGAAATTGATTTTTGTTATGAGAACTATTGGAATTTGTAAAATTGAACTAGTCTTAAACTATTTTATGATATAAAAAGGTATTTGAAAGCTTCTTAGTATTCCCCGATATGTATTAATAAACAAACAGATTTGTTCTCTCCACATTAATGGGAATTGTTTTGGCATGTTGTTATTACCTTGCAAGTGTAAATGGTATGATGTTACCAATATTATATACCTTAATATGGAATGTGGTTAAATAAATAGGAATGTGAGATATTAATTTTAATTGGCCTAAAATAAGGCTTGTGTAGCTGAGTCGTGAAGGTGAAGGTCCAAGTGACCGGTACGGGAAATCACATTTGTCGATGCGGGGGTCAAAGTTTCTAAGGAGGTTTGAGTCCATAAATCATTACATGGTTGAGTGCTTAAGTCACCTTGGTATATGTTGGAGGTTTGAGTTCCCCATGTGCATATATATGAAATTAATCTCTCGTTCATGTAACTACACGTATTGGGGACCGACAAAGGGGGAAAAGCTAGGGCCCATATAGCCCGTGGGTACTATTATATCATTCTTCCACTCCTCTTATTCAGTGACTTAGATTTAGGATTAGCTAGTAAGTCAGATTAAAGTAGTGAGCTTTTATACTTTGGTAGACCCCATTTCATGATTATGGCTTCCTTTACATTTTTACTATTCCTTTGGATTTTATTTTTGGCTATTGTCAGGGGCATGTCCCAACTTTTATTAATATTCAGTTTTGGATAATAGTTTAGAAGACTTTTTTTGGACTACTATAGTTATTGAACGGTATCAGTTGATTGTTTGGCTGATCGTCGGTAGTTTGTTATGGACATGCATTTGAACTTTCTTAGACTATTATATGTTATCTTGTTATATGCTTAAAATTCATCTGACTTTAGGGTGTGGTGTGTTTGGTTTGGTTAGGTACAGAGGGTGTTCATCGGTCCACTTGGTACTTGAGATATCTATCATGGCCAGGCCTTTGTTTGGGTTATGAAAAAGGTGGTATCAGATCCTAATTTTGGTGTCATTAGGTGTCCAACGAAGCCTTGTCAAGCAGAATCTTATTTACGGGTGTGTATCGCACCATACTTATAAAGAAGAAGCTACGAGACATTGAGGAATATTTTTGTTAAATCTTGGATTTTAGCCTTAGAAATTTTTTCTTGAAAACTATTCTTTGGACCCAATACGACTCTAGGGTATGAGCCATATGCTAGGGTATGAGTGGCATGGTCCTGTCGTAAGCTGAACAGTGTTAGTTGGTGGGATGGTTTTGATAACTGGAAATGTCATGACTTTAGGGTATGAGTCATAAGGCTTGGATACGAGTTGTATCAGGGACTCGTATGGTGGGTTGTGTTTGATCCTCTTGGTAATTCATTCTGCCAGGGATATGGAGCATGGGTATGAATCATATGCTAAGGTTACAACTTGGTTGGCTGAGTTGTATACTAGACAATATCTGATCCAAGGTTAAGGCCTAGGTACTACTGATGGGAAACAATCGTAAGGAAGGGTACGACTCATAAGAGGGTCAATCGTATCCTTATGATGTGGTTTTAAGGGACTTAAGTATGGGTATTCTGGACATTTTCCTACTTACTCTAATTATGATCCACATCTTCTAATACACTTAGGAGGTTATTTACCCTATTATTCTATTCATTAACACAAAGAAACTATTCCTAAACATTTAACAATCCTCCCACGAGCTTTTAGGAAAAGAGAGCTATGGTTTTAACTTAGGGATTACTTTGATGATTTTCTCCCGTCCTATTTCTCAATTTAAGGCATGTGTCTCTTACCTACTTGCTATTTCTAAAAAGACATGAATTTTATGGTTGTTTTCATAGTTTCAATATTGTTTGGCTTATGGTTTGTAATTATTAATTGGGGTTTTGGTGTAAAGGGTTTGGTTATGGTTTCCTATGGTTTAATTTTGCTTTTATATGCATTGATATTGGTTTTTGGTAATTGGATTACATGGTAATGGTTTAGTGGTCATTGGAATTGATTTTCGTGTTATTATACCATTAAGATGTTTGATAAAATGTTTATAAAGATAAGTTCATTGGTTTGACTTCTTTAAATGAAACTCTTGCTTGTTTTAAGCTTATACAGAAAGCTATAACTGGTTTAAATGGTTTACAAAGGTTAAAGTCTTATTGGTTTTGCTTGTGGAGTACATTAAAGTCTCCCAAGAGGTTAATATAGTAAATGGAAAGGGCACTTGAGAGTCCTCTTATCCTAGATGGTTTGGCTATTGATAAATCTTGCAAGTATGGATAGTATGATGCTACCATAAATAAATGGTAATTGGATTGGTTTGGACATGGTTTTGATTTAGAAATTAATGGCGGGATGTGTAATTGAGCCATAAAAGGTGGAGGTTTTAGGGAAACCAAAATTGGAACCTTATATTTGCCAATATAAAGGGTCTTTGATGGCCACGTATGAGTGTCACATTTTATATTGGAGGGATGTATAATTTAACCCATGAGATATTTCCTGGTCGTGCGACTACACACACTGGGACTCTTCAGCAGGAGAGCTGAACCCATATGGCCTATGGGTATGGTTAAATAGCAAGGTTACATAACCCAGGCAAAGGTTTTAAATATATGTCAAACACGAATTTCCTTTCCTGACACACATATATATATATATGGTTATATGTATCATAGATGGTTTTACTTGGTTGTTTAAATGGCATTACTTTATCCTTATCCTGAGTTACATACGAGCGGTCACTCACTAATCTATCTACTAGCGGCTATATACCCACACCATGTAGGAACTGGCTGTTTGACTCATCCTATATAGTGATTGACTAGGATATCATTTGGATTAAAATGGTGTGCTTCCATCTCTCCAGAAGACTCTATTTCATGATATGGATATTTTTAGACATTTTATTTTCATTTTGGATATTGGTCTTGGCTATGGTTGGGGACATGTCCTAATTGGATACTTGTATTTTTTTAGATAGAGGCTTTTTGGTACTTTTGGTTGTTGGTATGGGCGGGATCGGTATTGGTGTTGACCTTAGCATTGGCATAGGTCTTGACGATGACATCATTAGATGATATTTTTAGTTGTTCCATTGTATTACATTTTGGGATTGATTATTATATTATATTTTAATTTTCTCTTTAGTTTGGTATGGTATAGATGATTGGGTTTGGTATGGTTAGACTTGATTGGATCGGTTACAATCGTGATCCTATCCCAGAGTCTTGATGTGCACAATACACATCTTGTTTTATGTTTGAAATTAAGCTTATTTGACACTGTAATTAGCAGTTGGGTTGGGTTAAGGGGGCGGTCCCCGATACTGGTTGGACTTGGGATGCCCATTACATCTAGGACCTAGTTTGGGTCATATTTAGGTTCATGGTCAACTGGGAAGTCCACTAAGTTGTGTTGAATAGAGTCTCTTTTAGGGGTGTATAGTGTGACATACTTATAAAAGAGAGGCTGCAAGACATTTAGGAATGTTTCACTTTATTGAAATTCTTAGTCCTGGAATCCTCTCTAATCGTTGTTATTTGTCTTTTAGATCTAGCCTCCTAGATCTAGAATACAAAGAAATCTTTTTTCCTCATCTGGGGATAATGCTAAAGGGGTACCTCCTATGTATGGAGTACATCTTCGATCTAATGGTCCTATTTTGATTATGCTTGAGTTCCTTATATTCCTCTTACTGCTCCTCAGGACCCTTAGGGTAAAATCCTGAATGCAATGTTGTATCAGTCTATCCATGTTATTGCTCAGATGGTCACTGCTCAGGCCGAGCAGTGTGTGCTAGTTCTTTGTTTGCTGAGGCTACAAGGGTTGGTCAATTTATGAAGATGGGTCCTTCTAATTTTATGGGAGTAAAGGTGGAGGAATACCCACAAGGCTTCTTAGATGAACAAGGAAAGATATTTCAGTTTATGCAGGCTTCTGATATGGAGTGAGTTAGCTTTGCAGCTTATTATCCTAAAGGCTTTGCTTATTAGTGGTATGGGGAGTGGGAAAGTGATAATAGTGATATGGAAGAGAAAGGGTGTGGGAGGCCTTTTTAATGCCTTCATGTATCGTTTCTTTCCTCAAGAGTTGATGAAATCTAAGATGGAGGAGTTTTTGAACCTTAGGCAAGGGAGGATGTTTGTAAGGGAATATGCCTTGAAGTTTTATCAGTTTTCAAGGCATTCTCCTGATTTGGTGGCTGATATGAGGTTTAGAATGAAGAAGTTCATTTCTAGGCTTAATAGAGATTTAGTTTTAGAGAGCAAGACTACTTTACTAATTGGGGATATGGATATATCTAGGTTGACAGTTCATATGCAGCAGGTTGAGGATGAGAAGAAAATGCAGGCAAAATTTAGGGATAGGCAGGAAAAGTAGGGTAACTTTTTTGATCAGGGAGGTTTACAGTCTCAAGGTGGTAAAGATGGTGGCAAGTGGCAGAAAAATAAGCAGGGAGTTCTGGTTCCTTCTCTACTACCAGTGCTCTTTACCCACAGCAGTTGGACGACAAGCGTTACTAAGGTGGTGATAATTCTTGGGCTTAGGTTGCCCAACCTTAAGAGACCGGAGGTCAGTCTTTTTCTTTATGCCGTTCTTGTCAGTTTTGTAGTTATCCATATTGGGGATTTTTTTAAGAAAGGTAGAGATAAGTGCTTTAAGTACGGCTAAGTAGGCCACTGGCTAAAGAATTATCCAACTAATAAGGTTTCTACAGGGGTGAATAAGATTTTGGTGGCTTCATCTTCGACTCCTACACCTGGTGGTGTGGCATCTACTTATGTTACTTCTCTTGGTTGTAATATTGGTCAGAATGAGTTGTATACTTTGACAATCCGACAAGAATCAGAGGCATCACCTGATGTTATTACTGGTATGTTACAACTCTTTTACTGTAATGTATATTGTTTGCTTGATCTAGGATCCACTATTTCTTATGTGACTCTTTATATAGCTATGTATTTTGGTTTTGATCCAAAATTTTTTTTGGATCCTTTTTCTATTTCTTCCCCGATAAGAGACTCAGAAATTATTGAATAATCTATAGGGGTGTGCTGTATCAATTGGTGACATACAGAGCTTGGTAGATCTATTTTAGTAGGGAATGTTAGATTTTTGATATGATTTTGGGTATGGATTGGGGTTATTCTTGTTATGTATCTTTAGACTGTCTGACTCATAAGGTAATCTTTAGGTTCCTTGGCAAGCCAAAAATAGAATGAGAGGGTTGTTGTTTAGCTCCTAGCGGAAGGTTTATTTCTTATCTTATATCTTAAAGGTTAATCTCCAAATGGTGTATTTATCACTTGGCCTAGGTTAAAGATTCTTACTTGAAAGGTCATTTGTTGTAGTCAGTTCCAATAGTTAATGAGTTTCCAAAGGTCTTTTTGGATGATCTTCCTGGTGTTTCTCTGAATAAGGAGATAGAGTTTGGTATTGATTTGCTTTTGAAAACTCATCCAATATCTATTTCTCCATATAGAATAGCCCAATGAGTTAAGGTAACTCAAGAAGCAAATTAAGGATTTTCTAGATAAGGGGTTTATTCATCCTAGTATTTATCCATGGGTTGAACCAGTGTTGGTCATTTGCAAAATATATGGTTCCCTTCAGATGTGGATTGACTATAGGTAGTTCAATAAGTTAACAATTAAGAACAAGTATCCTCTCCCAAGAATAGATGATTTGTTTGAGCAATTGTAGGGTGCTAAGTTCTTTTCCATGATAGTACTTTGGTCTAGGTACTATAATCTTAAGATTAGGGAGGTGGATATCCCTTAGATGGTTTTTTGTACTTGATATGGGCATTTTGAGTTCTTGGTCATGTCATTTATATTAATAAATACTCCAGCGGCATTTATGGATTTGATAAACAGGGTGTTTAGGCAGTATTTAGATCTCTTTTTCATAGTGTTTATTAATTATATTTTGCTGTATTTGAGGAGTGAGGTGGATTATGCTAATCACTTCTTTTTGGTGTTGTAGTGCTTAAAAAAACAATGGTTGTTTTCCAAGTTCTCTAAGTATAAGTTTTGATGTAATATTATGACTTTCTTAGGTCTTATTATTGCTTGTAAGGGTATAATAGTTGATCCTCATAAGGTTGCTGCGGTAAATGGATGGCCTAGGCCCACGAATCTATTCTATGTTTGGAACTTCTTGGGTATAGTTGAGTATTATAGGTGGTTTGTGGAAAGCTTCTTGTCGATAGCTGCTTCTTTGACTAAGTTAACTCAGAAGAAGGTTAAGTTTCCTTGGTCGAATGCTTGTGAGGGGAGTTTTGAGAAGTTGAAGGATAGGTTGACTTCGGCTTCAATTTTGACTTTGCCAAAAGGCAATAATGGGTTTGTAGTTTATTGTGATGCATCTCGGGTAGGGCTTGGTTGTGTTCTGATGTAGCATGGGAATGTAATTGCCTATGCTTCCAGGCAGTTGAAGTTGTATGAGAGGAATTATCCCACTCATGACTTAGAGATGTTGGTGGTTGTGTTTGCTTTAAAAATATGGCAGCATTATTTATTTAGTGTTCACGTGGATATTTTTTCTAATCATAAGAGTCTTCAGTAGGTATTCACGTAGAAAGAGCTTAATCTTGGGAAAAGAAGATGGCTTGAGCTACTCAAGAATTATGATATGAGTCTTAAATACCACCCAAGTAAGGCTAATATGGTTGTCAATGCTCTTAGCAGATTGTCTGTGGGGATTTTAGATCATATGGAGGAAGGCAAGTAGGAATTAGTGAAGGTTATTCATTGTTTGACTAATCTTGGAGTTCGTCTCTTTGTTTCTAAAGACGGTGGTGTGATGGTGCAAGAAGTGGTTAGATCATCTCTTGTTGTAAAGACTAAGGAGAAGCAAGTGTTGGATCCGGTCTTGATGAAAATCAAAAGTTCTATTGGTGGGCAAAAGGTGGCGGTGTTTGATATTAGTGGTGATGGTACATTGTGATACTAAGGGAGATTGTGTGTTCTTGATGTCAATATTGGCTAAGGCTTATAAGTCGCGCTATGTTTTCTGTCCTGGTTTGACAAAGATGCATCATGATCTTAAGGAAACCTATTGGTGGAATAGTATGAAGAGGGATGTGGTTGACTTAGTGGCCATGTGCATGGTGTGTCAACAGGTTAAGGTTGAATACATGAGGCTTGGTGGGTTACATCAAGAAATACAGTTGCCCGAATGGAAGTGGGAGATTATCAGTATGGATTTTGTTATCGGTCTTCCTCGATCTTGGAATTATTTTGATTCGATTTGGGTTATCGTGGATAGGATGACCAAGTCAGCTCATATTTTTTACCGATAAAGACTACCTTTTCTTCCATTATCCTTCTCGGTTTAAGCCATGTGTCTCTTCCCTGCTTATTTTTTCTAAAAAGGCATGAATTTTATGGTTGTTTTCATGGTTTCAATATTGCATGGGTTATGGTTTTCAACTATTACTTGAGGGTTTTGGTGTAAATGGTTTGGTTATGGTTTCCTATGGTTTAATTGTGCTTTTATATGAATTGATGGTGGTTTTGGGAAATTAGATTACATGGTAATGGTTTAATGGTCTTTGGAATTGGTTTTCATTATATTATACCCCCAAGGTGTTTGATAAAATGCTTTTAAAGATATGTTCATTGCATTGACTTCTTTAAATGGAACTCTTGCTTGTTTTCAGCTTCTGCACAAAACTATAAATGGTTTACAAAGGATAAAGGGTTATTGGTTTTGATTTTGGAGTACATGAAAGTCTCCCAAGAGGTTAATATGGTAAACAAAAAGGGCACTTGAGTGTCCCATTGACCTAAATAATTTGGCTATGGTGTAATCTTGCAAATATGGTTGGTATGACGATACCACTAATAAATGACCTTGTTTAATAAATGGTGATTGGATTGGTTTGTATATTTTTTTAATTTATGTATTCATAGTGGGATGTGTAACTGAGCAGTGTAAGGTGGAGGTAGGGAGAAAGAGAGAACCAATTCTAAAAAGTCATATTTACCGATATGAGGGGTCTTTGGTGGCCACATGCAAGTGTCACGTTTTATATTGGAGGGATGTACTTGTCATCGCATGAGATATTTCCTGGTTGTGCGACTACATACATTGTGACTCTTTCAGCAGGGGGAGCTGAACCCATAAGACCAATGGGAGTGGTTAAACACCAAGATTACACAACCTACGTAAAGGTTTTAAATGCATGTTAAACACAAATTCCCTTTCCCGACCCTTGTTTATATGTATGGTTATATGCATCATGGATGGTTTTACTTAATTGTTTAAATGACATTACCTTTTCCTTATTCTGAGATACATGATAGCGATCACTAACTAACCTGTCTACTGACTGCTGTATATCCACGCTATGCACGAACCAGCGACTCCTTTTACAGAGTGATTGTCTCGGGAACAACATTTGGATTGAAGTGGTGAGCTTCCATTTTTTTTGAAAGGCTCCATTTTATGATATGGACAGTCTTAGACATTTTATTTTCAATTGGGATATTAGTTTTGGCCATGGTTGGGGGCATGTCCTAACCGGATATTTGTATTCTTTTGGATAGAGGATTTGTGGTACTTTTAGGGGTTGGTATGGGCAGGATCGAAATTGGTGTTGGCCTTAGCATTGGCATAGGTGTTGGGGCTGACATTGTTGAATGATATTGTTGGTTATTTTGTCGTATTACATTTGGGATTAATTATTGTATTATGTTTTGATATTCTCTTTGGTTTGGTATGGTATATATGGTTGGGTTTGGTACGGTTAGACTCAGTTGGGTTGGTCACGGTCGTGATCCGATCCTAGCGTCTTTATGTGACAAATAACGCTATCTCGTTAGATGTTTGAAATTCAACTCATCTGAGGCTAGTATAGGATGTTGGGTTGGGTAAAGGGGGTGGTCCCGGTCTTGGATGGACTTGGGATGCCCATTATGTCTAGGCCTAAGTTCTGGTTATGATAGTTTCCCTTTCTTGTTATGTTTCTTTCAAGCTATAGAGTCTAAGGTCTTGAGTCTCTCTAATTCCAGTTTGTTTACTTTTCAGATCATGCCTCCTAGATGATTTGAATCTCATAGCAACTCCTCTGTCCTACTGGAGGACAAAGCTGATGGGACACGCCCTGCTTATGGGGTAAAAAACCGGTCTAGAGGTCCAGTTCCTGATTGCCCTCCTGGAGTTCCACCGGTCTCCTCTAGTCCCTCTCGATCCCCTCAGGATGATGTGTCAAATGCGGAATTTCATTAGTATATTCATATGTTGGCTCAGTTAGTAGCTTCTTAGTTTGAGAGTGTAGCTTCTGTTACTCCATTTCTGAGGTCATAAGGGTCAGTCAGTTTATGAGGTTGAGCCCTTCTGTGTCGCGTCCCCGCTATCTATAGTCAGTATAGTAGAGGTTTCACATATGGCAGTTAGATTTAGTTATGTAATTTCAGTCCCTCTTTTCAAACTTTTTTTGAGTGTAAAAGTTGTATCAATATTGTATATTTTTTCTAGATTCCATCATTATTATGTTTCCGCACAGTAAACCCAGTCATTTTGTTCGTATTTATTCAGTTGCTTATGAGTTATGCCAGTAGAAGGGTTAGCTTGGGATCACTTGTGGTCCTAAGCACCGTGTGATTTCTTGGGACCATTTCTGAGGCGTTACAAGAATGGTATCAAAGCCGCTCCTTTGTCAGCCCATCGATGTGGGACAGAGTTCAAACTGAGTGTAGGCAAATCCCGGTGAGGCAGGAAAAACCTCATTCCTAAGTGTAGGAGAATCCCATTCGGTGAGGTAAACCTCTGTGAAGATACTGAGTCCATAAGGGGGGTATATGTGACACCCCATTTTAGGAGAAGGAGTCCCACATTGGCAAAACACATGAGGAATGCTGGGTATATAAGTAAGCAAGCCTTACTACCTAGTGACATATTTTAAAGTCGTGTGGGCTTGGGACCAAAGGGGGCAATATCACTAGTGGGTTGGGCAGATACAGGGGTCTCTCGGGCCTTCATAGATTAAGATGCCCATTGCAGCCGGGGCCTCGGCTCGGGTTGTGACACTTACCCTTATTTTCTATGACTTAGTTTTGCAAAAAATTAGATTGGGATCATTATAGGACTTTTATCTTCATAAAATATAGGCTTGGGGAAAGGAATGGTATATATGGGAAATAGAGACTTAGCCCTGCTCGAGACTACAATTAAATTTTTGGCTCTACTTTTCACCCATTCTCATTTTATCGTCACTTATCTTCGTTATTTAATTTCAAATTAGGTGTGGTTCTGGTTTGTCTTTTTTGTTTATTTATTTATTTATTTATTTATTTATCTTTATTTTTTTTCTCTACCACACCCAACCCTACCTTATTTTCTTTTCTAAACTGCTTTTTCATACTTGTATCCAACTATGCACCCCAATGATAGCCACCCTAAACTTAGGTACTTTTTCTGAGTTGAGGTACAAAATGTCTAAGGAGGGACTAGGTCCAAGACATACTAATTGTAATTAAAATAGGAAGGTGAACGAGTTAATATAAGAAAAATAAGTTAATGTGTAATTAGAGACCAAGGGATACTTATTTTCTTTTGGTCAGTTGTTTAGGCTAAAAGTGGACTTATTCAAGAATGACCTATGATCCTATACCAACCAACTATCGTATAACCTAGGTTTGTTCTGGATCACACAAACAAATTGAACTAAGTAAACATATCACACTAATATATTACAAGGTTACATTAACTACTAACTATCTGTTTTATGAAATGCCAAGCTATGATTATTCTGTCCCTAATACTAATTCCATAACAAGATCCAACAATGGTAACAATATCATATCTTCATAACACACAATTTACAACAAAAAATCGGAGGGGAATCATTTATTGATGAAAATTTAGTTCATCATAAAAAATTATTTAAAAACTTGACTGCATCAAGGTTTCTTATTTTTCTCCTAATTAATCATAACAAATATAACACAAACATAACAAATACACAATAAAACATAATATCCTTAACATGTTGTTTTTACTACAATAACACATTATTCGAAAAGAGACACAACAACAATAACCCAAAGTGGTGGTACACCCTCACCCTAAACTAAAAGCTAATGCACTATCTTTAGTGCAAAACTAAGAAAATAAGTAAGACATAGAATAGAAAAATACCTGAAATACTCGAGAAATTAGATATGGACTCGCCCTTAGATGGGGCAATAGGTGGTACACCAGGATTAATTCTAGGAGGTGGTGGTGGCAAAATAGAGGAGGCTCTCAAATCTTGTTGTTTGAACTCACTTTGGTCAAAGTGAAATTGATTAAGAGATTCCCTATCTTTCTTATTCAAATCATGCTCCAACTTATCAGAAATGTTACACCTTTTTATAGGCTTTCATCCTCTCTTACCACTACCAGTAGAGGGCTCATCAACATCATTGAACATATAAAATATTAAGGGTGGTGGTATAGGTAGTGGTTGCGGGATGGGTGGTATAACTAGGGGGATATTAAAAGTGTGTATTTCACTAATGTATGAACCTCATACCTCAACGTTGCCACCTTATCCATTATACTTGATAAATTAGAAATTTGAGCTTCATAAAGTCTCTCCCCTATCTGTATCTTAAACTTGAGATCATCCCATGTCACTCTCTTGTAAACTACTCCATTACAACCATGATTTGGGCCATAACCCATTCCTAAATACCTTAGTGGTAGTACATAACAATGGGCTATTCTGAGTTAGAAAAATCACCAACTGGGTGTCTGTGTGAGTCTGGAACTTTCCTAACTATGTTTCCTTATCCACCAACCACTGCAGAAGTTCTTGAGATAATATAACCATACCAAAAGTAGGAAGCCAAAGGGAACTATCGATGTATAAGGTGGAACTGAAGTCCCCGAGGCCCCCTCACTACCTACATGAGCTAAATTTTTTGCCGGTTAACTACCTATCTCATACACACATACCAGTCAGCCACTCTACCTACTCAATTGACTCTAAAGCCCCCTTTAAGTTGAGGTAGAAGGTTGTGCCTTCTTCTAATTGACCTTGTTGGTATCTTATCTATTCAACCCCATGTTAGAATTTGAGTCAACTAGACAAAATAATCAACAATTGGTCATTCTACAGCTCCTACTGCATTATATAAAATCTGAATCAAACACATAAATTGCATATTTGCAATCTATCTGAAGGCCCTCTTATGGATGTCATCTCAAATGATTCGAGTGATGTTTATATCATATAATTCTATGATGTTGGACACAATTATAACCCGATCCTATATTAGTGAATTGTATGTTACCATCAGACAGAACGTGTTCACAACTATAGGCCACTAAAACTTTCCTATAAAGTGTAGTGTAGACTTCTTAGTATCAGCCTTCCACTTGACCCAAGGGGCATCAACAACATGCTTAACATTATAAAGAGAAATCCAACTCAATAAAGCTTTCCTCTACTAGGCTCATTTATATTCATCTGATTCACAGTCTCTACCCGATTATAAACTCTATAGTAGTCATTGATATTTCATGTCTAGGCCCAAATAGAAATCTCTAAATTATCTGCTCAAATATATAAGCCCGAGAAACTGTTACCAAATTATAGGCCAATATATTTTTTCCCCAAGTTCTTCTCCCCACAAGTGTTATCAAGTCTACTAATGTGGCATATGAAGCATAAAACTCACTATCTCACTCTGGACTATAATATTTAGAAGGCTCACCCATCCATCCAAGTCTATATCTATGGAATGTGGCCTTAATATCATAGATCCCTTACAAGTCAACTATCTTAATGTAGGGTTCCTTAGCTTTGTTATTTCTACACCCACCCCACTCAATCGACTTAACATCTTGATTGTAGATGTCCTTCATGTCCTATATACACCATATCTAGGTTTATTAGGCTACAGGTATAGTACAGGTCTATGTGGAACCCCGTACCTTTACACATGGAGCTGATGTAGCAGTATCCTTATCAACCTGTAATTACTCTTCTTCCTCTTTAGACTGGGGAGAATATGCCTCTCTATACTAGTTGACTCCACTAATTTTACTCTGTCATTAGACCGTGGAGCATCTGTATTATCCTCATTATCACCAAATTTTGATACATCCTTCTTCTCATCAGATTGTGGATAGGTAGGGGAATGAGTTGGTGATCTCCATGCACTTATCATCCGGGGCTTTGTCTTTGCAATGGTATATAGTGAAGCTAGTGGCCTAGGCTAGGTCATAGCCTGTGGTGCAGGGTAAAGTATAAGATGAGGTACAGTCTTTATGGCATCCTTTGTTTGACTTTCGACTGAGTCTGGCATTGTGTTGTACAAGTTATCAATGGGAAATAATCAACTAAGTTATCATATAAGGAATAAATCCGCATAGAGCACCCATCATTGAGTCTAAACTATGGGTCTTGGGCTCGAGTTTATTTTCTAGTGTCACCCATATTTTGTGTTCACTTTGTTGACATGATACTTTTGCAGAGGAGAACTAGTACTAGAACATATAACTAGTTAAACATTTTAAAATAATTGAAACTGTCAGGTCCCATTCATGAGTCTAGTCCACGTCTTAAGGACTGGGCTCATGACTAATTGACTATACTCGTGAACTTTAGGATTCAGTTCATTTTATCAATCAATGACTAGTGGACAGAGTTCATGAGTTGTTACCCTAACTCATGAAATTTAGACCAAACTTGTGAGATTCAGAATTGTCATGATCTGAACCATAACCTATATGTAATGGGCATCCCAAGTCCAACCAAGACCTGGGACCGTCCCCTTATCCAAACCCAACCACCTTTCACTACTTAGATGTGCTAAATTTCAAGTATATAACAATATTGCATAAATGTTCTCCTAAAGTCTCTGGGATAGTCTCACCACCGTGACTGACCCAATGGAGCCTACCAGCACCAAACCAACCATCCATACCATACCAAACCCAGGAGTATCAAAACATAATATGATAATTAAACCCAAAATGTAATACGATAGAAAAACCAATAATATCATCCAATGATGTCAGTCCCAACACCAATTCCAATGCTAAGGCCAACACCAATACTAATCCTGCCCATACCAACCCCAGAAATACCATAAAGCCTCTATCAAAAATAATAAAAATATCTGAGTGGGACATGCCCCCAACCATAGTTAAAACTAATATCCAAAACAAAAATAAAATGTGTAAGAATGTCAATATAATGAAATGGATCCATCTTGAAAGATTGAAGATCACCACTTTAATCCAAATGTTTTCCCCTAGTTAATCACTATGTAGGAGGAGTAAAATGGTTGGTTCCTGTATTGCATGGATATATACAGTCGCTAGTAGATGGGGTTAGAGAATAACCTCTAGCATATATCTCAGGATAATGATAAAGTAATTCCATTGTAAAACATAGTAACACCATCCATGGTGCATACAACCATATATATATAAGTGCCAGGAAAGGGAATCCGGGTTTACCATGCACTTAAAACCTTTACCTGGTCTATGTATCCTTACCATTTAACCACTTCCATAGGCCGTATGGGTTTAAATCTTCCTGCTGAAAGAGTCCCAGTGCGTGTAGCTGCATGACTAGGAAATATCCCATGGGATGAATAGCATATCCCTCAAATATAAAACATGACACTTGCACGTGGTCATCGAAGACCCCTCATATTAGCAAATATGCATTTCCAATTTTGGTCCTCCTAAAACGTCCACCTTTCGTGGCTTAGTTACATATCCCGCCATTAATGCCCTAATAAAAACAATGTCTAAACAATCCAATTACTATTTATTATCTAAGGCCAATTATTTGAGGTATCTTCATACCAACCATACCTGTAAGATTTTTCAATTGACAAACCATTTAGGTTAAGGGGACTCTTAAGTGCCCTTTCCATTTACCATATTAACCTCTTCGGAGACTACCATGTTCTTCACAAGCATAACTAATTAGCCTTTAAGCATTGTAAACCATTCAAACCATTGATAGTTTCATATAGAAGATGAAAAAAACAAGCAAGAGTTCCATTTAAAGAAGTCAATGCAATGAACGTATCTTTATAAGAATTTTATCAAACACCTTAGGGGCATAATATAACAAAAACCAAATCCAAAAACCACTAAACCATTAACATGACAACCAATTTCCCAAAACCATGTATAATGCATATAAAAGCATAATTAAAACATAGAAAACCATAACCAAGACATTATAAATAAAACCCCAAGTAATAAGAAGATATGACCATTCTAGTAATCAAAACCATCCTACCAACTAACACTGGACAACTTACAATAGGACTATACCACTCACACCATAACATACTGCTCGTACCCTGGAGTTGTATTAGAAGAAGATATGTGGGAAACAGAAGAGAACCTGAAGTCCAAGTATATTTTATTCTTTCATTGTTCCTTTGGAAGTTTTAGATATCTTGAATTCTCTGTCTTATAGAGACTTAGTCATTCTATCCACGATGAAACTAATCAAATTAAATTGGTTCTAAAATTGACCAATACCGGTAACAAAATCCATATTAATCATCTCCCACTTCTATTCAGACAACTCTCTTTCTTGATGCAACCCACCAGGCCTCATGTGCTCAACCTTAACCTATTGATATCCCATGTACTTGGCCATGAAATCAACTACATCTCTCTTCATACTATTCCACTAATAGATCTCCTTAAGATCATGATATATCTTTGTCAAGCCAAAGATGAACAACATAGCATAACTTATTTTCCTCAGCCAAAACCCTTTGTTTCAACCCATCGACATTCAGAAACCAAACCTCCCTTGGTAGCACAAAGTACCATCACTACTAATCTTAAGTATCTCCACCTTTTGCCTACCAAAATCACTCTTGATTTTCATCAGGACCAAATCCAACAGTTTTTTGTCGTTAATCTCTCTAATAAGAGGCAATCGAACCACTTATTATACTATTACACCACCATCCTTGGAATCCAAGAAACAAACTCCAAGATTGGCCAAGCAGTGAATATCCTTTACCAATTCTATAAAAAGACAAAAATAGTAGTACTAAGTTAGTAATAGAAATCTGCAAACTCAGTCTTGTTCAGTCAATCAAAATGATGAGTGTTAGTTCAGTTAAGCTTAGTACAATCTAGTGATCAGTGTATTTTCAGTTGGTAATAGGATTAAACACCAAGTGAACCTAGGGATTGGGGAATTTCTTCCAGCATAGGGGTTGAACCTTAGTAGCAGTTCCTGTATTATTTAACTACGTATCCAACTTAGGGTAAAATGTCCTTCTGCCAGAATAGGGTTGGCGCAATCGTATATATGATTCATGAGTCTTCCTTCCAGATTAGGGTTGACCTAACATTGTTAGTATCCCTTTGCAAGGTGCTAACACTCTTCTAACTTGGCTCATAAGTTGGAACTCATTTTATAACTGGGCTATGTTGGTTAGATGAACACTCCCACAAATACTGTTTGAGTTTTAGACTCAGTATAAAATTCAATTCAGTTCTATAAAATTAGGACTAGCAGAAACAGTCACCCAGTTATCAGTTATATAGTTATCAATAAACTCAGATATCAATTACTCAATTATCAGAACTCAATATTCAGTTTTAGTATGATCTCAGTTACCGTATACATATTTTTATACAGTCTTACATAATCAGTATGTACAACAAGTTCAGTTACCTATGTACTCTCATTCAGTTATATACATATCATTTAGTTAGTTATTGTTCCTACATATGAACCCATTTATATCAACCTACCTTACTTAGCATACCCGTATGTTCAAAGTACTAACACATACTCTTTCGTTTGCGCTATGATGTCTCATATCATAGGTTCTGACACACGAGCTCCTGACCGTACCTATTAGCTCAGGTTATCAGCAGTAGATATAGTGGTGAGTCCTCATATTTTGAGGATAAAGTTATTTATATCAGTATTCTATCTAATTCTATAGTCGAGGTAAGTTGGGGACTTTTCCCATCAACTCCACATTCATATAGTTCAGTTAGAGGCATTTCAGACTAGACTATTTAAGAAAGATATTCAGTTTGTTAATATTACTATCAGTATTCAGTATTTATTTTAATATCCAGATTATGAACCTTATGGTATTTCAGCCTAACTTCTGCGTTATTTTAGTATTATTATTGAGTGCTTACAACAGGTACCATTCATGGGTTAGCTTGTGGTCCTTCAGGTTTGAAATCACCATGTGACATCTACGGTAAAGACATAAGGCGTTACACCTTAAGTACAATCTTCTAAGTGTATCTCAAATCTATGACAAAGGAAATGTGGTAAAATTCTTATTTGATGGATGTACTATATCAAGAAAGAAATTAGGAAGAAATATTCTCATAGGTAAAAGGTTGAAAAGACATGTATGCAGCTAATCTGGAGTCACTGACTGATGGGGAATTAACTTTCTTAAGTGCTCAAGGTGAAGATGCTAATATATGGAATAGAAGACTAGGATATGTAAGTTCCTCTTTGTTAAACAAGTTTATTCCGAATGACCTGGTCTGTGGCTTTCCAAAGCTGAAATTTAAAGACAATGAAGTTTATGATGCTTGTGTTAAAGGTAAACTTACCAGATCCTCCTTCAAATTAAATAAGAAGGTGAGTCTTTCTGGATCTCTTGAAATACTACACACGGATTTATGTGGACCTATTAAAATCCAAAGTAGAGAGGGGAAAAATATGTGTTGGTTATTGTAGATGACTACTCCAGGTTCATCTGGACAATGTTTATATGAACCAAGGATGAAACATATAAGGTTTTTGTGGCTTTTTCCAAGAAAATACCAGTGAAGCTGAATTGCAAAATTGTTGAATTCTTGTCTGATCATGGAACTAAATTTGAGAATTCTCAAGTCGATGAATTTTATGCTAAGCATGGAAGAAGTCAAAACTTTTCTGCTCCTAGAACTCCATAACAAAATGGAGTTATTGAAAGGAAAAATAAAGCACTCATAGAGATTCCTAGGACTATGCTATTCGATAGTGGTCTTCCAAAAAGTTTTTGGGTGAAGCAGTAAATACTACATTTTATGTGACTAATAGGTGTTTAATTAGATCACTTTTGAATAAGACTCCATTTGAGTTGGTATTTAATAGAAAGCCTAAGCGAGACTACTTTAGACTATTTGGATAGAAATACTTTGTCCTAAATAATGGAAATAAAGAATTAGGAAAATTTCACTCCAAAAGTAATAAAGTTGGGTTTGTAGGCTATTCCTCAACAACCAAGGATTATAGAATATTTAATGAATGAACTCTGTATGTTGAAGATAGTGTTAATGTAACGTTTAATGAGTCAAGAAATCAAATAAACTCAGGAGATGTTGAATATTCAAAAGTTGAAGAACTCATTCCTATTCAAAGGGATGATATTACTGAAGATGACGATATAAGGATAAATGATGCAAATGAGAGTGATGATAGTGATGGTGATCTAGGATCTTAATCATAAATTCCATGTCAAGTAGAAGAACAACAAGTGGTAACTAGTGAGAATTCATAGGGAATTGGTCCTAGTGGTATTAATCTCAGAAGGCATAAATCCTCTTATCTCTAGGAGAACCTGACTACACCGTTAGATATATAGGTCCAAACAAGACCTCAAGACAAAAATGTTATGGAATTTTTAGCCTCTTAGTCTCAAATTGAGCCCAAAATGTGAAAGAATCTATGAAATATGTTGATCGGATAAATTCAATGTAGGATGAACTCCAACAATTTTAAAGAAACAAAGTCTAGCATCTGGTACCCAAGACTACTGATAGAACAATTATTGGGACCAAATGGGTGTATAGAAATAAGTAAGGCTGGTTGTTCAAGGTTATAACCAAGAAGAAGCGATTGACTATGATGAGACTTTTACCCCTGTAGTGAGAATAGAGGAAATAATAAACTTTGTTGTATTTGTTGCATATATAGGATTCAAACTATTTCAAATAGATGTCAAAAGTGCCTTCTTGAATAGAATCTAAATGAAGGAGTCTATGTAAAACAACCTCTAGGTTTTGAAGATATAGATTTTCTATATCTCGTACTTAAATTGGATTAAGCTCTTTATGGTTTGAAGCAAGAACCAAGGGCCTGGTATGAGAGACTCTTAAATTTTCTCCTGGAAAATAGATTTATTAGAGGAAAAATATATAATACTCTAATCTTAAAGATAAAAGGTAGCAACCTGTTGATTTTCTATATATATGTTGATAACATAATCTTTGGATCTTCTTTTTAATCCCTAAATGAAGAATTTACTAAGCTATTGGGGAGTGAATTTCTAATGAGTATGATGGGTGAATTGAGCTTCTTTCTAGGCCTGTAGATTAAAGAACCATCTCAAGGGATAGTGATTTTTCAAGAGAAGTACATCAAGGAGTTACTAAAGAAATATAATATGCGAGATGCCATGCGAGTTAATACTCGAATTGGAGTCACCACAAAAATAGATAATGATGAACTAGGTCCTTCAGTAAATGAGATAATATATAGAGGGATTATTAGATCCTTGTTGTACCTCACTGCAAGAACACCAAACATTGTATTCATATTAGAAATGTGTGCCAGATTTCAACCCTGCTAAAAAAGTCTCATTTTAAAGCAGCAAAAAGAATTCATAGATATCTAATGGGGACAGAGGACCTGATCATTTACTATCCACCAGGAGACAGTTTTGATTGGGTAGGGTATGCTGATACTGACTGTGCTGGATATTTGGTAGATAGAAAAAGAATTTCAGGAATGGTACATTTTCTTTACTACTTCTTAATTTCCTGGGGATCTAAGAAGCAAAATTCAGTTGCCCTTTCTACTATTAAAGCTGAATATATGGTTACAACTTCTTGTTGTGGTTAATTGCTATGGATCAAGAGGAAAATAACAGATTTATGTATTTTTATAGATTTTTCCCTCTAATTTGTGATAACAAAAGTGCTCTAAATATGTCAAAGAATTTAGTGCAGCACAAGAGACTAAGCATATTAATGCAAGACATCACTTCCTAAGAGACAATATTGAGAAAAGAGCTATCTGTATGTAGTTTTGAAAGACTGAGGATCTGGTAACAAATATATTTACTATGGCACTTCACAAGGAACAATTTTTTTAGGATGGATTGAATCTAGGTCTGATCAAAGTGACCCAACCTACCATATAAATTAGTGTTTCTTTTTAAAAATTTGAAATGATCATGAGACAGGTATCCTTAGTAAAGTATGTATCGGTTAGTCTAATTCAGTTTCATACCTTTGCAGGTATACACCCATTATAATAACTTTGGAAGAAAATAGATGAAAAATACACAAGCTTGAAATTTCACTCAAAGAAAGAGAGGGACCTGGTCCTATCTCTCAAGTTAGTAGCATAAATGTGCTTGTTTTTCTTTTTGTTATGGTAGAAAAGGCCACAACCTCTCTCTCCTTATAAGGAAATTTGTCGTATGCAAAATTGAAATCAAACTTATCTTTACATTAGCTTTATCGACCCTACCCAACTTAGTTATTGTAACCATTCAAAGCAAAATACTTTCTTTACTTACTTTCCTGATAAGGAATTATCTCTAAAAACAAATTACCTCTCTTATAGTGTTATGAATGGTGATCCTTAGGTTGATGAAAATTTCATCTTTTTTTCATATAACCTAGAAGGAAGTTTGGATGGTCCTAAGAACCAAAATAACCGTGTAAAATCAAAAGTTTCCAAAATGAAATATGAAAATCCTACTAAAAAGAACTAGGCTTCTGACAGACCTAGTACCAGGAGAAAGAGAATGACTAATTATGCACCTAGTAGGGACTATAAAAAAGGAAAAATAAAAGCCAATTGCTAAAAATACAAAAATTAAGAGATTGCAGGTTTAAATTCAACAATATTTTTAAAAAGGAGGGGAGGTCTAAGGTTCTTTGAAGAACATAGAAGTGAGAATGATGAACTCAAGAAGAAGGTTACAATTCTAACCAATGAGGCCATTGTGTTTGAATACAAAATTAAAGTTGCTAACCAAAGAATTGTAACACTAATGGACTTAGTTTTCCAAACTTTCTCCCCAAATTCTTCATTCTTATGAATTTCTTAAACTTTTATGGCTTTTTCTGTGGAACAAAAAATATAAATCATGCACTTCAATGATACATAAAGTACCAAATATGAATGAGTTCTGGTTTATGTGCTTTTAAGCTATTATTTTCTTTACTTTAAATGATGGTCTTCATGTTAGTGCTGCCCTAGTAGCTGTGAGTTGACTAACCTATAATTATTTTACTCATGGTTTATTGTTTATATCTTTCAATGATGCCAAAAGACGGATTATTAATTTTATGAGTTAGTGACTAGGTACTATATTGAACTACAGATATGAGATGAAATACAAATATGAATGCCATATTGCTAGGAAAAAGTATGTGATAGATGACATGGAGGCATAATGATAGATTGGGAAGTAATGATGGTGCAGAAATATTGGTTCTTTGTTTACATGGAAAGAAAATAAGTTGATTTTTTGCTGTAAATGACAATAAGGGACTAGGTCCCTATGTCAAATGATGGTGGAAGTTTGGTGTCGCATGGTAGGGTGAACATTTATCTTCAGAAGTGGTAATCACACTAATTAAATGTAATGAATATGTATTGATGCTCAAAACTCTATGGTTGGTTTGTCATCATAAAAAAGGAAGAAAATTATTATAGATTTTTTTGATGATGAGCAGATGACTATATGGGACCAGGTGCCTGGATGTTCAAGGTAACGGTATAATTGGCACGCGTCTGCACAATTTTGTCCACTTGTGTAACAAACTATACATGTATTGCTTGTACTATTAAGAACACCTGGTATAATAGCATTTCAACCCTAGTCATCACTCAACTATAAAAGGTAAAGGGTGATTCTTTATCAAGTGGTTTTTACAAATTCATAAGAGTAAAAAGAGAAGAAGGCAAAAACTTAATTTAGCTCAAGTTCTTGGTATGTTGATAGTAAAAACATTCTTGAGTTAGATATTAGTTTATATGAATTACTCAGCCTATAAGAGTAATGCGTTGTTACTATTGCTTTAAGAGTGCTTAGGCAGAGTTGTCTAAGTCCAAATTTAATTAGAGTTAACCGGTGTTAAGGGAGTCTAGGATAATTGTCAAGGTGAGGCTGTAGTGGAGTTACTACAAGGAGGATGAGACTAGATTTAGGCTAAAATTGATTCTTTAAAAAAAAGTTTGATTATAGTGGATTTTTTAGGATCTTGTGAGGCTAAGTCATGGTTTTCCTACCTTGAGTAAGGGGGTTTCCACGTTAAATCTTTCTGTTACTAATTTTTTGCAAAACCTTTATTTTTTCCAGCACTTCATAGCTGCTTCATTATTCTATTACCTATGAAAATTTTGAGGAACCGGGTCCCTCACTAGTTCCCTCACTGTATGGTGCAACCTCCAAAGGTTCCAATACCTTTAGCTATGAAATACTATTTCCCCTTTATTTCTCCTTATTTTCTCTATTTTCTCACTTTCTTCTATCCTTGTTACTTTCTCTCCTTTTGTATGTATTTTCCATATGTATATATACTATAAGAGAAAAGAAATAGTGAGTTTTTTTGTGAGGCGGTTCACGTGGTATAGGGTGTTGGATAGGTATTGAAAGTGAGGAATATCTTTAGTATGTATTGTATGAGGGATATATGGTGGGATTATTATTATTTTTTTTTATCGGGATTTGTTAGGTAAGACAAGGGTGCATGGTAAGGGTGCAGTGAATGGGTTAATTTAAAGTTTGGGTGGGGCAAAATTATGTGCCTACATCATTCCCCTCTTTTATTATAAATAGAAAGTGTTTTTAGACAAAGAAGTAGACAACGAGAAAAAATTTGACCTGGCCATTATTCAAAGGACACATAGAGTACGACAGAGACCTGGTTTTGGACATCATACCTATCTTAAGTTTTGAGGGAATCAGGTTATGTGTAGTTCAAGGAGATTGAAAGAAGAGGGATTATACTGAGATAAATAATCGAGTGAGGTCCTATAGAGGTTCCAGTCTGCAGCTTTTGTTATTACATCAAAAAATAAAAAAATACAAGTCAAAAGATTAATAAAATTAAAAAAAGTCCTATCTATTTACATTCACTTGATTCTTGAAGTTCTGAATGCTTTTTTAAGTGATCAAATATCTGTTTTTCTTTGGATTAAACTTGAAAATAGATTCTTTCTCCAACAAAAATTTGGTATTGGATATCAACTTGAAAATTGACCATTTTTTTTAGGTGGGACTTCCAAACTTTAACTTAAAAGGAAAATCTTCTCTCTATTCTTCAGTCGGGCACCTGACTTGCAAATTAAAATCTTCACCCAATTCATTAGGCGGGCTTCTAACTTAAGTTATTAAATTCTTCACCCTGTTCTCTAGGAAGGATCTTGACTCACATTTTCTTCACCCTGTTCTCCTGGTGAGATCCTGCTCAATTTTTTTCCCTATTCTCCAGGAGGTCTCCTGACTTGCAATTTCTTCACCCTATTATTTAGGTGGGCTCCTTACTTACAATTCCTTCTCGATATTCTCTAGGCAGCTCTTGACTTGCTATTTCTTCACCCTATTCTCTAGGCGGGTTCCTGACTTATAATTTGTTTAACCTATTCTCCAGGTAGGCTCCTAACTTACAATTTGTTTGCTCTATTTTCCAAGCATACCCCTGACTTGCAATTTCTTTGCTCTATTCTCTAGGATGACTCTTGACTTGCAATTTATTCACCCTATTCTCTAGATAGACTCTTGACTTTTAATTTCTTCATCCTATTCTCCAAGCGAGCTCTGGACTTAAAATTTCCTCACCCTATTCTTCAAGAAGGATCCTAACTAGAAATTTCTTCACCGTATTCTCCTAGAAGCCTCCTGACTTGCAATTTATTTACCCAAATCTCTAGGTGTGCTCCAGACTTGCAATTAAAAATCATCACCCTATTTTTCAGGTGGGATCCTAACTCGTAAATTCTGTACTCTATTCTCCAAGTGGGCTCCTGACTTGAAATTTAAAATAGTTATCCTATTTCTTAGGTGGTCTCCTGACTTACAACTTCTTTACCCTATTCTATAAGAAGGCTCCAGATTTACTATTTAAAATCTTTACCTTATTCTACAGGCGAGCACCTGACTTGCAATTTCTTACCCCTATTCTTCAGGAGGGCACCTGACTTGCAATATTTTTACCCTATTCTTTAGGAAAGCTCCTAAGCTGCAATGTCTGCATCCTATTCTTTAGGTGGGCACCTAACTTGCAATTTAATCACTTTATTCTTTAAGAGGGCTCCTAACTTGGACTTTAAAATTGTCACCCTATTCTTCCAGCGGGCGCTGACTTATAATTTCTTCACCCTATTCTTAATGCAAGCTTCTTACTTGTAATTTCTTTACCTTATTCTTTAGACAGGCTCTTGAAATCAAAGAATAAAATAGAACAAAAATCATTACAATAAAGGTTTATGATAAATAAACATCCCATTTTCAAGAAATAAAGATTCATTATCTAGGAGGGTCCTAAATAGAAAATAAAATCTCTTTTTACAAGAATAAAATTTTTGCTCCAATTTATCATCAGAAAAATTATGTGAGTGTCAAGCCAAATCTTTACTACTTTCAAAATGCATAATGCAAAGGTGAATCAAGACTCTTAACATTTAAATGCATCTCTTGAGGCTAAAATTTAATGACCAAGACAAGAAAATGTGTCTCTTAAGAGTAAAAGTAAGAGAGCTTGACTAAAAATGTATCTTTTAGGATTAAAGCTTCAAATTAGGAAGTGCGCCTCCTATCCATGAAAAATGAAAGCCAAAACTTAGAAAGTGTGTCTCTTAATGATGTATGATGATGAGTTTTACCATAATTGTTATTACCATACCTGTTTAACAGTATTGCCTCTTGCATTTGCAAAGGTATGGAATTGGAACTTTGATATTTAAGATTTGATGTCTCTGATTTGAATGTAACATGTGTTCTTGTTTCAAACAAAGAAACTTTTGAGTTTAAAACATTGTGGTTGGTTTGTGTCTTTAACATTTGAGGTAATTGATCTTGCACTTGTTACATTTAATCTTGCTCCAAACTATTGGCTTATGTCATTGACTTGCTGCACCATTGATCCAAATTCAGCCTATTAAGAGTGCCTCTAAAGAAAAACAGTATCTCCAAACAAAAATTTTGTATTATCATGAATGCATAACATTTTAGTTGATAAAAATTCTTTTGATACTTTATTTAACTTTGGAACATGTTGTCTTTATGTGCTGGCCTTTTATCTTACTTTGTGCAATTGAAGATGTTGGTAGAAAATTTTTAATCCTTTCTTACTTGTTTTGACATGGACCTGACTCCAGTACATGAGAAAAATAATAATGATTTCTTATTTGGATTATAGAACCAAGAGAACAAAAATTGTAACATAGAGAAGAAAGAAAAGACAATAAATGCCACTTTTTTTGAAAACAAAGGAAAGAAGAACTTATGTGAGTGTGACAACCGATCTAATAATTATGACATGCATTTCAGATTAAGCCGCCTAATATTTCCATCAAAAAAATTCACCAATTATTGTTGATTTACTAGAGCTTAAATTGAGTTTCTCCCTTAATCCTATTGCACTCACAGACCTCATTTTGTTAGTGACGCCCTAAAGGGTTTCCTCTAACAAGTTTCACCCTTTTTTGTTTATCTTGACTCATAGTAACCTTGCAATATCGATGAGGATTTTCACTAATAATACTCTCTCATTTTATTTCTCTCTACTCTCGATCACCTTTTGGTGCTTGTGAGGGGTTTCACAATCAAGACTCTTATTTTTATTTCTCCCAGCTCACCATCATCTTATGGTGCCCGTGAAGCTTTTCACAAATAAGCCACTTTTATTTTGATTTTTCTCTGAATTCCTTATGTTGATGAATACAAGTAGAAGGTTTTTACCACTAAGACACTCTCATTTTTATTTCTCTCCTGATTCGTTATGTTGATGAAGATAAGTAGTAACCAAAATACATTATCATATATCCAATGCATAATTAGCCTTAACTTTCTCAAATATTTACTTAAAGGTCTTTCTTTGGTTTTAACTTTACTTTTGGATAGGTTTAGAAAGAAAGGATAGTATGAAGCTCAAACGACACTTAAAGTGGGGTGAGACTTTCACCTTTTGCAATTGACTTAAGCAACGAAAATTAACTCTTACCCCAGTTTGTTTTAAATTGGACCTTTTTCATCTTTGACTTGGTTTAACCAAACCCCAAACTATGGTGGCCTATGTATCTTGTCATTGAAAGAACTAGGTTAATTATAGTTCAGCCAACTTGTTCTTTTATTTTTTTTAATTTCTTTTTTTTTTCTTTTGTTTTACTCTTTTGTCTTTCAGACTTTTTTTGACTCTATTTTTTGACAATATTATCACTTTTCCATTTTTTCCAACTTTTCCTCACCCTATTTTTTACCACTTTTTTTCTCTCTATAGACCGCTATTACGCGAATACCCAACTTAAGGAATAAAACTAAGCATATAGATGAAGAACAACAACAACTACTAACCTTAAAAACAATTATTCTAAGAGTAACATTGATTTTGACTGGATCTAGGATAGCGTAACGACTTAGAACTCCTTCTTACACTTATATCTCCTCACAGGAAACCTAACTATTACACTACATAGCGGACAAATTGCCAAAATAGGAGAAAAATAGTTTAATGTAATAGTATAATTATTTTTAACATTTAAAAACCAGAAAAGAAAATTATATTTAACAAGTACATAAAATATTAAAAAGAATCTTTAAAACAACAAAGTAAAGAGAAGTGCAGAGAAAAGTGGCAAATATGGGATGGACAAATACTTACAAAAAGATTTTTATTTATGTAACACCCCAAATTTTTGGTCCTCAAAAAGTTTTGAGTTTTTGAACTCATTGTCTAACCTACAAATCTCCTTACGAGTCGTTATGTCTCTATGCGGGTCTTAAGACCCTAATCATAGCCTAACTAGTTTGCTAGCTTAGCATTTATGTTGTGACTATAACTGTGGGATAAAAGTCATAATGACTTGATATGAGTCATTGTGTACTAATCGTAGGATGACCAGTGTGTACCCCAAATGCTTTTGTCTTAGTTACGACTAAGACCTTCTGAGTCGTAGGATCTCTTAAAGAGTCATATGTTATGAGTTGTTGGGTCACCAGAGAGGAGTCCCTCCACTACTATCTAAACTATGATTCATGAGATGAGTCGTAGTAAGTCCTTATGAGTCATATAGTAACCTGTTGTCACTAGCGACAAATTTTTAGGTTTTTAATGAACGTCACTCTCAACATTATCTCTTTACCCACTTAATACCCATGACCATAAAGCACCTATAGGGAATTATTTTCAACACCTATCAAGTATAAACTCCCCCTAAAATATCTCAAATCCCTAATGCAAGTATAACCTAGGGTTTCTCAAAGTTAGTCATCAAGGAGCTCAAAGCTTGGTTTCTCTCTATAATTTGCTTTACTTTTAGGAATATGACTCCACCCTCAAACATATTATCCATAAAACATATGTATTAAATTACTATTGATTTGAAATAAAATGTGGGCTTTGACTTGAGCTGAGGATTTTGGCATGGTTTATTCTTAAATTGTTTTTCTATGATTTATTATACATCAATTGTGTCTCATTAATGGTTTTTTAACTAATTGGTTGCATGGGTGTGGGAATTAGAAGAGGGGTTGGGGCATTCCCCCAGTTTGATGATTTTGGTATTGAAATTAGTTTGGAAATTACATTCCCTAAACCCACTTGTGTCATTGATTTTGAAATACAGTTTATCATATGATTTGATATTATTTTCCCACACTATTGTATTGCATGAATTGTTAAAAGGTTAACCATGTATTTTGATATTTTAATTAAAATTAAAACCTCGGGGGTTAAGGAATTCCCATGAGTTGATTTGATAAACTGAAAAGGGTCGAGTTTTTCCCCAAATCTTATTTAATGAAAAAAGAGGGTCGAGGCTTTCCCCTTAAATGATGGAATATAATTAAAATAGCATAAGTATAAGCTTGTAAGTGTAAGGGTATGAGGTACCTGTGGTGTGCCATAATGTGTAATTCTATGGTTGAATGAAAAAGGGTCGGAGAAACTTGGTTTAATATGAGCATAAAGGGGTTATGTATCTAAGACATGAAGGTCTAAGTCTTTATAAACTTGTACTGGAAACTCACTTTTCCTAATGTGAGCGTTGATCTTGATGAATGTCCTAGATTGTGTGGGATTGGGGAATTCTCTAGTCTTCTTTGATACACCCCTTGTTCATGTGGCTAACAAGCACTGGGGCCTTTTTAGCAGGGAAGTCAAACCCATATAGTCTGAGGGTACCTTTTTTATGATTGTTAAGATACATAGTCTAGGTTAATGTTTTATTTGCATGCTAAACCTTGTCCTCTATCCCAGCATGTTATATATATATATAACATTAATGTGTACATGCATATTTTACTATGGTTTTGACTTAGTATAATGTTATCTCTTTCCTAAGTTATATGCTAGTGCTCAACTTGCTGACCATCTACGGATGTTGTATCCCAACACGAAGCAGGAACCAGAGATACTTTTGCTTTCCCTACATAGTGATAGGTAATCTTGGATTTCCTATTAGTCATCTTGATGTGTTGAGCCTCCTTATTCTTAAAGGATATTACTTATTGGTTTACTTCCTATTGTTGGGGGTATGTCCCAACTTGGATTAATTTGGATTTGTGTGAGGCTTTGTGGATACTGTGGATTGGGATTGGTTGTTGACATTGTTTTATGTTTTGAATATTGCTGCTGTAGTTATACCATGTTGAGTTTGACTAGGAATAATGGGGTGATATTTCATCCACGGTGAACTTGAGAGACCTTTCATGGCCAGGCCCTGGTTCGGTGTATGACAAAGGTTTTATTAGATCCTAGGTTATAGGTTAATTAGGTGTCCACAAATCCATGTCAAGTGGAATCTCTTTTATGGGTTTGTAGTGAGTAATGCTTATATGAGAGATCCTATGAGACATTTAGGAACTTTCTCTTTCTTGTTGTTCTATTTTAGGCTATCGAGTTTAATGTTTTGAAATATCCTCTAATTTCTTTTGTTCACATTTTAGATCATGCCCCCCCAAAGATCTGATGCTCGAGGATCGTCCTCTATCCGTCTTGAGGATAATATTGATAAAACTCTGATCTAAGGACCCTGCTTTTGATTTCCCCCATGGAGTTCCACCAGTTTAAGGACCTTACTTCTGATTGACTCCATGGAGTTCCATCGGTCCTTACTAGTCCACTTCAGGCTCTTCGATATAAAGATATTCCTGCCCCAATATAATGGGGTGATGTGTCTAATCTTGTGTTTCTCTAGTTTATTCATTTGCTTACTCATTTGGTAGACTCATAGTCGTTCTAGTTTGAGTATGTTGCCCTTTTCACCCCTTACTTTTTAGGCCACAATGTTTATCCAGTTCCAAGGTTAAGGAGTATCCTTAAGGGTTCATAGATGATATGAAAAAGATTTTCTAAGTGATGTTAGCTTCTAACTCAGAGGGTGTAGATTTTGCCTCATATTAGTTAAAGGACGTGTTATATCGGTGGTATGAGGAATGGGATCAATTGATAGAAGATTATGTAGCAAAAACTATGTGGGATGACTTCTAATACTTTTATTAATCACTTCTTTCCTCAGGAGTTGAGGGAGGCGAAGGCTGAGGAATTTGATAATTTAAAATAAGGCAAGATTTTTGTGAAAGATTATGACTTCAACTTTCATTAGTTATCCTGTTATGCTCCAGCGTTGTTATTTTCCATTAGGGCTATGATAATAAAGTTTGCTTTGGGATTGTCCCGAGACTTGGTGTTGGAGTACAATGTTGCCTTGCTGAATAATGACAAAGATATATCTAGTCTTATGGTGTATATGCAATTGGTCAATGAGGAGAAGAATAAAAAGATAAAAGTGGAAGAGGTAAGAGATTTAGGTATTTTGAGTAGGGTAAAGGTCACCAGAATAGTAGTAGAGATGGCAGGCAATGATCTAAGAAAAAGTGGGGTAATTTTGGTACTAATTCCATGTCTAGTACTCTATATTCTATTTCATTCAATGATTGGTGCTTTTAGAGAAACAATGGGTTTAACGCGCAAGGTGTCCAACCTTAGGCCAGTGAGGCCCAGTCATCTCCCTCATTTCCTCCTTGCAGGTTTTTGGATAGTTGCATCATGGTTTTTGTCATGATCAAAGAAATAAGTGTTTTAGAATTGAACAACCTATCCATATTTAGAGGAAATTCCCTTCAAGCGATATCGCTACTCTGGCTAATAAGATCCCATTGGCTACTTCTTCAGGTCTAGCTACCAAAGGGTGATACTTCTGGCTCCAGCACTGGTTGAAATTATCTATATGTTCTTGCCAATTGTCAAAAAGTTGTGTCTTCTCCTGATGTTATCACTTGTATATTGCAACTCTTCTCTCATGATATCTATTACTTACTTGCTTTGGGGTCTACTCTTTCTTACGTGACTGCTCATGTGGCTACTCATTTTGGTTTTCGTCTCGAGTGTATTTATTTATTAATTTTTTAAGTCTACCCTAGTGGATGACTCTGTTGTGGCTATAAGCATCAATAAGAGTTTTGTAGCATGTATCTGTGGTAGGGATACATTGGTGGACCTGATAGAGTTGAATATGTTAGACTTTAAGGGGATGGATTGGCTCTATTCGTGGTATGCGTTTCTTTATTGGAGGACCCAAAAAATCAATTTCCAATTCCCAAATAAACCATTGATGAGTTCGAAGGGATTTCCCTAGTGCTTAAGGAAAGGTTTATTTCTTATCTAAGATCCCAGAAATTGATTTCCAAGAGGTGTCTATATAATTTAGTTTGGGTTAAAGATTGAAATTTTGAGGTTCTTTCTTTGTAATCTGTCTCTGTAGTCAGTGAATTTCCTAATGTATTTCTCAATGATTTTCCTAGTATTCGTCCCAAAAGGGAAATAGACTTTAAGATTGGCCTTCTTCTGAATACCCATTCTATCTTTATCTTTCTTTAAGGGATGGATTTGGCTAAGTTGAATGAACTTAAAGAGAAATTGAAAGATCTTCTTAATAAGGGTTTTATTTAGACAAGTGTTTCTTTATGGGGTGATTCTGTTCCTTTCGTACGTAAGAAGGATAGTTCCCTTCGAATGTGTATAGACTACTTCAAGTTGAATAAGGTGACAGTAAATAATAAGTATCCTTTTCCTAAGATTGATGATCTATTTGACCAATTTCAGGGTGCTAAGTACTTTTCTAAGATTGATCTTTGGTCGAGTTATCATCTATTGAAGATTAGGGAGGTGGGTATCCCTAGCAATGACTTCCATACTTGGTATGGTCCTTATGTGTTTTTAGTTATTTTTTTGGGTTTACTAATGCTCCGGCTGCATTTATGGACCTCATGAAGCGAGTATTTTGTCAGTCTCTGAATCTATTTGTCATTATGTCTATTTATGACATATTGATGTTTTCAAAGAGAAAGAAGGATCATGCCAATCACCTCTATATAGTGTTGCAGACCCTTAAGGATTAACATTTGTATGCTAAGTTTTCCAAGTGTGGGTTCTACTTGAATGTTGTTACTTTTCTAGGTCCTGTTCTTTCTAATTAAGGGATCATGGTGGATCCACAAAAGGTAAAGGTGGTGAAAAAGTGGTCTAGACCCATGACTCCAACTGATATTCAAAGATTCTTTGATCTAGTCGGGTATTATAGGAGGTTTGTAAAGATTTTCTCTTCGATAGCTTCTTCATTGACAAAGTTGATCTAGAAAAAGGTAAAGTTTCTATTGTTGGTGGTTGTGAGGGATGTTTTAATATGCTGAGGAATAAGTTGACATTAGCTTCGATTTTGACCCTACCCAAGGTTACTGATGGCTTTGTTGATTATTATAATGTATTTTATGTGGCACTGGGTTTTGTGTTGATTCAACAGGGTAAGGTTATGGTGTATGCCTTTAGGCAGTTGTAGTGCATGAGAAGAATTATCCGACTTTTTATTTGGAGTTGTTCGCTATAGTTTTTGCTTTAAAGTTTTGGCACCATTACTTGTATGGAGTTTATGTTGACATATTTTCAGACTATAGGTGATTGAAGTATGTGTTCATCAAGAAGAAGTTTAATCTTAGGCAAAGAAGATAGCTTTATTTGCTCTAAGATTATGACACGAGTCTCCATTATCACCCAAGAAAAGATAACATGGTTGCTAATGCTCTTAGCAGGTTGTCCATGAAGAGCTTATCTTATATTCATAAGGATAAGAGAGATTTTGTGAAGGATATTCTCTATTTGTCTAATCTTGGAGTTCATAATTTAGACTCTGAGGATGGAGGTGTGATTGTGTAAGTGGCGATGAAGTCATCTTTTAGTGCTGAGGTGAAGGAGAAGCAATTTTCGAATCCTATCTTCATGCTGATTAAAGATAATTTAGGTCAGTATAGTGTCTTGATTTTTTGAGATTGGTGATGACGGTATCTTGAGGTGACAAGGTAGATTGTGTGTTCCTAAAATAGATGGGTTACAAAAAAGAATCTTAGCCGAAGCTCAAGAGTAGTGGTATACGGTCCATCCTAGTTTGACGAAGATGTACCATGATTTGAAAGAGATCTATTGTTGGAATAATATGTGGAGGGATGTGGCAATTTTTTAGCTAAGTGTAAAGTTTTTCTTCAAGTAAAAGTAGAGCACTTGAGGCATAATGGTTTGTCTCAAGAAATTATGTTGCCTATGCGGTAATGGGAAGTGACTAATACGGATTTCATTGTCGGAATCCCATTGTCTCAAAGTCAGTTTGACTAGATTTGGGTCATCATTAATAGTATGACTAAGTCCTTTCATTTCTAGTCAATAAGGAGTTAATATTTGGAAGAGGATTACACTAATCTTTTCATTTAGGAGATCATCAAGTTGCATGGTTCACCTATTTTTATTATATTTGATCAAGGCACGTAGTTCTCTTCTAACTTCTAAATTCCTTTTTAGATATATTTGGGAACTAAGGTGAATCTTAGCACCGCTTTCCACTTGAGATGGATGGACAAGTGAAAGGGACTATTCTCGCTTTGGAAGATATTCTAAGGTCTTGAGTAATGGATATCATGGTAGTTGGGTTGATTATTTACCTCTCATAGAGTTTGTGATAATAACAGTTATCACTTGAGTATTCAGATGGCCCCATTTCAGTCTTTGTATGGTTGGAGGTGTAGGTTTCCAATTGGGTGGTTCAAAGTTGGTGAGACAAGGTTGTTCGACCCGAACTTGGGTCACCAATCCATGAAAAGGTAAAGATGATTTAGTATAGACTTAAGACCTCCCAAAGTCGCTAAAAGTACTATAAAAATGTGAGGCGTGGGTAGTTTGAGTTTTATGATGGCTATTGAGTGTTATTGAATGTGTCCCTATGAAGGGAGTGATGAGGTTTGGAAATAAAGAGAACCTCAGTCCCTTTTCCTTTGGCCTATACTTGATCTTGAGGAAAGTGGGCAATGTGGATTATGAGTTTTAGTTGCCTTTGAGTTTGCATTCTATCCACCCAGCCTTTCATGTTTCAATGTTGAAGAAGTGTGTAGGTGATCCTTCCTTGGTAATTCCTTAGGGGAGTGTCAGTGTTTCAGATTAATTATCATATGAGGAAGTCCCAATTGAGTTTTTGGATAGGCAAGTCCACTATTTGAGGACTATGAATGTGACTTTGGGGAGTGTTCTATGGAGCAATCATAAGGTTGTAGAAGCTACTTGGGAAGCTAAAGAGGATATGATATCCAAATATTCATTCATGTTTTTTTCTTTGGATAATTATTCTGAAGGTATGTGTATTCCTTAATATCTTTGTTTTCTATCTTTGTTAAAAGAAAGTATGATTTTGTTCTATGATAAATCTTGCTAATGAAAGCCTTATCTTATCATTCGGGGATGAATGATCCTAAGGGGGTAGAGCATAATACCCCAAATTGTTGGTCCTTGGAAAGTTTTGAGCCTTTGAACTCACTGTCCAACCTACAAATCTCCTAACGAGTTCTGATGTCTCTATATGGGTCTTGAGACCTCGATCATAGCTTGAACAATGTTCTAGCCTTATGTTTCTGTTGTGACTGCGACTGGGGGTTACAAGTTAAATTGAGTCTGTACGAGTCATAGTGTATCAATTCTATGGCGACCAGTATGTAACCTAAATTCTTATGTCTTAGTTATGAATAAGAACTTATGAGTCATTGGGTCTCTTGATGTTCATATATTTTGAGTCGTAGGGTTACCAGAGAGGAGTCCCCTAACATTGTCCATACTATAACTCGTGATATTCAGTCATATAGTGACACGTAGTCACTGGCAACAAATTTTTAACTTTTTAATGAAGGGTACTCTGGACATTTCCCTTCTTGCCCACTTAAGACCACTACTATAAAACACCTTTGGGGCATTATTTTTAACACCTATTAAGCATAAACCCTTTCCCAAACTCTCTTAAATCCCTAATGCAAGAACATGCTAGGGTTTATCTAATTTGGTTATCTGAGGGATCAAGGGTTGGTTTCCTTTAATAATTTTATGTAATTCAGGATGTGACTCTACCCTCAAACATATATTCCTTTAAGCATATGTATTAATTGATTATTGATGTGGAATTGAAAGTGGGCTTTGATATGGGTCGACGGTTTTAGCATGATTGATTCTTAAATTATTTCCCCGTAATTTATTATGCATCAATTGTGTTTCTTAAATGGCTTTTTAAATAATTGGATGCATGGGTGAGACATCCTAAGTCTTGGACCCTTGAAAAATTTCCTAAGTTTTGGACTCACTAAGCTTGGTACAACTCAAGGGTACCACTTGTACCCATTTAATATGAATTGGGGGTTGTCTTGAGGGTTGAATCGTACCCTAGGCAGTATGGAAGGCTTGGCTACAGCCTAAGATATGCCTCACAAGGGTAATATTCTAATAGAAACATATGAGAGGTGTAAGGAAAGTCGTATGGTGCTTGTTTGGATTGTCATGACGAATCTGTCCATCATACAAGTAGTGAGTAAAATTTTGGGTTTCATTCGTACCCTTAGTACAAGTGGGGAGGTGTCAGTCGTATAGAAACCAGTAGGTAAGGCCTTAGAAGGTCTTGGGTATGAGTTGGGGGTACCACTCATACCCTAGGATACAGATGGTAATGGAGAGTCGTACCCCTAGGCATGGCTTGTTTTAAATATTAAGCCAAGGGTAGTTTGTCCATTTCCTCCTCCTAAACCCTTGTGTTATCACATTATATAACCCTATATGGCCTTCCATTACAATTATTAAGGATCATAACACATCAAATACTCTCTTAAAGTCTCTCTTTTAAGATTGGAGGCTAAGGTTTCTCATGTGTTCTTCAAAGGGGTTCAAGAATTATGTTTCTCTTTGGAATCTTCTTGAATAAGGCATGCACTCCTTTCCTAATTATTATTTCAAATTAAAGGCATATGTGTTGTGTTTTAAACATTGGTTTATGAATCATGAATGGTGGATTTCAAAATATTGTTGAGGATCTTTATGCATATGGTATGGTATTGGTTTAAACTATGTTTTTACGTATTTTTTGTAATGTTTTTCATATGTGGTTGATTGTTGGTTATGGTTGAACTAATGGGTCTTGATTAACCCTAATTATGGTTATTTATACATTGGTTTGTCCTTGGTAAAAAAATGCCCTCAACATGTTTGATAAAATGCCTCAAAGAGTATTTTTACTCTATTATTGAACTTGCATGGTTTGGTTTGGTAGTGGAATCCAAAATAGTTTTTGATGGTTTTGCATGATATAAATGTTTAAAATTAAATAAATGCTTTAAATGTTTGGCATGGTCTAAAATGGTTTGGAATAGTTTATAAGGTAAAGATTTTGGTGGTCATGGTTGGTCTATTTTGAAAACTTTACGGGATACATGGAAATACCTTAAGTGAATGCATTAATAGAATTGGTTTAAACGGTTTGAAAAAGGATAAAGATAAAATGGCTATGCTTGTGGGGAACATGGAAGTCTCCCAAGTGGTTTAATATGGTATATGGAAGAGATCTTGACTGTCCTAATAACCTAAATGGTTTGGATATGGATATTACTTGCAAGTAAGTGACGGTATGATGATACAACTAATATTATCCTTGGTTAATAAAATGTTAACTGATTGGTTGGTTATTTTGAAAAAGGTTTTAATTGGACAATAATAGAAGGATATGTAGTAATGTCGTGGAAGGTTTTAATTGGCCAATAATAGAGGGATATGTAGTAATCGAGGCATTCCCCCAATTTGATGATTATGGTATTGAAATTGGTTTTAAAATTATGTTCGCTCAACCAACTTGTGTCCTTGGATTTGAAATACAATTTGTCATATGATTTGACATTATTTACCCATATTATTGCATTGCATAAATGGTTAAAAGTTTAAACATGTATTTTTAAAGCATTGTTGGTCGTGTTTTAACTAATATTGAAACCTCAGGGGTCGAGACATTCCCCTGAATTGGTTTGATAAACCAAAAGGGGTCGAGGCATTCATAAAATTTTATTTAATGAACAAAGAGGGTCGAGGCTTTCCCCTAAGATGATAGAGTATAATTAAAATGGTATAAGTGTAAGATTGCAAGTATAAAGGTATAAGGATACCTGTGGTGTGCCGTAATGTGTAATTCCATAATTTAATAAAAGGGGTCTATGAAATATTTTTTATTATAGGCTTAAAAAGGGTTATGTAGATAAGCGGTGAAGGTGTGGGTCTTGAATAACTTGTACTGGAACCTCACATTTTTTGGCGTGTTGGTTGACCTTGATGATCATGTGTTCCAAACACACTATATATAGTTGTATATATTATTGTATATATTTCTGTATCCTGAATTGACGAGGAGTCGGGGAATTCCTTGGTCTTCTTTGATACCTACAGTTTGTGTAACTAATACGTACTAGGGACCTTTCTTCAGGAGGAGCTGATCCTATATAGCCTGTGGGTGCCTTTTTTATGATGGCTAAGCTATGTTTCTTAGGCTAATGTTTTACTTGCATAATAAACCTTATCTCCTATCTGAGCATGTTATATATATGTATGTATAATGTGTGTATGTGGATTTTACTGTGGTTTTGGATTTGACATTATGTTTTTGACTTCCCGAGTTATATGCTAGCACTTAACCCGTTAATCGACTTCGTACAACCCCAATGTAATGCAGGAATGGAAGACACTTCAACTTTTCCTATGAAATAATAAGTGATATTATACCATCTGTGAGTTAGCATGAAGTGGTAAGCCTCCTTTTTTCAGAAGGCTATTACTTCTTGGTTTACTTTGTGTCACAAACTATTCCTTTGGTTTTAGTTCTGGCTATCATCGAGGGTATATCCTAACTTATTTTGTTAGAGGCTTTGTGGATACTTTGGATTGGGATTGGTTGTTGACATTTTTAGATTCCTTTGAGTTATTGGTTATTCTATCTTGCTATATGTTTAAAATGTTTTTGTTATGGTTATACTATGTTCTTTTTAACTAGGCAAAAAATCGGGTGGTCTCTGATCCACGTTGGAATTGAGATACCCATCACGGCCAGGCCCTGGTTAGGATCGTAAAAATTATTAGAGGGAAAGGTAGATAACCTGGAGAGGAAATGTTGGCAACTATGTAAAATGAAAGTAGTAGGAATATTTCTGAATGTCCTCTACTGATACTAGTCTAAAGCCTTAAATAGACCTCAAAAGTGCTGGCTAATCTCTAAAACATACTAATTATTTTACACTGTCTCTTTACAGATATGTGTTATTACATTTGTACATGTACTAATACATGTTATTTATTTTATACCTATCTATGAGTAGTTTATGACAATATCTCTATTCTGCATGTCTCTATTGAAATATTTCATTATTATCTTGAACATGTGACCTTTGCTGATTTTGAGAAGCTTTTGGCCTTTTAATCCATGAAAATTTGAGCCATTTGCCTTTTAGTCTTTATTATTTTTTACGATTATCTGTGGGGTCCACCATGTTTCTTGTTATTTTCTTTGTCTTTTATTGTCTTAAAGATTTGTGTTTCTTTGTCTTGTATTTACATTGTTTTTTTGTGGATGCTGTGGGTCCATCTTTTGTTGTATTAACCTTTATAATTGTAGAAGTAGTGTTGTCCCTTTTTCTTTTTAATGAGAAAATATACTTGTGTTTTCCCTTTTTGATTCATCATGTCTCCGTTGCTGAGTTTGATGGCATGCGAAGACATAATATCTAATAACTCGATTATCTATTTTGATTGTGCATTTTTATCTAAGACTTTTTGAGTCTTACTTTTAATTTCCTTTTGAAAGGTGAGATTCTTTCCATAAGGAGGAACCTAACGATAACTATTGGTGCCATCCTTTAATATTTGACCCTTTATAATTCATGAATTTCAAAGGACCAATAAATTATGAATTACTTTATACCATTAGAATTTTTCAAAAGTATAGATTTTGATCTACCTGAAACGTTTGAAAATGCATTTTTCTTCTACTCAATTTGTGCTGAATCAATAACTATTTAAAAATTACAAGGGATTGAAAGAGTAAATATTCCCCCGCGAAAAGTTTTTATTGCAAAATTATGGATAATATAATAAAAGACAAAGTAAGGACTTGGTATGATAATCCAATTTTTATATTTCTATTTTGAAAATAAAATTTTTTAGTTATTTATTCAAACAAGATATAAAAGTTCATGACAGATTCAATGAAATATCATACTCAAAATATCTGTGAACAAAAGATATTTCCATATAGTTTCAATATGTATAAAAGGTTTTCTTAATTTCAGTACTAAAAATTCTTCATATTTTATATAGTGCCATAATTCACAAAAGGTGTCATCTCAAATTGCTTTTTATAATTTTTCCATTCTGCTTATAAATTTGTGTCTTTGTAGAAATACTTTTATTGGTTGATAAAGAGGAATGTTCTTTTAAACACTTGTTTAAATGATTGTAATTTGTGTAAACTGGTTATGAATTCTTTTAATGGAAGGTTTTGTCAAAGATAGAAATTCTGCTATTATGGAATATATATTTTCTAACCTTTATATTCTTCTTTGAAGAGATGTCTTTTTATATTCTTATTTTGTTGTTCTGTGTCTTAATATTTTCTTGTAGAAATTTTGTAGTAAAAAAATCTGGGAGAGAATTATTTTCTCCCTTTATAATTTTTTTTCTTGAAAATCAAAGTTGGATAATAAAGCCTGTCATCTAGCAAATATCTGTTTTGAAATTAAATTTTTAACATCTTTGGCTTATTCGCAGTGTACTCTTAATAGAAATTCTCGTTTATTAAATCATCTTGAGATTTAATAATGCATAGTACGATAGCCAAAATTTCCTTTTATATGGTACTATAATTTTTTTGAATATCCTTCTAGATTCCTGAAGTGAATTTCACTAATTGTTCAGCAGATTCTATAGAAATTCTCTGTTTGAGGATGCCACCATAACCTATGTCTAAGCCATCAGTTTCTGCAATCATAAGAGCCTTTGGATGTGGTATTCCTAGACATGAAAATTTTGAACTATTGATTTAATTTTTTGAATTGAATTAGTGTGCTCTATTCCCCAAGACACTGAATTTTTTTTTAAGACTTTAATAATGAGCCTTGATAACCTATGTAGTATGTGGAATAAAAGCTATGTTTTATTAGTTAATTCATCTGGATATAAAAGCCCTACAAATAGATTTATAGGTTCCTTGATATAAATCAAGACCAAGAAATCTAATAGAGGTTTGGAATAATTTATTTTCATAGTAGTAACTACCTATCCATTTTGTTTAACAACCCTTAAAAAGGTTTAGAGATGTTTAAAGTGTTGGTTAATATCTTCTGAAAATATTAAAACATCATCTGTGTTGATTATAGAAATATGGACCATATTGATAGAATATATTATTCATAATATTTTGAAATTCAGATGAAGTATCTTTGTTAGTCCAAATGGCATTACATTTCATCCATATTCTTCAAAAGGGACATTGAAAGTTGTTTTATATTTATCTTTTTATGCAATTTGGATCTGCCAAAATCCTGATATCATATCATACTTTCTATAGATATTATCGTTATAAGTTCTTTTAAGAAGATTATGCTTGTTAGGTATCAGGTACCTAATCTCTGTTAATACTTTGTTAAGAGACTTAAATTGATAACAAGTATCGGGGCATCTATTTATTTTTTTTTAGCATTACTATTACCACAAAAAGATGAGCAACACCAAGATGATTTAGAAGGTCTAATAACTTTCTTATCTAGCAAGCCATTAATTTTGTTTTTACAGTATTCCGTTAATTCATGGTTCATTGGAATGGATCTTGCTATTGTAAGGATAACCCATTTACCAAATTCCTCAATATAGGGTTATTCAAAATATGCTTTTTTCTTTTTTCAAAAGACATTAGGAATATTTGAGCAGACTTCTCATTTTATGACTTCTTGTAGGCCTTTAATTTTAGCTTCTACTTCTAGAGTCTTTAAAGATAATTCAATTCTTTTAATTTTTATTTCATCTTTTAAATAACTTATTTGTTGTTAAAGTAAATTGACTCTAAAGATAGTTTTATTTTTATAAGCTCATGTTTCTTTTTTATATACTATTTAGATAAGGACTATCATATTATAGCAAAAGAAAAAGCAAAGTAAAATAGAGGAAAATGGTAGAAAAAAGTAGAAATATATACTTACATAAGGATTTTTATTGATTCGAAAAAATGAGAGAACATACAGAGGAAATATGGGAAATATGTAACGAGAATGTAGTACGGGTATTTCTCAATGCCCTGTTGATAAAAGTTGAAAGCCTTAAATAGTCTTCAAAAGTTTTGACTAATATCTAATAAACGCTATCTATTTTATATTTGTATTAATACATGCTATTACATTTGTTCATGTAATAACACATGCTATTTATTATGCACATGTTTAAGTATAGTTGAGGACTACATATTTGTTCCACACGTGTTTCTATGTAGCTGATTCACACAACCTTTTCATCATTATCTTAAACATATGGCTTTTAATGATTTTGAGAAGATTTTGATTCTTTCTTGCTTGAAGATTTGCGCCATTTGTCTTCTAGTCTTCATAGTTTATTGTAGTTTTTTGTGGGGTCCATTATTTAATGTATTAGCTTTTTAAATTTTGAAGGTCTAGTGGCACCTTTCGTTTAATTAAGGAGGTATCTCAGTGCTATCCCTTCTGAATCCATTACGTAAATATTGAACCCGACATTGTTGCTAGGTTCACAGGCATATGAATATTTAGTATCTAATAACTCCATTATCATGTTCGATTCAGTCTCCTTATCTAGACATGATAAGGCTTTTTTGGGTCTTATTTTTAATTACTCTTTGGAAAGGTATGATTTCTTTCATGAGGCTGAACTTGTCATTGTTTTTTTTCTATTAGGATCCATACTTTAATTTTGATGATCTTTATTAAATATTTGATTCTCTCAATTTATGAATATCAAAAGATCAAAATATAAAATAAGAAAAATTCTTTTTGCAATAAAAAAGTCACACCATTTAACATTTTCGGGTAGTTTGGAAGAATTTTGATAATCTTGAAACTTTTAAATTACTTTTGAAATTGTATTGATAATACATGTTTATTTCATCTAAATTGGCTCCACTAATCATAGAACTAATGAGGAATTACAATATTTTTCCTCTACTCTGAATATTTAATTAATCAAGGGTGAGTGTTAGGCCTAACATACAAAAAATTGTACCAGGCCACCATATAGTCATACCAATTATATGTCTGAGGTCAGTGAGGTCTTGATAGAGGAAAGAATGGGTGTAAATACTATTGGAATATCTTATATTCGATAACTTATGCTCAATGTACAGTGAATCAGTATCTGTTAAAATCAATTCATAATGCTTTGAGTTTTGAGGGAATCACCAATTTTCACAAAATACCAATTTGTATAGCAAGGTTTTAATCATTCTAGTACCAAAAATCATTCATATTTTTCATCAAGTGTCATTATTGGCAGTACATACAAAATTGTTATCTCAAATTTCTTTGTATCAGGATTAATCTGTTCTTCCTTCTTCTGTGGGGTAGCTGGGAATATTGCTTGTGAGTATGTTTCCACTGGTTTTATTTTATGACTTTATTTTGTATGTATAGAATATTCTTATTGGCCGATGATGCGGAATCAAGTTATCATTGATGAAGCTATTTAAACATGGGATCATAAGATGTTATTTGAGTCTAAAGCTAAAACTGACAGAGTGTATATAGGTTTCAAATTAAAATAAAAGAATTAAGACGTAGAAATTGAATAAATATTAAGGTGCTTGCTTGACTTAACTAAGCTAGTCGTTGGGTCACCTACTTGAGCTATGTGGATATTTTTAAAGAAGACATGGATAATGGGTTAGATTTAGGCCTATAGCAAAGGATTCATTTGAGGCCCGAACAGATTAAAAGTACAAATAGAAAAGGAGCCCACCACCAAAATCTACCAAACTCCAATGTAATTAATCCTAACAAATTATAAACGAGGTTGATACATCACCTACTTTAACCATTTGAGAAGGTTGATATAACCAAACAGGTGAATCACTTACTTGGCCAATTTGAGGCTGAAAATGGAGCTAAAAGGGAAAGATCTTGAGGGCTCAAAATAAGACCAATATTTGCTAGTTTTTTACTCAGTTTAACACACAACTTTTAGGGTTTTAATTCAATATTTCTCCCATTTCTCTTAAGGGATAAAATAACTACCTTAAAATTCCTTCTAGGATTCTTGAAAAAACCCTCGTCTTTTACAAACATAGTAAGTTAAATTACTTATGGTTATAGAATTATTCTCCCCAGAAGACTAGGAAAACATGTTATTTCTGCTTAAGTATAAGTGCAGGGTTGAATATTTCCACAAGTTAATTATTCAGTTTTCATAGTTATTAAGAAGTTTTTCTTTTCGTCTTTTATTTATGTTTGAAGGAAAGTTCATGTTCGTAAAGATTTCAAGTTAAAATGATAAGCTAAAAAAATTGAGGTAATGTGATTGCTCAACTTTTTTCCTTCTTATGTATGAGATTAGGTAAAGAATTATGGATCTGTTGTTATGAAGAACTCAAGAGATAATGAGTTCAATATTTAGTTTATATGATAAACAAAACTTGGGGGCTATTTTCTTGACTGTTGTATGTGTATATGTTGGGGACTGTCGGGTTGATGTTGTGAATGGTGTGAGTAGTTTGTATTGAAACACAGAAGGAGGGTGTACTAATAAACCACCAAATTAAATGTTGTGTATTCTTACTACCTACTCCACTTTTTATACTATTTTAAAGGTGTAATGAAGATAAAGTTGTTTAGGGGGATCATATAAGAATCTTTATGGCATGTGGGTGTACTTGGAGGAAAAAGGGTCCAAAGAATACCTTTGATTTGATAAATTATGGGCTTGGCAAAGTTAATTAGTATAAATATATCTATTAGCTACTAATACTAGTTTTACTACCTACTTTATTGAATATAAGTCATCAAAAGGGAGGTTCATTGAAGGTAAGAACGGAATTGTACAATATGGTATGTAAGGTTTCTTGATCCCATACTCTTTGGCATGAGTCTTACTCTTATGTCACAAAGTGAGCTTCCAAAGTGTTCTTCCTTGAAAATGATGTGTAATTGATGGATATGTCATGACCCAAAATCAAGGGTCATGATGGCGAGCCTTGACAAGTAAGTCTATCAGTTTATTAGCCTAATTATCAGCGTAACTGATATGAAATAAGAAATCATTGCCAACCCAAGGCAAGACTCTTAGAATGGAGTTGAACTAGAGATATATCTAGTAAAAGATGAATTACACAGATAAGATACCACCCCAAAACCCGATGTCATAGTATAAGAAGTACTAATAATATCTCGACTAGAAAGGATCAAAATTAGTCTTTGAATAATAAATATGACATGAAATAGATAGTAAGAGGTAGTAGGTGAACTCCAAAAACATAGGACCGACCACTACCTCAGATACTCAAAATGTCTCCTGAGTCAGCTATCCGTGCGGCGTACTCGTTCCTGGATCTATACCTAAAGGGCACAATAGGGATGAGTATGGTCCATTTTTACACAAAAGGTATCATAGGCCGACTGAGTAAAGTAGAAAATAAATCATATAAACATAAACTATGGGCATGTCACCTGCAGTAAAAAATGTCCCAAACGGTAGCCCACACTGTCTCAAGTCACAGTTCTAATAAAATAAATATAACAAATATGTCTAGAGAAAAGAAGAACAAATATAAACGTATATCGAATACAAGTTTAGGAATATAGAACAAATGGAAAGATATCAAGTCAATGGAAGAAATGCAATCATAGTGTAATCACAATATATGAAATGCAATGAAGATGATGATGGTGATGATAGGATGCACGAGGTCATCGCACGACCTCTATATACAAATGCCGAGCTAAAGGTTCCTAAGGTAGGACCCATGGGGGGTTCGTCAACCTGTTTTCATTAATATCTAATACCAATATCCATATATCCTCTCTGGCACATACATCAGTAGAGGGTTTTCAAAGACATCATCTTTTCTATCAGCAAAACCCAGTACATCAAGTATTTCCAATATTTCTATTGTGGTATCAATGTTTCAAGAATGAATATGATATGAGGATGTAATGCTCGTAACAAACAAAGATGAGAATATCCAAAATCCAACAAAAATGCCCCCATGTAAGCCAAATATCCACTTAAATCAACCAACAATCCATGATCCAATATAATTCAGAAGCCATCAAGTAAAACGGGCAAGAAAATGTCATTGATACAACATAAATCCCAAAATGTAAGCTTTTCCAACCAAAAAGAGTGTAACAAAACATATACATATCAATACTGAGCCAATAATATCATATAAGATGCCACACAATTACACATAGGAAACAATGCTTTAAAATAACCAGATATTATCCACATTGTCCCCACATGGCCATATGAATCATCTAACACATTTTCCATGACACAACTCCATATCCATAGAATGTTTTGACATTATTTATCCACTACCCAACCTTGTCTGAAGAAATTTATGCGATAACCTACCTCGAATGTCAAAAATCAGACTGAACAACTATCTACATGCAGCCTTTCCCTTAGAAACAGACCCATAATCAACTAAAATAATGAATGTAGAATATACATGTCAAAAGAAAATCAATGATACCCATATTCTCTATTTTGTGTCAGAGTAAAAAACAGACCCCAGAAACTAATTTTCAAAAAAGAATGGTAAATAAGGAATTTTAGTCCAAAAATATTTTTCCAAGATTAAAGGAACTCATAGAAGAAAACTCAAGTGAAATCGAGTTGAAATTGGTTTGAGTTGAAGAAATGATATTTTGGTTCTTTAGGCCGAAATCCCCAAATTCCACCTTCAAATATAAGTTTAAAAAAGATTTTAAATTATAAAATCAAAGAAAAATAGTTGAAATAAGAGCTTTGGAGCTTACCCAAGCTTAGGAATGGAAGAAAATGCACAAAAAGTCAATCCTAAAGCCCCAAGTCTAAAAAATGGTGAAGAAAATCAAGGAAAAGATTATTTATTACTAGGTGTTTGGTGTCGCTAAAGAGGTCATGTACCGCTTTAACAGTACCCTCTTAGCATACCAGTCCATAAAGCAGACAAGAGTTACTTTAGAGACTTCCACTAAATAGGTCAAAGGTTGCTTAAAATCCCTTGCCCAGCTGGTAACCAACACTAAAGTGAACAAGTGGCAGTTTATTGCATGCCTCTAAAACAGACATAGTGGAGTTTTCGTGCACGCTGCTAATGAGGATAAAATGGTGCTTTAGCACATACCGCTAAAGTGTAAAAAATGGCACTTTATTCAATACACTAGCTGAGTGGTGCATCAGCTTTAGAGACTTGGAATTCCAAGTCTCCGCAGACCCCTCGAGAATCATCTAAAGTCCAAAGTGTGCAAACAAACTATCCTAAGCCAATAAATTCAATGCTCCAAACTCAATAGGGATATGATATTCTTAAAAAAATGTGGTTTTCATAGAATTGACACCCAAAACCTATTTTCACACTTTAGGAACAAAGGTTTGAAATGAGATATAAAAGCAGTAAAGCTACACCGACGATGTTACCAACCAAATATCAACATTTCTGATCTGATGTCATGGTCCTTTTGCCTTCTAAAGAACAAATCAATAATGTTGACTAATGTTAACTATGATACTTTAGAGCATCCAAAAACCACAAACTATCACAACTCACAGAAAATTCATTGAGAACTGTGACAATCATCCCTGCAACCCTGAAATACAACAATGCAACCATGGGAAGGGGAAATGGATAAATCACATAGAAATATATATTTCACACAAATCACCAAATCTCAAGTCCTTATGCCATCCACCATTAAGAATTTAGTTCTTCCCTAAACTAAGGGTAATAGAAGTACCTGAATCTATTAAAAGCTAAGAATCTAGTTCTTCCACAAACTAAGGCAAATAGAATTACCTGAATCAGCAAAAAGCTAGGGATAACTACCACACATATCAAACTCAACTTCCTAAGTAGACTCATCTATAGGCCTATGATTTCACCAAACCTTAACAACATGAATAACTCTAGGGAACAACCGTCTAACATCACTGGTGAGAATAGAAAGAGGCTCCTCAAATAAAGAAAATCGCTCATTCAACTGGACCGAATCCCAACAAATGACAATAGAATCATACGAAATGTAACTTCAAAGTATGAAAACATAAAAATTGTATGAAAAACTGATAAATCTGGGGGGGTAAGGCCAACTCATAAGACACACTACCAATAGTTCAAAGAATCTCAAATGACCTAATATACCTGGGACGAAGCTTTGCCCTTATTGTAAACATCACCACACCCTACATGGGTGAAAAAAAAGGAAAACTCAGTCACCCATGCTAAATCTCAAGGAATAAATTCTATGATTCACATAGCACTTATACCTACTCTGAGTTGCTCAAATTCTACCTGAATAATCTGCTCGCTATTTAATAACTCTTAAAGTAAGTCCATACCTCATGGTCTAACCTCAAAAACCTCAAACCAATCGACTGGCGATAGACAACACCTACAATACAATGCCTTGAACGGTTCTATCTTAATACTAAAATGGTAGATATTATGTAATGCCCTAAATCTAGTACCCGAAATGCCATACGGTGCCCATGACCCTGAAAGACCACAAGCTAACCCATGACTGATATATGTACTTAACTACTGGATAATACACTATATAAATATGGAAACATATACTAAAAGTCCATAAGGTTCAAATCGGATAAACATATGATATAACAATGTCTTAAAATGGTATAACAAGAAAAAAACAAATCTGAAATGACTGTTTGACATGCTATAGTCTGAAAGCCTCCAAACTGTACTGAATAAGGAGTTGATGGGACATGTCTTCAACTAACTCCATCTACTAAAATAAATTAAAAACTGAAATAGTGATGTAATAATCATGTCCTTGAAGGATGGGGACTCACATCTATCTCTGACTGCTGAACCGAGATATTACTGATACTCTGGAGATCGTACTTCTAAACTATCGTATAAGACACCACAGCGCAAATGCATCAGTACTTTGAATGTACTAGTATACAAGTGAGGTAGGCTGAATGCAATAGGTTCATATGCATGAACAACACTAACTAACTAACTAACATGAATATGAGAATACATACATGCATACGTAACTGTAACTGACATCCTGATAGGACTAAATGCTATGTTTTGACTACTGAGTTTACTAGTAACATAGAATTACGGATATCTGAGGGACTGATACTATGTTACTGATACATGAATAACTATTTCTGACAGTTTTAATTATGAAGAACTGGTCTGGTTGACTGTGTCTTACATTCCTGAAGCTTAATACTGATAACATGAGTTCTGATAACTGATACAACTAATAACATGAGAGACTATATCTGACAGTCCTAAATCTGATGGAACTAGTTGAGTTCTATACTGTATCTGAGTAACTAAATCAGAGATCAGTCCTATCAGGCAGGTGATCTCTAAATCTGATGATACCGTTACTGATTGACCATAGTTGAGATCAGTCCTGTCTAATGGGTGATCCTGAAGTCTATTTATAATGATAAGGACTGACTGTATCTGACAGTCCTAAATCTATACAACTGAGCTGAATTAACTATATCTGACAGTCCTGATTCTGTAACTGAAACTGTGGGATGTATTTATCTAACCGACATGCCCCATACTAAGATAACTGGGTCCAACCTGTAAACCTAGCTGGAAGGGTGTCAGTACAACACTACTGGTAAAGACAACTGCTATGGATTCAGTCCTAATCTTATGAGTGACCCCCGAGATTAGTCCTATACATTTAAATGCGCTAACGGGTGATCCATAATCATGTCAGCCCTATCTAACGGGTGACATCTTGTACCTACGCTGGATACATAGTTCTGGAACTTAGGGATTTCTTCTAGGAATCTCAGTCCTATCTAGCGGGTGAGTCCCCATCCCTAGGCTCGCTCGATGCCGAATCTTACTTCTATCTGAAGGACACTGAACTGATTAATTGAGATGAACTAATTAATTGAACTCAACTAATACTAGTGGTATTATTTAGCAGAGCTGAACTGAATTTACTGAGTTCTGTTGATTGACAAAATGTACTGATTTCTAAAGACTAACTGAGACTAATGAAGTTACTGAGATTGACTGGGAATACTGAGGTTACTGAGATTAATGAGTATTGAGATCACTGGGATTACTGAACTACTGATATTACTGAGATTTCTAAGATTTCATGAGTCACATGACTGACTAAGTTCTATGGATCATAGCTTGATTGAGGAGATCATGAAAACATGACATAGCTCTAGGCACATAGCTAAATGTTTGGGTACAAGTACCCCCAAGACTCTATGAGAAGAAACTGACAAAGGATGGCTTACTTGAACACATGACCAACACACAATTCATAATTCATCTATTGAAGTACTTCACCAAATATGTGATTTGCATATGCTTGTACATACATGGGGATTTCATGATATCTTACTACTTGGGCATTGTTCCTTCATCTAGCCATTTAATCAAACACATCGTAGGCATAGCACATGTAGACAACATTATACAACAATTAATCATCGTGATTCATCTTTAATTTAATCATCCTAGGGTTTATTTATAGGTTCACATAAATATACATCTATACAAATCAATTCCATATAAAATTGATCGCCCAACATGGATTTGAATTCAATTGATCATTCTCAACATAAACAAAACAAACATAACATGAAATTCTTAAAGAAATCCATAGACTGAAACTTAGAAAAGAGATTCTTGGGCTTTATGGATGAAAAGAGTCCATAAATGAACACTACGCATACCTTAGCTTGTGATTCTACGAAGATTGATAGAGAGATTCTTGAAATTTGACGGTGAATTCCATTGGAATTGAACCTTCTATGAAAACCCTAGGGTTTGTTCTTGAGTGTTTTTGAGAGTAATTGAGTATAAGTTGCTGAATTATGGCCAAATCTCATGTTATAAGGTTTATATAGGGTGGGAAATTGACCCTTTTAACCCTAGGACACGTATTTAATTTTTAAGAAAATTTACCGATTTTCATCCTTGGCGCGACGTGCCACTATCACGCCAAGTCACTGGAAAGTGAAAAATACGAAATTGCACGGTGGCGCAATCTGGAGCTATCGTATTGCAACCTTATCTATGACCTGGAAGTGTGGCGTGACGCACCACTATTGCGAAGCAACCCTAGAAATAGACAATTGTCATTTGAGCTATCTCTGCAATGCACTGAAGGCTCAGGTGATACACTATATAACTAAAAAGGCTCTAACTCTTTGCCCGGGTGTCGGATTTGGGCGAATTTGGTATTGATGGAAAGATTATTGAATTTCCCTCATAACAAAAAGTCAAAATCTTAATAATACCACATGTACAAAAGTGGATTCATCTTTCAAAGAAAGCTTCTAACATTCTTGTAAAATATTTTCAAGGTAGGAAAAGTATGGGTATTACATGTTATTATATCTAAAATCTTCCAAAGATAAAGTGCTGCTCCCAATGACCACAAAAGTCTATCACACAAGCGTGGAGTGTATCCTCCAAAACATGAATAGTCCTCTCCAACTAACTGTCAGCCTAGTGGTGAAATATTGTATTCAGATTAACTCGGGTACCCAACTTCTCCTTAAAAGTCCTCCAAAAGTGGGATGTGAACACTCAACCTCAATCTGAGAGGATAGACAATGGTACACTATGAAGACAAACTATCTCTACAATATAAATACAGGCCCACCTCTCAGCATTGAAAGATACCTAAATCAGAATGAAATGAGTAGATTTGGTCAAGAAATCTATGATGACCCAAAAAAATCAGTAACACGAGAAATACGAGGCAACTCGATCACAAAATCCATAATAATCCATTCCCAATTTCACTCGAGAATTGGTAATCTCTGAAGCAAATCACCAGGCCTCAAATGCTCGACCTTTATTTTTTGGCAACATATGGAACAAGTTATAAAATCTTACAGATCCTTTCTCATACAACCCACTAGTAAAGCTCTCTCAAATCTCGATAATCTTAGTTACTCCCAGATAGATAAAATATATTATACAATGACAATCATCCAAAATTAATCTAATATAATCACCCACTCTCGCTAGACAAACTCAACCACTAATCATCAAGACACCATCTGGATCAAGCAAGGCTTCATTCTCCTAACCACTCAACACCTTATCTCGAATCACTCTTAAACTAACATTATCAAATTGATGAGCCCAAATCTTTTCAATGAACGAAGACCTGGTCTTCAAAAATACAATAACATAATGTGATATAGAAATATAAGCCTAACTATCTGGTTAGCCAAAGATTGAACCTCAAAGTCTAAAGGACTTTCATGGGTCTAAAGATGCACCAACTTTGTCACGACCTAAACTAGGGCCTGTTCGTGATGGGTATCCTAAGTTCATCAAGGGCTGGAGACCACTCTCTTTTGCCTAGTAAAACAAAACACATCATACTAGAAGTGGGTGAATTTCAAACATATAACAAGATAAGTTGAGTTCTAAACATATAAAGAGATAGGAAACTCAAAAAAGAATTTAAGAATTTAAACAACATCCCAATCTACAATAATCTATAACGCCTCTAAGCAGGCTGAAATCAATCAATGTCAGGACATGCCACCGACGATAGCAAAAAGAATCCAATAAGTAGTCTAAAACATAACTTATACAAGACTTCAAAATGATAGCCCTTTCGGAGAATGGAAAATCACCACTTGAAATCTTAATGCTGACATCCCAGAAATTATGTCACTACGTAGGAAAAGTAGAAGAATCTCTAGTTCCTGCATCGCATGGAGATACAACATCCGAAGAAGGTTAGCTGGATTAATGCTAGTATGTAAATCAGGGGAGGGATAATGTAATGCCATGATCAAATAAGTTCAAAATTATTCAAAACCAATGCACACAACTATAAACATATATATATATATATATATAGCATACTGAGATAGAGAATAAGTCTTAGCAAGAAAGTAAAATGTTAGATTAGACTATGTAACTCAAACCTTCATTTGTACCCACAGGATATATGGGTCTAGCTCTCCCAGCTAGTTAGGTACAACTCCATCAATATTGGTTTGCACTAGTGCATTTAGCCGCATGAATCGAAGAAATCTGAGAAAGGGCCAAAGCATCAAGGCTACAACCATTCCAAAATGTAGACATGTATGTAATGTGTGAACTATAAGCATCGTCATAAAGACCAAATCCTATTCTAGATGTATGGATTCCAATATCAGTCCCTCGAGACCTCCACTTTCACGGCTCAGCTTTACAACCCCCTTTAACCATAATTAAAATATTTACACCTTTCTACTAATTAAACAAAAATCACATTAGGCATACACTATTGGTATAATCATACTAACTCTAATTTCAAGGTATTATCATCATGCCATTACAATCCCATTAACTTGGGGGATTGCCTGAACCACCTTTGCTTATTAAATCAACTTTAGTTCTTTAGACTTTTATGCTATTCAGTAGTTCCAAAGGTATTTTCAATGTTTATATTCTCGTGTTCAAAATAAGTTTCACCAGATTCGGTTGAGGTTATCACCAATTCAATTATCAAAAAGCACATAATTGAGGGAATCCATGACCCCTTAGTTTATTCACTATGACCATACACCCTACAGATTCAAAACAATCAGTAAAGCATGAACAGTTTCATAAAAATAATGGGAACATCATTGAAGAAAACAATCAATAAAAACCCTCAACCCACATTCCAAAGCCAACATTCAAAATTACTTGACTACTAATTTAAAACACATGCTTTAAATAAATAAGAATTGGGGAAGAGTAACATGCTTGAGATATCAAGAATTACAAAAACAAATTAACCCTTGGAAGCTCTAGTTGCCAATTCCTTAGAAATCCTAATATTTTTTGACTTAAGGATTTGAGAGAGTTTGAGAGAATGTATTTAATGGTTAAGTGTTGAGAATAGGGTCCCCAACATGTTTTATGGATATGGGTTTTAATTGAGGAAGGAGGGAATTAAAAAAATGCCCTTAAATTAAAGCTAAAAAATGTCACAAGTCATCATAGGTCACCTTACGACTCGTGATGACTCCTTACATGTTATTAATATGACTCATAGTGTAACTAAGATCGCAGGGCACCCATAATGGTCTGATTACAAGTCGTACCTTATGACTCGTACAAGACATACCAACTCGTTAGGTTTAATGTGGTCTTAACTGAAGAAAGGGGACCATACACTTACCACGACTTATAATGTTTTCTCATTGTCAAGGAAAAAAACTTAGACCATCTTCACCTATCGCTCTTTTATTGGGGTCCCAAGACCCGTAATTACACCATAAAACTCATTAGTTGTCATATTTTGGGCAGTAACTATAAGTCAAGAAGTTTTAAAGCCCCCCTCCCCCCCCCCCCCAAAAAAAAAAAAATTAAAAAATTAGGGTTTTGTAATTCCTCCTTCCCCCCAAGGATTATTCATCCCATAATGATGAGTCAAGGCATCCATTAGCTCGATTTAACACCGAAATACAACCACACTTTCCTTTAACATAGTAAAACAATAAGGATGTTTAGGAATACATATACCTTAAGCATGATTATTACGAATGGGGAATAAGATTAGATACTTTTACTTCATGTCTTCTTATACTTCCCAAATAGCTTCTTCAATCTTATGATTCCTTCATGGAACTTTCACCGAAGCTATATTCTTAGTCCTTAAATGAAATACTTGCCTATCAAAAATCTCAATCGAGACTTTTTCATAAGACAAGCAATTTGAAATGCCAACACTCTCGAAAGGAAGAACCAAGAAAGTATCAACCACGCGGTTCTTTAGCAGCGAAACATGGAACAATGGATGGACAAAATGCAAACTCGAAGGCAATTCTAACTCATAAGCCACATTGCCTAGTCTCTTCAAAATCAAAGACGGGTCAACAAAATGGGAAATGAGATTCTTTTTATGTCTAAACCTCACCACCGCATTCATGGAGACACCTTCAAGAACACCCAATCACCAACATCAAACTCAAACTCCCTATGCGTCACATCCTTCTGCATAGGACTTTTGGATATTTTTTGAGGTCTTAAGCCTATCCCTAATCACCTTCACCTTCTCCATGACCTAATGAACTTAATCAGTACTAAATAATCTAGTCTCAGAAACATAAACCCAACCAATAGTAGAACAAAATTTCCTACCATACAAAGCCATCTGGATGCTAGAATAATAGTTGTCATTATAAGAAAACTCAATGAGTGGAAAATAATCAACCCAAATACCACCTAAGACAATCATATAGGTCCTTAGCATATCCACCAAAGTATGAACAACCCTCTCTACTTGTCCTTACATCTATGTGTAAGAAGTGATGTTAAGGTTTACCTTAATTTCCAAACCTCTATGAAATGACCACCGAAAGTGAAATGAGAACTAGGTTCTTCGATCATATATGATAGAAATAGGCACACCATGCAACTCTATGATCTTCACAATGAAAAGTTTAGCATTATCCTCAGAAGAATAATTAGTCCTTACTAGCAAGAAGTGAGCAGACTTAGTCATCCAATCATAATAACCCTAACTGAATCAAATGACTATGAGGACACAGAAGACTAATAACAAAATCCAAGTTAATCACTTCCCATTTTCACACAAGCAACTCAATCTCTTGAGATAAACCACCAGGCCTCAAATGCTCCACTATCACTTGTTTATAAATCACACACTTAGCCACAAAATTAGCCATATTTACTTTCATGTTGTTCCACCAATAGATCTCTTTCAAATCATAGTACATCTTCATCAAACCAGGATGAACCAAGTACCTCGACTCATGAGCCTCAACCAAAATAATTTCCCATAGCCCATCAATATTGGGAACACACAACTTACCTTGGTACTTCAAGATACCATAACCACCAATCTTAAAATCCATTACCTTCTGCTGAGCCACATCATCCTTGATCTACATCAAAATAGGGTCATAAATCTTTTTCTCCTTTACTCAGCACCAAGAGATGGCTGTACCACCTCTTGAACAATCGTACCTCCATCTTCAGAGTTCAAAAGATAAACTCCAAGATTAGCCACATAGTGAATACCATTCACCAAACCTCTCTTCTCTTACTTCACTTGAGATAAGCTTTCCATAGACAACCTGCAAAGAAAATCAACAACCACATTAGTTATACCTGGGTGATAATATAGACTAATATCATAATGCAACATAAGCCATCTTCTATGCCTGACATTTAACTCTATATAGGTGAACACAAACTGCAAGATCTTATGGATAGAATATATATATAAACATGAACTCCATACAAATAATGGCGCAAAATGATCAAAGCAAAAACTATGACAAATAATTCCAAATCATGAGTTAGATAGTTCCTTTCATGAACTATTAGCTTCCTAGAGGCATAGGCCACTACCTTACCATGTTGCATCAGAAAATAACCCAATCCTATACAAGATGAATCACAATAAATAACAAAGCCATTAGTACCCTCGGGTAGGGTTAAAACCAAAGATGAAGTCAACTTATCCTTCAACTTATCAAAACTACACACCCAAGCATCAGACTGAAGAAACTATACCTTTTTGTAAGTCAAATTATTCAATGGAGTATAAATCGAAGAGAAACTCTCCATAAACCTCCTATAATACCCAGTTAAACCAAAAAATCTTAGAATATTAGTTGGAGTTGTAGGTCTAGGCCACTTCTTAACTGCCACAACCTTCTGTTGATCCACCATGATACCCTCACTAGAAATAACATAACCTAGGAAAGTAACTATATTCAAGAAGAACTCATACTTTGAAAACTTAACATACAACTATTGATCCTTAAGAGTATACAATACTATATAGAGGTGATTGGCATAATCCTCCTTACTCACAGAATATACCAAGATGTCATTAATAAACACAATGATGAATAAGTCCAAAAATGAATAGAATACCCATTTTCTAAAATCCATCAAAATTGTTACGGAAATAATCAAATAGAAGGACATGGCCAAGAACTAATAATGGCCATACCTGGTACAAAAATCAGTCTTAGGGATATCCACCTCCCTAATCTTCAAATTATGATAACTTGACCAAAGATCAATCTTAGGGAGTTACTTAACACTCTGAAGTGGTCAACAGGCCATTAATCCTAAGAAGAGGATACTTATTCTTCACATTCACTTTATTCAACTATTGATAGTCTATACACATTTGAAGGGATCCATCTCTATTATGCATGAAAAGCACAGAAGCACCCTACGGAGAAATATTATGACAAATAAAACTGTTATCAAGAAGATATTGCAACTCTTCTTAAGTTATTTAAACTCAACAAAAGCCATTTTATAAGGAGGGATTGAGATAAGAAGAGTATTTGGGAGAATATCACTCCCAAAGTCTATTTCTCTATCGGGAGGAACACCAGGGAGATCATCAGGAAACTCATTGACTTAAGGGACTGATTGTAAAGAGGAAACCTCATAACCAAAATCTTAAACCTGATAGCTAATCGGAACCTTATTAGCTCCTATAGAAATATTAGTTGAATGATAGTTCCAGCAGATATAATCAAGCTGACAACATTTAAAACACCAATTTCTCCCATAGCCATAATAACTATGGTGTACCCGGCACAAGCTCTGCAAGGTAGATAAGATAGGGATGATTGAGCTCCACTGGCCTGAAATATGGTACCTTATACCTTAAACCCACTGTTTCTCTGGATGGCTTTAGATATGGAGTACTAGCTATAGAATAGGAACTAGAAGTTCCCAAATTAATCTTAGACCACTACCTTCCATCTTTTCCACTATACTGGTGACCTCTAACCTACTCAGAATGCCTAAAATTTTTGACTTTACCTTTCCCTATTTTGGATTATTTCTTATTTTCCTCAACTTTTTGCATGTACACAATAAGCTTAGAGATATTTATGTCCTTATTTAATAAGGAGACCATGTACTAAACTCTAAGTCTTGAGACAAACTCAAAAAAAATGTCCTCATCCTAGCCCTTATAGAAAATACCAACTCCAAAGCATAACGAGACAACTGATGAAACTTTAGGGCATATTTCTTCACAGTCAGTCTTCCTTGTTTCAAATTCACAAACTCCTCCTCTTTTGCCTTCCTTAACTTATGAAGAAAGAAGAGACCAGGAAAGGAACTAGAGAAGTCATCCTACATAGTTGGATCAATATCTTACTCTCTCAAGTATTCCCACTCTTCATACCACTGATATGCCATATCCTTTAGTTGATATACGATGAACTCCACTCCCTCAGAGTCAGATGTATACATTACTCAAAAAGTATTTTCCATCTCATATATGAACCCTTGAGAATCCTCCTCAACCATAGAACAAATGAAGGTTAGAGGAATTAACTTCATTAATTGACCAACCCTTATGGCCTCATAAGAAGGAGTAACAGAAGCAATACGCTCAAATTCGTGCAACTGAGATGCCACTAATTAAGCATGCAAATAAATTGACTAGTGAAACTCCGCATTGGACACATCACTATAAGGCATTGGGGTAAAGGTACCATCAGCTCAAGGATCTTAAAGAGAACTAGTAGGGATCGATAGAACTCTAGAAGGGCAATAAAAAGTAGAGACCCTAGACTAGGTATATACCTCATAAGTAGGGTGGGTTCCATTCACATTGTCCTTAGGAGGGATAAAAGAGATTCCATGAGTATCAAATCTTTAGGGAGGTAGGATATAAAATACGCACAAATAGAATTAGAGGAGATTTCAACATCCTAGAATCTATAGAAAAAAATTTGAACTCATAAATGGGAAACATTCATAAATGCCTCATAGCCTCTTTTTTATAAGAGTGATGCGGTACACACCTATAAAAAAGATTCTAATGGATACGGCCTTAGGGACACCTAATTGACCATCATCCTAGGCTATGATACCGACTTTGTCACGATATGAACCAAGGCCTAGCTATGATGGGTATCCTAGGTTTGCTGAGGATCGAAGACCACCCCCTTTGACTAGTATAATCAAACACAATATACTAGCAATGGATGAATTTAAAACATATAAAAAGATAAGTTGAGTTCCAAATATATAAAAAAAATAGGCAAATCGAAAAGGAATTTAAGAATTTCAACAACATCCCAAACCATAGTAATCCACAAAGCCTCTAAAAAGACAAACACTAATCTTAGTTGGGACATACCTCCAACGATAGAAAAAAATCATATAAAAGTAATCTAAGACATAAGTAACACAAGAATTCAAAAGGATAGCACACAACTATTAGTTATATATATATATATATAACATGTCAAGGTAGGGAATAAGTCTTACCATGAAAGTAAAATGTTATCCTGAACTGCGTATCTCAAATTTTCATTTGTACCCATGGGCTATATGGTCTAGCTCCACATTATAGTAGGGCCCAACTCATTCTCTATTGGTTGGGCCCTAATGTGTGTTAGCTTCACAAAGAAGAGAAACCCAAGAAAGGGCTAAATCTATCACGATTACAACTATTCCGAAATGTATATATATGTAATGTGTGATCTATACACATGGTCATAAAGACCACCCCTACGCCTGCTAATGTGGCTTCTAGTATTAGTCCCTCGGAACCTCTACCTTAATGGCTCAGCTATACAACCCCCTTTGATCCCAATTATAATATTTCATACATTTTTGTTAGTTGAACCAAAATAATAGTAGGCATACACTATTGGTATTGTTATACCAACTACACTTGCAATGTGTTATCATCATGCCATTACAATTCTATTAACTTTGTGGATTTCCTCAACCCCTTTTGCTTATTAAATCAACTTTGGTTCTTTAGCCTTTTATGCTATGAAATAGTACTAAAGGTATTTTCAATGTGTATATTATCATGATCAAAAAAAGTTTCATAAGATTAGGTTAAGGTTATCACTAATTCAATAATAAAAATACACATAATTTGGGAAATCCATGACCCCCTAGTTTATTCACTATGTTCATGCACCCCACATGCTCAAAACCATCAATAAAGTATAAAAAATTTCATATAAACCATGGGAACATCATTCAAGAAAACAATCATTCAAAACCCTCAACCACATTCCAAAGCCAACATTAAAAACCACTTGAATAAAATTTAAAACACATGCCTTAACAAAATAAGATTTGGGGAAGAGTAGCATGCTTGAGATATCAAGAATTACAAACAAAAATCAACCCTTGGAAGCACTAATTGCCAATTCCTTAAAAACCCTAGTTTTCTTGACATAGGGATTTATGAGATATTTGATGGTTAAGTATTGAAAATAAGGTCCCCAAAATTTTTTATGGATATGGGATTTAATTGGAGAAGGAAGGAATTTACCAAAGATCCATTAAATAAAAGGTGAAAAATATTACCGGTCGTCATAGGTCGCTTTACAAGTCGTGTAACTCCTTTCGATTCATCATCAGAACTAATAGTGTAACTAGGATCTCAGGTCAACCATACTGATCTTATTATGAGTCATACCCCATGATTAATTTTCAGACATAATGACTCGTTAGGTAAAATTATGGTCTCAACAGTAGCAAAGGGTCCCTAGACCGGTGAGACTATGAGTCACACATCATGACTCATAATGTCTCACCATAACTCGTAATGTCTATTCATTGTCAGGGTAGAAACTTATACCATCTTGACTTGTAGCCATATGATTAGTCCCATGCCCATTAACTGAGAATTAAGCTCAAAGTCACTTAATTTTCATGCGCAAAAAAAATTAGGGTGTTAATAGTATCCTATGCTTGTCGACTTCTGGCTCAAGGCATCCACAACCACATTAGCCTTTCCTGGATGATAGAGAATTGTTAAGTCATAATCCTTAAGAAACTCAAGCCATTAGCACTACCTCCTATAAATATCTTATTGGGTAAAGTTTTGAAGGCTATGATGATCCAAGAAAATCCCACCATGGACTCCGTAGAAGTAGTGGCTCCATAACTCCAAAGCAAAACAACTATGCACAAATCATAATCATCAGTATAGTAATTCATCTCATGGGTCTTTAACTGACTAGGAGCAAAAGCAATCACCCTCTCTTTCTGCATCAACACAACAACTAACCCAACACCAGAAGCATCTCATAAAGTAGAGCAGATTCAGGATACGAGTTGAAGTTGACAAATCTTTGGCTTTTGAAAGATTGCCTCACAAACATCTGACAATTGAAAGGAAATCTTCTTTCAAGTCAATTTAAAGGAGCTGGGATAGATGAAAAAACATCAACATAACAATGATAGAAACCTGCTAAACCAACTAAACTCTAAATCTCTAAAGGAGAAATAGGCCCAGCCCAATCACAAACTGCTGCAATCTTGGTTGGATCGTCCATAATACCATTCTTTGTTACAACTTACCCAAGAAAGAGATTATTCCAACCAAAACTCATACTCAGAGAACTTAGCATACAACTTTCCATCCCTTATTATCTGGAGCATATTTTGCATATGGTCCTTATAATTTGCCTCAATCATGGAATAAAGCAAAAAATAATCTAAAAATAAAATAATAAAGAAGTTAAAATATGGTTGAAATACCTAGTTCATTAACTCCATGAACACGGATGGGTCATTGGTCAACCCAAAGGAGATGATGAAGAGCTCATAATGACCGTACCAAGTTTAAAAGGTTGTCTTTGGGATATTTAAATCTCAAATCCTTATTTGGAGATATAGGAACCTCAAATCAATATTCGAAAATACTAAAGCACCCTATAGCTATTTAAACACATCATTAATACAAGGAAGAGGATACTTATTCTTAACTATCACTTTGTTCAACTATTGATAATCAATACACATACACATCAACCCATTATTTTTCTTAACAAATAAGATCGGTGCACCTAAAGGTAATACACCAGGTTTGATAAATCCATTATCTAACAACTCGTACAACTGATCCGTTAATTTCTTTAACTCTGCTGAGGTAATTCTCTACGAAGAATGAAAAATATGCTAGCTTCCTAGATCAATATCAATAGCTAAGTCAATATCATAATCTGAAGGCATACCGGGCAAATACATAGGGAAAACATCAATGAACTCACAAACAACATAAATCGAATCCAAAGAAAAGGGTGAAGCAACACTTGTATCATGAATATAATGCAAATAAGATTAAAAAAAAACCCTATCAACCAAATCATGAGCTTGAAGGAAAGATATAACTCTTCTTGGACCTGAATAAAGCATACCCTTCTAAGCTATTCTTGGCTCACCCAGCAAAACTATGGTCATGGTCTTAACATAACAATCTAGGACCATACAGTAAAAAGAAAACCAATCCACACCAATGATGACATCCAAGTTAACCATATTTAAGACATGTAAATCCACTAAGATGCACACCCAACAAAAGTTACAACACAATATCAAACACCTAATCCACCATTAAAGTGTCTTCTATGGGGGTAGATACACGAATAGGCACATTAAGAGGCTGGAAAGTATAATAAAAACCCAAAGTAGAATATGCTGACAGATAAGAGAAAATTGGTCCCAGATCAAATATCACAGATGCAAATCTGAAACAAATAAGGATTATACCTCTGATGATAACATCGGAAGCCTCTGCCCTAACTGAGCAAGTCTAACATAGCACTATCCATATCCACCACCTAACTGGTAGTCCCTCAACCACACCACAAGCAATACTACCTATGCATTTTGTACCCCTAGTAGAACCTCTACCTCTATAAACTAATATAAGAGTAACTCTGAAGACATGGTAGGGATAGTGTTTGGTAACATGGCCAATATCATCACACATATCGCAAATTCTGCAGCCAGACTCACAGCAAGAAGGTACGATAAACTAGGAGACTACCTAATGCTGGCGAAAAGTAGACCACTACCTGGAATTTACAAGGCTTCTTGCACTGGTATACCATAATACCTATAGAAGCCTCTAGAATCTTTAACTCAAGAGATATGACCTCTGAACTCACCTAAATGGTGGACCTTCTTGGCACCTCTCTAAGTTGCTTAAAGAATAGACTTAGTCATATTGTCATGCTCTGCAATACTCTAAATTGATGCTCCATACACAGTCATCTGAGTCATAGAATGCTAAAGAAAAATATCTAACTCTTTCATAATCTTTCTTAGACTTGGTGACAATACTAGTATAAAAATATCTGGATAATGTATGAAAACATCCCTCATAATGTAAATGTTATGGATCCCTTCTCCAAGCAATCAAGCTCATCTCTTATCTGATCCTTCAAACAGAAAGGAACAAATTTGTCCAAAAAGATCTCTATAAACTATTCCCAAGTCACCTCTAGAAAAACAAGATGTTGACAACTAATAAGTGACCTCCACCAATATATGGTTGCATATTTCAACTAGTCAGTAGTATAAGCTACCCTATATGACTCAAGTGAACCAAGGTTATACAACTTCTCATAGAAATTCATTAACAAGTCATAGGTATCGTTGCCTACAACACCACTGTACGTAGGAAGAACCAAATGAGTAAACTTTTCAAACCTTTTTTGATCCTCAAAATGCATAGTTTATAATGCTCCACTTACACGTCAACTTAGTGCAAGGCAGCTGTCGTCAATATCTTTATCCAACTTTGGAATTAGGGTCGAATACACAGGGAATAATGTGAGTGGCAATTAAACACTTTTAAAAGTAAAGCTACATTTTAAATTCAAACAACCGGCACGAAAAGACAAAATGGGGGGTTTTTAATGTTTGAACAAAAGTTAATAACACTTCAATTTGCCTTAGAACTCAAATCTTAAACTGCAATATTTAAAATCAATGATATAAAGAGACTACAGTTGTGATCACTATTATTAGTAATCCTCCATTGTAAAACAGTTGTAGTAGTGGATTCTCGTGACTTATGGAAAACACCAAATTATCAGTTTCGACAGTCCACCTTAGTGTTTCTCAACCTACCTAGATGTTGAACTCCCTAATTCTCTCAAACTTAGGAAAGCATTTTATTCATACTGATTTTTTTTCGAGTTGACCAATCTTGTTACAACATTAATATTACATGATAACTTAACCTTCCCAATTCCTCGTTGATAATTCACTTCTTACTAGGATTGATTTTTTATCTCAAGTAAATCAACAGTAAGAAAAGCCTATTGTTTGCATCCAATAGAAAATAATTAATACAAAAAAATTATCAAGATGTTCCCATAATCACTCAAACCCTAACCAAATATGAAATCCATGAAGGAATAATCATAGATCCCATAGCCCTAGTTATGGGTTTTAGTTCCACATGATGAAGAAAGAGATAACAATAATTATGTTCATCATTCAAAGTAATTAAACTTACAAAATATGAATTATGGAGTTGATTCTCTTCCAAGTTCAAGAGAAAAATCCCACAACCAAATCAAAGAGTTGAAGATTGAGTTCTATGTTCAGAGCCCCCACCAAAGAGAGATAAACTCCATTGGAATAAGTTTTTATGCCCTCGATATGTTCATCCTCCATAATGAAACCCTAGAAGCCTCTATTTATATTCGTAACTTTAGAAAAATCCAAAATTTAAAATTCAGAAATTTTTCTTTTCTGTGACGACATGTCTGAGCTTATCAGAGTTTTGATAGATTATCAGAACATATCATCACGCATGCTTCAAATTTTTTTCCTTCTACTTACGTGTGACAACATTCTTGATGGATTATCAAATGTCTGATGACTTATCACAATCATCGTTATAACTTTACTTCAATTTTTCAAGCTCTACCCAAGCCTGACGATGCGCCTGATAGCTTGTCACAACACTGATTGCCTATCACAGGTTGTCATTACTTATTCTAACTAAATCTTATTCTCTGTCTAAGGCTGAAGATGAGTCTGATAACTTATCAGCAAGTTGACGACTTATCAGACAAGTCGTCAACTATACCTGCCTTTTTATTTCACTCAAAATTTAACTCTTTTACTTCCATTATTGCTGGTTCTCTTGCATCTTGACTTTTATTATAATATTAAAAAGAAAACAATAAAAAATGACAAATGTTTCTTAAGACTTTGCAATTATTCTTATTTAAAAGCCTCAGATCTGTTAGCATCTACTCACACATCAACAACCTTAACTTAAAATTATTGCTTATCCTTAAGCAACTAAAACACCATACTACGATGCTTAACCAAGAGACACATAAGATATCTATGATAATTCATTATCAAGTTTAGCTCAAAACACATTACCCTCTCCATTTTCAATCACTTTAAACCCAACTGTGTATATCAATGAAGATCAATAATGTGACAGAAGAGAATCAGGATATGACATTATATTAGCAATAATAACCATGCTTATATACAAGTTACACTACACAAACATATAAGCAGCTAGCAATGCAATCAATGTGCCCATACAACAAAGAAGTCCAACTTTACTCATATATGAAATCAAGTATGGCAATGCGGAGATGGTAAAGAGACACTCTCTCTCAGAAAGAAGTTCCAGTTAATGTATTCCAAATACCATAATCTTTCCCTTATTTTTATTACCGAAGCTTTCAGATAGTTAAGTTAGGATCACTACAGGACTTTTCTTCAGCTTGTAATGTAGGCTTGGGGATGGTATGGTAACTAAGCCTTCTTGGTACAACACTATTTTTGGGGTCTCACTTATCAACCTTTACCTTATTTCTCCCTCTCTTGATTAAGCAAATTCAGGATGGGTGTAGTCATTTAGTCATTTATTTTCCTTTTTTCACAACTTTTATTTTCTCATTCTTTTTCTACCATACCCAACCTTGCATATATATCTTTTTATTACCCTTTTTCATACTTACTTTACATCACACACCCCTACGATAGGCTATTTGCATAAGTCTAAGTGCACAATATCCAAGAAGGACCAGGGCCAAAATAGGTTCATTGTGATACAAATAGGAAGGTGATAGGTATAATAAAAAAATAGGCATTCAGGCTCAAAAACAGGATCAAGGGATATTATTAAGACATGGAAAGTTATTTAGGATAAAAGTGGACTAATATCAACAATGACCTATGATCATTTCCTAACCTCTATCCTATAACAAAGGCAAGACCAACCGGGCAAGTTCTTGCTTTAACACACAATAGGAACTAGGTAGTATCTCACACATAGATGGCACAAAGGTAAATCACAAGATACCACCCATTCAGTTCATGCAATTGTTAGTAGTGATTGTCATGTCCCTAGCATTAATGGCATAAAAAGATTCACAACAGTCACATATAGATACATAGCAAACAGTTACCAGAAAAACAATTGGAGAGGTATTTATCATTCAAAGAAACTAAAAAAAAAATATGTGAACTGTCCTAGATACTAATTTTTCCCCCAATTAACCACAACACATCACAAAACAAAAATAATACGCCTAAACATACTGGCTCTACTAGGAACAAGACTCCAGGGGAAAGAGGCACGGCAACAAAAACCCCAAGAGTACATCAACACCCACAGGTAGTCCTACCCTTAACTTCTAATCATACATTATCCACAATGCATCAAGCCAAAACAAGAGAGTCAAAAACATACCTGTAGCATCATGGGTGAAAAGATCTGATGTCAATCACATAATACGAATACAAACAACAAAATACCAACAGGTCATTTTACCGACCTATCTGCCATCACGAGCCGCATATTGGTTGGTGTAGGATCGCCCAACCCCAACTTTCTGTAGACGGATAGCAGCATCAAATTAATGCTATCTTCCAAATCGCACAATGCTTTAGCAAAATCCAAAGATCCAACAGTGCAAGGAATAGTTAAAGCACCAGGATCTGCTTTCTTCTGAACTAACGATCTTGTAGCGATTGCACTACAATGATGAATATTATCTGCCAGCTCATAACTTGTTGCCCTCTTCTTTGTCAGCGGGTCCATGAATTTTGCATGCCCAGGCATCTGTTCCAGCCCTTCTACCAAAGGAACATTAATAGTCAGCGCTTCAACATAGTCATAAATTTACTGAACCTGATATCATCAGCTTTCTTCTTCAGTCTCTGAGGAAAGGGTGGTGGTGGAAGAGGAATAGTTTTCTCCATCGCTTCCTTTTTATCTTGCTTCCGATTATTAATCTTTTCAGGCTGCATACATCTAGGGGTAACGTTAGGAACATTCACTTCAGCTTCATCGACATCTTCATATTCTGCATCAATAATATTATCTGTTGTATCATCAACCACCTTATTGCCTTTGGATGGATTCTCCAACACTTTACCACTACTGGTAGTAATATCCATACATGATCCATCATTCCTTGGATTTTACATGGTCTCGCTAGGTAAGGTGCCGGACTTTCGTTGGTTGAATGCCTCAGAAAGTTGACTCAATTGTTGTTCCAGCTGTTTTATTGAAGTGGAATGCGAGTCAACCAATTGATTTATTGATGATAAATCATTCTTTACCTTATTTACTCCCATATTGGTTGCCTATAATCCTTTCAATAGCTTAGCCATCATATCTTCCATGGACATCTTCCCAGAGCCAGTCGTCACGGCCTCACAGTTTCTAGAAGTAACATACAAACCACTCCTGTCAGTCTTATTATTCCAACTACCTTGATCACGGTCCTTGTTTCCAGATTTATCATAATAGTTCTGACCCTAGTTTCCTTGGGCATTGCCTCAAAACCCCCCTGATTATTCAAGTAGTTTGCCTCCTCCTCAGAATAGGATTCATCTCTTCCCTGTTATACGATAGCCTTGACTTTTTCGGTCTTCCCTGATAATAAATTCTTGGTAAGAATATCCATCTGCATTTTCGTATGTTCCATATCCTGATCACGTTCCTCTTCGCTTCGCCTTTGTTCTGCAGTTATGCCAATAGATATAGTAGAGCTTGCTACCTCAGAATCCCTGGTATGCCAAGCTCTACTCTATTTTGTCATACGATCTAGCATATCACTTGCCTGAATAAAAGTAAGGTCCATGAATGACCCTCCTACAGCATTATCAACCACCGGTTTAGTCATCGAATTCAAAGACCTGTATAATATCTCCATCATATGAACATTGGTCATATGATGATTTGGGCACCGTATAAGCTTCTTCTTCAACCTTTCCCATGTTTTGTGGAGAGCTACAGTTGGAAGCTATCGAAAATTACTAATCTCATCTCTCAACTGTGCTCTCTTGGATGGCGGAAAGAATCTTTCTAGGAAAACGTCTTTCAATTGCCTCCAATTATTAATAGAATCAGGAGTTAGCCCGTTCAATCATAAAGTTGGCTCCCCAGATAGAGACAATGGAAATAATCGCAGTCGAATTGCATTTTGTCCAACTCTAGGATTGTCGATGACTTGCATGTAGAGATAAAATTGATCAGATGCATATTCGGATCATCGCCTGCAAGTCCACCAAATAAACCTTTGAGCTGCAATAGTTGAATCATGGTGCTAGTGATATTGAACTTGGCTCCGGGTGGAAAGGGTGGAGGAATAATAGCCTCTGTGGCACCAGCCCCATCCAGATCGTCATCATCATCATCAAAAGGAATCTGCATAGCTCGTCGTTCAAGACTCAATCTAGCTTGACAGTCTCTTCTGTTCACAGGTGTCGCCACCTCATCAGCATGCCTTGGGTTTAGTAACTCATCATCACCCAGGTCCTCATCATCAGGATTTATTGCTTGCCCTGGGTTATCAATATTATGTTGATGCACTTGAGCAGCAACCAATGCAGCTAATCTAGCCTGCTCCTGTTGAGCATCCCTTCTTTCAATGTCTCATTGCGCCTCCATCCTGGCAATAAGTTGCGGTTCAGGGTTTATGGGTAATAATGGCTGACCCAAACTTCGAGTATTTGGCATGCACTGAACAAAACCTGAATAAAACAAAAACAACAGACGAAAAGTAAAATTCAAGAATCTTTGACCAAAAGGGTGTAGTAACTATCACAAACTTAGTTGACAACCGTATTCCCCAGCAACAGCGCCAAAATTTAATAACGCCCAAACTACAGCTCTCGTAAGAGTGTAAGCGGTCTCTGTCAAATATAGAACCCAACTGGGTTGGGTGTCGAATCCTACATGGAATACTTGGTCACTAAGTGTTTCAACTATGAGCAGACTGTTGGTCAAAAATTCTACGGAAAAGGAGGGATTTAATTATGGCGTGAATTACTATTATTAAAGTAACAACGGAATGCTTTGTTTAGTAAGATTTAATCACAGAGAATAATAAGTTAGGGTTATGTCCACCTTATGAGTTCTACATATCTATTAACTATGAGTAATGCGGAATTCAGACATGCATGCACTTATAGAGATTCATATTCTACTGGTAAATCCTAGTGCTTCTCAACCATCAAGGATTATCTTACCTTAACTCTCTCGAGCCTAAAGCGTTTAACTAATGGTACGAACTCTCCAAGAAATTAATCTGGTTAAGGCATTAATGTTTAAATAGGGGTTGGTAGCCCTATTTCCTTGTCACACTCTATTTTCCAAACATGTAACTTTTCTCTCGAACAAGTTAATAGTATAATGGCGTGTTCCTTATGTTTGCAATCATAAGAATTTAATTAAAATGAAGAGAATAATGATATAAGTAGCATACACATCAAGAATTCACAAACTCATATCAATATATAGTATCTCACAAGGCTTCCATAACCCTAACAGAGAAGTTTAGCTACTCATTTGTACAACGGAAATCAACGAAGACATCATCATCATACCAAAATTAGAATGATCTCACGATGGTGATGAGTGTGGCGTCAAAACAAGGTTGACGTTTTTTGCCCTCTAGACGTTTTCCCCACAGTTAGCATTTTTCTCTGTCTAAAGTTTTAGAATCTGTATACTGAATAATACTAAAAGTGTCGAATGAAAAGTGAATCGAATGAATGCTGAAATATTCAGCAAATAAGGTTTTTATAACATCCTTGTCCTAGTCCTACTAGGTTAATGCTTCACCCCTAAGTATTAAGAAATACTAATTTTGCTCGGGATAGATTCTCCATGCATCACATTCAGTCCACAAGCTTCCAAAAGCATCCTTCCTTCTAACGTGAAGTTTTCCTTTGCTGCCCAAATGTCCACAAAGTGCTGAAATCTTCATCATTAATACCTGAAAAACATGCTAAGCACGTGGGTTAGCTCACTTACAGGAAAATGGACTAAAAGTGCAGGAATTATATATTTTATCCTCAAAACTTAGCTATAACATGGGTAAACTATGGTGTTTGGGAGTGTAAATATGCCCAACATCAGAACTCAAAGTGCCTATACTGACTGCTAAAAGCCATCGTAGGGATATCTTCCTCCCTAATCTTAAGTTGATGATGCACAAATAAAAGAATTGGAACCTTACAATAGATCAAACAAGTCATCAATTCTAGGAAGTGGATACTTGTTCTTAAACATTACGTTATTCAACTACCTATAGTAAGTGCCCATCCGAAGAGAACCATCCTTCTTGCACACGAATAGAACTGTTGCACCCCATAGGGATATACTAGGATAGATAAAACCCTTATCCAAAATGTCCTTAAGTTGCTCCTTGAGTTCACCCAACTCAGTCGGAACCATTCTATAAGGAAGAATAGATATTAGATGAGTTTCCAGAACTAAATCAATACCAAACTCAATCTTCCTATTCGAAGGAACATCAAAAAGATCACGAGGAAACTCATTCACCACTGGAACCTAATAAAAAAAGGATCTTTTGATTTAGAATCTTTAACCCAGACCAAATGATAGAGGAAACCTTTGGAGACTAATTTCTAAGATCTAAGATAAGAAATAAACCTTCCCCTAGGATATAGGGAACCACCCCTACTCAATTACTAGTTTACATAGGAACCTAAACAAAACCTTACAGGTATGATAAACTAAGGACGTGTAACAAGAGTGTAAAAAATCTATCCCCAGAATAAAATCAAAATTCACTATATCCAATTCAATCAAATCCACCAATGTCTTCATACTAGCAACAAATACCACACACTACCTAGAGACGTTTTTATCAATCATAGAGTCACCTACAGAGGTAGAAAAAAATGGATCTAAAATATCCTTAGGATCAAAACCAAAATTCACAACTATAAATGAGGTCACATAAGAAATAATGGACCCCAAATTAAACAAACAATACATGTCCCGAGAAAAGAGCAGTAATGAACCAGTCACGACATCAGGTGATGTCTCAAATTCCTACCCAGTAGCAATTAAAAATAACCTATTTTAACCTATGCCAGTAATAGAAGCAAAAACAGATACAGAAGAAACACCCTTTGGTGCAGGAGTAGAAGATAAACCAACCAGAGCCTTAATTACTCTCGAAGCACCCTTACCAACTGGGAAGATTCTAATGATATAGCCTAGTTCACCATAGTTGAAACACCTGTCCCTTCCATCATCATAAAAACTCCTATTCAACCTACCACAGAACTAACAAGGAAGGCATGATGAGGTCGTCTGCGCCCCACTTGCCTAAGATTGGGCACCGTATGCCCAAAACTTTAAGCCACCCTACTAACACCTATCACCCAACTATTTCAGGTAAGGAGCACTAACTAAAGAAAAATAACTAGAACTCTTCACTTTTCTTTATCTTCTTACCGCCATCTCGATCACCTTACTATTAAGCACCACCTTGTTCAGATGACCTTAACTTTTTACCATGCCTTTCCTCAAACTCATCTTGCTTTCTTATTTCTTCCTCTACCTACAATATATAAATAATCAACCTAGAAATTTCCTTATAATTGATCAATATTGTAGTTTTGGTTTCAAGGATCAAGTCTCGAGATAACCATAAGTCAAACTTCCTTATCCTAGACCTCATATTAGATACCATATCCGAAGCATACCTTGACAACTAATGAAACTTCAAGTCATTTTCCTTGACCGATATCTTCCCCTGATTTAAATTAATAAATTTCTCTGCCTTTAGTTCCCTTAATTCCCGAGGAAATAATCATTCAAAAAAATATTGGAGAAAGTCTTCTGCAAGATCGACTCCTTATTATTACCTCGAAACCTATCCTACTTCTCATACTATTAGTACGCCATATACTTAAGCTGGTAAGCAGCAAAAGTCACCCATTCTCTATTTATGTCCTACATTACCCTGAAGATTTTCACCATTTTATCCATGAAACCATGCAGATCATCCTCCACCTTCACACCATTAAAAGTAGGAGGATTCATCATCCTAAATTGGCCAACCCTTGTGGACTAAACAAATACAATACAAGATGCATCCCGCTCATCCTATGCAGGAACCAACTGACCAATAACATGAATCGATTGGTAAAATTCCACATTAGTCACCTCACCTTGATAAGGACAAGTAGCAACTAGTGGAACTCTAGAAATATCAGGGACTGGACCCCTATTCCAAGTATGGATACCCTAAGTAGTACGTGTCACTTAAATATTATCCCTAATTTGGATAAAAGAGTTACCTTACATGTTAGATCATGGAGAAATGAACTAAAAAGATAACAAACCAAGATTAGAAATAACCTTAGAACTTGTAGCCTGAAAATAGAATACCAAGAAAGTGAAACATTCCTAACTTCCTTGTAGCCTCTCCCTTATGAGTGTAGAAATTACACACTCCTACAAGAGACTCTAATCCACACAGCTTTATGGAGTCCCAATTGACCATGAACATGGCTCTAATAAAAAATTGACATGACTCAAACCAGGATTTATCGTAATAGATATCTCAAGTCCAACCAGGAGACAACCCTTGATACCCAACCCAACAATGCCACTCATATATCTTAAGTTGAATGAATTCTGAACATATAACAAGATAAAATATTTAATTCAATTTTTAGACTCTGGGATAGGTCTCAGACCGTTACCTACCCAAATGAGAACAACCATCTAAACCCATACAAGTAATAAATTTCCAAACAAAACCATAAACAAAAACCATAAAAATAATGGAATCAAGTTTCATAATATCATATAAAAGGATGGAATAGTGAGAAATTTAGTCCAACGATATTAACCCCAATATCAATGCCAATACTAAGGGTGACACCACTATCGATCCCACCCATACCAACCTACAGTAGTTCAACAAAATCCTCTAACCAAAATAAAACCAATATCAAGTTTGGACATGCCCCCAACTATAGCCAAAATAAATATCCATAAATAAACCAAAGCTGTAAAAACATCAATGATTATGAAATAGAGCCATTAGGAATATAGAATCTCTCCACTTTAATCTAGTAGTTAACCCCAAATTCGAGTATTATGAAAGAGGAGTAGAATGGCTGGTCCCTACATCTCGTGGGGATACAGTCGCCTGAGGACGGGTCAACAGGTGAACGCTAGTAAGTACTCAGGATAATTATAAGATAATATCATCTAGTAAAACCAAGTAAACCAAGCATATGCATAAAAACCATAAATATATACATATATAGCCATGCTGGGAAAGAGAAATGGGTTTAAAATGTTTTTAATATTATTAACCTAGGTATGTATAGCTTAACAATCCTAGAACCACACAAGAGCTACTGGGTCCAGTGTAATCCCCTAAACGGGCCTTGAAGTATGTAACCACACAAACTAGAGATAGCATAAGAGTAGGGGACTCCCTAGTACCATTTGCTCTCCATGATATATATGTATAGTGTACTTTAAGGATTCCCATGTACCTTATAGTATCATTTATAGTTGATATGACCAACCCCTCATGTCAACATATATGAGTTTCCAGTGTTCATACATTTTAATCATACTTTCACAGTTAGCTATCACACCCTACCATTATTGCTCAATTAAAAATATCTCTAACCAACCAAATAATTATTCTAATAATATTAACCAAGGCTATAAAGTGGTATCATCATACCGACTATAGATTGCAAGCAATGCCATTAGCAAACCTTTTTATGCAAAAGGGATTCCCATGTACCCGCGGATTATACTATCAAGTTAACATGGTTGAATCGCTGTACCCCACAAGTGTTTAATTTTGATATTTTCCTGAGGGAATTTGATGTACCCCACAAGGATGTTTAATTTACCATAACCATGACAACCAAACCTTACCATTTAACCATTCTAATTCACTTAAACCATTTATACCATTTAGGGTTCCATTACCATACCATACATTGTAATAGTTCCTTTAAAATTCCAATAATGCAGAAAAAATATCATCATAGGTATTTTATCAAACATCTTGGGCAAAACAAAATGACATTGCCAATTAACCATCTTCATGTAACAAATTGTCCAAACTACCATAAAACCATATAAAAATAAAATTTAAATGTGGGAAAACCATAACCAAGCATTTAATAAAAAACCCACAAAATCATACAATAATCATGCAATAAACATATTTTAAAAAATATTCCTGTATTTGTAACTAACAATGAGGGAGAAGTATATTGCCTAAGATGATGAATATGAACAAGAGAAATCACCTAATCATGCCCCAAACTGCTCCTCTAGATAAAACCCTAGACTTCTCTTACCAAGATCCTTAAAGAGAATTAAAGAGTATTTCTAAGTGTTTTAGATTAGAATAATAGGGGAAAGAACCTCCCAAGTATGATATAATTCATGGTGTAATAATAGGTTAAGAGGCAAATTTTCAAAATTACCCCTGACTTAATTATATAAAATCCCCGCAGGTGGGTATGACTTTACCATACTAGTCGTACCCTCCAAAATGAGTGGTACCCACTACCTAGACCTCCATTAGACCACCACACTAGTCAATATATGACCAAGAAAGCTAAATATTCTCTAAGAATATGACTAGTGCCCTTAAGTCATACCCATAATAGAACCAAGATGAGTTGACACTTTCCAACATACGAGTTGGAAAATACAACTTGTACCCTATCTCATGACCCATGGTGATCCATTCGTACTCTAATCTAAGTTTGTTTACTTAGTCTCAAATTAAGTTAAGCATAAGCGAGACCATACATCCCGTATCTAACCATACGCCTCATACTAATAAAAGTCATACCCATTCCAAAAACCAGTCCAAAACACAAACCATCACTGGTTAGTGTCAACCAACCTTACCAATGTACCCCAGTATATGACTTGTATCCCCTGGTCATACCTTGACCAAAAATAAAAAATACAGGAAATTTTCTAAGGGTCCCAAACCAAGGGTATTTCAATTGTATTTCATTACTATTGTCCTTTCTTTAATTTTATTAATCTTTAAAAGACAGGTGGCTAGACTAGCATTTTTTAGTTAATGTCCCTTTACATATGATTCTCATTCATTTTGCTTAGATGGATACCTTGATTTCTTGTCCTTCTTATGTTAGTAGAGTGAGGCTGGCTGTTGAGAGGATTAGTGTGAAGAAAAGGTTATCCTTCTATGGTTATGTTGTAATTCTAGCATTAATAATCTTTTTATGTGGCTGGTCTTAAGGTTTGTTATTTAAGAGTTGTTCTATAAAATTGTTTGGTTTATCACTGCTAGTGGTGTTGATTTTAGGTATTTATGTTGAGTTAGGTACTCAGTCTTTATTCAATGAAAGATATTTTTAGTTGAATTCAGAGAGGTTAGAATGATTGGTATTGGTATCTTCATAGAAAGGATTTATTTGGCCTAGTGTGCCTTCATTGGATGCTTTTAGTTGGTATATTAAATAGAAGAATAGTTTTATATTCTTCTATATCAATCGTTGGTAACTACAGAGTGAGACTCTAGGGAGTGAGTATTAGTTGCTTTATTTTCTATGTTACTCAAGATTTGGCAATCATTAGGACTCTTTGCAGTACTCGTGAGTTTTTAGTTATGTTATAGCTTTGTCAATTCCCTACAGTAGGAGAGTATTCATTTGATCATGTGTTTGATGTGTTTGTGTTCCAAGGCGGTACCTTAGCTTCATCTCCTAAAGGAACTACGAGGTAAATACTTGGTTTTGAAGGTGAATTTGGCATGGGTTTATGTACTTCTCAAGGAATTTTGGCTGCAATGGTGTGTTGAATATTTTAGAGAAGGGTTTCAGATTTATGATAACCCTTTTATGGGGATGCTTATTCATCAGTAGGATAATTTTGTATAGTCAAGATCGAGTTGTTCGACTTTAGTGTTAAGCATATAGTTATGGATTACATCACTTGATTGGAACCTATTTTTTGAGGTTTGATTTAGTTGAGAAATTTTTGATAGGATAACTAAGCTTACCCACTACCAACTAGTTCAGTCTTCTTTAATTTTAAAAGATTGACTTAGATGGATGTTTAAGGGATGGTTAATTTTTAGAGGTTTTTGTTTATACTACTTTTAACACTAGTTCTCATTTTTTCTCATACTTAGTGTACTAGAGTTTGGCATATCATGGTTTCACCCATAGTAGTTTGGGGCCTCCTGGTATGGGTCATCTAGATTTGGTGATTGTGCCTCATACTCATGACTATTTCTTTTGATGGTCATCAGGATAATTATTGTCTTTGGCGAAAATTCCAAACACTAGTCACCACTCTTTATGTTTTCAGGTGGAACCTAATGAGGCAAAGTTTATATTCGAGTATAAGTGGATTTTCAGTGAGTAGGCTTTATTCTCTTGAGGTTAGTTGTGGTGTGATTATACAGAAAGGATATGGATGATTCTATAGAGATTTGGTGTAGTTCAAAGTAGACAACAGGTTTGGAAAGAAAAGAGAATGTTAGATTTAGAGTTTTGAGTTTTCTAAATGTTTCATACATTGGTTAGTCTTTATCCTGTCGACTATTCCCATAATTGGGCTCGTATCAATGTGATGTAGGTATCCTTTGGATTATATTTCACATACCCCAATCAAGCTTAGTTCAACTTGAAGCAACTCGACTTTTGAGAATGCATTAGTGGTTATTTCAAAGAGTGAAGTAAGTAGGTGAGTGTTGAAGGGATTCTCTTAGCGAAATCTTGGATGCATTGATTTATCTTTAAGGTTTTTTGGGGATCCTTTTAGAGTCAAGTATACCTAGTACCTTTCTTTTTGAGAATTTAGGATTCTTTAATTTCTTGATCGTTGAGGACAAAAGTTCTTTTAATAGTAGATATTGTAATGACTTTCTGGGTAATCTTTTATATTTCCATGCATTTGGTGTGTTTTAGGTTCTCCCATAATAGCTACATGTCATTTATGACTTGGTAGGACCGTCAAATTGATTCTCAGGACTTTTAGGTTTTAAGACCATTTTTCTATTTTAGAGATTTTGAATTTGAGAACCTGGTCTTCGGCAAAAAATTCTAATAAACAACTTCGGATAAAAGTTCCAAAATTTTGTTTTCTCCAGAATGTATAGTTTAGTCTAAAGGTATATTTGACTCGAGTCTCAAGGCTTTTGAGATCATATTTATCTATTGGGTGGAATTTGGTTAAAAAATAGAAGGTGTGGGATCCATTTTCTATTGAAACAACCTCAATTAAAAATTGCATTGGTTTTATTTATTTTGGAATGTTGTTTTCAATGTGGAAACTTATTTTATTTGCATTCATTGGATTCTGATTCATTCAATGTGGTAGTATATTTCCTTTGAATTCTTGGGGTTCAGAATAAATCACAAGGATGTACCCAGAGAAATTATAAACTTGGACTTAGCTAGTGCAACAACATTTGGTGCAAGACTAGGTTAATCTTTGTGTTTACAAGGACTTTCCCATATTTACAATGGGTAATGTTTGTTACCATCGTGTTTGTGAGCCTCCATTCTCATTCATGAAGAAGTTTTTGTCCAACTTGATCCAACTCTTTTCTTTTTATTTGTGAAGGATGCCTCACATTCACAAAGGGAAAGGCATGTTGGGTATCGCATTTGTAGTAGGCTTCTCGTATTTTCAATAAAGGACTTCTAGCTCGATATAATGTTTTTGTCCCTAAATTTTATTTCCATTTTTCTTCCCTAATCTACCATTGTTCAACAATAAATCTTTATAATTGTTTGGGTTCATCCACTGAGCTCTGGTACATTATTTTATCATTCCTTGGTCATTTTACCTTTTTTTCACAATTTTTCTGCCCCTAGAATTAGTTAATTCTTGGTTATAGAGTTTAGCTTCCTTTAACTTTATGAGCTTATCTGGGCTCCAATTCAAACACCATTTGTACTAAAAAATTTATAACGTACCCTTATTCCTTCAAGAGTCCTCTTGGGGGATTCAATTTTCAAATTCCTTAACGGGGTCACATGGGCCTATTTTGACTAAATTTTTGACTCACGGTTTTATAATTGAAATATGGGTCTTGTTTTACTCGTAATTGACCTATTGAAAATTTTCTTTTCTGGAGATTATTTAAAGGGGATGAGCAGCTCATGAATGATTCAAGACTGTTGTTTGAGATCTAGGCTGGCTCAATCTATTTTTCTATATGAGATTATGTATCATATAGATTGCATGAGGGATAATGATTTGTATGATAGGTTTATTGATATATATTTATCTCAGGATTCTTATCTTTTTTTAGGAGTCCTAAAATAAAACTAATACGAGGGAAAATACAAGACGAGAAATAAACATACAAACTATAAAAAAACTGAAGAATTAAAAGGTAAAGAATAAGGATAGAAAATAGCAATAGATAGATATGCACAAGAAAATAAATAAAAAGAGAAACCAATGGGTGTTTCAAACACAAATGTCTCCCTTGTTGATTACCAATAAGCACCTAACTCTTAAGATTACCTTGAAGAGTTGTAAGACACTCGCAACCAACCATTTTTAAAGAAATAGTCATCAAGAGCTTTTCCAAGCTCTCATTATCTCTCAAGTGTCTTATAATATCATCATTCACAACAATCTAACTAATGAAGGACTAATCTATCTATTTATAGGATAGGCTAACAATTACATAAATTCCCAAATGCGGCAGTTAAATGGGCTTATGAAATCAACCTTTAATTGCAACAAAAAATAGGTGATGCTAAAGTTTACAACTCATCAACTTGGTGACAACTTGACATATTTCTCATCAAGCTTGGATTAAATGTCCTCCTAAGTTTTTCAACAGGACACCCATATTGATAGCTCATCAACTTTGTTGTCAACTTATTGATAACTTATCAATATGGTTGTCAATTGGGTGATAGCTTGTCATCTTTGTTGTTAACTTGGTGACAAGCTGTCAACTTTTGGAAGTATGTACATGGCTCTTCCAATGTCCAAGCTATCATCCAAACTTGATTTTTGAGATTCATGTCTTCACGTTTAACACCTACCAAGCCTCCGAGGCATGGATTGATGACACATGAATGCACTCCTTACCCCAAACTCATGTACGTAGCTTTGATGACACTCAGTTTGCATCATTCTTCCCTTCTTAAAAAGGATTTGTCCTCAAATCCAAACCTTGTAAAATCATAGGAAAAACAATAAATAATCATATCCTAATAGTGTCAGGATTATCATTAGCATTAACAATTCTATCACCATGTCAAGGATTCATAATTTTAACATATAACCAAGTAGCGAAAGGAACCACAAAGGGTTTGAAACCCCACAAGATATAAGATACTTGAATACATAGTACAAATTGACAAAGAGGGTAATTAAAAGAGACATTGTTCTTAGGAAGCCACTTATACATATAACCCATGTATGAATTACAAGGTGTAACTTCATTTTCAAATGTAGCTCCATGAGGTTTTATCTAATGAGAACTCTCCCCAATACTCCTCCTTTGATAAGACATCAAAGATAAGACAATTATATAATTAAATTCATTAAGGTAGTGATTTCTACCCTTAAGTTCATTGGTCTAATACCCTTTTCCACGAAGTATCTTCCACCCTCTTAGATTACAAAATTTAGCATATTACCCACAAAGTTAATGATTCTTTATGTTCTCATTGATTCCCTTATTAAATGAGCATTCTTCATTGTTGGAAATATCTTCCATACACAACTTGAGTCTATCAAATTATTTATGAATCCTTAAGAAGGACTTTTTCATCTTAGGGAATGGTACCAAAAACCTTAATCAATTTTGTTTGTCATCTTAACCAAGCATCAAGTTAGTTGTATAGAAACCACCACACTTTTATTGGTCATTAGGGTCAACTAAAATAAGTATCCATGAAATTGAGTCAATGCAATCCCTATTTTTCACAAGGGTACCACTATCACCAAAATAGATATTCTCTATACAAGCATAGTGATAACGCTTAAACTACAGCTCTCGTGAGAGTGTAAGCAGTCGTTGTCAAATATATAACCCAACTGGGTTGGGTATCGATCCCACAGAGAATAGCCGGTCACCATGTAAGCAAAGATTAGTAGACTTTTGGTGCAAGTCTCGTAAAAGAGGGGGGATTGCAATGTGCAATTGATGTGAACAAAATAATAGAGTAAAAAAGAAAATAGCAAAGTAAAAAGAAAGAATGTTTAGTAAGATGATAATCAATGAGAATTGAGAGTTGGGTTATGTCCGCCTTATGAGGTATACGCTCTATTGACTATGAGTTATGCGGAATTCAGACATGCATGTGCTTATAGAGAATTGTGTTCGATGGTAAATCCAAGCGTCTTTCGACCTAACAAGGATTATTTCACTTTAAATCTTTTGAGCTTAAAGCGTATCTAACGGTAAAAATTCTCTAAGAGGTTAATCCAGTTATGGAACTAACTTTTTAACAGGGGTTGGTGCCCTATTACCTTGACATTATCTCTTTTCCTGACATATAACTTTTCTTTCGAAAAAGTTAATGCTATATTGGCGTATTGTACATGTTGGCAACCACAAAGAATTTAGATTAGGATGAAGATAATAATGATATAAGCAGCATACGTGTCACAAACTCACAAACTCATAGCAATAGATAGTATCTCATAAGGCTTCCATATCCCCAACAGAGAAGTTTAGCTATTCATGAGTGCGATGGAAATCACAATAAACATTATCATTACACCACAATAAAAGATCTCACGTGTAGTATGGTATGGTATGGCGTTAGGTGTGAATTCCTTTTTAGAACAACGTTTCTCTTATTGTGGAAATTAAGAATTGAATAGATGAAGAGAATAAGAATTGAAAGTAGAAGTATGAGAATTAGAATCCAAATTGTAAGTTGTGGAATTGGAAGTAGAATGAATAATTGAAGAATGAACTGAAAGGTAAGATGATTAAAAATCTCTAGCAAAATAGGGTATTTATAACACCCATATCCTATTCCTACTAAGCTACTGTATTACTTAACCCATTCCTACTGGGTTACTGCATCATTATCCTAATCCTAATAAGTTACTGCTAATCCCCAAAGTCTTTAGAATTGTTGTGTTTGCCCGGGACAGGTTTCCCATGCATCACTTTTGGTCCTTGGTGTCCAAGCTTTCCCTTTCTTCTTTCGTGAAGCTTTCTTTGGCGTGAAGTTATTCATAAAATGCTGAAATCTGCATCATTTGTACCTAGAAACTTGCTAATCACGTTTGTTAGCTCACTTATAGGAAAAAGGACTAAAAGTGCATCAATTATATAATTTTTTCTCAAAACTTAGCTAAAATATGGGTAAATTATTGTACTTTAGGCGTGTAAATACGCCTATCATCAACACCCCACACTTAAAGCTCTGCACGTCCTCTAACAAAATATCATGTCCATCTAAGCATCTACTTAGGGTTTCATAGTAACAACACAAAATATTCATCAAGACAGGCACAGAAATTATCAACAAAAAGTAGTTTTCTGATCATTAGTAGAAACAATTCAACCTCCAACATAGACTCGTGATGGTAGTTAATTTGTATCCAAAATTTAAGGCACAAATAATCATACACAACTACCCAAAACTCATCAACCATGTGTGTCTCACCATATATTACCGATAATCACTCACAAGTATAGTATATTTGTCGAAACATGGGTATATAAGTATCCTTCATCTCGATCTCACAAAGAATTCGTATGTTGGAGATGATGACCATAGGCTTGCCCTTAGTGTAATGCACCACTAAATATCAGAATGCTAAGCTTAGGATCAAATAGGTCTTTTGCTGGTTGTAATGTAGGATAAGGGACGAGTAGGACTATTTTGGCCAGAAATAGTGACTATGTTCCTAAGCGCTTTAATACATCACATTATGTATTAACATTTTCTTTCAAACAACCCTTCTAGTTTCTTTTATTCTACCACCCCTTTTCTCCTCTTTTGATTTTTCAATTTTAAACATAACTATCTTTTCAGTTTCCTTTCTTTTTTCTTTTTTTTTATAACACACCTCTTATGATAGCAATTCTTTTTCATAACAATTTCAAGCACCAATATATTCTAAAGCATCATACTCACCCCATTTCCTCTTATTTTGTCACATGACTTTACACTTTAAAGCACTTAGGAATTTGGATCAAATTATGGTCTTAAAAAATGGATTAGTCTTACATATGAGGCTGTCAAAGAAAATATGCTAAAGTCTCAAAGGGGTTTAACTAGGAAAAATGTTCATGGGTAGGTAAAAAGAAGGTAAAAAATCACAGGTTGCCAAAGAAATGCTTAAATCATCTCCTAAACTTGAACTCTTTATTTTCGCTTCACAAACACCAGGCAAGTTCTAGAATCTGCCACAAACATAGAATATACTATTATCTCACACACACAAGGAACATGGTCAACTTTATTGGGAGCGGTATATACTCTTGACCTAACAGATGAAGAAATTGAACAACAATATCACATAGTGAGTTGCCATTAGAGCCTAAACATCTCAATAGTAATGATTTTATCACAGACTCTTGTTATAATACCATGCTGCCTATCAGAAAAATTTCATGTAAGGTTTTTTTAAAAAAATTTATCAAAAAAACAAAACAAACAAACATAAATAAATGCAAATGCAGATAGAGAAGTATAGCATGCAAATACCAGCACCCCACACTTAGAAGGAACACACTGCCCTCAGTGGAAAATAAAAAAGAAGAACCTAGTTAGTCGGACTCTTCCTCTATGTCTGGGGTCATACCCCCTTCGTCGGAATCATCATTGGAGTCATCGTCATCAGAATTCTCTTCCACGTCGGAGTCTGGCATTCGTCGATCATCATCGGTTAGGCCATCGTCACCAAGAGGTTCCTCAAAGTACACACCTACTCCACATATTTTCCTTGCAAGCTCATTCATTGGGTAGTCATAATCCAACTGTTGGAGCTCTGCAGCAGTTGGAACATGACCTCCGCTCATCATAGTAAACCGAGTCATGCCATAAAGATGGTGAAAGAAACTCTCATCCCGAGCATATCTCTCTACAGTAGTAAGGTTGACGCCATGTGTGGATTCAGCATCTTTCACCTTTGTGAGGTCAACCTTCTTCGGGTTATGTGGGAGTTTATGATCAGCTGGTTCCTCTTTGATGTCCTCCTTCCTCAATATTGCAGTCAACAGGTTGCCAAAAATGAAGTGGGACCTCTTGTGCAGCCTAGCTTTACATATTGTAGATCGAATAATTGCCCCAATATTGATAGGGACGTTCGTCATCAATGTATACACCAATCACACTCTATCTCTTGTTATCTTGGTGTATTTGGTCCTTGGAATTAGGCAAGAGTTGACTATGCGCAACCATATCCTTGCTTTCCTATTTAAAGGAGCATATGGGAAGGTGTTGTGTCGACCAGTGTCCTTGTGTCTACTCCACCGTGCCATAGATCTTATTCCACAAAGTGTGTATTGAATGGCCCTGTACGAATTTCTATTGTACAGCTCCTTGAGTGGTGATGGATCAACTGAAGGCAAACATAGAAAGGAGTTGAAGAAATCTGCATTTAGTTGTAAAACTTCGCCCCGAATCTTTACTTCATTCCCTGTGGTTTTCGGTGACCAGTTGGCATAGAATTATCTTGTTAAATTGAGATTGCATTCTCCCATATCTCAAAAGATGAAATCATGATGTAACGCCATTATCTTGGCCAACATACGCGGTTCTTTCTTCGCTAGGCTTTCTTTGTGTACCAGGTCCGCATGAACATATTTTCTCTCTTTATTGTTCCTATACCACTTCTTTTCTTCCTCTTAGAGGACCCATTTAATTCCGAACATGTGGCGCGGTATTTGGATCGAGGATGATTCTCCTTGCTCTTTTCGTCCTCTTTTCTTGCTTTTTTGTGAAGTGGTTTCTTTATCTTTGCCTTGTCTTGATTTGGGTGCCATTGTACCTAAGATTAAAACAATAGTCATGTTAGCATCATATCCATGGATACAATAACAAACAAGCAATATTGGCACCACCCCACACTTAGTTTGTTGGTACAAACTAGTGAAGTGAAAGTTGGCAATTACTCAGACTTCATCGATATACGTTTTAGGCGCTATATTCCAACAATAAAATCACTGCAGTCATACTTCTTGTGACCTTGGCAATACTTTTATGTTTGATATATCAAGACTACTACATAGGGATCGAATCAAAGTACAGTCTCTAACAATAATTACAACCTCATATGTTGGTAGTCAACCATAATTCTCATCTTGATGAATATGTCATTCCAACATGTAATCTTTCTATTGACAAGATTATGCAATTTTCGTGACCATGTCAATTCCGCAAAAGTATGACAGTGCATCAAAATCAAATACAGGTTGGAAACAAGTTAATATCATCCTTACGTATTCGTTCAGTCACATAGTTATATCACAAAATTTAATCACATTCAAATCAATTCTACTCTTTCAAGATTTAACAATTCATAATAGGTGTAGTAGTGTAGTACTTACGGAATATAAATGAAGAATAAAGAAGTACTTACTTGGTTGATGCCTTTGGATGATGTTCTTATGAAGTAAAAGAGCAAAAGGAAAATTGTTTGAGAGGATTTGGAGAGGTAGGCGACGCTTATGCTAGGTTTGCAATGTGTTTTTGGTGTAAGACTAAGTCTTTTATTTATATGAGAGGCTTGTGTCGGGTTTTGACCCATTTAAAATTGGATTTGGAGACAAGAAGTGACCATAGGCGGCTCCTAAAGCTTTGCCTATGCTTGGCATAGGCGGCGGCTTTTGCAAAGCATTGTTGAGCATAGGCGGCGCCTATGCCATGGAATTGTTAGGCATAGGCGACGCCTTTTGCATAGCATATGATATTCAGCGACAAAAGGCATTGGCATAGGCAGCGCCTATGCTATGGCATACTTGGGCCTGGGCGGCGCCTATGCTATAGCACACTAGATTCCGAGAGCTTAGGCCATAGAATAGGCCTTGCCTTGTTCGTGGCCTAGTTTTACATAGGCCTAGCCTTGTTCTTTGCCTATATTTTCATAAGCAATGCCTAATCCATAGCCTTTTGCTTCTTCATTACTAACTTACCACCTTCAACATGCAATACGATCAAATCAAAATTTGGAACCAATCTCCTTGTTTACGCCTCTTGTACCTACACTTGCTCAAAAACAACAAACACGATTAGAACGATGGGTTGCCTCCCATCAAGCGCCTTAGTTTTGGTCGTGGAACGACTCTTCTTTTTGCTTTTTTATTTATCACAAGCAAACAGGAAATAGAACGAATGAAAGGAAAAAAATGTAGAGCGATGGGTTGCCTCCCATCTAGCGATGAGTTATTGTCGTGGCACGACATAGTTACCTCGAGTACTTAGACTTCATCGAGATAAGTGATGGCCATATAATTTATTGAGTAGAGAGGACCGATATAAGGTTTTACGCGTTGGCCATTCACCTTGAAGACAACACCATTATTGTCTTTCAACTCAACTACTCCAAACGAGTAGACTTGGTTAACTTTGTACGGACCAGACCACTTGGACTTCAACTTACCTGGGAATAACTTCAATCTGGAATTGAAGAGGAGTACCATATCATCTTTTTGAAAGTTTCGTTGAACAATCCACTGATCATGATACTTTTTCATCTGCTCCTTGTATTGGTCTGATCTTTCATAAGCATATAGACGGAATTCATCCAAATCATTCAGCTGCTCCAATCTCAGATTCATTTCATCATCCCAAGTCAAATTCAATTGCTTCAACGCCCATAATGCTTTATTCTCGAGCTCAAGGGGTAAGTGACAAGCCTTCCTATAAACTAGTTGGTACGGGGACATGCCAATTGGCGTTTTGAATGCAGTTCTATAAGCCCATAGTGCATCATCCAGCTTCCGAGTCAATATTTTCTATTAGCATTTACCGTCTTCGCAATGATTTGCTTGATCTCTTAATTGGAAACCTCTACCTGCCCACTAGTTTATGGGTGATAAGCTGTGGCTACCTTATGTTGCTTGACACCATATTTTGCCAACACGGATTTGAATAGCTTGTTGCAAAAGGGAGATCCTCCATCGCTTATGATAGTACGTGGTACTCCAAAGTGAGAGAAGATATTTCTTTTCAAGAATGCTACAACACGCTTTCCCTCATTGTCGGTTAACGCTACTGCTTCAACCCATTTTGAAACATGATCTACAGCGACTAGGATGTATTTCATTCCAAATGAATTTATGAATGGGCCCATGAAATCAATACCCCATACATCAAAGAGCTCTACTTCAAGAATTTTTGACATGGGCATCTCATGGTGTTTCGAAATCGCACCTTGTCTCTGACATTGGTCGCATGTTCTCACAAAGTCGTAGGCGTCTCTAAATATTGAAGGCCAATAATATCCACTTTGCAATACCTTTCTTGCTGTCTAATTACCTGTGTGATGTCCTCCAATATAGGAAGTGTGACATGCTTCCAGTATATTAGGCACCTCTACATGGGATATGCATCGCCGGATAACAGCATCCGCGCATCGTCGAAACAAATATGGCTCATCCTAAAAGTAGTGTTTTACATCATGCATAAACTTCCTCTTTTGATGGAAAGATAAATTTACAGGTATGACATTACTGACCACAAAATTCGCAAAGTCGGCATACCATGGTAACTCTTCCATTATCGTGGCTAAGATCTCCTCGTCGGGGAATGCATCATCAATCTCAATTTCAGGCTGTGCCATATGCTCGTTCTCAAGTCTAGATAGATGGTCAGCCACTTGGTTCTCGCAACCCCTTCTATCTTTTACCTCAAAATCAAATTCTTGCAGCAATAATACCCATCGAATTACCCTTGGCTTTGTGTCCTTCTTCGTCATTAGGTATCTTAGAGCTGCATGGTGTATATGAACGATCACTTTGGTTCCCAACAAGTAAGCACGAAACTTCTCAAAAGCATACACAACTGCTAGGAGCTCTTTTTCTGTGACAGTATAGTTCTTTTGGGCTTCGTTCAGGACCTTGCTTGCATAATAGATTGGATGGAATAACTTTTCCCTTCTCTGGCCAAGTATAGCGCCCAAAGCTACCCCACTGGCGTCACACATGACTTCAAACGGTAGGGACCAATCTGGAGCTACGATTATAGGAGCTTCAATTAGCTTCCCTTTGAGGCATTAGAATTCCTTCAAACAATCTTCATTGAAGTCAAACTTTGCATCTTTCTCCAAAAGTTTGCATAATGGAATAGCCATTTTGGAGAAGTCTTTGATGAACCGCCGATAGAAACCTGCGTGCCTGAGGAAACTACGAACTCCCTTTATGGAAATTGGAGGTGGTAGCTTCTCGATGACTTGAATTTTAGCTTGATCAACCTCAATTCCTTTTTGCGGAGATTTTTGTGCCCAAGAACGATACCTTCCTGAACCATAAAGTGGCACTTTCCCCAATTCAGCACTAGCTTAAATTCTACACATCTTTGCAATGCCATACTCAGGTTTACCAAACACAATTCAAATGACTCGCCCACAACTAAAAAATCGTCCATGAATACCTCCAAAGTATTTTCAACCATATTAGAAAAGATGGATATCATACAACGCTGAAAGGTGGCTGGTGCGTTACATAGCCCGAATGGTATACGTTTAAAGGCAAATGTACCATATGGGCATGTGAAAGTTGTCTTCTCTTAGTCTTCGGGGGCAATACAAATCTGATTATAGCCAGAATAACCATCTAAGAAACAAAATCAGCCTTTTCCCGCTAATCGGTCGAGCATTTGGTCCATGAATGGCATTGGAAAGTGATCTTTGAGCGTCCATGAATTCAGCTTTCGGTAGTCCATGCATACTCTCCATCCGGTGATGGGTCTAAGTGGAATAAGCTCATTCTTCTCATTCACAACTACCGTCATGCCTCCTTTCTTGGGAACACATTGTACCGAGCTTACCCATGCACTGTCAGAGATTGGATACACTACCCCTGCATCTAACCACTTAATAATTTCTTTCTTCACCACTTCTTGCATAGGTGGATTTAGACGTCTTTGATGCTCAATAGTAGGTGTGCAATTTTCTTCAAACTGAATCTTGTGTGTACAAATCCCAGGTGGAATACCAATAATATCAGTGATGGTCCAACCAATGGCTCTTATATACTTCTGTAGAATAGCAATGAGAGCTGCAACTTGCTGCTCACCCAAATCTGCCGCCACAATGACTGGAAGTGTGTTTCCGCTTCCTAAGAATGCATACTTTTAATGGCTAGGCAGCTCCTTCAATTCTAACGTGGGTGGCTCTTCAATAGATGGTTTAGCTGGTGGTGTGGGTTGATTTTTGAGATCAAGGTTCAGATTTTTGGGAGCATGAGGATATGACCCAAATCTTGTTAGAGCATCGATAGTCTCTTCATAATTTTCAGCATCCTTATGCTCAACATTAATGGGCACAACCGCCAATGGGTCATCAATAATTTGCTCCTCTTCAAGTAATTCTTTCTCATCATCAAAGTAAACATCAGCCACCGAGAATACGTTCAGCTCTTTAGGTTGCTTCATTGATTTACACACATCAAAGCGAACTACTTCGTTATTTATCCGGAATAAAAGCTCATTAGCTCCTAAATCAATAAGTACACATCCTGTTGGAAGGAAAGGGCGCCCCAAAATTATGGAAACTTCTGAATTTTCCTCACAATCCAAAATAACGAAGTCTTCTGGAAAGATGAATGAAGAAACCTCTACCAATACATCACATAGAATACCAACAGGTCGTTTTACCGACCTATCCGCCATTACTAGCCACATATTGTTTGGAGTAGGATCACCAAACCCCAACTTTTTGTAAATAGATAATGGAATCAAATTGATGCTGAATCCTAAATCGTATAATGCCTTGGAAAAGTTTAAAGAACCAACTGTGCATGGAATAGTGAAAGCACCGGGGTTGGCCTTCTTCTGAACTAGTGATTGGGTAGCAATTGCACTGCAATGATGCACAGTATCTTTCAACTCATAGATTGCTTCCTGCTTCTTTGTCAAAAGATACTTCATAAATTTCGCATACCCAGGCATTTGTTCTAGTGCCTTCACCAACGGAATATTAATGGTCAGTTGCTTTAACATCGTCATGAATTTGCTGAACCTTGTATCATCTGCAATTTTCTTCAATCTTTGAGGAAAAGGTGGTGGTGGAAGTGGGATTGTTTTCTCCATGGATTTATTCTCCTCTTATTTTCGTATTTCAGTCTTTTCAAGCTGTAATATACTCGGTGTGACGACATGGACGTTGTGGTTGGCTTCTACTGTGTTTTCTCCATTAGCTTTATCATTGTTGTCCGCTACATCATCGACCACTTGCTTGCCTTTGGACGAAGTTTCCAGCACCTTACCACTTCGAGTAGTAATAGCCATGCATGATCCATCATTCATTAGATTTTGCACGGTGTCGCTAGGTAAGGTGCCAACCTTTCTTTGATTGAGTGCTGCCAAAAGTTGGCTCAATTGCTGCTATATTTTCTTGATTGAAGTGGACTATGAGTCAACCAATTGCTTTATCGAGGACAAATCATATATTACCTCCGTTACTCCTATGCTGGTTGCCTCCACTCCTTTCAATAGTTTAGATATCATATCTTCCATCTTTCCAGAACCAGATGTAGTGGCGTCACGACTTCCTGGGGGAACATACAAACCAATCTTATCATTCTTGTTCTTTGAACTACCTTGGTCCTTGTTTCCAGATTTATCATAATAGTTTTGACCTTGGTTTCCTTGGGTATTGCCTTGTAAACCCCCTGATTATTTAAGTAGTTAGCCTCTTCTTCCGAATCAAATTCGTCCCTTCCTTTTGATGCAATAGCTTTGACGTTTTCGGTCTACACTGATAATAGATGCTTTGTAAGAAGATCCAACTGTGTTTTTAGGTGCGACATATCTTGATCACGTTCTTTATCTCTTCTCCTTTGTTCCGCAGTCATGCTAATAGATAAAGTGGGGCTTGCTACCTCCGAATCCCTGGTATTCCAAGCTCTACTTTACTTTGTTATCCGGTCTAGCATATTGCTTGCCTGACCAAAGGTGAGATCCATAAATGATCCTTCGACCGAATTATCCACCACTGGTTTAGTTATTGAATTCAAGGATCTATATAGTATCTCCATTAGGTGGACATTGGTCATATGATGGTTTGGGCACCGCATTAGCTTCGTCTTGAACCTCTCCTATGTTTTATGAAGAGCTTCAGTTGGAAGCTGACGAAAGTTGCTGATTTCATCTCCTAATTGTGCTCTTTTGGATGGCGGAAAGAATCTTTCTAGGAAAGTGTCTCTCAATTACCTCCAATTTGTAATAGAATTAGGAGTCATCCCATTCAACCATAGAGTTGCCTCCCCAGACAGAGATAATGGAAATAAGCGTAATCGAATTGCATTCTGACCAACACCAGGATTGTCAAACGACTTGCATGTAGAAATAAAGTTGATCAGATACATATTAGGATCATCGCCTGCTAGTCCACCAAATAATCCCTTGAGTTGCAATAACTGAATCATGGTGCTAGTGATGTTGAACTTGGCTCCGGGTGCTAATGGCGGAGAAATAATGACTCCTGTGGCTCCGGCTCCATCATGATCATCATCATCATCGTCGAATGCTGGTTGCATGGGTTGATTTTCATACATAAACCTAGCTTGACGATCTCTTCTATTAGCAGGTGCGATCTCAGCAGCATGCCTAGGGTTTAGTAACTCGTCATCACCTAGATCTTCATCGTCAGGATTTATTGCTCCCCCAGGGTTATCAATATTCTGTGAATGCACTTCAGCAGCGGCTAGAGCAGCTAGTCTCGCCTGTTCCTGTTGATCAGCCATCCTTTCAATTTCCTGTTGTTCTTCCATTCTGCCAATACGTTGTGGTTCAGGATTTATAGGTAATAATGGTTGACCAGAACTTCGAGTATGGGGTATGCACTGAATAAAAACCTGCAACAAACAAAAACTAAAATAAAAGTATGAGAATCTTTGACCAAAAGGGTCTAGTAATTAACACAAACTTAGTAGACAACCGTATTCCCCGGCAACAGCGCCAATTTTCAATAACGCTCAAACTACAGCTCTCGTGAGAGTGTAAGCGGTCGTTATCAAATATACAACCCAACTTTGTTGGGTATCGATCCCACAGAGAATAGCCGGTCACCAAGTAAGCAAATATTAGTAGACTTTTGGTGCAAGTCTCGTAAAAGAAGGGGGATTGTAACGTGCAATTTATGTGAACAAAATAATAGAGTAAAAAAGAAAATAGCAAAGTAAAAAGAAAGAATGTTTAGTAAGATGTTAATCAATGAGAATTGAGAGTTGGGGTTATGTCCGCCTTATGAGGTATACGTCTCTAATGGCTATGAGTTATGAGGAATTCAGACATGCATGTGCTTATAGAGAATTGTATTCTATGGTAAATCCAAGCGTCTTTCGACCTAACAAGGATTATTTCACTTTAAGTCTTTCAAGCTTAAAGAGTATCGAATGGTACAAATTCTCCAAGCGGTTAATCCAGTTACGGCACTAACTTTTTAACAGGGGTTGGTGCCCTATTACCTTAACATTATCTCTTTTCCAGACATATAACTTTTCTTTCGAACAAGTTAATGCTATACTGGCGTATTCTAAGTGTTTGCAACTATAAAGAATTTAGATTAGCATGAAGAGAATAATGATATAAGCAGCATACATGTCACGAACTCACAAACTCATAGCAATAGATAGTATCTCATAAGGCTTCCATAACCCCAACAGAGAAGTTTAGCTATTCATGAGTGCGATGGAAATCACAATAGACATTATCATTACACCACAATAAAAGATCTCACGTGTAGTATGATGTGGTATGGAGTTAGGCGTGAATTCCTTTTTAGAACAGCGTTTCTCTTATTGTGGAAATTAAGAATTGAATCGATGAAGAGAATAAGAATTGAAAGTAGAAGTATGAGAATTAGAATCCAAATTGTAAGTTGTGGAATTAGAAGTAGAATGAATAATTAAAGAATGAATTGAAAGGTAAGATGATTAAAAATCTCTAGCAAAATAGGGTATTTATAACACCCATATCCTATTCCTACTAAGCTAGTGCATTACTTAACTCATTCCTACTGGGTTACTGCATCATTATCCTAATCCTAATAAGTTACTGGTAATCCCCAAAGTCTTTAGAATTGTTGTTTTTTCCCGGGACAGGTTTCCCATGCGTCACTTTTGGTCCTTGGCGTCCAAGCTTTCCCTTTCTTCTTTCGTGAAGATTTCTTTGGCGTCAAGTTATCCATCAAAATGCTGAAATCTGCATCATTTGTACCTGGAAACTTGCTAATCACGTTTGTTAGCTCACTTACAGGAAAAATGACTAAAAGTGCATGAATTATATAATTTTTCCTCAAAACTTAGCTAAAATATGGGTAAATTATAGTACGTTAGGCATGTAAATACACCTATCATCACATAGGCAATATCATAAGCAAATAGAGAGTAGAGAAATTTGTCCTACAAATTAATTTCAACTAAGATGACCTCATACATATACTCACTATTAGATTCTAGATCATAATCATAAGTATCTTAAAAAATTAGAGAACGTAAACAAAAACAAGAAATTTCTAAACAAATAATATCTTTTTTTTCACAAGGGAAAGGATCCCGTATTTGACCAAACCACTTCTAGCATCAAGGAGGTCATGACTTAGGAACCACAAGAATCAACTTATTCCTCAAAGAAGGTGGGGTGTCATATAAATGATCACAACCAAAATCATTTTCATAGGAAAAATCACTAGTTGGATTTCTCAAATATTCATGCAAATCAAAGCTATCTTTTCCCAATTGATCTTTATTTTACAAAACTGAACAATAACTATAACTAATTTGATAGTTAGCACAATCATTAATCCATCATACAGTCTTAATTGATTTCAAGACAGGATAAATGTGAATTTTAAAATTACCATCCTTATTTTTAAGCACATAAAAAAGCACATCATTAGGTGCCAAACTAGAAGTTATCTCACCATTTTCAAATATGAAATTTTTGTTGAAGTGAGGTTCAACCACCAAAAGTTTTAATTTAAAGTATACAAGTTCACTCTTAAAAAGATACCTGTTATCCTTTACATTTTTTATTTATATGATATCTATAAGAAAAAATGATAATACAATCATCATCACATGATATGATCAATGAATTATTTTTATTCACATGATCAACTATATCAGCATCACCAGTAACTTGAGCCTCACTAAGCACACCACAATCATGCTCAACTAATTGATAAGATTCACAAGTTAGTTGACCAATACATGTTCCCTTAGTCAAGTCATCACTAAATAACATGCAATCCCTTAGACCATATTCCACCTCAAGATTCTTATGACAATGGGTGGATTCAATATCTACCAGATTATCACCTCTAAGTAAGAACCCTACATGGCTATTATTAAAACTTAAGACTACCCCTCCTCATTACACGATGCTTAGAATCACAAGTGACTACAAGCTAACATATTATAACAGTTGATAAACAAATGCTTATGTAGAAGCTGAACAAAATAATATAATAAATATTCAATGGAATTAAATAATAAATAACCAAGACTAAGACTAAAAGTTGAGCATCTAACTATATGTATGATAATCCTCTACTATAATAAGGTTATTGGACATGGCCCCAGCTAACTCTAACTATATACAAATTGGGAATGATAAAGGCAAAATGAAATAAAATACTGATATAGTCCTCGCATGATGAGGACTCACCAAAACTATTGCTAATGATATGGTATGAGATCATACTAGGCTCAGTCTAGATGCTTAGAGTTAGGACTTATATTATACTATAATATGTCACATCTCGAGGCTATGCCCTAGTCGTAACACGATGCTTAGAGCCACAAGTGATCCTAAGCTAACCCATGGTACTGCATAACGCACGAGAAACTGGTTAAAATAAATATAAAAGCTAAATTAATAGAGAAGAATAATAATCATGACATAATTTATTTTAATACATTATTGTTCAAAGATTCCAATTGTTGTAATAAAAAGAAGGGAAACTAAAATTACGTGTAATAACTCTAACTAAAATATCCATAAAGCCTCTACTAATACTAACTATAGGTATTCAGGACATGACCCTCAACTATACCTAATCAATACATACAAATAAGAAAATGAAATACCGGAACTTTAACTAATTTGATTTCTCAAAATAAAAGAAATCAACACTTGCTGGCAGAATGCTATGATTTGGCTTACTAGGATCCTTATAGTAAGTCACTTAATCTACATCACATGAACAATATAGGCCGAAGAAGTGTGTGATTGTTACTTTGGAATATATTGAGTATGTAAAATCTGCACTAGTCTTGAAAATACTTAAAACATGCTTTGTAAGTGAGGGCATAGGCTATTTGTAGAAATATGTATTTAAAACATATATTTATGTAAAAGTTGTAAGGCGTAGTGAAATCTCCAAATTATGAGTTGAAATATTTTTGTAAACTTGAAAGCGGTAGAATCACAGCTATTATATTTAATCTTAAGTTAATGTTTAATGTGATGTAAAATTATACTTAATGCTAACTATAAATAAATAGATGAACTTGAGCGCAAATCTAATGCATGGAGTTGAACTTTAGTATAATGACCTTATATAAAATACATATATACTGATGTGTAGAGATAGCCTGAAAATTTATAGTATAAAAGAATGTAAAACAAAAGTACCGAATAAACTGATTACAAGGTCATTCAATAATTGAGTCTAGATGTGGTAGAAACTATTAGTAAACATATAACCATTTGATCTAAATATAGATTTAGATGTATAATCCCCATCGAAAAGGGCCAAACATACCTTGTTAGAAGGCTAATCAGACATGGTACCACTAAGCTGGTGTCCAAAGGGACTAAGTTGTCAATCTTGGTCAAATGGCTAAACCTTTAGAACTTATGGTGGTACCGTAGTTCTAGAATTTAGAGACTTCTAATAAAGGTCTTAACCTAAATAATGGGTGAGCCTACATCCCTGCATTCACTCGGTACTGAGTACTACTCCTAATGAAAAATAAGCTGATATACTGAATAACTTAAAAATACTAAAGACCTGATGTTAAAAGATTAGTTCTGTGCCTGTAAGTATTCAAAATCAAGACAATTGATGGATTGAGTGTTTGACTGACAATGCATGATATCCTAGGTCATCGGGTGTTCATTACCTATCATTTTGAAGAATACAACTAACAATGAATATTTAATATTTGGAAGGGGAAAAGGGAAATTTCATAGCACAAATCCAAAATCATAAATATACCAAAATACCAAGGGTTCAAAATTATAAATATGTGAAAATATGAATTTTCATGATAAAACATGGTATGTCAACTAATATGGACTGAAATCCATAAAATCATGATAAATAGTGTTTAATATCCTTGAGAACTGATAAATCATACCTAGCTTGATCATATGCTTAAAATTTAAAGTAATATCATTTAAATCATGCATAGTAATGACAATATTGTGAATTATAAAATATATTCATAAGAAATTATAAATAATCATAAAAACATGCTCATGAATGTCAAATATATCAAGGAGAACTAAATTGAAGCTTGGAATTTTATTTGGGTAATAATCCTAGTTCATGAGACTCATAAAAATCATAACTAAAATTCATAATATAAAACTATGTTTTGAGAATAAGGGTGAAATGAAGCTCTTATTTAATACCCACATACCTGGATAGAAGAAATCTTAGACTAAAGCCTTGGGAATCTGGTATTGAGAAAAACCCTAGGTTTAGGCTTGCTTGAGAGTTCAATCTCTTGATTTTCTTACTTAGAATGAGTTTTGGGGATTTGGAGTTATTAAATAGACTTATACCTCCTATAACAGATAAAACTATGTAGTTTTGGGGTTAAAAGATTGGGAAAAGGACCAAATAACCCATTTAAAATCATCTAAAGAGTTGTTAGTATAAGTCCCGACGAGTTTGGTGATGGTCCGTAGGGTGTAGGGATGAAATGTGGCTTGAGTAATTTTATAGGACTAAAAGTTTGGTCCCCATTTCCATGAATACGATTCTTTCAAATGACTTGTAGGTTCTAGCCACGAGCCATAGCCTTAGTCGTAGTTATTGGCAGATTGGACAGTGCTTCGTTAAGTTGGCTATGGCTTCTTACTCAGTTATCAGATTAAGGTAAAACTGGATGTTTTTGAAATCTAATTAAATTATACATATTTTTGTAGATCTTGATCTAAAAAACATCTAGTAATGTAAAGGTTCTACATATTTGAAATTGATTGTAGTGATATTCTTCACAAGAATTCAATCGGTAAGGTATATTTTTATTTGTCTATAAGCTAGGAGCTATTTGTAGACTTAATATATTTATACATAACTTATAAAACTATAAAAATATGATTTTTTATTTTTAAATTAACTTGAAGAATGGTTCTAATTTTTTTTGGATTTAGGGGTGTTGCAGTGTCCCCCCCCCCTCCCGTTGGGATTATTCATCCTCGAATGAAGACAGACTTGGCTAAAAGTTAGAAAAAAAGCTGCAATCCATGACATAGAATTCTAAGAGATGAATATTTACATGATGACTAAATTTCCAACCAAATTGATTAGTTTGAAAATGTGTGAACTCACTAGTACTGTCCGGATAATTTCTGAAGTTCAAAAACTAACATAGTATCGATTTTTAAATCTAGGTATCAGTTATTGTTGGGAATGATTTACACTTGGATTAAGGACTCTATTGAGTTTACACATAGAATTAATATATATAAAGAACTTCATGGAATAGGGATATACATGATGTTTAGGATAGTTAGACTATATGAAAATATGAGAAACTATGGAAGCTTGTTTATCTAATCACTGCACTCAATTACTCGTTATACGGACTAACTCATACTGAGAGATTTATATATCAACTAATCATTCTTGAAAGAACGTGTATGTAGAACTATAAAGTGATATTTAAAGACATGATAAGAGTCACTGAGAAAGGAATATCTATTACCTTCAATGCTCTTTGTCAAAAGTTCAAGTAACATTAGAGAGGAGAGTATTTTGGGCATAATTTGAGTAATATATCTTAATATGGATTATAGCATGGCTTTAGAATCCAATTCTACTAGTCTAACCTAATAGAATAGGAATGAATAAGAGCTGAATATGAGGCACCTCTAGTCCAAAGTTATATATTATAGAACTGGAGTATCTTAGGTTGAAATTAAGTCTAGGACTAATACAGCTTAAGCGATATGACTAATAATTCCACAACTTAGCAAAATTTTTCGGTGATAGAGGCTAAGTTTAGCTATATGTTCTTTTATACTCTTTAGGACAAACTCGGAGATACAAATCTCTACCCCTAAAAAGACCATACTAGACTTACTATGGGAATCTATAATATACCTAATCAGAGATGTTAAGAACAATATACATTATATCTTAATTACTTAAAAATAAACCTTGTGTTCTAAAAGAGTTACTAACCACCATAAGCCATTATCCATAGGTATACCAACAAATCATTTAAGCATATCACTAAACATCCAACAACATCATTATTAAAGCATAATAAAGGTCACTGAGGAACTAGAACATAAGAGTCTGGTATATGAATGAAACACCATAAGTTTTGGACCCTTGCAAAATTTCAAGAGTTTTGGACTTCCTAGACTTGGTATGACTAAAAAGTACCAATCATACCCTTGGATATGATTTGAGGGTGGCTCACTCATATACTAGGAAATGTGTTTGGTTTGGATTCTACCAAAGATATGATTCAACATCATATAAGTCACATTGGTGGAAACGAGGGGTATGGTTCCAATTCGTATCATGCCACTGTCTAAGGTACGGGTTGTTGGTACAATTTGGGCTACTACTCGTACCTTATGGTAAGATTTAGGTTTGTGTATTCATATTAGGACCAGTGTGGAGGGTCTTGGTAAGGTCTAAGGTATAAATTAGGGTACCAATCATACCCTAAGGTATGGGTTAAAGGGTTGCATCGTACCCTCCTAGGAATGGATTTTTAACTTTTAAGTCGGGCACCTTTTGGACATTTCCCTTCAAACAACCCTTATGTACGGATGTTATATATCCCTTAGTTTCCTCAGATAACACTTGTTACAGAATAGAAACACTCTAAATACTGTCTTAAACTTTATATTGATGATTGGAGGCTAGGGTTTCTACAAGTGTTCTTCAAGGGCTCAAGAGTCAAGTTACTCTCCAAATCCGCTTGTTTAAGGTATGTACTTATTCCCTAATTGTTAGTTCCAACTAAATGAATGATTTAATGAACTTTAAACATATTTTTATAAGTCATAAATTTTGATTTTGGAAACCAATGTTGACGGTTTTGATACATATTGTTGGGTCTTGGTTGAAACTATCTTTTTACATGTTTTTATTGATGGTTTTCACATGTGAGAGCTTTTTGGTTATGGTTTATCAAATGGATCATGAGTAACCAAAGTTATGATGGTTTATGCTTTGGTTTTGGACTTGGTAAAGCTATACCCTTAATATGTTCTGTAAAATGCCTAAAAGAATGTTCACATTCTATTGTTGAACTTTCATTGGAACTATTGTATAGTATGGTTTGGTAATGGAACCCTAAATGGATATGGATGGTTTTTCATGGTTTTAATAGTTTGGAATGGTTTTGGGTTAGCACTCATTCTTGTGGGGTACAATGGAATCCCCAAGTAATCATAATAATGAAACACTTATGGGGTATTAGGAATCCGTATGTTAATTAGATAATGTGATTTTGTGTACATATGAATCCCTTGATCTCCAAAAAGGTTTATAGAAGGATAATGCTTTCATGTTATATTCAGTACGACGATACCATAATTTATAGCCTAAGTTAATAACAATGGTTTGGTTGGTTGGAAATGGTTTTAATGGGGCAATAAAGGCAGGATGTGATAGCTAACCATGAAAGTGGGAGTACAACGATAAACACTAGAAACTCATATTTTTCAATATGAGAGGTAGGTCATGTTGACCTTATATGATACTACAAGGTACATGGTAATCCTATAAGTACAATGTACATATGTATAATGGAGGGTGAATGATACTTGGGAATCCATTACACTTATGGTATCTATGGTTCGTGAGGCTACATGGATTTGGGCCCGTTCATGGGGTTACACTTGACCTATATAATCCATGGGTGGTTAAAGATGATTAAGCTAGACATACCTTGGTTAATGTTCTTAAAAGCATGTTAAACCAGAGGGTTACACTTTATAAAGTGCATAAATAAGAGTATGTCATATAGCTTTCTTAAAAGTCATGAGTAGAGGGTCGTAATGAATGAAGTACGAAAATTTACACTGAGATAAGAATTGGTCTGGTATCTTCCTCCCTTAGTGTTGTTATAGAACTCACTAGCATCACTACTAGATTAAAAATGCCTAAATTGATTCCTTGTTATATCATCTCCCTCTTAGATTAAATCGATGATTCTAAGTTTGGGGACCTCTACAATAAACTCTAAACTTAAGTGCAACCACTTTACTTTAGAGTTGGGCATATAATAGTACACAAAAATACTGAACTCTTCTCGAAAGACTTTACCTGAAAGTGTAAAACCCGCTGCTAGTACTTCCTTTAGATATACTACTTTCACTTTTCTATAACCCCAATAATCATTATATAATAACTTAAACACTTACTAATTCAGAATCTTCTTGAGTATCACAATACCCAGAGTCCACACTTTTTTCTTCGAGAATTCAAAACTCTTCTTTTATCTATAATCTTATTCATAAATAATTTAAACTTAGATTCCACCACTTAACATGGATATCCCAAAAATATTTAATGAATTCAACTAACTTACTACAATAGATAAGATTAATGAAACGCTGACCCTATCAAAATTTTATAAACATACCCAACCTTTACAAGCTTCTCTATTTTCCTGGCCGTTGTGTAATGTCGATCATGGCTAAAGCAATAACATGATCTAAGTCCTCTTAGTTGTTAAATCTCTCTCAAAATGATATTATTCAATCTAAAAGACATTATTTTGACTCAATGAATAGAATATCTACTAAATTCAGATAAATATTATCCCTATTTTACTACTGCTACACTTCTTGGCTCATATTTCTAAATCCAGGTCATGTTTCCATAGAATTCTAAGGATATTTGGACACATCTGACTTTGGCTCTATGCATTATTTTTATGAATAAGAATGAACTCTTTGAAAGTGAAATTCCATATGTACCCCCTGGACGTACAACGATGCTCAGGACTATGAGTAGTCCCAAGCTAACCCATAACGTATACTTAACTTGAAACTTATAGGAAAAGTGAACTAACATATTAGAATCTAAAGTTAAATAATCTCATAGCATAACTGAGAGTCTTTAAAATGCGAATCTTAAAAAAACACTTTGAAATTGAACATAAGCAGTCTGGCAAACCTCTAATTATTATTCGAGAGCCATTAGGATAGACCCAAGCTAACCCTAAAATAAACTGAAGTCAAATAACTAAATACTTTCATCTTCAAACAAAAGTCTGTTAAATTGGGTCCTCAGAATTTGAGGACTCACCAAATTTCATGATGTAGATGATGATACCCGTAGTCAATCATGCTGCTAGACACAAGCATTAGGACCTACATTATAAGACAATGCACCACATAGAAATATATATGGGTCAGTGCCTATGGAATGAACTAAGTATATGGGGGTGAATACATAAGTAAAAATATAATTGAATAATCAAATAAGCTTTCAAATGATGCATGCTAAGTGTAAATGAATCTCCTTGAGCTTGAGTAAAACAAAGACTGGAAAATCATGAACATGCATAATAAATCATAATAATAATAAACTTTGGGATCCATAACACTTAGTTTCTAAAAGATTTACTTTATATTCTTTTGGAGATTCTTTTAACCGACATAAATCATTTGAGCTACCACTGATTCAAACTTCTTATCCACATTGGGAAAAGTTGATCTACTATTGCCAGCAGAATATAACCTTAACTTAAGTGAACTTCATCCATATTAAGAAAAAGCTTAACCTATGATGGATCATAGTTTTTGGGAATTTAGGATATGCTCACCTGCATTCCTTTCTAGGTGCTAAATACTACTCCCAGAATACTTATATGCTTATACTTTAAGAAATCCACATTAAAATAACATGAGGATTTATAGAGTGAAAACTAGTTATGCTACTTTTTCTTAGAATCATAATCAGGATGAATAATTGTGGATTTTATATCTTATATTTGTATTAAAGGATCAATCTTTCTTGAATCATCCTATAATGTATATGAATGAAGTTTCAAAAGCTTTAACTTCCTTGTAAACTTAATGCTTGATCTTGGGACTTGGAATTCATGCTTTAGTTCACAAAAATTCTTACCAAAACATCATGCTAAATAATCATCATGAAATCTTTCAAAAATATCTCAGTCAAGATAACGAAATGCAAATCACAATATGAATCTTTTAAGTCAAAACATGAATATATATAAATCTTGATGCACTTCAAGCTTTAAGTCTCATTGTAATATCATAATTCAAGAATATGTCTATTTAGGTGTGAACACTAATTGAAAATAAGTAAATTCAATTCTATAATGATTCACTTTCAGAACTAGGATAAAATAATAACATTGTTCATAAGCCACACATACCTAAATTTCTTGACTTGTGAAGAGAGTTTGAATCTTGATACTTGAGGGATGGGTTTGTGTAAGATGAACCCCTAATTTTTATGTTCATGAAGATAGGAGAAGAAAGTGATATTATTTAATTGAGGAATAGAGGAAAATAATCCCTCATTAAGGATTATTGGCCGTGGATGGGAATTTATATAATAGGTAAAGAACAAAAAGCCTTTTTAGAACTTTAAAGAAATTGATCATCAGTCTTTATGGCTCAACCATATGACTCGTATGGAAGGGTACAACTATGTCCCTTAATTCGTGTGTTTGGAAGAATCTAAGAGGGTACACTCTGTTCAACATATGAGTCAAACATACGACTAGTATCATCTTTATATGACTCTTAGCCCTACACTCGTAGCTTGGTAAGAATCTCAAGGACTAACAACTTACCTCCATATGACTCGTATCCTACATGATGACTTCTAGGTCTCAAGTTGTACAAAAAACAAAATTTCCACCATGACATAATGTCTTGTATATGACTATAACATACCACTTATATGTTGTTTGTACGACTCAAGAGAGAAGTCGTATGATGTACAAAAACTTTTAAACACGGGGTATTACAATATCTCCCCTTTGAAAACATTTGTCCTCCCATGTGATTCATTTAGGATTGGGATTTGGTTAAGAATCAACACCTCTACATTGATATTTACAACAAATCTTACCACGACTAGAAGGAGTCAGTTTCTCACAAATATAGTATAGGAGCACTTAGACGGACTTTAAGGGAAAGAACTTGCTAGAATAACACTTTACCTTATCTAGGAACTGAATGGAGGAAAAAAGATAATGATTCTTGGCCATAATATATGCTTCATATTCCCAAGTGTCCCCTTCAACCAACTAGTTCCTCCAAAAAACTTTCACTGACTCTACTTCCATATTCTTTAGCCTTTAGGCCTACAAATCAAGTATCTCAATAGGAATTTCTTCATACGTCAATTTAACTTTTACCCCAATACTCTCTAGGGGAACTAGTAAGGATGGGTTTACCATACATTTCTTAAGCATTGAGGCATGGAACACTAGGTGAATTGTAGCTCACTATGTCAAAAGGCTCAATTCATAAGCAACCTCTCCCACACACTTCACTATCTCATAGGGACTAACAAATTGTGAAATCAACTTCCCTTTGTTTCAAAATCTCATCATTCCTTTCATAGGCAGAACCTTCAACAATATCTAATCACCTACTTCAAAGTTGAGCTCTCTCCTCTTACATCAGCATATGACTTCTGACGGCCCTGAGTAGCTTTTAATCTCTCATGAATCAACTAAACCTTTTCATAGATTCTAGAATAAAATATGGCCTAATAAAGGTTGTTTCACTAACCTCAATCCATTTTATAGGAGACCTACACCTACGCACATACAATGCTACAAATAGAGTCATCTTAATACTAACATGATAATGATTATGCAAGAGCACTCAATCAAATACAAATTTTTCATCCCAATTTCCTTTAAAGTCTAAAACACACATCTTTAGCATGTCCTCAAGTGTAAGGATTGTACGCTCAGCTTGACCATCGGTCTACCGATGAAATGTCATACTATGCTTGACCTTTGTACCGAGGCCCTTCTAAAAATAATGTCAAAACTTTGAAGTAAACTGCATGCCACTCTCTAAAATGATGGACAATTATATCGTATAGAGTCTTACTAACTCACGGACATATATTCTGGCATAATCCTTTGTAGTAACAGAAGTCTAATAGGTAGGAAGTGAGATGACTTATTAATTTGATCTACTATGACTAAAGTTAAATTATGTTGAATTCTTGTACGAGGCAACCCTGTGATGAAATCCATATTCACTACTTCCCACTTCAAAGTAATGATACTAATCTCTTACAACGTACCACCCCATCTTTGGTGTTCAAACTTAACTTGCTGACAATTGGGGCATTTGGCTAGAAATTCAGCTATGTTCCTCTTAATACCATTTTACCAATTAATTTATTTAAAGTTGCAATACATCTTAGTAGCACTAGGATGAATGGAATACCTCAAACCATGAGCCTCAACTAGTTTCCTTTCCCTCAACCCATCTATATTTGGAAAACAAAGTCTACCTTGATAGCGAAGTACACAATATCCCCCTTGGGAGAAACCTCAACCTTCTATTGGTGAATTGTCTCCAACATCTGACTAAGTATCGGATCATTGTGTTGTTTCTCATTCACTTCCATTGCAAAAAATGATTCATAACAGTTCTGTACTACTATTATCCCATCATCGGCATCGATCAAATATTCTCTCAAATGAGACAATCTATGCACCTTTTCAGCCAACTCCTATTCTCTATTCTTCACATGAGACACAATAGCAATAGAAAACCTACTTAGCGCATCTTCTACTATGTTAGCCTTACTTGGATGATAGAGGACATTCATGTCATAATATTTAAATAACTTTAACTACCTCCTCTGACAAAGATTCAACTCCCTTTGAGAAAATACACACTGAAGACACTTATGTTAAGTGAAAACATCAACATACACACTATAAAGTTAGTGACTCCAAATTCTCAAGGTAAAAACCACAACTTCTAACTCCAAGTCATGAGTTGGGTAATTCTTTTTGTGAACCTTAAGTTTCCTAGAGTCTTTAATCTATCACTTTACCATTTTTCATCAATACAAAAAAAAAACCCAACTCTAGATGAATCTCAATACTCCATAAATTCGTCTAACCCTTTCAGCAAAGCTAAAACTGGTATCAAATTCATTTTATCCTTCAAATCTTGGAAATAATTCTCATACTTATATACTTATATGAATTGTACTTTCTTTTTTGTTAGTTTTGTCAATGGTGTAACTATAAAGGAGAACCCTTCACCAAAACATCTATAATACCTAGTAAAATCCAAAAGGCTTTAGATATTAGATGGATTTATGGGTCTGTCTAGGGCAGTGCATCACTGCATTAGTCTTCTGAGGATCTACATGAATAACAACCCCTGAAAAAATATTCCTTATGAGGGCATTTACTAAACTTTACATACAATTGATAGGCTTTGAGGTCTTGTAGCAGTATCATTAAATGGTTTACATGCTCTTCCTCACTCCTGGAATACACCAGTATGTCATCTATAATAAAAATGATAAACATAACCAAATACTTCTTAAGAACCCTATTCATCAAATCCATAAAGGTTGCAGGAGCATTTGTCCGTCCAAACGACATAACCACAAACTCAATAGGGCCATACTTCATTTGAAAAGTTATTTTTGAAATGTCATGCTTCCTAACTTTCAACTGATGGTATCTCGACCTAAGTTCAATATTGGAAAACCATCTGGCACCATGAAGAGGATTAAAAAAATTGTCAATTATAGGAAGGGGATATTTGTTCTCGATGGTAACCTTTTTAACTATCTATAATCTATACAAATTCTGAGAGTGCCATCTTTCTTGAACAAGAAAATGATCAAAGCACCCTACGAAGTCATTAAGTTATTCATTTAACTAACTCTCTCTGTTCAGATAGATCCATACAATATGGAGGAATAGAGATAGGATGAGTATCAGGAAGAAGATTAATACCGAATTCTATTTCTCTATTCGAAGGTATCCTAGGCAGATCTTCAAGGAAGACCTTAGAAATGTCAATGACTGCATAGACTGATTAAACTGTTGGGACATCAGACATAGTATCCTTGACTAAAACTAAATAATATATACACCCTTTTGATATCAACTTTTTGTCCTTGAGATAAGAGAAGAAATGACCTTTGGGATACACAAAACTACCCTCCCACTAAAAAAATAACCTCATCAGGAAACTAAAACTTTACCACGTATGTGAAATAGTCTATTGATTCATAGTATGAATGGAGCCATTCTATGCGCAAAATGACATCAAAGTCTGCTATCTCTAATTTTATTAAAATCTTCTAGTATTACTTAATGGAGTGCGGTGATATGACATTTATGATAGACTCATCTTGCAATAACTGGCTCACCTACTGGGTAGAAATTAATAAAGGCTTAAAGAGATTTTCAGGGCCTATCCTAAATTTTATAGCAACTAATGGCGTTATATAACAAAGATTTATTCTCGAGTCTAACAACATATATACATCAAGGAGAAAGGCATAAAGCATACTCATTAAAATATTTCGTGGACACTCCTTCACCTAATGGGATAGTGAATCATAGAACCAATTATGACACTAACTGCCACCAATACAAGATGATGCGCCCAGTGGAGGGACTGGCGGACCCTGTTGAGCTGGTGCATTAGTAACCTGAGTCTAAGGTTGAACATCCCTACTTCCATACTTAGAATAAGGACACTTCTTAATTTTTTGGCCCAGCTTGACACAACCATAGAAACCCACCTTTTCCTATCAAACACTCATCAGGATAGGCCCTACCATATTTGTCATATGTTAGGTATCCAGGCCTTGTGACAACACTATTTAGAGAACTAAAATTCATAGTCGCACCCCACTGCTTCTGCCTGGTCCTGGGAGCAGAGGCTCTGGCTGAATATGGTGCAAGGATTGACGAATGACACTAAAACTTTGAATTACTTCCCCCTCCAGACCTTGCCTGACTATACTCAAGCTACTTAGTCCTAGCCCTCTTATTTCTCTTCTCTCTCACCTTTAATTTTTTTCCCTCAGTATATTGAGCATGGGTGAACAACTAAGCAATATACATATCCCCAATCAACATGGAATTCCTACACTCTTTGACCACCAAATTAGACACCCAATTAATAAACTTACATATACGAGCTCTAGAGTCAGATAAAACCCCAGGATTATACTTGGACAACTGAGTAAACTTAATCTAGTACTTTTTCACTGTCATAGAGCCGTGTCTCAGGTTCATGAACTCCTCCACCTTATCCTCCATCATCTCAAGTGGAAAGAACCTTTCCAGAAAATCATTCTAAAATATGTGCCAACTCATAATAGTTGCATTCTCACCCCTACCTTCCTTCTATATAAAACCCAATCATAAGCAACATCCTTCAGCCTAATGGATACCAACTTTACACTCTCCAATTTAATAACAAGCATAATTTGGGTAATATTTCTCACCTCATCAATAAAGAAATGAGGATACTCATCAACCTTTGACCCATGGAACTAGAATGGATTCATCCTCATAAATTCCTAAATTTTGGCTACAGATAAATTACTATTTTTCTGATGTTTAGCAATTGCATGACGGTTTCCCTAGACATTGGTGTTAACAGCTTGGGAAAATGCTTGAAAGGCAGCCCAAAACTCAACATGAGACATATTTTCATTCAAAGGGTAAACATGCAGGAATGGTTGATAACTGTTCCTACGAGTATCAGTTCGGCGAGGAGGCATACTATGTTACGTAAAAGCACGAGTTAAGGAAAATAGAGGAAATTATAAGAATGATATAGCATGAAGGAAATGATGATTCCTAACTCATCCCATAGCCTCTTTCTCATGATCTAGACTCCATGTAACACATTTTGTCTTACTCTCTAGGACTCTACAAAACCTTATGCTCTGATACAAAGTTAGTAACACCCTACAAGTACCTCTCCTAGACATCACACAGTGCTCAAGACTAAGAGTCATCCCAAGCTAACCCATAAAGTCTACTTAATTTGAAACTCATATGAAAATTGAACTAACAAATTAGAATTTGCAGGCAAATAAACTCATAGCTTAACTGAGAGTCTTTAACTTGGGAATCTTACAGAACTTTGAACTTAAAACATAAGCAGTTTGACAATCCTCCGATTATGACAAGAGAGCTATTAGGAAAGACCCCAGCTGACCCCAACTCACCAAATGTCAGGATTTCGGTGATGATGCCTACAGTAAATCATTCCACCAGACATGAGCAACAGGACCTACGTTATAAGACAATCACACAGGCATATATATGGGTCAAAAACTTCGGAATGCATTGAGAATGTAGGGGTGAATTCATAAGTAAAATGATAACTAAATATTCATATAAAATTTCTAATGATGCATGCTAAGTGTAAACGACTAACCTTTAACTTGCATAAAACAGTGATTGCAAAATTATGAACATGCATAATAAAGCATAATAATAATAAATATTGTGATCCATAACACTTACTTTCTAAAATCATTACTTTTTACTCATGAATTTGGATATTTTACTAACCGACATAGACCATGTGACATACCATGGAGTCCAACGTCTTACGTACATTGGGGAGAGTTGTTCTACCTTTGTCATCGGAATAGAACCTTAACTTAAGTGATCACTGAACTTTATTCATATTAGGAAAATATTAACCTATGGTGGCTCATAGTTTCTAGGAATTTAGGAAACGCTTATCCACATTCCTTTCTCGGTGCTAAATACTACTCCCAGAATACTTATATGCTCATACTTTAAGGAATCCTCTTTAAAATAGCATTAGGGTTTATAGAATAAACACCAATTATTCTTATCTTTTTTTAAATTGTAATCATGATGAACAATTGTGAATTTCAAATTTTATATTTAGATCAAAAGATCAATTTTTATTGAATCATGCCATAATGCGTATGAGTGAAGTTTCAAAAGCTTACACTTCCATGTAAACTTAATGCTTGTACTTTGGACTTGGAATCCATGATTTAGTTCATAGAAATTCATAACAAAAACATCATGATAAATAATTATCTTGAAATACTTCTATAATATCTCAGTCAAGATATTGAAATTCAAATCACAATAAGAATCATCTAAGCCAAAACATGAATATATGTAAATCTTGATGCACTTCAATCTTTAAATCTCATGGTAATATCATAATTCAAGAATATGGATATTTGGGTATGAACCCTAATTTAAAAAAAGAGTAATTTAAATTCTAAAATCATGCACTTTGGGCACAAAGATGAAAGAACAACCTTGCTCATAATCCTCACATACATGAATTTTTTCATTTGTGAAGAGAGTTTGAATCTTCAGACTTGAAGGTTGATTTTGTGTTAGATGAACCCTAATCTTGATGTTCTTGAAGATGGGAGGTGAAAGTGTCACTATTTATTTGAGGAATATACAAAAACAATGCCTCTTGGAGCTTTATAGCTCATGGATGGGAAGTTATCAAAAAGGAAATTGGTTGTTAGTCTTTACGACTCGTATGGAAGGGTACACCTATGCCCCACAACTCATAATCTTTGAAGAATCTAGGAGGGTACTCGATAGTCTACCTGCAAGTCCTAACTATGACTAGTATCATCTTTATACAACTCTTAGCCCACTTTTCGTAGCTTGGTCTGAATCTCAAGGAGTCTATACTGATGGACTAAACAGTTAACTCCATACGACTCATACCCTACTTGACAAATTCTAGTTGTCAAGTCATAGCTATAATAGAATGTCCACCATTCTGCACTACCTTTCATACGAATGCTATATACCACTCGTATCTTATATGTACTACTCAATGGAGAAGTCGTACAATGTACAAAAACTTCTAGACACGGAGTATTACACGAAGTTTGTAACTTAAAGGAACTGATGAGATTCTTTTAAGCCCTTATGTAATCTCATAATTATTTATAGGGATTGTCTGAGAAAACACTGTTAGTAGGAATTTAAGAAAGTCTATTTTTATTACCTAAAAAATAATGCATAGTTAATAGGAATAGAGAAATACTAGATTATATGTATGTTTTTCTTAAAGAATATCCCTACTGCATGATCTGGGATATGAATAAAAGGAAAATTATCTTAAATTACCTTTAGACTATCAAAGTAAAGTGCAGACATCTCCATACTGTTCTAAAATACTGTACTAGAAACAACTTCATAGATGACATAACCCAACCCGGGGCCTTATCAAAATAGCATCCCAAGTCCGATAGGACTGGAGACCACCCCCATTAACCAAGCCAAGCTCCAGTCGCCTACCTTGAACTGACTGAATTTTGAGCATGTAACAAGATACTGTAACAACTCACAAAAACACTCTGAGATAAGATCATAATTGTGACCGACCCATTTTAGTAAAACCTTCTCATACCAATAATCCAACCATACCAAAATAAATGGCATACACTAGGCCATAACTAAGAATGTTCCCAAATATAATATAACTAACACAAAAATTAAATAGGATGGAACAACCAATAATATCGTCCAATGATGTTCGCCGTACAACTTATTCCAATACCAAAAGGCCGATACCAATACTGATCCTATACAAACCTATAGAAGTACCACAAAGCCTCTAACAAAAAGCGTGATGAAATTTGGTTGGGACATGCCCCCAACCATAGCACAAACCAATATCTAAAAGAAAATCAGAGTGTTTACATTTATTCATAATATCAAATGGAACCTTCAAAAAGGATGAAAGCTCACCACATTAGTCCAAATAGTGATCCCTGAGTCAACCACTATTTAGGAGGAGTAAAATGACTGATTCTTGCAAATTATGGGTATACAACCGCCAGTAGATGAGGTTAGCGAGTGACCAATAGCATGGTCTCAAGGTAAGGATAATATAATTCCATTTATAAAACCAAGAAAAATCATCCATATGCACACAACCATACATACATATATATATATATATATAAATATAAAAATGTTGGGGCATGCATTGAAAACCTTTACTTGGGTTGTGTTGCTTTGTCATCCTAAACAACCCATGGGCTATATGGGTTTAACTCGTCCTGCTTAAAGGGCCCTAGTGCGTGTAGCTACACGACCTGGGAAGAAAACCTTGGGATGAATAGTACATCCCCAACATATAGTGTGACACTCACAATCACTAAGACCAACCTAATATCGGCAAATATGAGTTTCCAGTTTTGGTCCTTCCAGGACCTCCACCTTCCATTGCTTAGACACAAACCCCACCATAATTGGATAATTAAAAACCAATTTCCAAATGACCAAACAAGTATCCATTAATTAATAAAGGGAATTAATATTGGTATCATCATACCAATCCTTTCTTGCAAGTACTATGCATAGACAAGCATATAAAGGTTTATGGGGACTTTCATGTCCCCTTCTATTTATCATATTAAACCACTTGGGGAATTTCATGTTCCCATCAAGTATAACCATTAGATATTTACCATTCTATACCATTTAAACCATGCATATTTCCTTTACCAATTTTTAAAACACACAAGAGTTCTATAAAAAAGTAGTCAATGCAATGAACATATCTTTATAAGCCATTTATCAAATAAATTAGGGGCAAAGTATGTCCAAAACCAATTCAAATTATCTTTAAACCATTTCCATCCAATCCAATTATCAAAAACAACCATTAATGTATATAAAAACATAATTAAAAATATAATAAACCATAACCAACCATTTAATATCAAAGCCCCAAATCATATTCGAAAACCAAAATTATATATTCAATGAAATTATGAAAACATTCATAAGAACCACGTATTTAGTTAGAATTAACAATGAGAGAAGAGAACATTCTTTAAACAAAGATGATGAAGAAAAGAAATCACCAAGACAAGCCCCAAATTGATCCTTCAGTTGAAACCTAGCTTCCCTTGCCAAAATAAATCTTGATAGAATTATGGAGTGTTTTAGAAAGTTTCTAAGTATTAATGAATGGAATAATAGGGTAAATAAACTCCCAATTAGGTTAGAAGTCATGGGACCTTATTAAGATAAGTGCATAAATGTCCAAAATACCCCGACTTAAGTTGCACCATAATCTCATCACAATGGTATGACTAACCTACAAGAGTTATACCCTCAAATACGATTGGTATCCTTCACTGATATCCTTATCTCAACCCTTGGAACACTTTCCAACATACGACTTATCCAACAAAGTTGTAATTACGATATACAATTCATACCTTTCATCCATACCCTTGGCAAATTTAAGCCCAAGAAAGATTCAGACACTGTCTACCCTACAAGTCCATGGTATGACTAGTAACTTGTCTTACGGATCACGGTGAGCCTCTCGTACTCAGATCCAACCCAAGTAACCAAGTCTAAGATTATGTTTAGGAACCAAACAATCTGTAACCACCAAAATGACTCATGCTCCTAAGTCGTATCCATGTTAGTGTCCAAAATCCAACCCATTAACCAACACTGGTCAGTATACGACTGAACCATACCATCCATACCCCAATATATGACACGTACGCTCGAGTTGTATTTGGTCCAGAGACCAGAATTGCAGGAATCTTTTTAAGGGTGAAAACCTAGGATGTTATAGTCTCCCCCAGGGAAATTTATCCCTAAATGAACGATAAGATAGGGATAGCCACACACATGAGTAATTTTTCATTATAATATATATATATATATATATATATTCTCAATCTTTTACAAACTTTGAAAACATAAAGGCAAAGATATTAGTCTTTACTTTAGCTAACTAAGAAATAAAGATGTGTTGAAAACACATACCTTTCGTACGAATCCCAAGAGCAGAAAACAAATGCGGATATTTTTACTTCATGTCTTCCTCCGCTTTCCATGTAGCTTCTTCCACCATATAGTTTCTCTAAAGAACCTAACTAAAGCCATATCCTTGGTCTGTAACCGGCAAACTAACTATCTAAGATCTCAATCGGGACCTCTTCATAAGACAAAGAATCAGTGATACATAATCCATCCAAAGGAAAAAACGAAGAAGGATCACCAATGCACTTTCTCATCATGGAAACATGAAAGACCAGATGAACTAAGCTTAAGCTAGAAATCAACTCCAGCTCATAAACAACATTACGAACTCTCTGCAAAAGCTAATGAGGAACCACATACCGGGGGTTATGCTTTCCCTTCTTGCCAAACCACATTACTCCCTTCATAGGAGATACCTTAAGGAAAACCTTATCCCCAACCTCAAATTCTAAGCCATTACACATAATATCTGCATAGGACTTTTGGCGACTTTGGCCAGCTTTAAGCCTATACCGAATAACCTTCACCTTCTCCACACTTGGTAAACCAAATCGGGACCAAATATGTCTGCCTTACCAAGCTCAGACCAACCAATAGGAGATCTACACCTCCTATCATAAAATGCCTCAAAAGGGGCCATACCAATACTAGAATGATATTATTGTAAGCAAACTCCACCAAAGGTAAATGCTCAACATAATTGCCACCATAATCAATCACACAGTCCCAAAACATATCCTCTAATGTTCTCTTCACTTTCCCATCAGTCTACAGATGGAAAAAAGTACTCAAACTCACCTTGGTCTCAAATCCTCTCTAACAAGACTACTAGAAGTGAGACGTAAACTGCGTGCCATGAAAAAAACAATTGAAACAGGTATCTCATGGAGCTTCACTATCTCCTGAAGATAAGGCATACCATAATCCTCTACTAAAAGGTAGTCAAAACTAGAAAAAAGTGTGCAGACTAGTTCATCCTATCCACGATGACCAAAATTGAATCATATTGATTTTGAGATAGACGAAGATCGGTAATGTAGTCCATATTGATCACTTTCCACTTTCATTCGAGTGAATTAATTTCTTGATGTAACCCTATTGGCCTCATGTGCTTAACCTTAACTTGTTGACACACCATGCACTTTTCTATGAAATCAGTCATATCCCTCTTTATGCCATTCCAATAATAGATCTTTTTGAGATCATGATACATCTTAGTGAAGCTGTGATGAACAACATAGTACGAATCATGAACCTCAGCCAAAATCCTTTGTCACAACCCATCGACATCAGGAACACAAAACCTCTCCTAGTTCCATAAAGTACCATCACCACTGATCTCAAACAACAATACCTTTTGCCCACAACATCGCACTTGATTTTTATCAAAATAGCATCTAGTACTTGCTTCTCTTAATCTCCGGACCAATATATGATTGAACCACTTTTTTTATCGCCACACCACCATACTTGGAATCTAAGATACCAACTCTAAGATTAGCTAAGCAATTAATATCCTTCACTAATTACGATTTTTCATCCTCCTTATGAGTCTAACTCCCCATGGATTACCTGCTAAGAGCATTAGCTACGATATTAGCCTTACCTGGGTGATAGTGAAGACTCATATCATAATCCATGAGAAGCTCAAGCCATCTCCTCTACCTAAGATTAAGCTCTTTCTTGGTGAACACATACTGCAGACTCTTATGATAAAAAAGGATGTCCATGCAAACACCATATAAATAATGTCATCATATTTTCAAAGCAAACATAATCACCAACAACTCCAAACCATGAGTAGGATAATTCCTTTCATGTACCTTCAATCACCTGGAAGCATAGGTAATTACCTTTCTATTCTACATCAACACACATCCAAGACCAACTCGAGATGCATTGCAATAAACCATGAACCCATCATTACCTTTTGGCAATGTTAGAATTAGAACCAAAGTTAACTTATCCTTAAATTTTTTAAAAATCCCTTCACAAAGATCTAACCACAAAAAATTGACCTTTTTCTGAATTAAATTAGTCAAAGGAGCAGTTATCGATGAAAAGCTTTCCAAAAATTGCCTATAATGCCAAGCTAAACCCATGAAGTTTCAAATATCAGATGAAGTCGTAGGTCTAGGCCACCTCTTAACAAAAACAACCGTCTTTGGATCCACCATGATCCCCTCACTAGAAATAATGTGACCCAAGAAAGTTACAGCATTCAACCATAACTCACCCTTGGAGAACTTGGCATACAACTGGTATGTCCTTAAGGTCTACAATACCATAGAATGGTGATTAGCATGATCTACCTCGCTTTTTGAATAAACCAAAATACTATCAACGAACAAAATAATGAAGAGATCCAAATACTGATAAAAAATGATATTTATCAAAACCTTAAAAGTCGTAAGATCATTAGTCAACCTAAATAACCTCACCAAAAACTCAAAGTGCCCATACCGAGTATGAAAAGTTATCTTAGGGATATCCACCTTCCTAATCTTTAGCTGATGGTACCCAGACCAAAGATACATCTTAGAAAAGAACTTTGAATCTTACAACTTGTCAAATAGATCATCTATCCTTAGAAGATGATACTTGTTATTGACAGTCACCTCGTTCAATTACCCCAAGGAGATACATTAGGATGAATAAACTCCTTATCTAGAAGATATTTATGCTTCTCCTTGAGTTCCCTTAACTTAGCCGGAGCCATTCTATATGGAGGAATAGAAATTGGACGAGTTTTCAAAATTTAATCAATAGCAAACTCTGTTTCCCTATTTGGAGGAACACCAGTAAGATCATCCAAAAAAAACCTCTAGAAACTCATTAACTACTAAAATTGACTTGAAATAATGACCTTGAAAGTTAGAATCTTCATCCTGGACCATGTGATAAAGACAACCTTTAGAGATTAACCTCCGATCTCTAAGATAAGAAATAAACCTCCCTCTAGAGCTAAACACACAGCCTTACACTCTATAACTAGTTCACTAAGGATCCTAAAGATAACCTTACGAGTATGATAATCCAAGGATGCATAACAAGAGTGCAACCAATCCATTCCTAGAATGGCATCAAAATCCAATATATCCAACACAAACTGATCTACCAAGGTCAGCTTGCCACCAATAGATACCATACTCATCTATAGACTTTCTTAGTAATAATTGATTCACTTACTGGGATAAAAATTAAAAAAAAAAGATCTGAAATAACTTTCAGAGCGAAACCAAAAGATATAGCTATATAAGGAGTCATATAGGAAGGAGTCAATCCCAGATCAACCAAACAATAAACTTTATGAGAAAAAAGTTGTAACGTACCATTAATGACATTAGGTGGTGCATTAGATTCCTATCAAGAAGCCAAAGCATACAACTTGTTCCAACCAACAGTAGAACTAGGAGTAGTAACAGAAGTAGATTCAACACCAATAAGTGTACGAGCATAAGATGAAGTCATGTGAATTTTATTTTCCCCTATATCAACCTTATTGAGTGGAAAATCCCTGATCCAATGGCCTTCCTAGTACTTAAAGCATTTTTCCTTTTCTTCATCACAATAACCACAATGAGGATGATGACTGAATCAAAAAGGAGTGAATGAAAAAACTGACTAACATCCACTTTTCTCAGTTTGGGCAGCCTATGCTAAAAAATTATCACCACCATGATGACGCCTGTCACCCGACTGGTAAAGAGCACTAGCAAAAAAGTATGAACCAGAACTCCCCCACTTCTTTTTCAGCCCCTACTTTTTTTCAGCCATTTTCCACCATCCCTACAACCTTGAGACTAAGCACCTCCCTATTTAGAAAAACCTACTCATCTAACCCTGACTTTATCCAAACTCCATTTATTTCCTGTTCTTGTCCTTACCTGCTACATATGAATAGTCAATATAGAGATATCCATATACTTAATTAGAAGGCAGCATTGCTCTCCAAAATCAAAACTTGATTCAACTAAGAAGCAAATTTCCTCATCCTTTCCCTATGTCAGTTAAAAAATTAAGAGCATACCTTGATAATTAATGAAACTTCAAGGCATATTCCTTGACAGATATTTTCCCCTACTTGAGGTTCACAAACTTATCTGTCGTTTCTTCCCTTAACTCTTAGGGGAAATAAATGATCTAAGAAGGATTAGAAATCGTATCCCATAAGAATTATTCCTCCACATCAACCCTATCACTGTCCCACTCTTCATACCAATGATATCCAATAACTATGAGCTAATAAGTTGCAATATTTACCTCCTTCACATTGGTAACATGCATCACCCAAAATCTCTTTTCCATTTTATCCAAGAAGCCTTGTGGATCCTCTTCCACCTTCACTCTAGAAAAAGTAGGAGGATTCATCCACATAAATTTGTTAAACCTTATGGCCTCAAAAGATAAAACACTAGTCCTACCCCACTTAACCTGAGCAACCACTATCTGAGTAAAAATATAAATAGACTAATAAAATTATGTATTAGTCACCTCGCCTTGAGGATTCCAAGTAGAAATTGGTGGAACTCTAGAACTATAAGGGATAGGACCATGATATTAAGATAAACATCAGAAGTAGGATGCACCCCTTCAATATTAAACTAGATAGGATAAAATAATTTCTTTGTGTTCTAGATCTTTTAGGTATGATCTGAAAGACGAACAAACAAAGATTAGAGAAGATTCTAGGACTATGACTCCAAGATTGAAAATAAAATACCAAGAAAGTGAATTATTCCTAAATTCTTTGTAGCCTCTCCCTTATGAGTGTGTCTCGCTATATATCCCTTAAAGAGACTCTACTCGACATGACTTTATGGACACCTAATTGATTATGAATCTAGGCTCTGATACCAACTTTACATGAGCCGCCATGGGGTCTTGTCATAATGGGAAACCCAAGTCTAACTAGGATTGGAGACCACCCCTGTTACCCAACCCAACCTCTATCTGCCTACCCTGAGTTGGCTAAATTTTGAGAATGTGACAAGATAGTGTAATAGCTCACATAAAGACTCTAGAATAAGATTATAATTGTGACCTATAAAATCAAGTCCAACCATCCCATACCAATAATCCAACCATACCAAACCATAAAAAAAGGGCCATAAACTAAGCAATAACCAATGATATTCCAAAACATAATATAATTAATCCTAAAATGAAATAGGATGGAACAATAAACAATCTTGTCTAATGATGTCAGCCCTTTCTGTTATTCAAATGTTAAGGCCGAAACCAATACTGATCCCGCCCATTCTAACCCATAGAAGTATCACAAAGCCTCTAACCAAAAAATTAATAAAATCTAGTTAGGACATGCCCCAACCATAGACAAAACTAATATCCAAAATAAAATTAAACTATCCAGAAATATCCATAACATAAAATGGAGCCTTTCTAAAGGATGTAAGATCACAACTTCAAACCAAATGAGGATCTCATAGTCAATACCTTTGTAGGAGGAGTAGAATGGCCAGTTCCTTCATAGCGTGGTTATATAACTTCCAGTTGATGGGGTTAGTGGGTGACCGCTAACATGATTCAAGGTAAGGATAAAATAATGTCATTTATAAAACCAAGTAAAATCATTCATAAGCACATGACCATATATATATATATGTATATAAATATAACCATATCAGGAAAAGAGACCAAGTTTAGCATACCTTTAAAACCTTTACCTGTATTGTATAGCTTTGTTGTCCTAAACCACCCACATTCTGTATGGGTTCATCTCCCTCTACTGAAAGGGCCCAGTGTATGTACCAATACGACTAGGGAAGAAAACCTTGGGATAACTAGTACATCCCTCAAATATAGTATGACATCATGCACACAGTCACCAAGCCAACCATATCAGCAAATAAGAGCTTCTTATTTTGGTCCCCCCTGGACCTCCACTTTGCACGACTTACCTACACCCCGACTATTATAGTCCAATTAAAAAATAATTTATAAATAACCAAACCATTATCCATTTATCAACCAAGACCATTAATATTGGTATCATTATACTAATCATTACTTTAAGTATTATCCATAGCCAACAATATCGAGGTTTAAGGGAACTTTCAAGTGCCCTTCTATCCAAAATATTAAACCACTTGGGGAATTTTATGTACCCCTAAAGCATAAACATTAACCATTTGCCATTCCATGCTATGTAAACCATGCATAATTCCTTTACCAAGTTTTAAAATAAAGAGTTTTATTAGGAGTAGTTAATGCAGTGAACATATCATTATAAGAATTTGGTCAAACACATTGGGGTCATAATATGACCAAAACTAATTACAATTACCATTAAACCATTACCATGTAATCTGAGTATCCAAAACCACCATTAATTCATATGAAAGTATAATTAAAACCATGGAAAACCTTAACTAACTATTTAATATCAAAACCCCTAAATCATATTTAAAAACCAAAATCATACAATCAATAAAGTCATGAAAATATTCTTAAAAACTATGCCTTTAGTTAGAATTAACAATGAGGGAAGAGAAAATGCCTTAAACTACGATGATGAAGAAAAAAATCACAAAGATAATCCCCAAATTGATCCTTTAGTAGAAACCCTACATTCCCTTGCCCAAAAACTCTTTAGAGAATTTTGGAGTGTTTAAGTAAAGTTTATAAGTTTTAATGAATGGAATAATAGGTCAAAAACCTCCCAAGTAGGTCAGAAGTCATGGGACATTATTTGGATAAGTGGAAAAATATCAAAAATACCCTCACTTAAGATGCACCAAAATTGCATCACAAGGGTACAATTGACCAAATGAGTCATACGCACCAATCGATTGGTATCCTCCACTCGTATCCTAGACTCAATCCTTCGATCCAGCACTGTCCAACATATGGCTCATCTAACCAAGTTGTATTGATAGTATACGATTCCTACCCTACATCCGTAGCCCTGAAATATTTAATCTTAAGGAAGATTCAAATACTGTCCACCCTATGAGTCCAATGTATGATTTGTACCTTGACTTAGGGCTCACAGTGATCCACTCGTATTTAGATCCAACCAAAGTAACAAAGTCTAAGATTAAGTTAAGGAACTAATCAATTCGTAACAACCTATAAATCTCATACCCCTTAGTGGTATCCATTCCAGTATCTAAAATTCATCTCACCAACCAAAGTAACAAAGTCTAAGATTAACTTAAGGAACTAATCAATTTGAAACAACCTACGACTGGACCTTACCATCCGTACCCTCGAGTAGTATTTGTTCCAGAGACCAGAATTCCTTGAAATTTTCTAAGGTTCAAAACCCAGGTTGTTATAATAGATAACAAAGGACACTTGAGTCATATGCTTTGACACAAAGTTTGTCATGACTCAAGACTGCCCTTTAGTCATAGCAAAGTACATAGAACCATAAGTTATCTAAAGATAACATATGGTACTGACATGATGCTTGAGTAATTGATTAAAACCAATACAAATGCTAAATTGACTTAGTGGAATTACAAGAATGAGATAAGCTATTTCAATATAATTTGTTCAAAGTTAATAATATTGTAATATAAAAAAAGCAAACTGAAACTACTTACAATAACTTTAAATGACTATCTATGAAATCTCTCCTAATACTGATTATAGGTAGTGAGGACATGACCCCTAACTATCTCTAATCAATACATTTGAATAAGAAAATAGAATAGTGGAACTGCAACTTATTTGAGTCCTCAAAAAGTGAACTCATCGCTTATTGGTTGAATGCTATGGTTTGGCTTAATATTATCCTGATAGTAAGCATCTAAATGTATATCACATGAAAAACATTTGTATAAGAGGTATGCAATCAGGAATTTGGAATGTACAAAGTATGTGAGATAGTAATAGTCATGAAAATACTTAAAACATGCTTTGAAACTAAGGACATAAGCCATTTGCTAATATATGCATTTAAAACATGTTTTGTATCAAAGCTGCAAGACATAGTGAAATATGAAAATCATGATCTAAAACATTTCTATAAATTGGGAAGTGGTAGAATCATAACTATGATATTTAATCTCAAGTTTATGTTAAATGTGGTGTAAGACTGTACAGAATGATAACTAAAAATAAAGAGATGAACTTGAGTGCTAAACGAATGCATGGATTTGAAATATAGTACAATGACCCTATATAATACATACTTACATATATATATATATATATATATATATATTTATATATTGATGTGCAACGATTGTCTAAAAATTCATAGTATAAAAGAAAGAAAACTAAATTAAGGGTCATGAATGAATACTAGGTTTGAAATTGTGGGATGTGAGCAGATGAAATGACCAAGTAAATAAAATTGTAACTGATCAATACTATATTGAATAAACTAATTATAAGGTAATGCAATAATTGAGATTGGATGTTTGGAGAAACTACTAACCGATGATAATGCTCAAATTACACAATTATTTCAATGTAAGGCAGTCGTTATCAATATAAACCCAACATGAGTCGGATTCAAAACTTAAAGAAGTGATGCTTGCTTTAAACACCTATGCATTTTGAGAGTTACCTATGTGTTAACCCATAATGCAAGACTAAAACAAAATATGAAAGTAAATTGGGCGGGGGGGTGGAGTATTAAATTTTGTTGAACCCTATTACCAAATCACACTAATAAGTAATCAACATAATTTTTAAATTAATTTAATTAAGACACATCCTGCGGTTATGTTCTCCAAATTATTGTTCATGCATGGGCAATCAAGATTTAGTCCAAGTTTGGATAAAGGTTTTGGGTAGGCTAGATTTAGGGTCATAGTGTTAACCTTTTGAGAAAACACTAGATTTCACTCATTGATTCTTTCAAACACCTCATGAGCGCAATAAGCTTACCAATCCATAACCTCATCTTATCACACTAATGAAGAATTTCTCAATGAAAACAAGTATCATACCATATGCTTGCCCTTATTTTCAATAACTAATAACTCAAAAACTCTTGGTTTGAGATCTCAAAATACTTTTTCAAGATTGTAATGAAGGATCGGGATAGTCTAGGAAAACCGTTGGGATATGGGTGACTACACCCTCCACTAACTCCACCTACACTAATATTAGATAACACTTTTGGTTATGGGCAACTTCATTCATTCCTAATTCACATATGTGCCTATTTTTACTACATTAACTCACCCATCTTTTGAAAGAATTTCCTTTTTATTTCTTTCCTTTGCTCAACTTCATGCTTTTCTTTTTTTTTATGGCATGAATCTGGGATAAAGTATCACTACTCTATGGATACCAAACTATCATTAAAAGCCAAAAGATTTTCAAGCACCTATTCCAATGATATCCCTTGCTCAGGGAGTAACTTTCTCTTGGCAAGGTCCTCATAATAGGATGTCTAACACTCATCTTCCATGAAGTGGGTTTGATCATATTTTTCCATATTTAGCTTTAAAAACTTGAAAATAATATAAAGCATTAATAATCATCATATAATAACAATGCTATGTGACTTATTTAAGATATATAAGTAGTTCCCGATTAAAATTTGGGATTCCAATAAGAATTCATCATTTTGGACGTATCTGGCAGACAACTCTCATATATTTCAATTATGGGCCACTAGACTATAATTACGCTACAGTGATCACTTACGATCGGGGTACCTACGACTGTTGGCCGAAAACCATTAACACCAAAAATTCTAATTTTCTATACTAATTTGTGTTCATATCAAGTAAACTACATTAATAGCATGAAATACAATACGTAAACACTCTATTATGTCCCTTAAACATGGAAAAACTATAAAGGAACTGATTCGGGAATTTTACAGAACACTTGGTATGTACCTGTAATTCATCCTAATTTTGAACAACTTTGGGACCTCAAGAATTCCCAAATGATGTGCATTCCAATAAATAGAAGCCACAAAAAACAATAGCAATTAAAGAACTAATTGAGAACAAAATTCATAGATTTAGGCCATTATCCTAAAAATGCATGATAAAACATACATTTTAAGCATAAAAGAAAAGATTTGGAGGACATACCAGATGTTAGGATGCAAAAATGGATGCCTAGCACTAAAGATCCTCTTAACAATGATGAAAATGGATGAATATTTTGGAATTTTTAAGGGAATAAAGTGTGGGGACCATTTTGAAGACAATTTCTATTTTATAGCATCTGTCTGAGTGATCACGATTAAATCATCGCCATCATGGTCACGCAGGGATTGCGATCACCATAGGCTCAGTAAGATTGCAGGACCTGATGCTCAATTTTAGGAAGATTTATTCTTATGTTCAAGATTGCAATCTGGTGACTGCGATCGCGACACCTAACACTAAGTTCCAATCCTTTGTATTTAGACAGTCCACCTCCACTCAATTCCACTTCACATATTGACTTCCAATATCTAAAATACACCTTCAGAGTGCTACAATTGCATGGATTAATAAAAAAACTATTCTAACAATTTAAAAAACAATGTATATGGGCCAATTTAATGGTATTAATTGGTTCCCAACCATCTAGAACCTTGCTTAACATCGTGGTATGGTGTTTAACATATCATCAAGTTGGATCCTTGGGGTTTGGTGACCCAAGATCCATTTACTCATTCACAATGTCAATCACAACCCCACTTGTAACTCATTTGGTTGCTTTTATGTTTTGCACAAATGGAAAGAGACATCATCATCATGTACCTGAAACTTTATGTCTACACAATGCATATTAACTAGTGATCTTCAACTACTAAAAATAGTCTCCTATGTATGATTGGTATCTCATGATTGATTTCTCAATCAAGGACTACAAAATCCACTAGGAGGATGAAACAACCGTACTTAACCAATAGATCAAAAAAAACATCCATCAGTTTTTTTATTGGATTATAAGCCATCAAGTGGCTCATAGTGGTAAGTGTAGGAGTACAAAACCCTATCCTTAGATACATAACATATGTCATCAAGTTGATACTAGCACCAAGGTCACATAATGCCTTTTCAAGTTTGTGTGTCCCGATGGTGCCAGTGATTGTAAATGAACCCGGGTTTTCCTTTTTCTCCACCATGGCTTTTGACATGAGAGAACTAAAACTCTACGTCACTTAAATAGACTCACAATCCACAAGTTGATTTTTGGGAATCAATTTCTTCATTGACTAAGCATGTATCGATTTTTGAACTTGGCTTTGTCACTTTTTTCTTCAACATTTTTTGAATGGGTGGTGGAATTTTCATTGGGGAAATTGAAAACTTTGAGATTCATTCGTCTTTTTCTCACCGCCATGAATCATTTAGGAGTCTCCTTCTTATCACCTTTTTCTTCAACTATAATCATTTCATCATCACCTACTTCGTGAGACTTTGTGGTCCCCCCATTTGGCTTTCTAGATGACTTTTTCTTTGCACTTACTTGTTAATAAAGATACTTCTCATCAACCTCAACAACATTTTCACCAAGATTTCTACCACTCCTAGTGACTATTTCCATAACATTGGCATCATTCTTATGGTTGACCACCATGTTACTAGGTAAACCTTCTTTTCATCTAGCAATTAGTTGTGTTGAAATTTGGCTCACTTTCATCTCTAATAGAATAATTGAGGACAAATGAGATGTGAAAATTTGGTTTAATTGAGAGAAGTCATTCTTTATATCTCTAACCATTTTGTCAGTCCCTTCAACATGCATCAAAATTTGGGCAAGGACAACCTCGATTTTAAATTTTTTTTGGGTCTATCGAGCTTGATTCCTTGTATTTAACATAATAATAAGGAGGAAAATATCTATCATTTCCTATCTCATTATCCTTCTAATCAAGGTTTTTATCCCTTTTTTATCGCATCAATCACAGTTCTAGTGTCAATCATTCAAACATCTATTCCCACCTTGCCTTTGGTAGACGAGGCGGGAACCCCCCAAATTTTTCACCAAGAACCTAATAGTTTCATCGATTTCCTTATCTTCATCCTCATCATAAATTTTGGCATCTTAAGAGGTAACTATGTTAACCGCTTTAAAAGGTTCTCCGATCACGTGGTTGTTGAGGAGATGTAATTATGTCATTACTTTGACCATACTTTTATCTCTTTCTTCATCCTTCTATCTTTGCTCTTTGTTGACATAAGATGTGGCAGGGGATCCTATGGCTACTTTTTAGTGTCAGGTGTTCCATCTGTAATTTTTCTTAGTGACTTTCTCAAGTGGATTTGCCGCAACACCATATGACAACCTTACAAGAGAACCATCCGATGCATTGTCCACCATTATCTTGTTTCTTTATCCCAATGACCTATTAAAGATTTGAAGAAGCATCTTCTTCAGAACCTCATGGTTCAGGCATTGCATCTGTTTGTCATTGAACCTTTGTTGCAGCTCATATAAGGGCTTACTACTAAGTTGATGAAAAATTGTGATTTTCTGTCTAAGTTGTAGCATTCTAGATGGGGAAGAATATTTATCCATTTTGGCCTCCCTAAGTTCGACCCAAGATATAATAGACCTGGTGGGTAAAGATATTAGAAACGAAACCTCTTCACTCGATAAAGATAATGGGAAAAATCTCAATCGAATGGACTATTGGTCATATGGACAATATCAAATAGGGTGCACACCTCAATGAAGTTTTTGAAATAATGGCTTGAATCTTCGTATGCTTGGCCCCCAAATAGACCTTTCATTTGTAACATATGGAGAATTACACTTGTGACATGGAATACTTGTTTTCCATGGTCGATGAGGTGCGAATTGCACTCCTGCGCAAAATATTATTAAGATAATCCTAATACTTAAGGTGTCAATAAAATGAGCCTTTATTGCTTATATTGTGGCTCATGGTGTCGTGATTACTATAAAAATATCCCAACAAAACAATAACAAATAACAAGGTAAAAAAAATCACTACGAGGAACCCACGTTCACTAATAAAACCACACTAGTGAATACTAAGCTTCACTCCCCAGCAACAATGCCATTTTTATAATGCTTAACTTACACCATCATTTTGATGCAAGAGAGTTATTGTTAATATATATCAAATATAAGTAGAGGGTTGAATCCTCGAGGAGTGTAAGCTAGTATTGAGCAGCTATGTATATTTAGAGTTAACTATGTGTTGTCCAATAATATAATACTAAAACAAAAGATGAAAGTTAATTGAGGGGTTTGAATGTTGAATTTTGTTGAACCCAATTACAAAATCACACTAATAAGAGATTGATACGATTGTTAAATTTATAATATTAAGACAGATCTTGGGGTTATATTCTCCTAAGTATTGTTCATACATGGGCAATCAAGAGTTAGTCTATGTTTGGCTAAGAGTTTTGGGTAGGCTAGATTTAGGGTCTTAGTATAAACATTTTAATAAAACACTAGATTTTACTCATGGATTCTTTTGAACACCTCATGAGTGTGACAATCTTACCAATTATAACCTCAACTTTGCATTCTTATTTCTAAGATTATGCATATGAACATAGCCAATTAATTTAACACCCTTATTTCAAAGATAGTGATAACAAACAAGCTATTTCTAGGTGTTGTTTGCAATCACTCTTAACCCACGTCCCTCTTTCTTAGATTATATTAGATCTAAGGTAATTAGGGTTTTCACCCATAATTTTCAATCCAACTATAGAGTAAGAGCAGAACCCATAATAATTAACCAATTATTAGGACTAACAATAAAAACCCATGTATATTTCACTACCTAATCAAACATAACCCCATGATATATGATTAGTTACTCATGAAATTAAAGAGGGGAAATATACACAAATTTGCATGTACTTGTTCCATCATAGTACAAATAAGATTAAACCCAAACCTCAATCTCAATTTACAACCAAAATTTATTGGAATCAACTCAACAAATTATTCTCAACTCAAAAATAAAGGGTTTGATTCTTCTCTAAAACTAAAAATTGAATGAAATATACATCCCAAAATGTGAATGTATTTTGCTATTTTATGTTTTGGGATTTAGATCTATGAAATTCCATTTTTGCCCTTATAACTTTCCCACTCTACTGTGATCTCCATCTCTTGGCGTCCTTTGTGACTCCAATGATCGTGGTTGTCATATTGTGATCGCTGAAGTTTAACTTGACTTCCAACCACGACCTTTCAAGTATGATCGCGGCACCTGAAGGTGGTTTTATTTTTAAATCTTAATCCTTTTGCCAACTTTTATTCTATTCCATCTTGATCTCAATTCATATTAATTATATTTCCTACAAGATATGCTCACAATCATAAGCATTATATATATATATATACATAAAAATAACATGTAGGGATAGGGAACTAGGCTTAGCATTAACTTTAAAACATTAGACTTGGCAGTGCAGCTCAACCATCATAAGAAGGCATATATAGGCTATATGGGTTTAACTCTCCCCTGATAAAAAGGCCCTAGTATGTGTAGCGACATAAACTATAGAATAATCATATGTACATATGTACCATGGGCAAGTTGAACCTCCCGGACATAAATCAAGTATGACTTCAGCATCCAATCAATTAACATGGGAAACTCGAATAGCCTAGTCATTTAATAAAGGGGAATCAAACCACCATATCATTTTGACCCCCGAACAAGCGTATACAGTCTCCAGTATTGGTCCCTTGGGACCTATACTTTTACGGACCAGCTACACAACCCTCTTTAAGCCTGATTAAAATATTTTTTGACGCATCTTCACTAATTGAACAACAATCTTTCTTAAGTCATATATTATTTGTATCATCATACAATATATACTTTCATGGTAGCATCATCATGCCAGTAAAATTCAATTCACATGGGGAGAAATCCTCCCCTTGTTAGTTAATACCATGTGGGCAACATTGACACGCTTTTTTCATTAAATCAAGTCATTAAGTTATAATAGCCTTTTATATCATTCAATGGTTCCCAAAAATTGTTCAATGTAGTTATACTCACATTTAAGGAAAATTTCACAAGATTGGGTTGGGGTTATACCAATTAAATTATCCACAGTCATGAAATTGGAGTAAACTATGATCCCCTAGTCTATTCACCATGACCATGCACCCAACAGGTTCAAAACCATCAATTCGAGCCATACATGATGTATAAAAGCAAAAAAAAAAAACAATTAATTTAATAATAATCAATAACACTCAACCTACATTTAAATTCATCAATTAAATCACATGGGTACAATTATAAACACATGATTTTGATCAAATAAGACTTAGGGTAGAGTAACGTGCTTGAAAGTATAGAGAATTATTCAGTCAAATCAACACTTAATCCCTTAGATGACAAATCTTAAAAAACCTTAGCTTATTCTTTTAATGGAAAATTTAAGAGAGTAAAAAGTGTGCTTATGATTGTTAAGGGTTGGTAATAATGGCTCCAAGGTTTTTTATGTATGTGGGGTCTAAGTGGGTAAAGAGGGAAATGTCCAAAGTGCCCTTAATTAAAAGCTGAAAAATTATCGCCAGTTACTACAAGTTACTATACGATTCATAAGGGCTTACTATGACTTGTGACCTAGAGTTATAGTCAGGACAGTATCTTAGAGACCCCTATTTGGTGAGTGTATGAATTAAACCATATGACACATTAAGATACCCTTCGACTTAAAGGGTTCTACTCATAACCAAGATAGAAAATATTTGGGGTACACATTAGTTAGCCTACAATTTAGACTCTACAACTATGATAAGTCTTTTTTAATCGGGACCTCTAGCCGTAATCAAGAAAGTAGAATAGATACTACCTATTGGTTAGGATATTATTTGTCTCCTATGGCTTGTAAATACACATTATGACTCGTAAGGTGAGATATAGGTTAGGCAGTGAGTTTAAAAAACATAAATTTTTAGGGAAAAAAATCCTATGTTTTATAGTCATCATCATTTGACCACATATATAAGACCTCCTCATTCAAATCTACTCTTGTGGAATGAAGCCTATATCTAGGCTTCAAAATTTTCCACAAGATATTCACCCATTTCCATATATCGGTGATAAAATAGTCTTTTTTCTCTTCCCTTCTCCTTATCTTTTCATGAGAATCCTGTAGTTCTCGATGCGACCATGACAACGAAGAGACAATCCACTCAAGTCTGGAGATGTTGTCTCCCTAATCTCTCTGATCATCAATAAATTCTTATAGTCAATCCTTGCAACATAAGAATGGCAAGTTGTAGAAGGCTCTCCCAGGCCTTGAGGTAGCTTAGACACCAACTCCTTCACTATCTGTATCTGACTGGAGAGTTCCTCGAATGGTCCGACCGAGGATGTCCTATAAGAATTAGCATCATTATTTAATGACATACCTATATTGATCTTCCTCTTTTTCCCCTCTGAAAGGGCACCCTCACCAAATATTTTTCAATGGTTAAATTAGCATTTTTGGTGATATCTAGTTGTCCCTTTGGAACTATTCCACCTTGAACCTTTTGCATAACTCCATGATCAAATATGGAAATATTAGAATTGATCCAACTCTATTTTTTTATTGTCTGATGTCGGAAAGTACAAATGGAAAAATATTCAAAGGATTGTTACCTAAGAGAAGGGATATAAGTCATGTTGGTGCATGAAGAAACATGATTATAAATGATAGTCAAAAAGATTTGAGCCTCATTAGTTAACTTATTCCAAGTTATCCCCGTTTATGTGGTAGTTGATATGAATTCCTTTCCTGGGCATAGTTACTATACTACCAAACTTTTGGGGTGATACAAGTACAAAGAGTACAAGATCTCCCTCAAAGGACAAAGCTCAAGATTACAAATGGGCGAAGACCTTTTGAAAATTTTCAAGTCTTGGGTGAAATTTAAGAGAGAGAAAAGGACCATGCATTCCAAAGACTCCCCTTGCCTTCTCATTTAAGATATTGTGGTCTTTTAAAGCCTTTCTTTTACACTCGATAAGAATCCTCTTCGTTAAGGGTATTTTAGTCATTGACTGTAATAACTATAAATATATAATTAGGATTCTATATTAATTATTGAGTGACTCTCATATTTTAGAATTTCTTTCTTCTCCTTAAGAGAGGAAATCAAAATTAGGGTTAGCTTGAGTGTGGAATTACTGTTGTTGACAATTTAGCTTAGAAAGGTTGGTGCGCGAAGAGTGGAATCTCTTTTGTGCCAACCTAAGAGTGTGTTGTTACCTTTATAGGTTGTAGTGGCTCTTAGTGTTTACTATAAACCTTAGTTCCTTAGGTATTTAAATCTTTATGTCTCACTATTTATCTTTTATTTCTCTGTCTTTATTTGTTTTTGTGTGTTGAATACAAATGTATTTTGCTTCTAGTTTTATTATCTCTACTTTATCCCCTTTATTTTAGTCTTAGTTTTGGTTTATATCTTTTGATTCTTTATCATTTGATATCAAGAGCCATGTATTAGAGTTGTTTCCACAACTCTAAGTCTTGGATTGTTGTTACTTGAAAGAAAATCTCCACAAAAAAGAGTCAAAGTCCCAAAAATCACAGAAAAGCTTGAATCCCATTTTGTTCACTTATATCCAAAATTTAAAGTTTAGATTTACTAGCTTTTTATGTGTTTTGATAGTTTCTAGTGCTAGATCCTTGATCACTAGCACTAATAGAGTCTAGATCTAAGATTTGAGCAAGATCCGGGTTGTTTTGAGCATTCCACCATTGTAAGACTTGAGTTTGAAGATTTTTGAAGGTGGATCCATGTGATTGTTGTGATGTGACATTTGTTTGAAGTGATTTTGTGTTATTTGTGCTTGTCTTGGCAAAGGGAACCTAGATCTACAGGAAAAATTTAATTTCGAGGTCATTTGCTTTGTGGTCAAATCTTAGTCAACTCTTGAATATTCATGTTGTTCTTAGTCATGTTCATATCTTGTTGAAGAAAAATATTTAAAAAGAGTGTTTGGTCTAAAAAATGGAAGAAAAGAGTGAAAAAATTGTTTGTACAAAATAATATTCCAAGCATATTCAAATCATCCAAAAGAAGAGGAGGCAAAGGGAATATTCAAGTACAATTGGAGCTTGAAAGGACTCCAAAAATTGGATTTCCCATCTCAAATTTGTCCCTCTCATTCTCTTAAGTGAAGCATGGCCACGAAGCGAAAATTGAAGAATTGAAAATTTTGCGAAGTTGACGTCCAATCAAAAGGTGCCACAATATCATTTTTGTGAACAACCGAATTTAGCTCAAACTTGGGTTTCTTAGTTTCTAATTTTTTTTTCTTAGTTACATTTTGTTAACTCTATCACTAATTATCAAACTAGTAACTACTTACTAGGTTGATAATTAGTTTAGTGTTCTTTCTTTCATGTTATCGTTCTTTGTGTGCTTTTCTCGTTTCGTAATTCATTATGTTTTATTGGTTCAATTTTGTAAGAAAATTTTCTTTGATTCAACTCAAATCAAAATATATTTGGGAAAAAGTAGAGTCATCCCTCAATAACTCATGAAGTACAAGCCAATTTTTAATACTTGTGAAACAAAGTGTTTAGTAAAATTGGAGAGTGAGTGTGGTGAGGTTACTAGAATTAACTTGTTTGTTTATTTGGTAGGTGTTTTTTTATGTTTTAAGTACAAAGTCCATGGAAACTGAGGGATTAACCGCCCAATCCATGGATAAAATCACTACTAATGTTATTTTGGCTCATCTTGAAGCCATTTCCCGTGAAATGACTAGGTTGAATAAGGATTTTGGCACAATGACAGAGGATGTGGCATGAATGAAGAGTGATTTGTGATCAATGAAATGTGATGTGGGATCCATGAAGTATGAAATGATAACAATGATTGGTAGGTTGGAAAAATTTGAGAGTTGAAGGAACTCGTGATCGTCTAGTCCTCATCCTTACCATGAGTCTTTTAGTGTATAAGCCCAAAACTCATCTATGACCATCACACCCGAAACCCTGCACCAAATTCTTTATCCTCCAAGACCTCCACAAAACCAAGTCCAAACAATATATAACCTAGTCTAAACACCACTTACTCGAGACCTACATAGACCTCTACATCCAAAAATAAACCAAGTCCAACTTGAAGGCCTTGGACACCAAACTCTACTACAAAACCCAAACTATCCAATCCAAGTTCCCCTAGAATAAAGATCATTTCCTTCCTAAAATCAAATACCTCAAGTCCAACCTTTACTAAACCAAACACCCTACCAACTAAATCCAATACCTCCTTACTAAGATCCACTTAACAAAAATCAACCCATCCAAGTCAAAGACTCTGGTTGAAGCAGACAAGAAGATTATGGTGTTTACAATAATGACTACTTGATTGAAGGAGAGATGAGGGATAGGTATGATCAAAGAGGACATCATGGTAGATACCAAGGGCATAAAGTAAGGCTTGCTCATGGGAATCCTAAAGGAACTCGTCCGGTTGGCATAAACTTAATCAAGGTTGGTATCCCTATTTTTAAAGATAAAATTGATACCAAAGTGTATCTATCTTAGGAGTTTCCGTGTGAGAAGTTGTTACAAGTGAATGATCTATTCGAGGAGAAGAAAATTTTCTATACAATAGCTTACTTTGAAGGCTATGAAAACACTTAATGGGATTACACTAAAAGGTTTGGGAATATGATGATTGGTCGTTAACCTCCTCCCTAGGAGATGTTGAAAATACTAATGATAGAGAGATATTTACTGGAGCATTATAGACATGAACTCCTTGCCAAGCTTTACAATTTTAGGCAAGTTAGCGAGAGTGTCATGGCATATTATGATGAATTTCAAGAACTAATTTTGAAGCTTGATCAACGGGGTGAACAAGTACATCATAACATCATACGCTTCAAAGTTAGGTTGAAGGAAGACATTTCTTCTCATATGACTCTTCATAAGTTTGAAACTATTGATGGTATATTCCAAGGGGAACTATACTTTGAGAAGGAACTCAAAGAAAAGACGACATACAAGTCCAAAAGACATGAAACCATAGACTGGTCTAAGGATAAAGAGCTAATTTCATCATCTTCGGGTTTTAACAAGAACAAAAATTCTCCATCTAATGCTCAACAAACCAACACTAAGGCTGCCCAACATCATCTTTAAAATCATGAAGGTAATAAGCTTTATACTTCCAATTCAAAGGGTTTTCATTATTTTAAGTGTCAAAGGTGGGGGCATAAGGCTTTTGAGTGCCCAAATAGGATAAATGTGATTCTAAGGGATTAAAAATTGTATTATCTTAGGGAAGAGGTGGATTTAGAAACTAAGAGGAATAAGGACGAGCCTCACGATAGAGATAAATGATTGATGAAGTGCAAAATGAAGAATATGTTTTTCCATATAAGGGTGAATGTGAAATACCTAGCTTCATGGTTACAATAGCCATGATTAGTAAAGCCTTGGATGATCCAAGTCAAAGAGAAAATCTCTTTCACACCAAGTTCCTTATTAGGGGAGATGTGTGCTCTATGATCATAGATAGTGGCAGTTGTTTTAACATTGCTAGTGTTACAATGGTTGACTACTTGAAACAACCCACTACCTCTCAATAAAATCCTGATAATCTTAAAAGATTAAATGCTTGTGGTGAGTGAAAGGTCACTCAAAAAGGTTTGATTTAGTTCAAAGTAGTGAACTATAAAGATAAAGTGTTATGTAATGTAATCCCTATGCAAGCATGCCATATATTATTGGGTAGTCCATTGTAACTTGATAGATACACTAAGAATGATGGGAGAAATAATAGGTATACCCTTGAGATCAATGGACAAAGGTTCACTCTCCATCATCTTTCCCCATATCATATGAATGAAATCCATGAACAAGATAAGGAGTTGAAGAAGAAAGGAAAGAGGGAAAGGGAAATGGAATCCATGGGTAGTGAAGTTGGAAAGGGAAAGAAACACTTGATTGTAGGTATTTCCCACAGAGGACCCTTGTTACTCACTAACTCAAATGCTAGAATTTTTCCTACAATTGATTCTTTTTATGTACAGGTTCAAGGTCATAAATTTCCAAAGTATAATCCTAAGAAAGTTTCTCCCAAACCCATGAGTGATTATCCAATGAAATCCTTGGAAGAAAGTTCCAATCTTGGGATAAGTGATGAAGAAATGAATCCAATGGGAAATCTTGACATTTTCCCTTGTGTTGTGGAGCATGAATCCTGCCATGATGCAAAAAAAAGTAAAGAATATACTTCCTATGATCTACAAGGTAACAATAATATGTTCTACACTCCTAGAAACTTTAATTGTTGTGGTGTGGCTAGTAATGGCCAAATTGGTGTAGTTTCGGATTTGACTAGTGTAGGAGTGCATGCATCTTTCCTTGGAAGTACTCTTGATGTGTATAATTATCAATTCACTCTTAAATGTGGTTCACTACTTGAGAATGTGAGTGGTTTTATTAAAAACTTTTAATTTAATATTGATGGCTATAGTGTTGATCATGATAATGGACATGATCCTTTGAACTTAGTACTTGATGAAAACCTTTCTATTATATTTGTTCATAGTGATCATGTGTATGTAAAGGTTGTGAATAATGGAATATTTATTTTTGAGGGAGTACTTTTAGTCCACAACCTTTTATTCTTGAATGTTAGTATTCTCTTAAATTTAAATGTCTTGTGTGGTTGTAAGTATGATACTCTAGTGGAAGGAATGAGCAGTCTCGACTATGTCCTTGTCTACTTCTTCCATTTGATCCCATTGCACTATTGTGGTTGGGAAGGGATTGTCTTGGTTTGTTTTCCTTATTCTTGGATGGTTACCTTAGCCATGACCTGTGTGCTATCTATGCTAAGCTTTACATGTCCAACACAAAGGACCCATGGATGTATTTCAAGTGTGAACAACCTTGGCTTGATGATTTTTGTCGTACTAATGCTAACCATCATACCATGAGGATTGTGATCTTGTTTTTCCTCTCTTTTATTTTTCAAGGTATAAATTTAAGGTCAAATTTCTTTCAAGATGGAGACGATGATATGAGTAGAAATAGTACAGGATCTCCATCAAAGGACTAAGATTGGGATTAAAAGTGGGTGAAGACCTTTTGAACAATTTCAAGTCATGGCTTAAGTTGAAGAGAGAAGAAAGGTCCATGCATTCCAAATCCACCCCTTGCCTTCTCAATAAGGGCATTGTGCTTTTTTGAAGCCTTTCTTTTACACTCCATAGAAGTCCCCTTTATTAAAGGTATTTTAGTCTTTGACTGTAATAACTATAAATCAACAATTAGGCTTATATTTTTCATTAGTTTTGATGAATTATTTAGAGACACTCATATTTTAGACTTTCTTTCTTCTCCTTAAGAGTGGAAACCGAAATTAGGGCTAGCTTGAGTATGGAATTACTCTTCTTGACAATTTTTATTAGAAAGGTTGGTGCTTGAAGAGTTGAATCCCTTTTGTGTCAACTTAAGAGTGTGTTGTCACCTTTGTAGGTTGTAGTGGGTCTTGGTTTTTGATACACACCTTAGTTCCTGCCATTTGTAAAGGTTTATGTCTCACTACAATCCTTTAACTTATTCCATTTATCTTGTGTTTGTGTGTAGAATATGTGAGTTGTCATTACTTCTTGTGTCATTTGTCTACTCCATCTTCTTCTCTTTAGTTTTATTTTTGGTTATTAGTTCTAAATCTATATCATGGGGGCACAGTTCATGTCCCCTAACCCTATCATATCGGCATTCGGAATCCCATAGACTTCATTGATCTATTCGGCCCCGGAATGAACTTCATTGCACAAAATTCTCATAACTGGTTTAGAGATGTTCACTATGATGAGTGTTGCATAGAATTCCCTGACCCATTACTCATTGGCCCAGCATGGATCAGGGGAAAAACTTCTCTAACCTATGGCCACCAACCTCTCATATAAAGCCAGGAGTTTTTTAGGCTTTTGTTCTAATGATATACCCCACTTAAGGAGTGACTTCATCTTGGCAAAGTCCTTATAATAGATTGTCTCACACTCAGTAGCTATGAATTGGGTTTGATCATAGTTTTCCACCTTTAGATATAAAAACATGAAAATAACATAAAGCAATAATAATCAATATCATGTGAAAATAATGCTATATAACTTATTTAAGGTAAAGAAATGGTCCTCGAGTCAAATTTGGGCTCAAAATAAGAATTCAAGATTTTGGACATATCTGCTAGATAGCTCTAAGATCCGCAAATCACGGGCCACTGGACTGCGATCACGCTACCACAATCTCAGTTTAGTGACCACAATTGCAGTACTTAAAATTGTTGGCCTAAAACTGTTGCAACCAAAAATGACAATTTTCTATACCAATCTTTGTTCATAACATGTAAATGACACTAAGAGCATAGTACACATTACCTAAAAAACCAATTATGCCCCTTAAACATGGAAAACTATCTAGGAACTCATACGGGAATTTTACAAAATTCTTGGTGTGCACCTACAATTCATCCAAACTTGGAACAACTTTGGGTACACAATACTTCCCCAAAGATGTGCACAGCAGAAACACAGTCACCATACAAAACAATAGAAATTTAAACATTAATTGAGTACACAATTCATAAATTTTGTCCATTATCTGTAACATACATTCTAAGGCCTACATTTTAAGCATAAAATAAGAGATTAGGAGGACATACCAAATGTTAGAATGAAAAAATAGATGCTTAGAACTTAAGAGACTCTTTACCATGATGAAAATTGATGAATACTTTAGAATTTTTTACGGAATAAAGTGTAGGAACCATTTTGAAGATGATTCCCATTTTATAGCAGCTATCTATACGATCACGATTAAGCCATCAAGATCACAGTAATACAGGGACGTGATCTCCATTGGCTCACTAGGATCATCAGACCTAAGGCTTAATTTTTGTCAGACTTAGTCTCAAGTTCATGATCATGATCTAGTGACCGTGATCGCAATAGCTAAGACTAGGTTTGCATCCCTTGTCTTTAGCTAGTCCACCTCCATTCAATTCGACTTCACCTGTTTCCTTCCAATATCTCAAATACACTTTCAGGGTGCCACAATTGTATGGATTTATCAAACTCAAACCTAAAAACTATTCTAATAATTTAAAATTCAAAGGATACAGGCCAAGTTAATGATAATGATGAGTCGCCTCCTATCTAGCACCTAGTTTAATGTCGCAGTATGATGTTCAGTTTATCATCAAATAGGATCTTTGAGGTGTGTTCACCCAAGATAAATTCATTACTCACAACGTCAATCAAAGACACCACTTGTAACTCTATTGGTTGCTTTTAGATTTTGCATGCACATAAAGCAACTTCATTATCATGTACCCAAAACTTTATCTCTCCATACTTTATATCGACTAGAGCTTTCCTGAATGCTAAAAATGGCCTCTCAGGTATGATTGGTATCTCATTATCAATGTCATAATAGATTACTATAACATCGACCAAGAGGATAATGGTGGGTGTAGGAGAAACATGCCCTATCCTTTGATACACAACATATGGCATCAAGTTGATATTAGGACAAAGTTCACATAATGCCTTTTCAAATTTGTTCGTCCTGATGGTACAAGGGATTGTAAATGCCCCTGGATCTTTATTTTTCTTCACCATGGCGTTTGACATGATATCAATATAACTATGCATCGCTTTAGTAGTCTTACAATCCATAAGTCAATTTTTTGACATCATGTTATTCAGGTACACAGAATATCCTGGGATCTCTTGAACAACTTCTAGCAATGGGATATTAATCAAGAGATTGCTATGTTTTCAAATTTGTGAACTTGGACTTTTTATCTTTCTTCTTTAACCTTTGTGGAAAGAATGGAGGAATTTTCACTGGGAGTAGTAAAATACTTTGAGATACATTTATCTTTGGCTCAACACCATCAATCACTTTAGGAGCCTCCTCCCTACCACGCTCCTCTTCAACTATCATCGGTTCCTCATCACCCACTTCATGAGACTTTATAGTACCATTATTATTATTTTTGATCTGCTTTCTCTTTGCACTTTCTTGATCCTCAAGAGATTTTTCATCAACCTCACCTGCATTTTAACCAATATTCCTACCACTCTTAGTGACTATTTCTATAACATGTGCATCTTTCTTAAGGTTGATAATAACGCTCAACTTATACCTCAAATAAGTGCAAGGCGATCGACGTAAATATATTTACCCCACTTCAGAGTTGGGGTCAAATCCATAGGGAACAATGTGAGTGGCAATTAAACTAGTTAGAAACTATAGCTACAAGTTAAATTCAAATAAATAATAAAAAAAGGCAAAATAAGGGTTTTTATCAATCTAACAAATTCTAACGTTTCAACTTATTTTAGAACTCAAAACTTAGAGTTCAATATTTTGAATCAATGATATAAAGAAACTAGGGTTGTGATCACTATGACTATTAATCTCCGTTGAATAATAACTATTCATGATTCTCGTGATAGGTGGGAACAACAGAGTATCCCTGTAGATGATAATATCTGATTTATCTCTCTACCTCACCAAATAATTTATTATCTAATTCTCTCAAACTTAGATAACTTATCTATTTCCAATAAGATGTTATCTCAGGTAGATTAATCCAGTTACGACATTAATCATTAAACAGAAGGTTGGTAGCCTCTGAATCCCTGTATATAATTCATGTTCTCTAGTCTATTTCTCCGTTAGAAGCAAATAAAACCTAAGGCATAACCTAATGTTTGCAACTAATAGATTCAAGTTAAAACAACAGAATTTCAAAATGTTCCCACTATCACTCAAACCCTAATCCAACTATTAAATCAATGAAATAATAATCATAGATCCCACAACCCTAGTTGTGGGTTTTAGTTGCTCATAAGATAGAAACAGACAACAAAGATTAAATTTATAACTTACAGCAAGTGAACTTCCCAAAGATGAAATTCAAAGTTGTTTCTCCTTCAAGTACAATAAGAATTTCCTACAACTAAATCAAAAGATGGAAATTTCAATTCGTAGTTTAGAGAGTCAAAAACAAGTGAACTCCCCTTTACTAAGTTACAAGATGTCAAAAGTTTCTTCCGAAGTTGTGAATGAAACCCTAAAAGATGCTATCTATTTATACTAAAGCAAAATTAAGGAATTAAAATAACAGGAATAGGTGATGTCAAGCTGACGCCACATCAAGAGTCTGACGCCCTATCATGGATGGAACTAGAATGCTTCAGTTACCTTCAAAATCTTTCTTAGGGTAATGATGTAGCTGACGCCGTATCCCCGATCTAACGGCATATCACCAACATCGTCAGATATCTTCTTTGAACTCAATTCTCTGGTTTAAGATGACGCCCTTCGTGATGCCTTATCACCAACTTGATACCTTATCACCAATGTCGTCAGAACTTTTTCTTAGTCTGTAAGTTTCTGGTTAAGGTTTATGCCAATGTTGATAAGCTATCACAAGGATGACGACGTATCATGGAGGTTTTCCACCATGATTTCTTCTTTTTTGATCAGATTTTCAACTCTTTTTCTCCATTGTCATTTGTTTTTATTCCTTCAGCCTTTTATTGCCATATCATGAGCAAACACATCAAAGCAACAAGCTTTGCTTCAGAATTCACAATTATTTTGAGCTAAAAAGCATTAAATGTGTTAACTTTTGCTTACACATCAACACCCTCAATTTAAAACAATTTCTTGTCGTCAAGTAACTACATAACACCATACTACGATGCTTAACCAAGAGACACATAAGATACCTATCATAGTTGATTATCAAGTTTAGCTCAAAATTCATGCCACTCTCCAATGTTCAATTACTTATTAATCCAATTGTGCATATCAATGAAGATTCACAAATGTGACCCAAAGGAATAAGTTATACTACCCAAAATACTTAATAGCTAGCAATACAACTAATGTGCCCTTACAACAAAGAAGTCCCTCCTCACTCATATATGGACTCAAATATGTCAATGTGGGGATGATCAAGAGACACTCACTCTCAAAAATAAATTCCAATAAATGCATATCAAATACCATATTCTTGCCCTTATTTTAATTACCAAGGTGTCCAGATAGGTAAGTAGGATCACTATAGGTCTTTTCTTAAACTTGTAAGGTAGGCTAAGGGATGGTATGATATTCAACGGAATTTACAGTGACTAAGACTCCTTGGCACTACCTTAACTTTTGGGGTTCACTTATTAACCTTATTATTCTTTTTCTCTATTTCTTGATCATACATTATTCAGGATGGATGTGGCTTTTCTTTTTCATGATTTTTATTTTCTTATTCTTCTTCCATACCACTCAGCTTTTTATTTTATTTTCACTTATTCTCTTCCTTTTATTCTACCTTTCTTCATACCTAGTTTACAACACACACCCCTATGATAGCCACCCTCAACTTAAGTTGTTTACCTAAGTCAAGGTGCACAGTGTATAAGGAGGACTAGGTCCAAAATAGGTTCATTACGATCTAAACGGGAAGGTGATAGGTGTCATAGAAATAAATGGTCAATTCTGGCTCAAAACAGGGATCAAGTGATAGCATACATAATAGGGAAGGTTATTTAGGCTAAAAATGGCTAAAAGTCAAAATGGCCTATGATCCATTCCTAACCCCTATCTTTCAACTAAGGTAAGATGAATTGGAAAAGTTCTAGATTCGGCAGTACAAAGGGAATTGAGTAAGACCTCACACACACATGGAATAATGGTACATCACGAGCTACTACCCATTCAGTTCATGCAATTGTTATCAGTGATTATCATGTCCCTTGTACTAATGCCATACAAAGATTCACAGTAGCCACATATAAATGCATATCACATAGTTATAAAACATACCAACGAAGAGGTATTTATTAGTCTTAAAAGTCAACAAAAACATGTCAACTGCTCTAGATACTTATTTTTCTCCAGTTAACCATAACACATCACAAAACAAAAACAATACACCTAAATATGCCGGCTCTACTACGAACAAGACTCTGGGAGAAAGAGGCACGGCAACAAAAACCCCAGGAGGACATCACACCCACAAGTAGCCCTACCCTTAAATTAATATCATGCAGTGTTCCCAACACCTAAATCAAACAAGAGAGTTATAAAAATACTTGTGGCACCATGGGTGTGAAGATCTGATGTCAATCACACAATACAAATACAAAAAATAAAATACCTTGGGTTGCGTCCTAAGAAGCGCATAATTTAGTATCACGGCATAACCCAACTCAAATTTTTCCTCGATCTTGATGATATGAACTTCATCCCAAACTTAGAGTCCATCTTCTATCCTCACTCATAGGGAGGTGGTACAAAGATTAAGAAGTCGAGTAGTGGATGATGCATGGTAAACAACTCAGCTTTAAAGTGAGGTGTGTTTTTGTATTTCTTATTAAGTATAAAATAAAGAATATAGGATTCTTGTTCCTCATCTTCACAGTCTTCCACTATTTTAGATGATTCCACAGACAAGATATCATCTAAACATAATGTGGAAAAATGCTTCGAGTGTGGCCCAATAAATCCTACTTCAAAATTTACACTATCCTCTACACACTCACTTTTATTCATCTTCTCAATATTTTTACATTGAATTAGGATAGAGTCTTCATAAGTGATTGGCTTGGCTTCTTCTTTTGCCTCTAGCACCATTCCCTTAATCTTGACATCATCCCTCATGGTTGGCACAGTTGGTTGGGAAATCTCCAAGGGTTGATCAACATCAAGCTCATCATCAGTATAGGAATCTTGCTCTTCATGGTCACACTCTTTCATTATAATAAATGATTCCACAGACAAGATATCATCTAAAAATAATGTAGAAAAGTGTTTTGGATGATTTACCTCGATATCCATCTCTTCTATCCTTTCTATTCCCTCATTAAATGCCCTAATGTCTTGACGTATGTCACATATGGTATCATTCGTTGTATCTATACAATCCAACAATAGTTGAAGCATAGATTTAATGTCACTTTTTCCAGTATTGCGTTCTTTCTTTTCTTGACCATAATTCCTATCATACTCATAAGAAGAACAAGAACTTGGGTTAACGCAATAGGGGGAGGGGGCATTTGGGCAATCACTCCAATGTCCATCTTGACCACCACATAAGGAATAATTATACTCCTAGTAGGCTGGATATGGTGCACACATCTCTCTCCGAGGAGCATATTTACAATCTTGCCAAAAGTGAAGTCCATCACAATATGCACATGGATCATCAAGATATGATTTCTAACCACCAAATTCATGTTCATTCAAAGATGCTATAGTAATAAGTAAATTAGACTAAAAAAAAATCCACCCAACACAATAAATAAATAAAAACTAAAAATAAATATTTACAAGTTTGAATTCAAGAAAGTAGGATAAAATTCCAAACTAACTCAATACGATAAATTGTTCCCCGGTAATAGCTCCATTTTTATAAAGCTCAACTTACACCTCAAATAAGTGCAAGAAAGTCATCGTCAATATATTTACCCAACTTTGGAGTCAGGGTCGAATCCACAAGGAATAATGTGAGTGATGATTAAACTAGTTCAAAACTATAGCTACAAGATAAATTCAAATAAATAATAAGAAAAGACAAAATAGGGGTTTTTATCAATCAAACAAATTCTAATATTTCAACTTATTTTAGATCTCAAAACTTAGATTTCAATATTTTGAATCAATGATATAAAGAAACTAGGGTTGTGATCACTATGACTATTAATCTCCGTTGAATAATAACTATTCATGATTCTCGTGATAGGTGGGAACAACAGAGTATCCCTGCAGATGATAATACCTGATTTATCTCTGTACCTCACCAAATAATTTATTATCTAATTCTCTCAAACTTAGATAACTTATCTATTTCCAATAAGATGTTATCTCAGGTAGATTAATCCAGTTACGACATTAATCATTAAACAGAAGGTTGGTAGCCTCCGAATCCCTGTATATAATTCATGTTCTCTAGTCTATTTCTCCGTTAGAAGCAAATAAAACCTAAGGCATAACCTAATGTTTGCAACTAATAGATTCAAGTTAAAACAACAGAATTTCAAAATGTTCCCACTATCACTCAAACCCTAATCCAACTATTAAATCAATGAAATAATAATCATAGATCCCACAACCCTAGTTGTGGGTTTTAGTTGCTCATAAGATAGAAACAGACAACAAAGATTAAATTTATAACTTACAGCAAGTGAACTTCCCAAAGATGAAATTAAAAGTTGTTTCTCCTTCAAGTACAATAAGAATTTCCCACAACTAAATCAAAGGATGGAAAATTGAATTCTAAGTTAAGAGAGTCAAAAATAAGTGAACTCCCCTTTACTAAGTTACAAGATGTCAAAAGCTGCTTCCGAAGTTGTGAATGAAACCCTAAAAAATGCTATTTATTCTAAACCCTAATGAAGGAAATAAAATAACTAAACTTAATAAAATTCTTGGAATATGTGAAGCCCAAGCTGACGCCGCGTGAAGAGTCTAACACCCTATCAAGGATGGCGTTAGAATGCTTTAGTTGCCTTCAAAATTAGTCTTAGGCTGATGATGTAGCTAACGATGCATCATCGATCTGATGACGTATCACCAATGTCGTCAGATTTCTTGTTCGTACTGAATTCTCTGGTTTAAGATGACACCCTTCATAATGCCTTATCACCAACATCGTCAGAACTTCTTCTCAAACTTCAATTTTCTGGTTAAGGTTGAAGCCAGTGTTGATAAGCTATCACAAGGCTGATGACGTATCAAGGAGGTCGTCAGCCATGATTTCTTTTCTTTTGCTCAAATTTTTAACTCTTTTGCTCCATTGTCATTTGTTTTTATTCCTTCAACCTTTTACTGCGATATCATAAGCAAACACATATAAACAACAAGAGTTGCTTTATAATTAACAATTATTTTGAGCTAAAAAGAATTTAATGTGTTATCTTTTACTCATACATTAGTTAACCACTGTGTCCCTAGGTAAACCTTCTTTTGGTCTAGCATTGAGTTGGGTTGAAATTTAAACCATTTTCATCTCCAATTGCTTGATTAAGGCCAAATGATATGTGACCTTTTGGTTTAATTGAGAGAAGTTACTCTTCGCCTCTCTTACCATTTTATTGGTACCTTCAACATGCATCAAAATCCGCAAAAGGACATTCTTAGATTTAAATTTATTTGGATTTACCTAGACATATTACTTGTCCTCAATACAATCATAAGGGGCACATATCTATCATATATTATTTCCTTTCCCCTCTAATTAAGGTTTCTATCCCTCTGTCTATCACACCAATCACACTACCGGTCTATAACTTCCAACCCTGATTTTTGTCTTTCCTTTGGTGGATGGGGTGGGAGCCCCCCATATGGTTTTCCTAGAACCTTATCTCTTCATTGAGAGCCTTTGATTCTTCCTCATCATAAATTTTGACACCTTAATAGGCAATAAAATTAACCCCTTTAGAAGGTACTCCCATCATATGTTTGGTGAGGAGATCTAATTGGTCATTACTTTTGTCATATTTTTATCTCATTCCTCTTGCTCTTTTATGACAATGATAGAGAGAGAGATCCTATGGATACTTGGGATTATTTGGTGTTCCCTCCCCAATTTTTCTTAGTGACTTGCTCAAGTAGATTTTTTGCAACTTCATATGACAATTTTAAAAGAGAACCACCAGATGCATTGTCCACCACCGTCTTGTTTAGTTAGTCCAATGGCCTATAAAAGATTTAGAGAAGAATCTTCTTTGGCATTTTATTGTTTGGACATTGCATCAGTTTGTAATTGAACCTTTTATATACTCATATAAGGGCTCCTCACTAAGTTGACAAAATTTTGTGATTTTGTCTCTTAGCTGTAGAATTCTAAATAGAGGAAAATATTCATCGAAAAGTCCTCTATAAGTTCAACCCATGAAGTAATAACTCGGTAGGTAGAGATCTCAACTAAAAAACCACTTCTCCCATTAAAGTGAATGGGAAAAGCCTCAATCAAATACTCTTGAGTAATATGGGCAATATGAAATTGGGCGCTCACCTCAATGAAGTTTTTCAAATAGAGGTTTGCATCTTCCTGTTCTTGGCGCCAAAATAGACCTTTCATTTGTATTATATGGATAATTAAGATGATCATCATCCTTGAGGCATCCATCAAATTATCCTTTACTTCTCCTATTGTAAATCATTATGTCTTGATTAATATGAAAATATCCTAAAAAAACAAGAATAACAAACAAGGTAAATAAAAAGCACTACGACTAACCCACATTAACTAACAACACTGAACTAGTGAATACTAAACTTTACTCACAGATAATGGAGCCATTATATAATGCTCAACTTACACCATTATTTCTATGTAAGGCGATCATTGACAATATATACTCAACATGAGTTGGGGTTGAATCTTCAATGAGTGTAAGCTAGCATTCAACACCTATACATGTTGAGAGTTAACTATGTGTTAACTCGTGATTCAAGACTAAAACAAGGCATGAAAGTAAATTGAGGGTTTTAATGTTGAATTTTGTTGAAATAACTTACCAAATCACACTAATAATAGATTGATAAGATTATTAAATTTATAACATTAGGAGATATCTTAGGGCTATATTATCTTAGTATTCATTCATGGACAATTAATAGTTAGTACAAGTTTGGCTAGGTTTTTGGGTATCTAGATTTAGGGTCTTAGTGTTAAATTTTTGATAAAATTCTAAATTTCACTTATGAATTCTTTCAAACACCACATGAGTGTGACAAGCTTACCAATCCATAACCTCAACTTAGCATCCTTATTTTAGATATGATACTGATGAACATAGCAAATTCACTTAACACCCTTATTTCTTTGATAGTCCTAACAAACAAGCTATTTCAAGGTGTTGTTTGCAATCATTCTTCACCCACATCCTCCTTTAAAGGATGATAAGGAATCCAAGGCAACTGGTATATTCACCCATAATTATCAATTCAACTATTGAGTAAGAGAAAAACCATAATAATTAACCAATTCTTTGGACTAACAATCAACACCCACACATAATTCACTACCTAATCAAACATAACCCTAGGATATGAGATTAGTTACTCATGAAATTAAAGAGAGGAATTATACCTAAATTTTAATGCACTTGATCCCTAATAATCCAAAGAGTAAACCCAAACTTCAATCTCCATTTACAACCAAATTATCTTTGAATCAACTCAACAAATTCTTCTAACCTAAAAAATAAAGAGTTTTATACATCTTTGAAATTAAAATAATGAAAGATAGATCTCAAAATGTGAAAGGGTTTTTCCATTTTGTGCTATGGGATCCAGCTTTGTGAAATTCCATTTTTTTTTCTTGTAACTTTTCTGATCTATCACAATCAGCATCCCATTATCGCATTAGACAACTCCCACGATCCCCGTGGTCATATTGTGATCGCCAAAATTTGACTTGACTTTCGACCTTGAACGCGATCGTCGGAGTGCGATCGCTACACCTGAGGATTGTCAGATCTTTATTTTTTCTTCTCTTGCGCATATTTCTCCTCTTTCATTTTGATCTTAATTCATCTTTATCGTGTTTCCTACAAGATCACAAAAATTGGATGTTGATGCATTTAAATGGAGAATTAGTCCCTTTGGTATACTTAAATCATTGTTGTGTGAATGAATTTAGATGTAAACAAGAGACAAATTTGCCACTCAAAAATTGACATACAACTATGTGATCTAAAAATGGAGTTCAATGTATAAACTCCATTGAAAAGGGCCTAATATTCATTGCTAGGATATAAAATTCGATCTAATATAGTACCACTAAATTGATGTCCAAAAGGAATAAGGTGTCAATTCTAGTATGACGGATGATCATTTAGGCTCCTTAGTTATTGAACATAGGAAATCTACTAAATGTATCAACTTAATAGATGGGTGAGCCTCCATCCCCATGTTTGCTCAGTTCTAAGTACTACTCCCAATGAAAAATTTATAATAAATAGCTCAATAATTTTGAAGTACTAATGTTGAAAGGAAAGTTTTATTTTTGGAAGTATTCTAAATCATAAAACTTGAAGGATTGAATATATGACTTACAATGCATGATATCCTAGATCATCGGGTATTCATAACCCACCATCTCTAAAGAATGCAACTAATAATGAATATTTAATATTTGAAAAAGAAAAAGGGAAAGTTCATAGTAGAAGTCCAAAATAATGAATTTACCAACATTCTAAGGGTTCATAATTCTAAATATGTGAAAATACTAATTTTCATGGGTAAACATGGTATGTCAACTAATATGGACTGAAATCAACAAAATCATGATAAATAGTGCTTACTAGTCTTGAGAACTGATACATCATACATAGATTGATCATATGTTTTAAATTTTAAGTAATATAATGTAAATCATGCATTGTCAGGATAATTTATGACTACTATAATATAGTTATAAGAAATTATAAGAAATCACAAAAACAAACTAATGTTTGTCTAATATATCAAGGAGAGTTGAATTTAAGTTTGTAATTCTATTTGGGTAAAAAACCTAGTTCATGGGAATCATAAAATTCATAATCCAAAACTAGGTTTTGCAAATAAGGGTGAAAGGAATCCCTTTCTGAATACCCACATACCTAGACTGATGAAATCTAAGACTGAAGCCTTAGGAATCTGGCACTGACAAAACCCTAGGCTTAGGGTTACTTGATAGTTAAATCTCTTCATTTTATTACCTAAAATGAGTTATGGGAAACTAATGAGGGATTCAGGGTGGATAAATATACTTATACCTCTTATACAACTGAGACAACATACTTTGGGGGTTGAAAGTTTGGATAAGCCCTTTAAAATCAGCTAAAAAGCTATTGGTATTAGTCCCGATGAGTTTGGTGATGATTTGTAAGATCTAGGGATGAAATGTTGCTTAAATAAATGTTTGGGACTTTAAATTTTATCCTCAATGTGGTGATGATGAGTCCTCCTGATGACTCTTAGGTTCTTGCTATGAGTCATAGCCTATGTCATAGTCACTGGCTGCTTGGACAGTGCTTCAGTAAATTGGCTATACCTTTTTAGTCCGATATCATTTTAAGGCTAAGCTAGAGGTGTTTGAAAGATAATTAAATTATTTATCTTTTAGAGGATCTTTAGCTCAAAATCTTCTATTAATATATAAGTTATGTTTGTTCGAAGTTGATTGCAGAAAAATTCTTTACAAGAATTCAATCTGTTAGGGATATATTGACTTATCTATAAGCTAGGTGCTATTTAAAGACTTAATATATGTCTAAATCACTTTTAAGAATACCAAAATATGATTTGTTATTTTTGAAAAACTTGAAGAATGGGTATAATATGGAATTGGATTTTTGGGGTGTTACATAATATAACACAAAAGAAAGTACTTGATTCGTACTTTGAATATTCTGTGTATGCGAATTAGGAAAGTAACTCATACGAACTAAACATGGTTTATGTAAAATAATACCTAGTACAAGACTAAGTAATCAACATATTTTGTAATATGAACTGAATAATTGAATACAATATTATCAAAGAATCTGAATCTGAACTATAATTGTAGACTATGGGAGTTACAAAAAACCGACATACCCCAATGTGAGATAATTGAGGTCCAACATTTTACCTTAATTGGAAAGGTGTTCAGTACCTTACTAAGGGTATGAACACTGACTAAAATGGATCCACCTAACTGATGTCTAAAAGGACTAAGTTTTCAAGCCTAATTTGAGGGATGACCCTTTATAACCTATGGTGGCTACATAATTTAAGGACTTATGGACTTTTACTAAAGGTCTTAGATTAACTGGTAGATGAGCCTTCATCCTAGAATCTACTAGGTGCTAAGTACTACTACGAACTAATGAACATTAATAAAAACAATGCTTACTGATGATAATAATCTAATGACCAAAATAAATTTATTATATAAAAGAATTTACAACATGTAAACTAGAGAATAGAGAAGCTAAAAGTGTAGGCATGAAATACAAGGTCATTGGGTGTTCACCATCTTTGAAGAATGCAACTACTGTGTCAATTTCACAAACTAAATCCAATTACCAAATTCAAAGACTCAAGTCCAAAATCATGGAATTACATTGTAACTAGGATTTGGGATCATGGTCAAATAATAAAACTAGAATTTATGCTTAGATAGGGATTATAAATTAAAAACACTAAAAGCCTCAGATATCAATGAATTTATGAATATCATAACTGTAAATTATGAAAGAGACTTGAACTAAAGAGTTGAGTTTAATTTGAGACTCAATGGGTGAAAGGTGACCCATTCATGAAATCCCATATATCTGGATATAAAAAATCTAAAGAATTCTTTTGAGTTAGATATCTGAAGAAGATGAATGCTAGATATCCTTGGGAAAATAGGGCCTCTTTTTTTCTCTTCTTAAATGATTAGGTTATATTATAAGTAATGAGAGCTTAGGTTCATATTAAACCCATTAATTACCCATGGAATTCCCAAAACAACGTAACTTTTATCTTAAAAGTATGGGAAAAGACTGATATACCCATTAAAATCTTATAATAAGACTGTGGAGAGGGACATACTACACCTTTCCACGATCATGGAACCAACCTACGATCATGCGTTTCACTTATGGTTAGGAGCTGGATGAGATCTCTCTGAACTTGATAAAATGACAATTTTTATTATTATGGTATCTACCTATAATTATTTGTTTATTTGTATGTTTACATGTTATATCAAGGGCATTTGAGGGACTCACAATCGTGCTGTAGAATCATGGTTTTAAAGAACGATAGTGGTTTTCGGGTTGTCTCAGGCCGAATAAATAATTCTACGGTCGTACAATGTAACCACAGTCATTGTTGCTCTCGTGGTTACTCATTGTTGACCAATGCTAGACTAAAAAGGTCATAACATTCTACTCCAATGTAAGGTTATGGCAAACCTAGATGATTTGAAATGGTAATTCAAATATCTATTAGTTTTTGGGTTTGGAGATAAAAAATGCATCTGAATCTTTGATTTATGCTCATTTGAATTTGATCACTGCTTTAGGGATTGATCGATAAGGGAGGTTTTGTCGTTGTTAAGGATTTTAATGACTTGGTACACGGACAAATCCCCTATCATATGATTAAAACTTGATGAACTATCATTCATGTACTTTAATCATTATTCTAGCCTAGGCTTGGATTTTCTGGGGCATTATAATATCTTCCTATTAGGGTCATTCATCCCTAAGTGAAAACTAACTAAGTTGGAAGGTCAGGGGATAAGAGCTACAATTTCCATATTTTCTTTAACACATCTCCTAATATGATTAGAATGCTTCTACACTATCTATACTCGATATTCCTGTGGGAGTTTCTAAGAGTTGAACACAAACATGGCACTATATTTGTAACTGAAGCATAGACTGATTTGGACTCATAAATGCATGCTATGGAATGGGAATAACTAGTGAAATGAAATAGAAAGAATTAATTATTAGGAAACTATTGTCTCAAGTTGGAACTAATCTAAAAGGGAGGAGATTTTGATTGGATTTTTGAGAGAGAAACCCTAGTATTCTTGATGAAATGGAAGAAGAATGAAGTTTTCTTTTTTACTTGGATATATATAGAGGGTTACCCTTTTACAAATGCCCCTTAATTGCTGATAAAAATGGCTGATGACATCGTCAAAAATGTAATCAGAAAGTGACGATGTCGTCAGAAATGTGACAGCCCGTCAGAACCGTCGTCACCATTTTCCAGCTTTACCATGTTGGAGTAAAATGGACATAACTATTTTCTCCGATATCTGATTTGGGAGAAATTAGTATCTTTGGAAAGTTAATTCAATTATCTATCTGTTGAGAGATAATGAGCTCTAAAATTTCAAGTATTTTGAATTTGACTAAACCAATATCCTTCCCAAGAACTCAATCGGTAAGGAATGTTATCATTCGCCCAATTGTTAGGACATCTTTAAGGCCTTCATACACACCAGCCTTGATTAGAAAATAACCAAAGAACTATAATTTATTTCTCAATATCTTGATTCATGGTTGAACTATTGGTTAAAGTCTCGGGGAATTACAAAATGGCTCTAACTTCCTCAACAGGTGTCCGATTCAGGTGAATCTTATGTCGATAGAAAGCTTATCAAATTCTCCACATGATCGAGAGTAGAATTTAGGAAAATAAAACATGGGATAACTAACAATAAATTTGGAAGTCATCCGTATTCACTCAAAAGATGTATTTATGCTTAAGAAACGATCGGGGTATTATAATATCCCCCCTGAAAACATTCGTCCTCGAATGTTGCTTTTTGGCCAAAAATATAGAGAAAACTGAAGACACACAGGTGAAATAACTTGCAAATCTAAATCTATATCTTTATAAACTTTGAAGTACTTTTTTGAATATATAAACTCATAAAGGGAATAGCTATACAGCTACATCTGATACTGGAAAAAAATAGATAGGGAACAACTGTAATTCTCGACTTAATCTGAGCTGATTTGCCTTCTTCCTATATTAAAGAGCGGGCTCATACTGAGAGTTTAGAATTCACTTGATGTGATAAGGGTGAAATCATACTCATAGACGGTGACGAGATAATTTCTGCAGGCATAGGTCATGAGAAACAAGGATAAAACTACACAATGGGTATTACATTATCAGGACTAGAATACTTGGAAAACAAACATTGTTCAATGAACGCTCACAAACTGAATCACAATTATATATCCGAATCTGAAACTAATGCCTGATACACATACTGAATTGAATTCGTAAATTTTGGACGCGAGCAAATACTTATCAAATTTCTCATACTTATGAAATTTTGAGTGGTAAGACAAGACTAGTTCGAAAAAAAAAATGGAAGATTATAGAAATCTATCTGCCAAATTTTAAAAACTAGGTTGTTAGGTATGTGAACTGAATCGTACTAGTTACTAATACTTAAGTAGAGGATTTATTCAACATCCTCCAAAGGAATTCTAATGGTCTGAAAGAACAAAGAACTTTTGGCAAGATCTAAACAAGAATCTAAATTGGAGATCCTAGAATTACCATAATCCCATAACTTGAAACCTAAACCTATGAATCATAAGTTAGGATAAAGTACTAAGCTTCAAGCAAGGTAACTCCTTCCTCTCAACTCAACCACACTTCTCAAACACTATCTCAACTATACTATACCCTTCTGATACTATATTTGATCGATTCGACTGACAATCTTCACATGACAACGATATTTAAATCTAATCATATCCCCTTGAACCAAACTCCCTCATCGTTTTCATGCATAACCTAGAACCACAAGATTTGCCACATAACCCAATTCTAAATCATGAGCTCCTACACATCTACATTGTTACAACCTCTCACTTCAAGAGTAATTCTCATTACCACTTCAACAACTCCAATCCAGGTAGCACTAGGCATATACTAATGTGCAAGGCACCCATCCGCATGCACACAAACACGACATTCAAGCCTATCTTCATAACCACATGCGCATTCCTATTCAAACACTTATAAAGACTTTTTTCATACCCTACACACCTCTTATTAAGAAAATTTCCATTTACTCACCTCAAGCACACCTGACATACTCCTTGCTAATCGAGTCCTACACAAATGCTTCACTCCAATATTCTTTCCAACTCATGGAATTACAACTTATGGAATTACATAAAATGAACACACCACAATCTTTCCAATCATAACACATTAAACTTCAGCTAACCATAACATATATCAAAGACTTAGCCTTAATCTTAATTCATATTATTGGCAAGCCAAAGTAGGCATGGCACACTCTATCGTTGATATGAAAATATCTCTTCTCTCTTGACTAAACAACTATTCACCACCACTATCGTAGGTAAGGAAAGATAACTAAAAGATTAGAGAATGAGGATCTGACATGTGAATAGACACTCTCAATAACTTGACACCTAACTTAGGCTTGAGGAATAGAGGATTTAACATCATAGACCCATCAAAGAAATACGGCCAGGGGACATGCACGATATGAATATGAATTCCTTTCTTATTGATCATTAAAAGTAGAGCTTGAACATTGGAACTGAACATATCACAAATCTTGAGTACATAAGTCGTGTGTTGCATGACCTAAATTGGGAATTCGTAACTATGAATTGTGATTCCAACCAATGAAAGGTCTGAGACTCCGCATTTTGGTAACTAAGTGAGGCAGGATTTTTTTATGGCATGCTTGGACATGAATTATGATCATGGAATCAAAATGCAAAGCGTGAATAAATACATAAATGACTAAAAATACTAAAATAAAAATTGGTCGAGTAGTATCCCTACTCACAGCTGTTCCACAACTTATTGGCATACCCACTAGAACCTGACAAACTAACCTGGTCAATTGTTCTACTATCTCTTCCTTAGACTAAAGCCATCACACTTGTTTACTCAATTATTCAAAACATAGTTCATTCCCCAACTAGTCTTCATCCACCTAGAAACTCCATGACACTTATTAATTAATCCATGTACAATGACCCTAGAAAAAAATAAAAAAAAAATAAAGTAACCCATAGCAACTTGGGAAAAATTCCTGAACTTAATTACAAGTCAACTAGACTCAATCTCTCGCATACACTGTCCAAGCCCATTAGATCACTTCTCTGTAACTAGCACCATTAAATAAGAAATCATCACATCCACCTTTTTAGCCACCATTCATCAAAGCTTAATGCCTAATGCTCAACATAACTTACAACTCTATCTCACACACACAATTGTCACTGAGAAACTACAAAACAAAATGTCAATAAACACTAGTCCACTAAACCCCATAATTATAATAATTGGTCATAATCATATGGCCTCTCTCATTTATAATCCATCAACGCACCCTTCTTCTACTCATCATTGCTATCTATCCTTCATACACAACTTAACTTAGTTCATAACTCACTGAGCCTCAACTTAACTTTCCCTTGTAATCTCAGGAGCATCTAAGTTAACAATACTAATCCAATAAGTATTATCATCCCTAACTTATACTTATCATGTGCAACACACTGTCAACAACTCTTTTCATACCTTAAGCAAACCATTATTTACCTCCACCATAACTCTTTCTTTTTCTTCTATGAGCTAACACACAACAACAATATCACTTTATCACTAACTCGATCATATGCAAAAGGTTCAGCTATACATACTTTTAATAAATCACACTTTCCACCCTTTCTTGCCACAATCCCTCTAAATTAGTTCTAACCAACATAAGGAGACAAGATACACAAGGAGTCTCTAGTTAATAAAAATAGGCCTCACCCGACTTCACTAGTCTTTGATTTGCATTTTGAAAAAGAATTTAAGATGTATAACAAAGAAATTATGCTAGTAAATCAAAAGATCCCTACACGACTTCACTAGACTTTCAGTTCAAAGATCATGAAGATAACAAGGTCACAAGAGATAGAAACTCGCTGTACAATATTTGATAATCTAAGAATATACATCTTACTCTATCTTAACTAAAAGAATCAAATAGAAGGGGGTATAACATTGAACTTAGGAAACTTATAACACATTGGTAAGCTCTTCTCAGGACGCTTTGTGAGACTTCTAAAATTTCTCTCTTGTAAGTCTAAAAGTATTATCAAAGGGAGAAAATTGGAATTCGCTGATCATGTTACCTTAGGAATAGTACATAGATAAGGAAGTATAGATTATCAATATGGATTCTGAGAAGGAAATCTAGGAGCGCAATGGAGTTGGGCTTATTGCACAATTTATAAGCAAAGCATGAAAGGCACCAATAGGGTACTTTCTAGCTCATTTGCAACTTCATAACAATCTGTGGGACTGTTTAAGAAAGTACTATCTACAATGAATTGAGAGTAACTGTATTTAATACCTTGAAAATAAGAAGGGGATGCCCCAAATAGGGTAAGATGAGAATCTGTATAAATTTCTCAACGAACCTTTCTATAGCATGATCTAAGACTTGAAAGAATGGAGACCTTTCCTAAATGTCTTTTAGCCTCTCAAAGAAAAGTACTGATATCTCTGTACCGTTCTGTAGGACTCTACTAGACACGGCTTAATAGACACCCTAGGACACTTTAACTCTGTGCTCTGATACCAAGTTTGTAACGGCCTAAAATTTGGATCCCAAGATGTCATATAGTGCTTAGGGGTGTAAGTGACCTCAAGCTAACCCTCCTACTAGCATAACTCATAAACAACTGGATAAAATACTTAAATCTATATAAAGTTAGCAAAAATATAGAACTTCTCTAAACTTGATCAATATAAACATAAAATTTACCAGATTACAACTTTAATTTTACAAATAAAACTAAAACTGAATACATCAACTTTTATTGACTGTCTATGAAGCCTCTACTGGTACTGACTTCAGATAGATAGGTCATGACTCCTAACTACCCAATATCAATACGACTAAAGTAAGAAAAATACAAAACTTCTCGAACTGTATAACTAACTCATGCCCTTGAATCTAAAGGACTCCTCACCTGCTGACTGGAAGCGGCAAACTAACTAAATTTAGTATCTGCGCTATAACTTGTACCTACATTATAAGGCACTATAGCATATAAAAATATATAGGGGTCAGTACTTTAAGGAATGTACTGAGTATGTAGGGGTGCAATGGAATGTTAAAAATAATATCATAAATGATTATGAATATCATGCATGCTGACGATAACGACTTTCTTCGCTTGAATTAAATGAAATATATTCCTTGTAAATCATCAATAGTAATACAAGCATTATGAATCTCATAAATCATTATACTTAACTCAAACACTTCAAATCATGACTTAAAGTGACTTGGTAACTCATTAAGCTTGAACTCTTATGGAATTGGGAGTTTCTTATAACCAACATAACTACACCATGTGAGTCCTATGGAGTCCAACATTTTTCCCTCCTACGGAGAGAACCCCATATTGGCGGGGGTGTCGTACTCTTAAGGAGTATAATCTTAAATTTTTAATCATAATCCCAAACTCGGAATCTAGCCTACAATCACTAATATCAATCCTACGGTGGCATGTAGTTTTGGAGAAATACCACATTTCCCGCTTGGTGCTAAATACTCTTCCCAGACTCAGCTCAGAACGTATTAGGAAATCCACCTTAATCATATACAACTATTGATTCCTAACTCGACTCAAAATCAAACAATCTTTCTCAACATCGAGATGTATCAATTCATTAAGTCATGGCAACATCAATAACTTTAAGGAAATATCAAGACATATTATAACAACTCAATCTTATGAATCAATATACTCAATAATCTAATTTTTCAAAAGGAAGCTTAAAGATTGACACATGTCTTGAAAGCACCTGAAATACCAACTCATGGTATAACATAAAATTCACAATATTAAATATCAAGTAATAATTTGGAAGTTGTAATATAATCATGTATCAAAAACTTCAAGAAAACATTATAGAACTCATTCTTGACTCTCAAGCTCAAATATCAATATATATACATATTCAATAATTAAAATTCTCATAGAAAATCATAAATCGTGATTCTTATCTCAAATTATTCAGAAATCATCATCTCATAATAATAATATTCAACTCATGCCATAAGTTCTCAATTTAAGAAATAAAATGAGAAAATAGTCATGTGTATCAATCATGAATAGCTCAAATATCATAAATCATTAATAAAGTAATTTGGGTGTAAACCCACTTTGTAAAATCATGGATTTCAATGGTAGAAATTAAATCTTTGGGCACAAGAACGAAAGAAGTGTTCTTGTTCAAACCCCATATACCTTGATTATGGATTTAAATGATGAATCTTGTTATAGACTCCTTTTCCACTTCTTGAGTTAGGTTTATTGATGTTTTTAACTTGGGTACCTTAAATCTTGAACCAATTTAAAAAATCTATGGTTGGATTCTTGATGTTCTTGGAAAATTTGAATTGGATTTTTGAGAGAGAAACCCTAGTATTCTTGATGAAATGGAGGAAGAATGAACTTTTATTATTTAATTTGATATATATATAGGGTCAAAATAGGTATAAAAGACCAAAATACCCTTTTAAAAATGCCCCTTAATTGCTGAAAAAAATGACTAACGACATCCGTGATAGGCCATCAGACCCGTGATAGGCCGTTACGAAATGTCATCACAAGAGGGTTAAATTTTTTATTTTATGCCTAAGGATGATGACATCATCAAAAATGTCATCAGAAAGTAACGACGTCATCAGTAATGGCGTCAGAAATGTGATAGCCCATCAGAACCGTCGTAATCGTTTTCCAGCTTGACCATGTTAGAGTAAAATGGGATACAATTTCACAAATAATAACATTGAATACATCTCGGTAGTAAGGAATAATGTAGCGATTGATGGTAAACCATAAGGAGTCATTTGGTAGAGGTATAAGAATAGTGTATAATAGAGCGTATCTATAAGGTTGGGAATAGCAATATTAGAATTAGTAGCAATGGGATACATTATGATGATCTTAGTTCTGATACATTGTTTATTTTGATGTATTAAATAAGATGCATTGCTATATTTTAAAAAAAATATTATCTGTTTATAAAAATACCCTCCACATTCTATAACTTTATGTACTTTCTTTGCAATGCTTTATTATTGATTCCTAAAATTAATTTTTATTTTGATATTCTCACTTAAATTATTTGAGAAAAATTATCATATTGATAAATTGGAAAGAAATTATTCATATTTTTTATTATTTATAAATTTCTTATTAACCAATAATAAAAATAAATTAGAGGTTTCCTAATTAGGGAAAATTGGAAGATACCTTAATTCATATTTTAGATATAAAGCTTGCTAGGATTTAGTTGATGGCTTAATTAATAAAATATTACTTATTTACTGTGAAAATCAAAAAAATAAATGAATAAATTGAAAAGGGTATCAAAATGGTGAAAGGATTTAGGATTTGTTTGGCTTTACATGTTTTAATCTCATAGTATTAAAACCAAGTATTACTTATATTATGATTTCCAAGGTATTTGTTATACACCCTATAGGAATAGTATGTCATTTTTCCTTAAGGCCTTTATGAGACTTTTCTCTCTTCTATCTCCTATCATGAACTCTTAACCCTAATCACAATGGACAATTTGGTTGCTATACAACCATATCAAATGACTGGCCAACACTTGTCGAGTTCTATTTTCTACTATTTTGGCCAGCAAATAATTGTCACTCTAATTTCTCTTTAGAAAAATCATATAGTCAAACTATTGCTAATGCCGTGTTAATCACCAATTTTATTTATAGTTAATTTGAAAGAGGTCACTATGATTGAAAGAATTTCACATATTAAATAGATAGAAGATGAGGTAGATAAAATGAATCAAATTAAGAATCTTCAATTTGTAGTAATTGAAAAGTTCGTGTCTGAGGGATCTAATTTGGAGGAAATGAGAAAAATTATGTCATAACAATTGATGTCTCCCAAAATTACACTTCAATGAAAAGTATAATGCGGTCGAAGAAAATAAACTAACCCAACTAGTTTTAATGTTGTTGGTCTAGATTTAATCCTCGAGTAGTGCATAAAAGTAAATAGGGGTATTTTCTTATCAATGGAAAAGAGTAACCAATTCTTGAGTGCTTTTGAGTTATAATCAATAAGAGATGAATGCTAGGTTTGTGTTCCCCCTGGATTTTTAACTTTGTAGACTTCTCATAATTAACCCACTGCTCTAGTATTCTATATGTAAAGCCTATAAGATAGTTATTATCATCCACCTTTTGAGCGCAAAGATAAATTTCACCCTTAGAATTGGTTATCATCATTAGGTGTTGCCTTATTTTCCCTTGCTACGACCTCAGTTCACTTGATCCTTGGTTATCGGATCAAGTTATAAGATGGAGGTTCAAATCCCAAATTAGTGTTCTAATCTTATTTTCTCCATCACAAGATTCTTCGTTATCGAAAAAATATGAATATAGGCATTTATCACAAGAATTTGCAGTTACTTTAAATCAATTATAGTAAAGAAGAATTAGGATACATGCATAACCGTAGAATAGATGTCTATCACATTTTATTTACGTAGCTAATCTACAAGGGTTCCCACAACTATAGCTAAAAGGATTAGCTGCTCATGTTTGTACAAGAAATCATTGTTATCAATGAAGAATACATCAAATCAATTGCACAAGAATAAGATGAATAAACTCCAAAGTCTTTAATTGAATAAAACCCTCATATCTCAAGAATAATTGTAAAATTATGTATTTATGCATAAAAGAATATCACTACGAGTAACGTAATAAAAATAAATCCTAGGGTATTTATAGTATCTCAAAATAACATAAAATTCTTATTAAAATGGGAAAGGCAAAATTATGTCAGCAGTCCGTACGACTCAGTTGTCACTCATATCCTCAGCTTATGTGGTGTACCCTGCCTTGTCTTAACAAAAACAGTGTCTAATCTTCCTACAACTTCAACTCTCTATTCAGCTTATGATATTATCTTACTAATCATAACCACATATATGACTTGGATTCTTTATCCGTATCTACCTGGGAGCTCATTAGTTTTCATACGACATCTCTATATTAGTCTTACTCAGACTTATGACTCGTATCCTTCTAACACTTTAATTTTTGGATAGTAGCTTAGGTTCTTTTATGCTCACGGCTTCAGCATACAAACTGTATCCTTCCTTATGATTGGGATATTTGAGTCGTATCTTCCTTACACTTGGCTCTTCGATTTGACTATTGCTTCTGTCATTCTTATGACTCAGCATAGGACTCAATCGATTAGTGAAGAATTAAGTCATGACTTGTATACAGATAAAAGTTGGTATGTCCCAAGTCTTTCAAGCAATTTTTATTCAAACACTGTTATAGACCTATTTAACAAAAAATTTACACAAAACTGCAACATATCCAACAAAATACCCTAAGTTCATGCATAAATTCATTGTTTTAAGAATCAAAAGTGATGTGTTTCCACATCACATTAACACACTCAACTTAAACTATTACATGTCCTCAAGCAAACAAAACCAAATACTATTTTCTAGCCCTAATGCGATGCTTAAAATAGGAAGACTTCAAACAACCCAATTTAGTGATTTTGAATTAAATTTGAATATTTGTTACTCCCCTATTAATTTTCAATTTTTCAACTTACACTTGCGCATAAAAATTCCATACATGCAGAAACATATAGGGATCCTATGATGAAATTACATTAGCAATATACAATTAGGCATTGATATACCTAAATTACAACTCCCGTTAGAAAGTGTAAGCAGTCGCTGTCAAATATACAACCCAACTGGGTTGGGTATCGAATCTCATTGGGAATACTGTGCTCACTAAGTATTGTAGTTATTATTACACTATTGATCTAGGGTTCCAGAATAAAGTGGGGGTTTTGATTTATCAACTGTATTCAAATGTTTTTCATAGAAAGTAATCCAAATGTCTATTGTATTGCAAATAGTAATTCAGTATGAGTAGTCAAACAAGAGTTATGGTTACCAAGATGCTTAAGCAGCTAATGTTGTAAACTATTTTGAATTCCCAATGAACAATTCTAATTGTAAGCGTAACTGAATTCTATGGTTTACCCATTAGTTTTTCAACCTAAATAAGTATCTTATCCTTTAATTCTTTCAAACTTAAGGAATGTATTATTTATTCAACTATAATCTCATATGGGTTGATCCGATTACGATATCTACCCTCTGTCAAAAAATTTAAGCCTTTAGATGAATGTAAACCTTTTTTTTCTTTAAAAAAACTATTCAATTCGTACTAGTATTGTTCTTGGGTTAACGTTTAAATTTTGTAACCAAGAAAAGTCATAAAAGTGAAGAAGGGATTATGCAATATGAATTAATCATGGGAATCTACTAGATTCATAACCCCCAATCAACTGTTCATATCAAGGCTCACATAACCCTAGTTATGGGAGCTTAGCCACATATCTCTTTCATAGAAAGAGAAGAAGTCATTGTGCTATTGATAAATTAATTAAAAATTTACTAATACAAAATTATTGTTCCTCAATTTTCAATGGAATCTAGATCCACAATTCTAGAATGATTCTCAGAGAAAAACTATGTACAATATGTTTTGTAGTATTGAAAAATCTCATAAAATATAAAAGATAAAAGATCCAACCTAAAACTTGGTATTTATATGTTCCCCCATTAAAAGGATTTAAAATTTTAACTTTAAAAAGAACACGTCTAAATTGACGGCCAAAGTGGTGGTCCGTCACAATTCTGATGGTCCACTATATGAGCCGTCAGTGCTTATCATGATAGGTTATGTTCTGTATACCAGTAACGGCCAAAATGGTGGTTCTTCACAAGACTGGTGGTCTACCACATTGTCCGTCACTAAGTATATAGGATTCCAGGTTCTGTTTAGCACTGACAACTAAAGTGGTGGTTCGTCATAAGACTAGTGGTCCACTACAAGGGCTATCGCTGAGTGTATCAGGATACTAGGTTCTGTTTAGCACTGATGGCCAAAGTAGTAGTCCATTGAAAGACTATGGTCCACTACATGGGACATCGCTGAGTGTATCAGGATGCCAGGTTCCTTTTAACAATGACTCCCAAAGTAGTGGTTCATCACAAGACTGGTGGTCCACCACATGGGCCGTCACTGCATTTTCTGAAATCTTGGATTTTGTTTGGGCTTGACAGTTAAGCTGGTCCATCGCAACACTGGAGGTCTACCAGTTTGACTATTAGTAGTGCTTTTCTGCTACTTTATTGAGTCTTTTGCTTCACCTAGCTCCTTACCCTAAAAAACAAAAATCCAGCATTAAATGCAACCTTGGTTGCTTGAAAACATACAATTTTCTCAAATAAAAAATGTAAAATATTCCATCAAAAGCCAGAACATCAACACCCTCAACTTGATATAATTGTTTGTCCTCAAGCAACTCAGCACCAAATTTCAAATATGAATAATACAATGAAGAGCATTTACTACTGAACCAGTTTTCACACAACCATTCACTTGTCATCCAAATCATATGGTTTAACATGTTAGAGTCCATAACCAACTTTATTTCAAATTTTGTTCATCCACTCAAGCATGGATACAAGAATCTACAGAGATTAGCCAAATTAAGCGTAACTCAGGTTTCCTTCATAGTCACGGAGATTCATCACTCATTATATTTTATGAATACAAATCAAAACTCTATCACTCATCAAAGAAGTTACAAAAACAGTGCATGCACCTATAAGTTTGCCTCTATCATCCAATTCCCCCTAATAGCTGAGTTCCAAGATTATGCAAGTCTTTTATAGGCTAGTAATAAAATATTAGGCTAGGTTAATAATGAATTTGGGGGAAAAGACTAAATACTAGGCTTTAACTCTCTTTAGCTTCGAATTATTCCTACCAAGGACATTGCTTTTCTAACTAACTTACCCTTTTCTCATGAATATAAAGTATTAGGCTAGGTCAATAGTGAATTTAGGGAAAAAGACTAACTACTAGGCTTTAACTCTCTTTTCCTTCAAATTCTTCCTACCAAGGACATTGCTTTGCTAGCTCAATTACCCTTTTCTCGTTCATTCATGCTTCACCACAATAACCCTTTATGTTTACAAACTAGCATCAGCCACCCTTAACTTAGGCTGATGCAATAAGTCAAGGTGCACATTGTCTTGAGTAGACTAGGGCCAAATGCTCTAATTCAAATTCTAGACCATATTTCCTATCCACCCTTAACGTAGGTATTTTTACTAAGTGTAGGTACACATTTCCCACTATTGGGCCATGGCCAGAGCTAGTTGTCAACAGCTTAAAGAGAGTTAACTAGAATGATTGGTGATGAAGAAAAATTAACAAAGGCTCAAAGAAAGGTTCAAAAATGGAAAATTGTTTTTGGTAAAGTTAATTACTTTGGATAAATGGACTAAAAGTACATGGTGGAATGACATCCCTTATTATTTCATCAACTACAAATCAACATCAATTGAACCAAAAAACTTCTAGGTACTAAACTATGTAAGAACTAATACAAATACTCATACACATAGTGGGAACTGAGTCAAATTTATTCTACTATTCTTAAGATTTGTATCAAATGTCATGTATATTCACAGGTTAATGCCAACCACAGATTCACTAACAGTTGATCATATATCCTAGGAGACAAAAGTAAACAGTTATATGGAAAGAGTCATAGCTGGATGTCAACATCATTCATCATCCCTATTCACAACAAGTTACTAACACAAATGGAACTTTTATTTTATGGACCAACATTAATAATATAACAAGACTTAAGAAGTAAAATACAAGCCTAAAGTTAAACCTATAAAGGAAAAAATAAGAACTTAACATAATCATAGGCATGCTGATTATCTTAGATAGAACATGGTAGGATTATGAATATTGGCAAAACAACTGACCATGGTGCAAGTACACCACCCTTTGCAAGACAATATATGTCTTGTCCTCGAAGCATTAAATTAAAGTACAAAGGAGTGGGTTTACTTGTATTACCTCTTATTTATCTGAGGCATCTGTGAAGTGTGGTTAGGATCCTTTATCCTTACCTGGTGCAATGTTGGTGGTAGGGGCACTCAAATCCTCACCCTCTAGAACAGGAGGAATCATCTCTCAGACTGAGTTTAAATGTTGCTCCCTTGCTGGGGAAGCTCTAGTGGATACTCATGTTTCTTCATCTTCTACTTTATTATTTCTCTTTTCTTCATTTTTACTTAATTTATTTTGAGATCTCTTTATATCATGTTTTTTTGTTGATCTGTGGTCATTGCTGCTCTTTTCTCCTCTTTTTAGATTTTCTTATAGCTTGCTCATCCATGTGCTGCTTTCTTTTGTCTTTCACTGGTCTTTCTATTAGGTCTACAATACCTTCATCATCATTACTCACTATGAACGTTAGGTCAAAAATAGTGTGTTGTGGCTATCTTTCCAATAACTTTGCAATATCAGCCTTTGCCTGCTTAAATTCATCCATGAACTTGGAATGATCGGGGAGGGATAGAGCATCTAACCTTTTGTTGATGCGGTGTTCCATGTTTTCCATCCTAGTCTGAATAGTTTTGAATGGATAGATTGGCTTCGATATAATTTCGTAAACAAAAGGCGTGAATTATGATGCCCATTTGTCTAACAATTTCGAAAACCTCTTTTGTTGCTTCACTGATTTTGCAAAATTTTCCTACGTTAACCTGTATTTGGCAATGTCTGATCCACCCATAGATAGTGCAGAACGCAAACCTGCAATTGTCCAGGGAGGCACAAACTTAAATGTCATATAAGTGGTAATGGTTAATGGCATACCTGCAGAAATTTTAGGAGCATCGAGAGTTGGTGCAGATTGAGTCGGGTAAGCAGAAGGCTTGGTGACACGCATATCAAACTTTGAGTCATCTCTTGACTTCTCAATGTCTTGTCTATGTGTAACTTGGAATGCATTGTCAACACCATGAAATAGAGGTACACCTGTCTGCCTACATAACTCTGTGATTAAGCATGGGAACGACAATGCACTGACTGTTTTATGTTCCATTACAAATTTCTCATCCGCAATAATCTGGCCAAAATTAATATGCCGCCCTGAAACAAAAATGGTCACCAATACAGCTCTATGTTTATCCAAGTTTTTATCACCTTTTGGTGGCATCATCCTAAACAGCCCACCAGAACTTAGCCTTGAAGCTAATGGAATTTTGCAGTGCGCTCACGTTCATTGGTCACCCAAGAGGGGTTACCATCATCAGTCAATAGAGTGGCCACGCAATGCCTCTGAGTGGAGGCAGATCTTAACCTATACTAAAGATAAGGCATTATAGGTAGAGCTTTATACTCTGGACCAAACAACGTCCTATTGATTATTCGGGCTAAAATGTCAACATTAACTCGTCGTACAGTTACTGATTCTCTGTTTGGCAAATTTGCAATAGAAAACCCCTTTGGGCAGTCCTTCTAGGCTAGTACAAGATAATTAGCAATGAATTCACTTACCTAATTTGGTTGATACATTTTTGGTGTACTGCTTATCCATGCTAGTTCATATTCGTTAAAACAACCCTCCAATTTAGGGTATTCATGTTATTTCGTTGTCACTATCTGATGTTCCTCAACAAATGACATTTTGATCCCTTTTTCTCTAGGTGCCAATCTGTCATAGAATTTTATCCTTGCTCCTTTTATCTTCCATTTAATTGCATCCCAAACTTGAGGATACTTATGCTTGATAATGTTAGCATCCTCAGGTTCAATGTCTACATCAGTCGCTTCAGTTTGCTCTCCCAATTAGCAGCCTCAGTTTCAACCTCAACAAGCTTGGCTGGAGTTATAACAACTGTGACCTCATTTAGGTTTTAGCTGGTACTGCTGGTGCTACTATCACTCTCCTCTTTAGACTAGGAGAGTATTGGAGTTTCCCTTTCACATTAGCAAATATTGCAAGCGAGTGCAGGTTTATCTCTACCCTTTTGAGATCTTTCTCTTCTGTTTAGTGGAAGTTTGCGAGCCATAATTCATGAAAAAGAACTAAGGAATTAGTTTGAAACACAAAACCTATCTAAATAGTGAAAACTTTAACTTAAAGGCCATAGTGGTGGTCTATCCGATAACTGGTGGTCCACCAGTTTGACCATCAGATCTTATCCAGAAGACCTGATTTTTTGAATCCTCTTGATAGAGAAAATGATGGTCCGTTAGGTAAGTGGTGGTCCACCATTTAGGCCATCTTATCTTATACAGTGGGTGCCATTTCTGGGGTCCTTGCAATGGTCAATATGGTAGTCCATCAAAAACTTGGTGGTCCACCATTTTGACCATCGCGGCCCCTTCTCCAGATTAATATTTTATCAGGGCATTTTGCCGAACACTTGTTGTGCAATATCATTTATATAGTAAAAATTAACACTAATTTCACATTTGTGCATGATATTTCCCACTTTTGAGCATATGGGTTACTTAGACTTCACCCAAACAATAAGTGTTAAAGTTCCGAACTCAAAGAAATACAAATAAAAAGAAGAAAAAAAGATGGAATTTTAACAAAGAACTACTCATTCTTTTGATAATTTAGCAATTCAAATAAAGAAGAACAGGGTTATGCTCATACCTTTGTTCTACAGTAGATTCTCTCTTACTTACTTGAAACTTAAGAAAACAAACTTAACTTAAAAATCTAGTAATTGCTCTTAAGATTATTTGTGATGATGTTAAAGAAAAGAGTGGGTTTTCTTACATAAGGAAGAAAGAAGGAGATGGAGAGTCTTAGGAAGATTTAATTCCATTAGATCCTTTGAATACAATGGGAGTTGGTTAGTTTAAGAAGTTGAAAAGGTTAGGTTACAACATGTGTAACCGCTCTATTTTACCTCTTTAAAATCCTTTGGGTCAAGTACGGGTCATTTAAATAAGCACTAATTTTAACCCGACTGACCCGGTACTAGGGTAACATCGATGACAAAACTGACGGTCTATTGGGTCTGTAATGGACCACCAGTTTGGCCATCGCACCTTACCAGAGCATGGGCAACTCAGCTCAATTGTGATGGTCAGTTTTGTGGTCCACCAAATTAGTGAAGGTCCACCAATTTTGCCATCAATTTGTTCCAATAAATTAGATTTTTAGTATCTGGTTGACGAAGTAAATGGTTGTCCGTTAGGTAACTGGTGGTCTACCAGTTTGGCTATCAACTTTTTCCAATGACTCAGATTTTTAGCATCTGATTGGCGGAGCAAGTGGTGGTCCGTCAGATAACTAGTGGTCCACCAATTCAGCCATCAACCCTTTTTCAACTCCATTTCCCCTTCTTTTGATGCATTTTCAGCCCTGCACATTTTACAAATAGATTAAAAAATGCTCTAAAACAACAACAAAATAAGTTAACTAATGCTTTACAACAACACACTATGGATTGCCTCCCACTAGTGCCTTATTTATCATCGCAGCACGACTCAGTTATCTCGATTACTCAGACTTCATCAAGATAGATAGTAGAAATACTCTTTATCGAATCCATTGGATCCATATACAATTTCACACGTTGCCTATTAACCTTAAAGAAACTTTCATCTTCATTTACAAGTTCCACTACTCCATATGAGTAGACTTGGTTAACTTTAAATAGTCTAGACCATTTGTATTTGAGCTTACCTTGAAAAGGATTAAGGCTGGAGTTGAAGAGGAGCACCAAGTCACCTTTTTGAAAATACCGCTATTTAATTCTGTGGTCATGGTACTTATTCATTTTTCCTTGTACAAGTCAGCTCTTTCATAAGCTCCAAGATGGAACTCAGCCATCTCATTCAGCTGCCCCAGTATCATATCCACTGCCTCATTCTCGTTCAGATAAGCTGCTTCAGTGCCCACAGTGCTTTATGTATCGACAAATAAGACGCCTTTCTATAAAATAATTTGTATGATTACATGACTATAGGAGTCTTGAAAGCTATTCTATATGCCTATAAGGCATCATCTAGCTTCCTAGACAAATCTTTCCTTCAAGCATTTAATGTTTTTGCAAGGATAGTCTTGATTTCCCGATTAGAGATTTCCATCTGCCCGATGGTCTGTGGGTGGTATGGTGTAGCCACTTTATGCTGCATAACTCCATATTTTTGGCAAGGTAGCTCTAAACATATTATTGAAAAAAGGTGATCCTCCATCACTTATGATGGTACGTGGTACCCTACAGAGAGAGAAAATATTTCTCCTTAACAATGCAACAGCTTGTTTTCCTTCATTTTCTGCTAGTACCACTGCCTCAACCCATTTTGACATGTAGTCAATGAAAACTAATGCATACTTCATCTCGATTGATCCCCCAAAGGGCCCCATGAAATCAATTCCCCAGACATTAAATAATTCTAACTCTATCCTTTTAGACATTGGTATCTCATGGTGCTTTGAGATGGACCCTACACTTTGACATTGGTCACATCTCTTCACGAACTCGTAGACATCTTTGAACAAGGAAGGACAATAGTAGCTACTTTCAGGTAATTTTGTTGAAGTCCTATCACCTGCATGGTGACGTCCAACTGGGGAAGCATGAATCTCTTCTAGTATAGTCCACTTATCTAATTCTGGGATGCACCACCTAATAATGCCATCCGCACACTTCCAAAATAGATACGGCACATGCTAGAAATAATATGTCACATTATAGAGAAGCTTTTTATTTTGATGAATGGAAAGATTGTCCGACATCACTTCACTTACCATATAGTTTGCAAAGTTTGCATACCAAGGTACTTTTTCGAGAACTGCAACCAATATTTTCTAATCCAAAATAGAATCATCAATCTATAGCTTGTCCTTGACTGCCTGCCCGCCTTCGAGTCTAGATAGGTGATCTGCTACATGATTCTCACAACCTATTCAATCCTTAATTTCAAAGTCAAATTCCTAGAGTATTAATACCTACCGGATCAGCCTTGGATTAGCATCCTTCTTCGCTATTAAGTGCCTCAAAGTTTAATGATCAGTGTGTACCACTATATTAGTACCTAACAAATATACTTGGAACTTCCCAAATGTTTACACCACTACTAGAAATTCTTTTTTAATTACAAAATAGTTCTTTTGAGCCCTATTTAGTGACATTCTTGCATAATATATTGGATGGAACAACTTCTTTTTCTTTTAAGTAAGAACAGCTCCAAGTGGTACCCCACTAGCATCACACATAAGTTATAACGACTTTGGCCAATCGGGAGAAACAATAATTGGAGCCTTCACTAGTTTTAGCTTAAGTCATTCAAAAGCCTTACTATAGTTATCGTCAAAGGTAAACTTAGCCTACTTGTTCAAAAGTTTGCAAAATGGCTTTGGAATCTTTAAGAAGTGCTTTATGAAACTGTGCTAGACCCCATATGATCGATCATTTCAACCTTTACCTTATCTACCTCAATTCCCTTAGTCGAGATTTTGTGACCTAGAACAATGCCTTCCTTCACCATATAGTGACATTTCTCCTAGTTAAGGACAAGGTTGAATTCTTCACACCGCTGCAACGCCCAACCAAATCTTAGTCGGGCGTTACCATATGGGAATGTGAATATAGTCTCTTCCTAATTTTTAGGAGCAATCAAAATCTAGTTGTAACCAGAATACCAAACTATGAAAAAGTATAAACCCTTTTCCACTAGCCGATTAAGAATCTGATCCATGAAAGGAATTGGGAAGTGGTCCTTCAATGTCCACGAGTTGAGTTTTATCTAATCCATACATACCCTCCACTTAGTAAAAGGCCTTAGTGGGATCAAATTGTTCTTCGCATTTTCCATAACTGCGATGCCCCCTTTATTAGGAACGTACTGAATCGGAATCACCTACTTACTATCTAAAATAGGGTATACCACCCCTGCATTTAGCCACTTGATGATTTATTTCTTCACCACTTCTTGAATAGGTGGTTTTAGATGATGTTGATGTTCAATATTCAGAATATAATCCTCCTCTAGATAAATTTTATGCGTACATATACCAAGAGGGATGATAATTATGTCTGTAATTGTCCAACCAATAGCCCACTTATATCTCTTAAGAATAGAAGTGAGATATTTCACTTGTTGCTCACCCAGATCAGTAGTACTAATAACAGGTAGTGTATTCCCACTGCTCATGAACACGTACCTTAAATGACCGAGCAACTCTTTCAGCTCCAAGGTAGGTGGTTCTTCTATAGAAGGATTAGCAAGTGGGCTTGAATGATTTTTCAAGTCCAAATCCAACTTCTTGGGTGCATATGAATAAGACCCCATGCCCATTAAGGCACACACAGTCTCTTCTTAATCTTTGATACCATCATGATCAAAATTCATCAATACAGTGCTAAAGTCTCTACAATAAACTTTTTTTCTATAGGAACTTCCTTCTATTCCTCATAATAGACATCCATAATAGAGAATACACTAATATCTTTAAGTTGCTTCATAAACTGGCATACATCAAATCAAACTACCTCATCATTCAGCCTGAATTATAGCTCGTTTTCCCTTATATCAAAAAGTACCCTCTGAGTGGTGAGGAAAGGTCGATCCATCATTATGGGTACCTAGAAATACACCTCACAATCAAGAATCACAAAATCAACTAGAATCATAAAATTGGCCACCTTTACTAATAAGTCATATTAAATCCTTATGAGTCGCTACATAGACCTACCCGCCATAACTAGCCTAAAGTTTGTGGGGGTAGTATCCCCCATACTCAATTTCTTATACACAAAAATCGACAACAATTTAATAATAGCTCCCAAATCACATAGAGCTTTTTCAAAATCAAGAGACCCAGTAGAGCAAGGGATGGTAAATGCTCCTGCGTCTGCCTTTTTCTGCACCAAAAACTATGTAGAGATAGCACCACAGTGATGGAAATTTTCCATCAGTTCAAAGCTAATTGTCTGCTTCTTCGTGACAAGGTCTTTCATGAATTTTGCATACTCGATCATTTTTTCCAATACCTTCACTAATGGCAAATTGATCATCAACTATTTAACATGGACATAAATTTTCTAAACTTTGCATCATTAGACTTCTTCTTCAACCAATAGGGAAATGATGAGGTAGTTTTGGGAGAGTGGTAACCACCACTTCAGCCTCCTTTCCCTTGCTCTTCTCCAACTCATCAACCTATAGATAATTGGATGTTGTATCATCAATAACCTTATCTAATTTCTCAAATGCCACTGGATGATCAATTTACATTTCTTCAACATCATCTACCATAATATCAACCACAAACTTTTCTACAGAAAGTCCTGCTAATAATTTAGCACTCCTAGTGGTGACCACCATACACAAACCATCCTTTCTTGGATTTTGAACTATGTCTCTTAGTAAAGTGCCACTCTTCTTCTGATTAAATGTAACACATAATTGGTTCATCTACTGCTCCAACTATTTTGTTAAAGTAGAGAGTGAATCAACAAACTGATTCTTCGAGGACAAATCACTTTTCATCTCAGCCACTCTAGTATTAGTTGCTTTAACTCTCTTCAAGAACTTAGCCATCATGTCCTTCATGGATATCATCCCCAAACTAGTCGTAGCAGCCTTATAGTTTCTAGGAGAAAGATACAAAAAACTTCTATCATTCTTATTCTTCCAATTTCCTTGGTCGCGGTCCGTATAGACATATTTTTCATTATTGTTCCGATCTTTTTTCCCTTGGCCACAACCTTAGAAACCCCCTGATTGTTCAAGTAATTTGCTTCCTTCTCAGAATTGGTATCAACCCTTCCCTATGATGCTATAGCTTTAACCTTCTCTGTCTTTCCTAATAATAAGTTCTTAGTGAGAAGGTCCATCTTTATTTTCATATGTGAAATGTCCTGGTCACATTCCTTTTCCCTTTGCCTCTGCTCTGTAGTCATGCTAGAGATTGAAAAGCTTGGTACCTCAAAATACCTGGTATGCAAGCTCTACTCTACTTTGTCATACGATCATGCATGCCAGTTACTTCAAGGAAGGTGAGGTCTATGAATGACTCACCTGCAGCATAATCCACTACTTGTTCAGTCACAAAGTTTAAGGCCTGTTATAAGATCTCCATCAGGTCGACATTGATCATCCGATGATTTGGACACTACATAAGTTTCTTCTTGAACCTCTCCCTTATCTTATGGAGAGCTTTAATTAAAATCTGTCTGAAGTTACTGATCTTATCTCTCAACTATGCCCTCTTTGTTGGCGAAAAGAACCTTTCTAGGATAGCATCTTTCAGTTGCCTCCAGTTGGTAATAGAGTTGGGAGTTGGCCCATTCAACCAAAAAGTTTACTCCCTAGACTACGACAAAAGAAATAGCTCAATCGAATAGCATTTTTCCCAACTCCTGGGTTTTCAAATGATTTGCATGTCAAGATAAAATTAACTAAATGCATATTCGGGTCATCACTCACAAGTCCACTAACAGCCCTTTGAGATGCAATAACTGGATCATAGTACTCGTGATATTGAACTTCGCTCCGGGTGCTATGGGCTGAGGAATAATATACCAAATTACACCAGCTTTATCCAAGTCATCATCGTCATCCTCAAGATTAAATTAGACAGACCGACGTTCTAGTTTCGCCCTAGAAGGGCAATTTCTATTGACATTTTTATTTGTAGGTGTAGGTACATTATAAACACATCTTTGGTTGACTAGATTTAATAAGTCATGATCACCCAGATCATCATCATCTAGGTTTAGTGCCTGAACTGCATTGTCCATATTCTACTGATTCAACTGTGCAGCTGCCAAGGCAGCTAGTCCATCTTTTTTCTACTGAGCAGCTACTCTCTCTAGGTTTTGTTGACCATCTATTCTACCAATAAGTTAGGGTTCTAGATTAATAGGTAATAAAGGTTCACCTGATCTCTGCTACTTGGCATAAGAGAAAACCAACTTGCACAAAACTAAAACTACAACAAAAAATTAAAATTTGGGAAACTTTGACAGAAGGTCAATTAACAAACACAGACTTAATTGACAACCGTATTCCCTGTCAACGATGCCAAAATTTAATACACCCAAATTATAACTCTTATTATAAAGTGTAAATGGTTAATGTCAAATATAGAACCCAACTGGGTTGGGTATCGAATCCCACATGGAATACTATGCTCACTAAGTATTGTGGTCGTTATTAGACTGTTGATCATGGGTTCTAGAATAAAGTGGAAGTTTTGATCTATCAATTGTATTCAAATGTTTGTAAGAAAAAGTAATCCAAAAGTCAATTGTATTGCAAATAGTAATTTAGTATGAGTAGTCAAACTAGAGTTATGGTTACCAAGATGCTTAAGCAGCTAGAGTTGTGAACTATTTTGAATTTACAATGAACAATTCTAATTGAAGTAGTAATTGAATTATATGGTTTACCCATTAGTTTCTCAACCTAAATGAGTAGTAATTCTATGCTAGGTTCACATCGCTAATTAACTATTCTCATCAAGGATCCCATAACCCTAGTTATGGGAGCTTAGCCACACATCTCCATCATACAAAGAGAAGAAGTCATTTTTTTATTCATAAATTAATTGAAAATTTACTTACAAAACTCATAATTATTGCTCTTCAATCTTCAATGGAGAAAATGATAATGGAATCTATATCGATAATTTTAGAATGATTCTTAGCTAAAAACAATGTACAATATGTTTTCTAGTATGAAAAACTCTCATAAAAGATAAAATATAAAAGATCCAACCTAAAACTGGGTATTTATATGTTCCCCCATAAAAATGATTTAAATATTTCACTTTAAAATGAATGTGTCCAAAGTAACGGCCAAAGTGGTGGTCCGTCACAATTCTGACGGTCCACCATATGAGACATCGTTGTTGATCATGGAAGATAAAATTTTGTATTACACTAATGGCCAAAGTGGTGGTCCGTTTCAAGACTGGTGGTCCACCCATGGGCCATCATTGAGCTTATTCGGATGTCAGGATAAGTTTAACACTGACCGCTGATGTTAGGCGTATTTACATGCCTAAAGCACCTTAATTTACCCATATTTTAGCTAAGTTTTAAGGACAAAATATATAATTCCTGCACTTTTAGTCCTTTTTCCTGTAGGTGATCTAACCAACGTGATTAGTAAGTTTTCAGGTATAAATGATGAAGATTTCAGCATTTTATGGGAAATTGGACGCCAAAGGAAACTTCACGTAAGAAGGAAGGCAGCTTCTGGACGCCTATGGACTGAAAGTGATGCATGGAGAACTTGTCCCGGGCAAAAATAGCATTTCTAAAGACTTGGGGGATCAGTAGTAACTTAGTAGGATTAGGATAAGAATACAGTAACCCATTAGGACTGGGACAAGGATAAAAACCCTATTTCAATAGGACTAGGATATGGATGTTATATAAACCCTATTTTGCTGAAACTTTTCAGCATTTTCTTCTTATTCCCCTTTATATTATTTCCCTTCTTCATCAATTCATTTTCAGACATTATTCTATTCAATTCTATTTTATTTTATTCTACATTTAATACTATTCGTGTTACTTTCTGACAGAGAAAGCACGACCCTTGTGACCAACGTGAGATCATAATGATGTTTATTGTGATCTCTGTTGCAATCATGAGTAGCTAAACTTCTCTGTTAGGGTTATGGAAGCCTTATGAGATACTATCTATTGCTATGAGTTTGTGAATTCTTGACACGTATGCTGCTTATATCATTATTCTCTTCATCTTAATCTAAATTCTTGTGGTTGCAAACATATAAAATAAGCCAGTATAGCATTAACTTGTTCGAAAGAAAAGTTACATGTCTGGAAAAGAGATAATGTCAAGGTAATAGGGCACCAACCCCTGTTAAAAAGTTAGTTCCGTAACTGGATTAACCTCTTGGAGAATTTGTACCATTAGATACGCTTTAAGCTCAAAAGAGTTAAAGTGAAATAATCCTTGATGGTCGAAAGACGCCTGGATTTACCATAGAATACAATTCTCTATAAGCGCATGCATGTCTGAATTCCGCATAACTCATAGTTAATAGATACGTACAACTCATAAGGTGGACATAACCCTAATTCTCAATTCTCATTAATCAAAACCAACCAAGCAATCCAGTTTACTCTTCTATTTTCCATTTTTACTTTACTATTTTATTTACATTATTTGCATGCTACAATCCCCTCTTTTTATGAAACTTTCACCAAAAGTCTAATAATATTCGCTTACTTAGTGACCAAGTATTCTCTGTGGGATTCGACACCCAACCCAGTTGGGTTCTATATTTGACAACGACCGCTTATACTCTTACGAGAGCTGTAGTTTGAGCGTTATCAAAAATTAGCGTCATTGCCAGGGAATACAGTTGTCAACTATGTTTGTGATAGTTATTATACCCTTTCATCAAAGATTCTCGTACTTATACTTTTAGTTGTTATTTTTGTTCTTTTCAGGTTCTGTTGAAAGGATGGAAGCACAACGTGACATTGATAGAAGGGCTGCTCAACAGAAGCAGGCTAGATTAGCTGTGTTAGCCGCTGCTCAAGTACATCAACAGAATATTGATAACCCAGGGCGAGAAACAAATCCTGATGGCGAGGACCTAGGTGATGATGAGATACTAAACCCTAGGCGTGATGCTGAGGTAGCGATACCTGCGAACAGGAGAGATCATCAAGCCAGATTTAGGCCTGAACGCCAAGCTATGCAAATGCCTTTCGATGATGATGATGACGACCTAGACGGACCTGGTGCCACAGGAGCTATTATTCCACAGCCATTGGCACCTGGATCCAAGTTCAATATCACCAACACCATGATTCAGTTATTGCAGCTAAAGGGCTTATTTGGTGGACTTGCAGGTGATGATCTGAATATGCATCTGATCAATTTTATCTCTACATGCAAGTCATTCGACAATCCAGGCATTGGACAGAATGCAATTCAGCTGCTCTTATTTCCATTTTCTCTATTTGGGGAGGCAACTCTATGGTTAAACGGGCTTACTCCTAATTCTATTACAAATTGAAGGCAATTAAAAGATGCTTTCCTTGAAAGATTCTTTCCGCCATCCAAAAGAGCACAATTGAGAGATGAAATCAGCAACTTTAGACAGCTTCCAACTGAAGCTCTCCACGAAAACATGGGAGAGATTAAAGAAAAAGCTCATGAGATGCCCAAACTATCACATGACCAATGTCCACTTAATGGAGATACTATATAGATCCATGAATTCAATAACTAAACCAGTGGTGGATAATGCATCTACAGGATCATTTATGGACCTCACCTTTGTTCAGGCAAGCAATATGCTAGACCGGATGATAAAGCAAAGTAGAGCTTGGCATACCAAAGATTCTAAGGTAACAAGCCCCACTATATCAATTGGCATGACTGCAGAACAAAGAGGAAGAGAGGAAGAACGTGATCAAGTTATGGCGCACATGAAAACACTAATGGATCTTCTTACAGAGCATCTATTATCAGGGAAGACCAAAAAATACAAAGCTGTTGCGTCAAAAGAAAGAGACGAATCTGATTCTGAGGAAGAAGCCAACTACTTGAACAATCAGGGGGGTTTCCGAGGCAATGCCCAAGGAAATTGAGGTCGAAACTATTACGATAAATCTGGAAATAAGGACCAAGATAGTTGGAAGAACAAAACTGACAGAAGTGGTTTATATATTCCTCTTGGAAGTTGGGAAGCCGAGGCATCTGGATCGGGGAAGATGTCAATGGAAGACATGATGGCGAAGCTATTGAAAGGAGTAGAGGCAACCAATACGGGAGTGAATGAGGTGAAGAATGACTTGTCTTCAATAAATCAGTTGGTTGACGCATATTCCATTGCAATAAGACAACTACAGCAGCTATTGAGCCAACTTTTAGCGACATTTAATCAAAGAAAAGTCGGCACCCTACCTAGCGACACTGTGCAAAATCCAAGGAATGGCGGATCATGCATGGATATTACTACCAGGAGTGGTAAGGTGCTGGAAACTTCATCCAAAGGCAAGCAAGTGATCAATGCAGAACTTGAAGACACCGATGAAGCTACAGAGGACGTTAGTGACGTCACCCCTCAGCGTCCACAGCCCAAAAAAATTGCCAATCTAAAGCAAGAGGAAAAGAAAGTCGTGGAGAAAACTATTTCCCTTCCACCACCACCTTTTCCTTAAAGATTAAAGAAGAGAGCTGATGATACAAAGTTCAATAAATTCATAACAATGTTAAAACAGCTAACCATTAATGTTCCGTTGGTAGAGGCGCTAGAATAGATGTCTGGGTACACAAAATTTATGAAGGATCTTCTGACAAAGAAGCGGGCAGCAGGTTATGAGTTGACAGATACTGTTCATCATTGTAGTGCAATTGCTACCAGATCACTAGTTCAGAAGAAGGCCGATCTGTGCCTTCACTATTCCTTACACTGTCGGATCTGTAAATTTTGCCAAGACATTATGTGATTTGGGAGCTAGCATCAATTTGATGCTGCTATCCATCTACAGGAAATTGGGGTTGGGAGATCCGACACCTACCAATATGCGGCTCGTGATGGCAGATAGGTCGGTAAAATGACCTGTTGGTATCTTGAATGATGTGTTGGTGAAGGTTTCCACCTTCATTTTTCCTGCAGATTTTGTGATTTTGGATTGTGAGGAAGATTCGGAAGTTCCCATAATCTTGGGATGACCCTTCCTCGTAACTAGAAGTGTGCTTATTGACATAAGAGATAATAAGGTTTTATTTCGAATGAATGATGAAGTGATTCATTTTGATTTGTGCAAATCGATGAAGCAGCCGAGAGATATGGATGTGTTCTCTATAGCTAATGTTCATTATGAGGATAAGAAAGCATTATCTGTAAAGAAACAGCTTACTGTTTAGCCATTGTCTGCTGCGCTGCTGAATGTTGAGCATGAGGATGATGAAGATTATGAAGAAACTATGTGTTCTCTAACAGAAATAGGGTCCTATTCTCATACTCCTAAGCAGCCAGACCTTAATCTTAAGAATCAACCATCACCAACAGCGAAGACTTCCATTGAAGAGCCCCCTGTGCTAGAATCGAAAGAGCTTCCCAATTTCCTAAGGTATGCATGCTTGGGAAGTGGAAATACACTTCCGGTGAGTGTGGCGGATGATTTAGGTAAGCAGCACGTAGAGGCTCTCATCTCTGCTCTGAAGAGGTACAAGAGAGCTAAGGGTTTGTCTATTGATGATATAATTGGTATCCCTCTTGGGATATGTACGCACAAGCGTCATATCGAAGAAGATTGCATGCCTACAAGTAAGTATCAGCGTTGTCTGAATCCATTCAGAAAATGATGCACTAAATATCTCGAGGAAGTCTAAGTAATCGAGATAACTATGTCGTGCCGCGACAATAAATCAAGCGCTTGGTGGGAGGCAACCCATAGTTTTTAATTGTTTTTTTAGGAGTTTGTTTTTGTAGTCGATCCACGACCAAAACTAAGGCACTTGATGGGAGGCAACCCATCGTTCTAATCGTTTTTGTTGTTTTTGAGTAAATGTAGGTGCAAGAGGTATAAAGGAAGATATTGGTTTCAAATTTTCATTTAGAAGTATTGCATGTTGAAGGTGGTAAGTTAGGAGTGAAGAAGCAAAAGGCTATGGGTTAGGCATTTCCTATGAAAATATAGGGAAAGAACAAGGCAAGGCCTATGTAAATCTAGGACACGAACAAGGCAAGGCCTACGTTATGGCCTAAGCTCTAGGATTCTAGAGTGCCATAGCATAGGAGCCTCCTATGCTCAACAATGCCATAGCATAGGCGCCGCCTATGCAAAAGCATTTTGTCTCTGAATCTACTATTCCATGGCATAGGCGCAGCCTATGCCTAACAATGCCAAAGCATAGGGCCGCCAATGCTCAACAAAGCTTTGCAAAAGGTGCCGCCTATGCCAAGCATAGGCAAAGCATTAGGCGCCGCCTATGGTCACTTTTGGTCTCCAAATCCGATTCCAAATGGGTCAAAACCCGACCCAAGCTTGTCCTATAAATAGAACCTTAGTCTTAGAACAAAAATGCATTGCAAACCATACCTAAGCGCCGCCTACCACTCCAAATTCTCTCAAAAAATTTCCTTTTGCTCTTTTAACTTTGCAAGAATATCTTCTGAGGTCATTAACCAAGTAAGTACTTCTTTGTTCTTCGTTTATATTCCGTAAGTACTACACTACTATGCCTATAATGAATTGTTAAATATTAAAGTAGTATTGGTGATTTGAATGTGGTTGATTTGTTGTGATACAACTAAGTGAGTGAAACAATACGTAAGGGTGTTCTTGACTTGTTTCCAACTTGTATTTAATTTCGATACACTGTCATACTTTTGCGGAATCGACATGGTCAAGATAATGGCATAATCTTGTAACTTGAAAGCTTGCATGCATTGAATGACTTGTTCATTGAGATAAAAATCATGGTTAACTACAAACATAAGATGTTGTGATTATTTCTATGCCATAAATTGATACAATATCTATGTAGTAGTTTTGGTCAAAGTGATGCATTAGTCCAAGACATGAAAACATAAGTCAAGATTACATGTAATAGAATTGAAAAGGATAGTAAGATGACATGAAAGAATGACTACGCTGAACATATGGGGAGGTGCCAACATTGTCTATTTATCGATTAAATCATCTGAGATGAGGTAGCATGAATTTATTTTAGTCTCAGGTAAAATGGCACCAAAAGGTCGACCAGGAAAACAAAAAGCGCCCACCGCACAAAAAGGTATGAAAAGAGGAAGAAGAGAGCAAGTTGAATCCTCCGTGCTGCAAATACCTCGACGCACACTTGGAATCAAGTGGGGTACTTATGAGGAACTTCTAAGGATGACTACTCTGATGATGATTCTGATGCAGGGGGTATGACCCCAGACATAGAGGATGAGTCCGACTAACCAGGTTCTTCTTATTTATTTTCCACTGAGGGCAGTGTGTCCCATCTAAGTGTGGGGTGAGGGTATTTGTATGCTCTGTTATACTTCTTTGCCTGCATTTATTCTCGTTTATAGTTAATTTTTTTTAGATTTTGCATGAAATTTTTCTAATAAGCAGCATGGTATTATAACAAGAGTTTGTGCTAAAATCATTACTATTGAGATATTTAGGATCTAATTATGACTCACTATGTGATAATTGTATGGTTCAGTTCCCTCATCTATTGGGTCAAGAGTCTATACCACTCCCAATAAAGTCGACCATGTACCTTGTGTGTGTGGGGATATAGTATATTCTGTGTTTGTGGCTGATGCTAGAACTTGCCAGGTGTGTGTGTAAAGCAAAATAAAGAATGTGAGTTTAGGAGATGATTTAGGCATTTCTTTGGCAACCTGTGATTGTTTACCTTCGTTTTATCTACCCATGGAAATCATCCTAGATAACCTCCTTTGAGCCTTTAGCCTAGTTTCTTTAATAGCCTCATATGTAAGCCTAATCCATATTTTTTTCAAGACCATAATTTGATCCAAATTCCTAAGTGCTTTAAAATTGTAAAGCCATGTGACAAAATAAGAGGAAATTGGGTGAGAGTATTGCCTTAAAGTGAATTGGTACTTGAATTCGTTATGAAAAAGAATGGTTATCATAGAGGTGTGTTATAAAAAAAAGAGAAGAAAAGAAAAAGAAATAGAAAAACAAAAAGATAAATTCTATTCAAAATTAAATAACAAAAGGGGTGAGAAGGGGTGGTAGATTAAAAGAAAGTAGAAAGGTTGTTTGAAAGAAAGTGTTAATGGCATAATGTGAGGTATTAAAGCGCTTAGGAACATAGTCACTATTTCTGGCCAAAATAGTCCTACCCGTCCCTTAGCCTACATTACAACCTGTAAAAGACCTATTTGATCCGAAGGTTAGAATTTTGATATTTAGTGGAGCATTACACTAAGGGCAAGCCTATGGTCATCAGTTGCAACATACGAATTCTTTGTGAGAGTGAGAGCAAGGATAATCTTATACCCATGTTCAAAATATATACAATACTTGTGAGTGATTATGGGTTATATTTTGTGAGACACACATGGTTGATGAGTTTTGGATAGTTGTGTATGATTCTTTGTGCCTTAAATTGTGGATACGAATTAACCATCATCACGAGTCTATGTTAGAGGTTGAATTGTTTCTAGTAATGATCAGAAAACTACTCTTGGTTAATAATTGTCATACCTGTCTTGATGAATATTTTGTGTTGTTACTATGAAACCCTAAGTAGATGTTTATATGGACATGATATTTTGTTCGAGGAAAAACAAAGATTTAAGTGTGGGGTGTTGATGTTAGGCGTATTTACACGCCTAAAGCACCTTAATTTACCCATATTTTAGCTAAGTTTTAAGGACAAAATATATAATTCCTGCACTTTTAGTCCTATTTCCTGTAAGATATCTAACCAACGTGGTTAGTAAGTTTTTAGGTATAAATGATGACGATTTCAGCATTTTATGGAAATTGGACGCCAAAGGAAACTTCACGCAAGAAGGAAGGCAGCTTTTGGATGCCTATGGACTGAAAGTGATGCATGGAGAACTTGTCCCGGGCAAAAATAGCATTTCTAATGACTTGGGGGATCAGTAGTAACTTAGTAGGATTAGGATAAGAATACAGTAACCCAGTAGGACTAGGACAAGGATAAAAACCCTATTTCAATAGGACTAGGATATGGATGTTATATAAACCCTATTTTGCTAAAACTTTTCAGCATTCTATTTTTATTCCCCTTTCTATTCTTTCCCTTCTTCATCAATTCGTTTTCAGACAATATTCTATTCAACGCGTTACTTTCTGACAGAGAAAGCACGGCCCTTGTGACCAACGTGAGATCATGATGATGTTTATTGTGATCTCTGTTGCAATCATGAGTAGCTCAACTTCTCTGTTAGGGTTATGGAAGCCTTATGAGAAACTATCTGTTGCTATGAGTTTGTGAATTCTTGATACGTATGCTGCTTATATCATTATTCTCTTCATCTTAATCTAAATTCTTGTGGTTGCAAACATATAGAATACACCAGTATTGCATTAACTTGTTCGAAAGAAAATTTACATGTCTGGAAAAGAGATAATGTCAAGGTAATAGGGCACCAACCCCTGTTACAAAGTTAGTCCCATAAGTGGATTAACCTCTTGGAGAATTTGTACCATTAGATACGCTTTACGCTCAAAAGAGTTAAAGTGAAATAATCCGTGATTGTCGAAAGACGCCTGGATTTACTATAGAATACAATTCTCTATAAGCGCATGTATGTCTGAATTCCGCGTAACTCATAGTCAATAGATACGTAGAACTCATAAGGTGGAGATAACCCTAACTCTCAATTCTGATTGATCAAAACCAACCAAGCAATCCGGTTTATTCTTCTATTTTCCATTTTTAATCTACTATTTTATTTACATTATTTGCACGCTACAATCCCCCCTTTTTACTAAACTTTCACCAAAAGTCTAATAATCTTCTCATACTTAGTGACCAAGTATTCTCTGTGGGATTCGACACCCAACACAGTTGGGTTCTATATTTGACAACGACTGCTTACACTCTTACGAGAGCTGTAGTTTGAGTGTTATCAAAAATTGGGCGTTATCAACCGCCAAAGTGGTGGTCCATCGTAAGATTGGTTGTACACCACATGGGTTATCGCTAAGTGTATCAGGTTGCTAGGTTCTGTTTAGCACTAACGGCTAAAGAGGTGGCCCAACCAAGCAATCCGGTTTATTCTTCTATTTTCCATTTTTACTCTACTATTTTATTTACATTATATCTCTTTTTCTCTTTTAAGAATATTCCAATTTTGGTAATATTCCAATTCTGGTCAGGCTTGGCTTTTCCAGTTTTGACTTTTCTCATTATTTTTCTTTTTCTCTACTTATCACTATTTTTCTTTTTCTTAGTTTGCTCTTCATCAAACCTGTCCATGATTCACCTCTTTTTCTTATATCCCCTTTCATCATACCTGTTTTACTCTCACATAATACTATAATAGTCACCCTCAACTTAGGCTATTTCCAGGCCCAAGGTCAAATATAGGTTCATTGTAAGTTAAAAGGAAGGTGATAGGTGTAATAAGAAAAATTTGCCTATTAAAGATCAAATATTTTGATCAAAGGGATTTACTCATTTGATGTAGGAATTTTAGGTTCAAGTGGACCTATACAAAAGGGTATATCATCACATCCTACCTAACCATCATAATCATCAGTAAAATCAAACAAGCAAGTTTTAGATTCCAACACAACTGGAAACTCAGTAATCCTTACACATACTTGCACATGGCTACATTACTAAGTACCAGATATCCAACTCTGCTCTTGTTTTGCCCCTAATGGCACTATCCCTAATCTTAATGTCATTATCATATACTCAATAATTTCAACCATATATATCACTCTTTTTATATAAAATATCTAAAACAATAATATTCTATGGGGCTCAACTTTTCCAGCTCTTTAGCACAGTTAACACTACTTTTCACAAGATAGGTTCAAAAATCCACAACACTCAATAGTTTTTCATTAATCACAAAAATCAAAATCAAAATCAAAATCAAAATCAAAATATTTAAGTAAATCCAAAATTTTCAAAATAAATTAAAATCATAGTTAAAATAAAAAATATATATTGCTAGAGGGAGCTCTTATTTACTCCCTATCTCAGCTTCCTGCATCAAACCTTCAAGTCATAACAAACTTTCAGTTTTAGCTACATTTGAAAATTTTCAAACTACTCCAAACTTTATGGTACCCCGCACCTAACTTAAGAACATTGAAATATCCTTAGTGTAACAAAATATTAAAAGAGTAGGATAACAAATCATACCTAGGCGCTCAACGAGTCAGAGCATCAATATCAACATGTGGGTCCTTCGATCGAGTCCCACTCTTCTTAGTAATTTTCCCAACTAGAATTGGATCAACATCAGGCAGGTGTACAACATCAAGAATTGGAGCTCTCAAACTACCAGCTTCCATAGCCTTCTCTCAGACCCATGTCTGGCAATACTGCTCATCCTGGATACTTTTATATTGGACTTTCTTCATTTCATTTTTTTATTATTTCTCTTGTTTTCTCTTATATATTCCTCAGTCTTCTCAACATTTTGATTCATTGAGATTGCCCAAATATTTCTTACCTCAATTGTGGAAATCATAGTCTCTATGACTGGCTCAGCAACTACTGATCTCTCAAATAATTTGGTAACCATTTTTTTTATCTCAGAAACCTCAGCTCAGACAACAGCAACACTGGGAGCCTTCCAACTACTTAGAAACCAAGTGATCCTCGAGTAAAATGCATTGAGGTGCTCTTGTACATCTCCATTCTATAACTTCAGCTATCATTTCATCCAACTCTGTACTCTGCCTTCCATATTGGTAACTTTCACAATGAGTGCAGCCAACTGAGTTACCACCTCAGTCCAGGAAGCCTGAGAAATCATCATAACATCCGAAGGCATCCCTGTTTGCCTAGGAAGCACGAACTACACTAGCAGTGGACCACTCGAAGTACCAACTATATCTGTGGGTGCAGTCTCAATCCGTGCACCTACCTCAACTGCCTCAACAATATGAGGAACATCATTTTGATCTTGGAGGAAAGCTCCCACCATAGAATCTGTTGTCTACCTTATAGGCCTAGCCAATGGGTTGGCCACATCATGAGTCAGGCCGAAATCAAAAGTCTGGTGGGATCTCTTTTGGAATAGACACCCGAGATCTCTAATACCCCCATGGCTAAGCATATTTATGTGATCATGCAAAGGTTTGCTATCAATTCCTTATGCTCTACAACAGGCATTTCTCTTAATTATAAGGCTAAGAACTTACAAATATTAAAATCACACTTTAGTGTAAAACCTCCAATCATCGCGGCCTAGAATGGGCTCAGATATCATCACCTATAGTTAGACATAGCCTATGACTGGATATAGTCCACCAATCCTTACCCTAAAAGTTTAGGGTAACCTATTTTATTTGTTGTGACTCCTCAATTCCACCTGCAACCCAAGTGGCATGCTCGCCCTGTGCAGTTATCCTCATACCGATCCATCAGAACATCACCATCTTTTTATTAGTACCCAAGGTTCGGTTTGTGATCTTCCTTGTTTTAGCCAATTATGTAATCCATTTATTTAGTATTGGATGAGGCCTGATATATTGTACCATACAAAAATTTTCCAATGGTTTAGGGTGATATATCAACTCAAATTCCACAAATTATAAAGGGGGGATTAGGATCACTTCCCTTTCATAAACTACCCTGTGGATGCTGCCTCATAATCTAGAACATATAAGAAGCAGAAAACTCATAGAATAACACCTCACTGTACAATCTTGAAGATCTCATCATCCAGTCAAAACCATACTATCTGAAATATTCTTCAAATTCAAGAAATTTAGTGATACCCGTAGTAGTCATTCATCTATTCTCGTATGAGACTCTCTTAATCTTACCTCCTCGAAGCTGAGACAAAGCCATATTAAATGCTGCTAGCATGCTGAGGTAACCTAATCATTCAATGATGGTGACTTGAGTAAGGGCCAGTTGGGACACCGACCCTCACTTGGCCTCTCCTCAGCTAAACTGGATTCATCTTCCTCATCATAATCCTACTCTTTATCATCCATAGATTATGGTGTGTTTGGTGGAGACATAGTTGGTTCTTTCTACTTGGACCCTTAGGTCATCATGTGTCAGATTCTTGAGGAACCATTTTCTTACCCTTTTCCTTTATTGGTGCATTAACTTTTTGAGCACCTTTCTTAGATGAGGTCCTGGTATACTCTTTCCCACTGATTTTAGAGATAGTTGTAGACTCGAAAAACATTATTTCCTCACTGTCTACTAGTGATCGTTTATTTTATTTCTTTGCCATAGTTTTGGATGAAGACGCAGTCTTGGGAGGCATTTTTTCTACAAATACACTAATCTTAGTAACTCAGAAAAGAAAAGAAAAGCAAAAAAATTTCAAAATAAAAATTCAATATGCCTAATTCCAGTAGGGTATGGATGGTAAGTATTGATCATACCCACTGGATACGACTTATATATCTAAGTCATAACCTAGACAGTGTATGATCATTTTTTACTAGCCAGCTTATAGCTCCTACTTACAAGTCATACATGCTGGTTACGACTCATGACCAATAGTCGTAAGCTGGTCAAAAACATTTGTTCAGTTTATTTTCTTCCTAGGTGGGTACGTATATTGTATATGAGTCTTAATGTTTGGATAAAACACATAAAATTGAATTGTATCTATTCCATAACTTTAAATTTGTCACACATCCATGTTGTTAGTGGGTACGAGTCACATTACGACTGTTGTAATGGTAGGTACAAGTCATAAAGAGTCCCGTGTCCACTACATCATAGAAGCCAAACTTTCAAAGTTTGACTCTAATGAAATTTCTAAACAACCCACTACTTTATTTATCTATACCCAACATTTAAAATAAACAAAACACAAAAATCCACTCCTAAACCCTACTTTATCCCCCCATTTTTTATTTTCCTTTAAATATCAAAGATAGTGTCCCAACAAACCATGAAATGAAGAAATTTAACTTAAACCAAGTAAACAATACCTTATGCTACACATTAACTTACAATTTAGAAAAAATAAGGTTGGAAACATTCTTAGTGTACGTATAGTAGAATATTTTGGTTTTGGGATCTTAAGAGCCTTTAATTTGAATAAAAATTTCTTCAATCGACTGATTCAAGGTTGGTGGTAACTAGATTTAGTCAAAACCAAGTTGATTCTTAGGATTTAAATTCAAAATTTAGAAGAGAACTATGTAGGGATGAGTTAGAAGTCTTGAGTATTCAATTGGGTTAACATTTTCCCCTTTATTTATGTTTTGGGTCGGGTTAAAACCGAGAACTGACCTAGTAATCCAGGATATGAATTGTCGATATAATTTGTACCCAAGTTTATGGGTTATTTCTTTGACTTGTATGGCCTGGAATCTTACTTGGGTTCTAGAAATGGTATGACTCCTAGTCATGATCCATAACCAGAGGCTACAACTCATATCGAGAGTCGTATATATTCTAGAACTTAATTTCGTATTCTGATTCATCTCCCAGGTCATTATGACTCCTACTTATGAGTGGTACTATATAGATATGACTCGTAAAGAGTCCGCATGACACATTTTCTTTACTTCTTTGGATTTTATCTTTATTTTTCAGCCTTGCACATTGAACAAACACATCACCCTATAAATGAAATAAGTACTAAAATATGGGTTGCCTCCCACGCAACGCTTGATTTGACATCACGACACAACATGGCTAAGTCAGATACTCAGATTTAACCAAATATCCTCATGGGTTGCCTCCCATGTAGTGCTTGATTTAACATCGTGGCATGATAGAATTTCCTTGTTTAAACAGACTTCATCAAGGTCAATATAATCTATTTCATTCACCTCTACTATATTTCCTATATAGTACTTTACTTTGTGACTATTTCCTTGAATCGTTGGGAACCATCCTTCAATAGTTCTAAAGCACCATAGGTATAGACTTTTGAAACTATGAATGGTTCATGCCATCTAGACTTCAGCTTTCCAGAAACAAGTGAATCCTGGAGTTATGTAGTAGCCCTTGGTCACCTTTTTCAAATACCCTCTTCTCTATTTTATGGTCATGATACAACTTTATCTTTTCTTTGTAAATTGCTGAAATTTCATATACCCAGAGTCGGAATTTATCCAACTCATTGATGTTATTCAACCTTGACTTAGCTGCATCATTCCACTCTAAATTCAGCTTCTTCAATGCCCATAGTGCTTTATGCTAAAGTTCATTTGGTAAATTGAAAGATTTTCCATACACAAGCTGATAGGGATAAGCACCTATAGGGGTTTTGTAAGTTGTTCAATAAGACCATAAGGCATCATCTAACCTTTTTGCCTAATCAGTCCAATTAGCATTCATAGATTTTACCAATATGGACTTGACTTCTCTAATGCACACTTTAACTTGTCAACTAGAATGCGTATGATAAGGTGTTTCCACCTTGTTATTCACTCCATATTTTTGAAGCAGAATCTTGAATAGATAAATGCAAAAGTGTCACCCCCGGTCACTAATAATACCACGCGCCACACTAAACCAAGAAAAGATATTTTTTCTAAAAAATGTCGTGATGCTTCTTGCTTTATTATTAGGAAGCGCAATTTCTTCCACCCATTTATAAACATAATCAACAGCTACTAGTATGTACTTCATGCCACATAAACTCATGCCACATAAACTCACCAAAGGTCCCATAAAATCTATACCCCATAAATCAAACACTTCTAATTCTATGATATGGGTCATAAGTAGTTCATGTATTCTAGTAATAGTACCTTTTCATTAACATTTATCACTTGTAGTAACATAGTTATGAACATCTTTGTATATGGTTGGCCAATAGTAGCCAAATTGCAGGATCTTATGAGTTGTTCGGGACCCTCTATGGTGACCCCCAACTGGCGATAAATGACACACCTCTAATATGATCATCATCTCTACCTCAGGTATTCACATATGAATGATTCCATCTGCATAAATTTTGAAAAGATAAGGTTTGTCCCAGAAAAAAAGTCTCACCTTATGCAAGAATTTCCTTCTTTACAAATATGAAAGATCTTCTAGAACTAGATCATTGTCTAGGTAATTTGCAAAATCAGAAAACCATGAAATAAGATCTTGAGATGCTGCTAATATTTGCTCGTCCATGAAACTATCATTAATTTCCACTCCTGTAGTAACCTTCTGCATGGCTTTCTCCTCTAGTCTACATAACTAGTCTGCAACTTGATTTTCTATGGCTTTTCTGTCTTTCACTTCGAAATCAAACTCTTACAACAATAGCCCCAATTGAATAAGCCTAGGCTTTACATCCTTCTTACCCATTAGGAACTCCAATGCTTCATGTTATGTATAAACTATCACCTCAGTCCAAATCAAGTAAGATCTAAACTTTTCCAAGGCAAAAATCACTGCCAAAAACTCTTACTTAGTAATGGTATAGTTATTTTGAGCATGATTTAGTGCCTTACTAGCATAGTAGATAGGATGAAGGATATTTTCTTTCCATTGGCCTAGTACAGTCCCTAAGGCCAATCTACTTGCATAACACATAATATCAAAAAGTAAGGACCAATTAGGCGGAATAATGATTAGAGCAGTCGCCAACTTTTCTTTAAGTCTTTCAAAAGCTTTCATGCATGCATCATCAAAATTAAATTTTACCTCCTTTTAAAAATCTTGAAAATAGGGCTTGTAATTTTCAAAAAGACCTTGATAAATCTTCTATAGAAATCTGTATATCCTTGGAAAACTTTAAATTCCCATCACAAAAATTGGATAAGGTAATTTTTCATTCACTTCTTCGCTTGATCAACCTCTATGCCTCTCTTAGAAATCTCGTGCCCAAGCACAATTCCTTCTTTAACCATGAAATGGTAGTTCTCCTAATGGAGTACAAAGTTGCATTCTTCACATTATTGTAGAATTTTTTCCCAGTCAATGAGACAATCATCAAAAGAGTCTCCCTCAACTGAAAAATTATCCATAAATACATCAATGGTTTCTTCCACCATATCAAAGAAAATGGACATCATACATCTATGAATTGTGGATGGGACATTGTATATCCCAAATGGCATTCATGAATGCAAAGGACCCATAAAGGAATCTAAAAATATTCTTCTCTTAGTCCTCCAGTGCTCTAGTAATATGCTTATAACCTGAGTACCCATCAAGAAAATAGTACCACTATCTATACACTAACCTGTCTAGCATTTGATCCATGAACGGCATTGGAAAATGGTCTTTTTGGGTCGATGCATTCATCTTTCAATAATATATGAAGACTCTCCAACTAGTGACTGGCCTTATAGGAACTAGCTCATTGTTTCATTAGGCACAATAGTTATTCTACCTTTCTTCAGAACTTAATAAACCAAACTAGACCACTTGCTATCACGAATGGGAAACACCACAACATCATTAAACCACTTGATGATCTCTTTATTAACCACCTCTTGCATAATAGTATTAAGTCATCGCTGATGTTCAATATATAGAACACAATCTGATTTAAGCTAAATGTTGTGAGTGCACAAGCCCAGTGGAATACCCATAATATTTGTAATGGACCTTCTACAAAATTGACAACAATGCTACAACTTTTTCTTGTCTCAGTTCTACTGTAATAATGATCGAAAAAGTGTTGTTGCCCATCAAAAATGCATATTTCAAGTATGATGGGAGGTCCTTCAACTCTAACACCGGAGGTTACTCAATCGATGGGCGAGTAAGTGGAGTTTTTCTAACTTTTAAATCTAGATCAAGATTATTTGATGAAAAATTGTAACCATTACCATGCAATGCACCAACAAACTCGTCAAATTATTCTATGCCATCAGAGTCAAAATTCATGATACAATCTATAAGTTCCTCAACACCTAGTCTTTCTTCAACAGGAACAACTGCATTAGAACCATCATCCCATAAAGTTACCACTTCAACATCATGAAATAAATATGATTATTTATCATTCACATTAATCACAAAAATCACTTTCAACTATTGTGCAACATTATGGATTTTTATATGTCAAATATCACTTATTAGTAATTAAATCCCAGTATCAGATGTCCAAGCTCTATATCAATCTACATTCTTCGTGTAGCCATAAAAGGTCTGACAAGAATAATTAGAACTATAAATTCCACTTAACAATCTAACAAAACAAAGTCATAGGAAAAATAAAAAAAGATATTTTTACTAAGACATCATAAAGGATACTGACTGGCTTTTTCACACACCTATCTGCCATGACTAGCCTCATGGTGGTGGGTTTTAGAGCATCAAACCCCAACTACTTGAATACTGCAAATGGCATGAGGTTAATACTTGCACCTAAATCATACAATGCATGTGTAAAGTAAAAAGATCCAATGGTGCAAGGTATAGTGACTCCACCAGGATCCTCCTTCTGCTCTACTAATGACCTAGTAGCTACAACATTGCAGTAATGGACATTGTAAAATGGCTCATAACTGACTACTCTTTTATTTGTAATTATATTCTTCATAAACTCTATATAGCCTGACATCTGCTCCAATGCCTCTATTGACAGTTCGTTCTTTTAGAATAGATAAAATATTTTAATACTTACCTTTTTCTTGTTTCATTTTAATCCTTTGTAGATAGGGAGGACTTGGTATTGGAATGTTTTTTAAAACAAGCTTTGTAGTTTTTTCTTCTCTTTTATTTGGCTTACTGCTGCTTTCTACATCTACTACCTCAATATTATTTTATTTTTGCTCATCAATAATAAATGCATGTAGATCTACAGTCACCATACCACTCTAAGTAATAGTGGCATGACATTGATTATTATTTTTAGAATTTACCACTATGTTGTTTTGAAGATTGTCAGGCAGTCTCTGATTCATTATTGTCTGAATTATTGCTCCAATTCCTAATTGTTGTGGTATGTGATTCAACTTATTGATTTAGTCTCGACATATCTTCTTTGATATCTTTTATAGAATATTCTTGACTATCTTATCCTTTGACTAGTTCAGACAAGAGAGCCTCAACTCTGGACTATGTATATCAGCTACCTGGTGGAATGTATTTTTCACTCTTCTTCTTATAGTCATCCTTATATAACCAATCACTATCTCTTTCACTATTTCTACCTCGGTTTGTAATATTATAATAGTTTGGACCTTGATTCTCTTGCCCTTGGGCTCAGAAATCCACAAATCTATGATCAAGATAGGTCTTCTCTTCTTTAGATTCAATCTTTAATGGTTTACATATAGAGCCCAATGTCTCTACAGTATTCCCTTCGTCAAAATTTAGCGAAGCGAACTGCTTTGTGAGAAATCCAATATAAGTCCAAAACTATGCTACCTCTTGTGCAACTCTATCATTACCTACTTCATATGTTTTTGTCGCTCCAATATCATATTTACCACTACCACGATTAGAATCTCTGGTATTCCATACACTTTTGGTGACTTCAATATAATTAAGCAATTCCTATGCAACATCCTAATGATGATGCATTAATGCTCCTCCAAAACTAGTATCTACCATGGATCTCAAACTATTACTTAGTGTTCCATAAAAGATTTCTAATAAATTAGATCCTCTGACTCTATGGTTTGGCACCTAGCTTAGATTTTTCTTAAATCTAAACTATGCTTTGTACATTAATTCTGCAGGTAGTTGTCTGAAATTAAAAATTTCATCTTTCAGATGTAGCATCTGTGTATGAGGGAAAAATCTCCTCAAAAACTATTTTTCAACTTATTCCAAGTAGTGATAGATCCTCTTGATAGTTCCCCAAGCCATAGAGATGCCTCTCTAGTCAGAGAAAATTGGAAAAACTTTAGTATCAATGCTTCTTGATCAACCCGTAGTATGTTATAGTTTGTTCAGATCCCAAGAAAGTTAGTAAGGTGCATACTTGCATCATCCTTAGATGCTCCTGAATATATGCATTTTAGATTCAATAGATGGATCCTAGTAGTAGTAATATCAAACTTCACATTAGGGGCTAAGGTAGAAGGAACAATAGTTCCTAGCTTAGTAGGGTCAATATAACCCATGCCTTCATCCTCCTCCTCATATAGATCTCAGTGATGGTATGATGGAACATATGGAAATCTACCCCTTTAAACCTAATGAGAAACACCCTGTCTAGGTCTAGCTAGTCCATGTTTCTGCACCATTTCATCAGCAACCAGTCTAGCTTCGTTAGCTTCTCTACATTCCCACTCTTATAATTGTTGTATCCGTATGTCTATAATATTCTATGTATCAAATGGATCACGTGGGTGTGCCTCTTTTTGGTCCATAAGTGGGGGATCTTTCACCCTATCATAAATTTGTCCTGACATCCTTCTCAGTAGTTGACAGATTCTCTCTAGATCTGGATCAAAAGGGAGTAAGGGATTTCCTCTACTCCTAGTGCTTGGAATTGATTGGTGTATGCCAAATCAATAATAGAAAATAAAAACTCAAGAAATTTACCAATTCAATTCAATACTCAAATCGTTTTGACCAACAATGGTGCCAAAATTTGTTCTAAGCCCAAAATTACACCTCAATCAGAATATAATACAGTCAATTCAAATATAATAACCCAACTAGGTTAGGGTCGAACTCGCTAGGAAAATGTGAGCAGTTGTTGGCCTTGATTTAACCATCGAGCAGTGAAAGAAAGTAAATAGGGGGATTTTGTTATCAATAGCAAAGAGTAACCAATTCTTGAGTGTTTTTTAGATGTAATCAATAGGAGATGAACATATGTGTTCGCCCTTGCTTCTCAACTCTGTAGACTTCTCATGATAAACCCACTACTCTAGTATTCTACATGTAAATCTTATAAGATAGGTATTATCAACCTCTTTTTGAACGTGAAGATAAATTTCACACTTAGACTTGGTTATCGTTGTCGGGTGTTACCTTGTCCCTTGATACAGCCTTAGTTCACTTCATCCTTGGTTGTCATATTAAATGATTAGATGTAATACTGAGACTATAAGGTGGAGGAAGAAATCCCAAATTACTATCCTAATCGTTTTTCCCCATTACAAGCTTCTTGGTTATTTAAAAAATGTGAATATAGGCTTTTATATCAAGATGTTGCATTTGCTTGAAATCAATTATAGTGAATAAGAATTAGGATACATGCATAACCCTAGAACAGGTATATGTCACACTTTCTCTATGTAGCTAATCCGCAAGAGTTCCTACAACCATATCTAAAGGGATTAGCCGCTAATTTTTGTGGAAGAAATAATGGTTATCAATAAAGAACACATAGAATCACTTGCACAAGAATAATATGAATAAACTCCAAAGTCTTTAATTAGATAAAACACTCAAATTTCAAGAATAATTTTAAGAGTATGTAACTGTCCATAAAAGAATGTCACTATGTGTAATGTAATAAAAGATAAACCTTAGGGTATTTATTATATCTCAAAATACCATGAAAATCCTATTAAAAATATGAAAGGTAAAGTTAAGTCGGCAGTCGGCAGTCGGTACGAATTAGTCATCAATCGTATCCTCATATTATGAGTTGTACAATGCCTTCTCATAACCATTCCAATGTCTAATCTTCCCACAACTTTAAATCAATGCTCAACTTACGCTTTTATCTTACGAATTGTAACCACATATATGACTCAGATTCTTCATCTATATCCACCAGGGACTTTAGTATTTTTAGTTCTAGCTCACTGTTTTTCATACATCATCTCTATACGAGTCATATTCATAATTCCAACTCATCTCCTTCTGACACTTCAATTTCTAGATAGCATCTTGGATTTAGTTCAGCTCACGACTTCAGCATACAACTCATATCCCGCCTTACGATTGGGATATTTGAATCGTATCTTCCTTATACTTAGATCTTCGATTTGACTATTGGTTCTGTTATTCTTACAATTTAGCATACGAGTCATATCTATTAGTTCTAACTTAAGTGTCGACTCTTATACTAATTAAATTTGGTCTTTCTTGGCTCTTTTCATCACATTTCATTCAAACAATATTATAGACCTATTTAACCATAAATTCACACTAAAGTGCATTATATCCAACAAAGTACCCCAAGTTCATGCATAAATTCATAGTTTTAAGCATCAAAAGTGTCATGTTTGCAGTCACATCAACAATATGATATCAAAGAAAGGAGTCAAATAGGGCATTTTCATAGTAAGCATATTTTAATTCGATTATCTCTTTTGAAGGACTTTATTAATGTTATATCAAAGCGTGTCTTTTAATTGTGTGTAGGAATAGGTATTTATATCTCAAGTGATCATGCACATATGATGAAATATTTAAGATAAATGAAGAGACTATTAAGTTCATGTCTTGGATCTTTTTTCCTAATCATTTACCCACATTACTTTTTAGAGGATGCCTTTTTTTAGCATCGATAGTACGCATGTTCAACTTGATCTAGTTACTATTAGTAAAACTTAACAAAGTTGTGCTAGAGTTAAAGTGTTAGTGGACCTGAAAATCGTATTTCATAAGCATGTATTAATGGATATTAAAAATGAGGCTTTTAGGGAAATAGAGTCTAACATTATTCAAATCAAATATGATTATATGCCTAAATATTATTCTAATACCCCTTAAAAGTCTTAGCTTATTTCAGCTCTCAATTGCATGTTTAAGGGGTTCAAGACTTTAAAATTTCATGAAGTGTTGGGACTTAGACATTTCCAAGGCCCCTAAACTTTGATTATTTTATTTTTGACCATCCTGATATTGAAACAATGATTTTCAAGTTGATTCATGATTGGGTTGTTAAAAATACATCTCGAGGGAGTTTCAGAATTTTTAGACGAGCATAGGGGTGTGTTTGCATAACCAAAATAGTAGTAGCACTAGGATTAGCACACACAGCGCCCTCCAGTGCACCGCTCTAGAGCCTGTATCATGCCCTCTAATGTGCTGCACCAGAGCTCACACTGCCCACCTCATTACGGTGCGCCAGAGCCTACATCACCCCTCCCCTTTTGGTATAACTTTTGTTCATTGTTATTAAGGGCATTTGGGTTAATTTCCTTTACTCAAAATTATCCATAAAATGAAGTTTAGGTCCTCAAGGAGAATTATTTGCCATATTACTCATAAAATCTCTCAAGAAAACTATCTTTTACCTCAAGAACAAACCCTAATCCTTACTTAAGAAATCATAGAATAAAGGCTTCAAACCTTAAGAAATTCCCAAGAATCTTCATGAATTTATATGTTGGGGTATGTGTGATATTCATCCATGGGTTTGTTTCAACCATGGAGTCCAAGAATCCCTTTTTGGTTTACAATTATAAGTTTTCATGTTTAAGTTGAAATACATCTCTTGTTTGTTCAGTTACAAGTTAATTTTTTTTGTGATTTCCAAGTGGGATAAGCCATTACATGTTTTAAATATTTTAATCTTCATCTTAAATACCTATGTTATGCTACTGGTCTTGTAATCATGTAATTCTCACATGCTATACCCATTCTAATGTTTAAGTTCTTGACTCTCGTGTTTGATAAAATGCCTAAGTGTTTGCTTTTGAGCAATGATCCCCTACTATGGTTTTAAAGCTTTTATGTGGCATTATTGTTAAATTCCATTCAGTCTTGGTGGGTTATGAACACCTGATACCTATGCGTTTTACATGAATTTAGCTTTTCAAGTACTTTGATAATTTATCCGTGACTCTTATCAATATACTTAGATGTTTATGATCATGATGAGCACTATTGGTTATGTAATTATGTTAAGTCTAGTTTAGCCTATTCCATTATTAGTGTAAGTTGATGTTGGCTGTATTTAGACGCCTAAAGCACCATAATTTACCCATGTTTTAGCTAAGTTTGGAGGATAAAACATATAATTCCTGCACTTTTAATCCATTTTCCTTTAAGTGAGCCAACCTATGTGATTATCATGTTTTTCAGGTATTAATGATGAAAATTTCAGCACTGTGTGGACCTTTAGGCAGCAAAGGAAAACTTCGCATAATAGGGAAGGCAACTTTTGGAAGCTTTGGACTGAATGTGACGCATGGAGAATTTGTCCCGGGCAAAATCAGTATTTCTAAAAGGGATGCAGCAATAATTTAGTAGACAAGGACATTATAAAAACCCTATTGCTGAATTTTTCAGCCTGTTATGTTATGTTTTTATCATTATTCAGTTTATAGAATCTGTAAGTTTTAGAACAGCGAAACACGGCTCATACTTGAAAACGGCTAGAGAGGGAACACGTCAATCCCTTGTTTGACACCAAACTCATTCCCATCGTGAGATTATTCTACCTTTGGTATGATGATGATGTCTACTTTGATTGCCATTGTAATCATGAGTAGCTAAACTTCTCTATTAGGGTTATGGAAACCTTATGAGATACTATCTATTACTATGAGTTTGTGAATTCTTGATATGTATGCTACTTATAGCATTACTCTCTTTGTTTTAATTAAATTCTTATGGTTGCAAACATAGAGAATATGCCAGTATAGTATAAACTTGTTCTAGAGAAAAGTTATATGTTTGGAAAAGATATTGTGATAAGAAAATAGGGTTTCTAACCCCTGTTTACACGTTAATGCCTTAACCGGATTAACTTTCTTGGAGAATTTGTACCATTCGTTACACACTTTAGGCTCGAGAGAGATAAAGTGAAATAAATCCTTGATTATTGGGAAACAGTTAGATTTACAATTAGAATACGAATCACTATAATTGCATGCATGTCTAAATTCCGCGTTACTCATAGTTAATAGATAGGTAGAAATTACAAGGTGGACATAACCCTAACTTATTATTCTCTGTGATTAAATCTTACTACATAAATCATCTCATTCATTACTTTGATATTAGTAGTTCACGCATAATCAAATCCCCCCTTTTCCGTGGAATTTTCGACCAATAGTCTACTAATAATTTCAACACTTAGTGACCAAGTATTCCCTGTGGGATTTGACACCCAACCCAGTTGGGTTCTATATTTGACAGCGACCGCTTACATTTTCTTACTAGAGTTGTAGTTTGGGCGTTATCAAATTTTGGCACCGTTGCCGGGGAATTTTCAACCAACAGTCTACTAATAATTGCAAAACTTAGTGACCAAGTATTCCCTGTGGGATTCAACACCCAACCTAGTTGGGTTCAATATTTGACAGCGACTGCTTACATTTTCTTACTAGAGCTGTAGTCTAGGCGTTATTAAATTTTGGCGCCGTTGCCGGGGAATACGGTTGTCAACTATGTTTGTGATAGTAAATATACACTTTGGTCAAAGATTCTCAAATTTTACTTTTAGTTGTTGTTTTTGTTTTATTCAGGTTTGGTAGAGTGCATGCCAAATACACGACGTTCTGGTCAGCCATTATTAAAAATAAATCCTGAACCTCAACTTATTGGTAGAATGGATACACAACGAGACATTGAAAGAAGAGCTTCTCAACAGGAGCAGGCTAGATTAGCTGTATTGGCAGCCGCTCAAGTGCATCAACAGAATACTGATAACCCAGGTCGAGCAACAAATCCTGATGATGAGGACCTGGGTGATGATGAGTTACTTAATCCAAGGCGTGCAGATGAGGTGGCAGTGCCTGTGAATAGGAGATATCATCAATCTAGAATGAGACCTGACCACCGAGTTGTAAAGGTCCTTTTTTATGATGATAATGACGATCTGGATGGAGCTGGTGCCACAAGGGCTATTATTCCTCCACCCTTGGTACCCGGAGCAAAGTTCAATAGCACTAGCACCATGATTCAGTTATTGCAGCTCAAGGGTTTATTTGGTGGACTTGCAGGAGATGATCTGAATATGCATCTCATCAACTTTATCTCAACATGCAAGTCCTTTGAGAATCTAGGAGTTGGACAGAATGCAATTCGGCTGCGCTTATTTCCATTGTCTCTATCTGGAGAGGAAACTTTATGGTTAAACGGGCTAACTCCTGACTCTATTAATAATTGGAGGCAACTGAAAGACACTTTCCTAGAAAGATTTTTTTCGTCATCCAAGAGAGCGCAATTACGATATAAGATCAGCAATTTTCCACAGCTTCCAACTGAAGCTCTCCACGAAACATGGGAGAGGTTCAAGAAGAAGCTTATGTGGTGCCCAAATCATTACATGACAAATATCCACTTGATGGAAATATTATACAGAGCTTTGAACTCGGTGACAAATCCAGTAGTAGATAATGCTGCAGGTGGGTCATTCATGGACCTTACTTTTATTGAGGCAAGTGATATGCTAGATAGTATGACAAAGCAGAGTAGATCCTGGCATACCAGGGATTCTAAGGTAGCAATCTCTAATTTATCTATTGGCATAACTGCAGAACAGAGAAGAAGACAAGAGGAACGTGACCAGGATATGGCTCACATAAAAATGCAGATGGATCATCTTACCAAGCATTTATTATCAGGGAATACCAAAAAATTTAAGGCCGTTGTATCTCAGGGAAGAGATCAATCCAATTCTGAGGAGGAAGTGAACTACTTAAATAATCAGAGGGATTTTCTAGGCAATGCCCAAGGAAACCAAGTTCGGAACAATTATGAAAAATTCGGATACAAGGACAGTGATCAAGGTAGTTGGAAGAATAAGACTGACAGGAGTGGTTTGTACGTTCCTCCTGGAAATCATGAGGGTGTGGCATCTGGCTCTGAGAAGATACCCATGGAAGATATGATGGCTAAGCTATTGAAAGGAGTGAAGGCAACCAACATGGGCATAACAGCGGTAAAGAATGATTTATCCTCAATAAATCAATTGGTTGACTCGCATTCCACTGTAATAAAACAGCTGGTACAACAATTGAGTCAATTATCAGCGGTATTTAATCAAAGAAAAGCTAGCACCTTACCTAGCGACACTGTGCAAAGCCCAAGGAATGACGAATCATGTATGGCTATTACTTCCAGGAGTGGTAAGGTATTGGAAAATCCATCCAAAGGCAAGCAAGTGATTAATGATATAGCAGGGAATGTTATTGAAGTAGATTGTGATGATGCTTTTGAAGATGAAGAGAACGTTCATGATGTTACCCCTAGATATCTGCATCCTGAAAAGATCGATATGCGGAAGCAAGATAAAAAGAAAGTGGTGGAGAAAACTATTCCCCTTTCACCACCACCTTTTCCTTAGAGACTGAAGAAGAAAACTGATGACACCTGGTTCATTAGATTCATGACCATGTTAAAGCAGCTGACTATTAATGTTCCTTTGGTGGAGGCGCTAGAACAGATGCCTGGGTACGCTAAATTCATAAAGGAACTTTGGAAAAACAAGCGGGCAGAAAGCTATAAGCTGGTAGATAATGTTCATCATTGCAGTGCAATTGTCACGAGGTCGTTAGTATAGAAGAAGGCAGATCCTGGTGCTTTCACTATTCCTTGCACTGTTGGATCTTTGGATTTTGCTAAGGCATTGTGCGATTTGGGTGCTAGCATCAATTTGATGCCGCTATCTATTTACAGAAAGTTGGGGTTGGGAGATCCTACACCAACCAATATGCGGCTCGTGATGGCAGATAGGTCGGTAAAACGACCTGTTGGCATCCTATATGATTTATTGGTGAAGGTTTCTACCTTTATTTTTCCTACAGAGTTTGTTATTTTGGATTGCGAGGTGGATTCTGAAGTTCCCATAATCTTGAGACGCCCTTTCCTCGCAATAGGAAATGTGCTTTTTGATTTAAGAGCTAATGAGCTTTTATTCCGGATGAATGACTAAGTGGTCCATTTTGATGTATGCAAAGCAATGAAGAAGCCAAAAGATATGAACGTATTCTCTGTAGCGGATGTTTATTATGAAGATGAGAAAGAATTATCTGTAGAGAAGCAGCTTATTGTTGAGCCATTGGCTGCTGTACTTATGAATTTTGAGCGTGAGGATCTTGAAGATTATGAAGAAACTATTTGTGCTCTAACAGGAATAGGGTCATATTCTCATGCTCCTAAGAAGTTGGACCTTGATCTTAAGAATCGACCTATACCACCAGCGAAACTATCCAATGATGAGCCACCAATGCTAGAATTGAAGGAGCTGCCCAGTCATCTAAAGTATGCGTTCTTGAGAAGTGGAAATACACTTCTGGTTATTGTTGTGGCTGATTTAGGTGAGCAGAAAGTAGCAACGTTCATCTCTGTTCTAAAGAGGTACAAGAGAGCCATTGGTTAGACTATTTCTGATATAATTGGTATCCCTCCTGGGATATGTATGCATAAGATTTATCTTGAAGAAAATTGCGTGCCCACCATTGAGCATCAATGATGCTTGAATCCACCTATGCAAGAGGTGGAGAATAAAGAAATTATTAAGTGGTTAGATGCAGTGGTGGTGTATCCAATCTCAGCTAGTAAATGGGTAAATTCGGTACAATGTGTGCCCAAGAAAGGGGGCATGACGGTAGTCGCAAACTAAAAGAATGAACTAATTCCACTTAGAACTATCATAGGATGGAGAGTGTGCATGGACTACCAGAAGCTGAATTCGTGGACGCTAAAGGATCACTTCCCAATGCCATTCATGGATCAAATGCTTGATTGATTGGTAGGGAAGGTGATAACGCTCAAACTATAGCTCTCGTAAGAGTGTAAGCGATCGTTATCGAATATAGAACCTAACTGGGTTGGGTGTCGAATCCCACAGGGAATACTTGGTCACTAAGTAAGCAACGATTATTAGACTTTTGAAGAAAGTTCTGCGAATAAAGGGGGGATTTTATGCGTGCAAATAACGTAAACAAAATAGTAGAGGAAAAACGGAAAATAGAAGAGTAAAACAGAGTACTTGGTAGGTTTTAATCAATGAGAATTGAGAGTTAGGGTTATGTCCACCTTATGAGTTTTACTTATCTATTGGCTATGAGTTATGCGAAATTCAGACATGCATCTGCTTATAGAGATTCGTATTCTATGGTAAATACAGGCGTCTTTCGACCATCAAGGATTATTTCAATTTAACTCTTTCGAGCTTAAAGAGTATCTAATGGTACAAAATCTCCAAGAGGTTAATCCAGTTACGGCACTAACTTTTAAATAGGGGTTGGTGCCCTATTTCCTTGACATTATCTCTTTTCCAGACATGTAACTTTTCTTTCGAACAAGTTCATGCTATACTGGTGTATTCTATATGTTTGCAACCACAAGAATTTAGATTAAGATGAAGAGATTAAAGATATAATCAGCATACGTGTCAAGAATTCACAAACTTATAGCAATATATAGTATCTCATAAGGCTTCCATAACCCTAACAGAGAAGTTTAGCTACGCATGAGTGCAACGGAAAACACAATAGACATTATCATCATAACAATCGCACATTATGTAGGTAATGGCGTCACTTATGGCGTGATTTCTTTGCTTAGTACCGCTTCTCTTGTTATGAAAATTTAAAAGTCGAATAGATGAAAAATAATGTCAACAACGAATTAATGAAGAAAAAGGGAAAGGATCGAATAGGGATAAGGGTGGTGGAGAATTGTTTTGATGGATGGATGGATGGTGGATGGATGGGAATGATCAAAATATCCAGCAAAATAGGGTATTTATAACACCCATATCCTATTCCTACTAAGATACTGCATTACTTATCCTAATCCTACTAGGTTACTGCATCATTATCCTAATCCTAAGGAGTTACTGCTGATCCCTAAAGTCTTTAGAAATGCTGTTTTTGCCCGTGACAGGTTTTCCATGCGTCACTTTTAGTCCCTAGGCATCCAAGCTTTGCTTTCCTTCTTTCGTGAATCTTCCTTTGGCGTAAAGTTATCCATAAAATGCTGAAATCTTCATCATTTATACCGTAAAACTTGCTAATCACGTTTGTTAGCTCACTTACAAGAAAAAGGACTAAAAGTGCATGCATTATATATTATGTCCTCAAAACTTAGCTAAAATATGGGTAAATTATAGTACTTTAGGTGTGTAAATACGCCTATCATCAACAACCCTCACTTAAAGCTTTGTTCATCCTCGAACAAAATATCATGTCCATCTAAACATCTACTTAGGGTTTCACAGTAACAGTATAAAATATTCGTCAAGATAGGCACGATAATTATTAACAAAGAATAGTTTTCTGATCACCTTTAGAAACAATTCAACCTCCAACATAGACTCGTGATGATGGTTAATTCGTATCCAAAAGTTAAGGCATACAGAATCATATACAACTACCCAAAACTCATCAACCATTTGTGTCTCACATAAGATATCACCCATAATCACTCACAAGTATTGTACATATTTCAAACATGGGTATAAGATTATCATTGCTCTCACTCTCACAAAGAATTCATATGCTGTAACTGATGACCATAGGCTTTCCCTTAATGTAATGCTCCACTAAATATCAGAATGCTAAGCTTAGGTTCAAATAGGTCTTCTACAGGTTATAATGTAGTCTAAGGGACGGGTAGGACTATTTTGGCCAGAAATAGTGACTATGTTCCTAAGCGCTTTAATACATCACATTATGCCATTTATGCTTTCTTTCAAACAACATTTCTACTTTCTTTTAATCTACCACCCTTTCTCACCTCTTTTGTTTTTCAATTTTTAAACATAACTAACATTTTAGTTTTTTTTTCCTTTTTCTTTTCATAACACACCTCTTATGATAACAATTTTTTTTCATAACAAATTCAAGCACCAATACATTCTAAGGCATCATACTCACCCAATTTCCTCTTATTTTGTCACATAACTTTACAATTTAAAACGCTTAGTAATTTGGATCAAATTATGGTCTTAAAAAAATGGATAAGGCTTACATATGAAGCTGTCAAAGAAAATAGGCTTAAAGTCTCAAAAGGGTTGACTAGGATAATGTCCACGGGTAGGTAAAACGAAGGTAAACAATTACAGGTTGCAAAAGAAATGCCTAAATCATATCCTAAACTCACACTTTTTATTTCGCTTCACACACACACCAGGCAAGTTCTAGCATCAGCCACAAACACAGGATATACTATATCCTCACACACACAAGGCACATGTTTGACTTTATTGGGAGTAGTATAGACTCTTGAACCAGCAGATAAAGGAACTAAACCACACAATTATCACATAGTGAGTCATAATTTAGAGCCTAAACATCACAATAGTAATGATTTTAGCACAAACTCTTGTTATAATGCATGCTGCCCCTCAGAACAATTTCATGCAAAGTTAAAAAAAAAATTAACTACTAACGAACAAAACAAACATAAATAGATGCAAATACAGATAAAGAAGTAAAGCATACAAATACCAGCACCCCATACTTAGATGGGGCACACTGCCCTCAATGGAAAATAAATCAGAAGAACCTGGTTAGTCGGACTCCTATTCTATGTCTGGGGTCATACCCCCTGCTTCGGAATCATCATCAGAGTCGTCATCCTCAAAAGTTTCTCATAAGTACCCCACTTGATTTTAAGAGTGCGTTGAGGTATTTGCAGCATGGAGGATTCAACTTGCTCTTTTCTTCCTCTTTTCTTACCTTTCTGTGTGGTGGGCGCTTTTTCTTTTCCTTGTCGTTCTTTTTGTGCCTTTCTACTTGGTTGATGGCCTCGAAAGATGTTCTTACAAAGTTAAAAGAGCAAAAATAAAAGTTTTGAGAGTTTTGGGAGGCAAAGGCAGCGCCTATGCTATGGCATTGTAGATTCGGAGAGCAAAGGCAATGGCATAGGCAGCGCCTTTAGCTTTGCCTAGTTGAGCAGAAGGCTTTTGCATAGGCGGCGCCTATACTATGGCATTGTTGAGCATAGGCGGCACCTATGTTATGGCACTCTAGAATCCGAGATCTTATGCCATAGCATAGACCTTGCCTTGTTCGTCGCCTTGATTTACATAGGCCTTGCCCTGTTCTTTGCCTATATTTTCATAGGCAATGCGTAACCCACAGCCTTTTGCTTCTTCGTTCCTAACATACCACCTTCGATATACAATACTTCCGAATCAAAATTTGAAACCAATCTCCTCCTTTACACCTCTTGCACCTATATTTACTCAAAAACAACAAAAACGATTAGAATGATGGGTTGCCTCCCATCAAGCGCCTTAATTTTGGTCGTGGCTCGACAAAATCCTATGAAAATAAATACAACAAAAACAATTAAAAATAATGGGTTGCCTCCCACCAAGCGCTTGATTTATTGTCGCGGCACAACATAGGTATCTCGATTACTTAGACTTCATCGAGATAAATGGGGCATAGTTTTCTGAATGGATTCAGACGACGCTGATGCTTACTTGTAGGCATGCAATCTTCGTTGATATGACTCTTGTGCATACATATCCCAGGAGGGATACTAATTATATCTTCAATAGTCCAACCCATAGCTCTCTTGTATCTCTTCAGAACAGAGATGAGAGCCTCTACGTAATGTTCACTTAAATCATCTGCCACACTCACCAGAAGTGTATTTCTACTTCCTAAGAATGCATACCTTAGATAATTGGGGAGCTCTTTCGATTCTAGCACTGGTGGCTCTTCAAAGAAAGTCTTCGCTATTGGTGACGGTTGATTCTTAAGATCAAGGTTCGACTGTTTAGGAGTATGAGAATAGGACCCTATTTCTATTAGAGCACACATAGTTTCTTTATAATCTTCATCTTCCTCATGCTCAACATTCAGTAGCGCAACAGACAATGGCTCAACAGTAAGTTGTTTCTCTACAGATAATGCTTTCTTATCCTCATGATGAACATCAGCTATAGAGAATACATTCATATTGCTGGGCTGCTTCATTGCTTTGCATGTATCAAAGCGGACCACTTCGTCATTTAGCTGAAATACAAGCTCATTCGCTCTTACATTAATAAGCACACTTCTTGTTGTAAGAAAGGACATCCCAAGATTATGGGAACTTCAGAATCCACCTCACAATCCAAAATAACAAAGTCTGCAGGAAAAATGAAGCTAGACACCTTCACCAACACATCATTTAAGATACCCACAGGTCGTTTTACCGACCTATCTGCCATCACGAGCCGCATATTAGTTGGTGTAGGGTCGCCCAACCCCAACTTTCTATAGAAGGATAGTGGCATCAAATTGATGTTGGCTCCCAAATCGCATAATGCCTTAGCAAAATTCATAGATTCAACCGTGCAAGGAATAATGAAAGCACCAGGGTCTGCCTTCTTCTGTACTAAGGACCTTGTGGCAATTGCACTGCCATAATGAATATTACCTGTTGGCTCATAGCTTACTGCCCGCTTCTTTTTTAAAAGATCCTTTATAAATTTTGCATACCCAGGCATTCTCTCTAGCGCCTCCACCAAAGGGACATCAATAGTCAGTTGCTTCAACATTGTCAAAAATTTACTGAACCTTGTATCTTCAGCTTTCTTCTTTAGTCTCTGAGGAAAAGGTGGTGGTGGAAGGGGAATATTTTTCTCCACCACTTCCTTCTTATCTTGTTTTAGGTTGGCAATCTTTTTAGGCTATGGACGTTGAAGGGTGACGTCACTAACTCCCTTATCAGCTTCATCGGTGTCTTCTGGTTCTACATTGGTCACTTGCTTGCCTTTAGATAAAGTTTCCAGCACCTTACCACTCCTGGTAGTAATGGCCATGCATGATCCGTCGTTCCTTGGATTTTGCACAGTTTTGCTAGGTAGGGTGCCGGATTTTCTTTGATTAAATGCTGCTAAAAGTTGACTCAATTGCTCCTCTAGTTGTATTATTGTAGTGGAATGTGAGTCAACCAACTGATTTATTGAAGACAAGTCGTTCTTCACCTCATTCACTCCCGTATTGGTTGCGTCTAATCCTTTTAACAACTTTGCCATCATATATTCCATTGACATCTTCCCCGAACCAGATGTCGCGGCCTCACGATTTCCAGGAGAAATATACAAAATTCTCCTGTCAGTCTTGTTCTTCCAACTTCCTTGATCATGGTCCTTGTTTCCAAATTTATCATAATAGTTCTGACCTTGGTTTCCTTGAGCATTGCCTCGAAAACCCCCCTTATTATTCAAGTAGTTAGCTTCTTCCTCAGAGTCAGATTCGTCTCTTCCATGTGCTACCACGGCCTTAACTTTTTTGGTCTTCCCTGATAATAAGTGCTTGGTAAGAAAATCCATCTGCGTCTTCATGTGAGCCATGTCTTGGTCACGTTCCTCTTCTCTTCGTCTTTGTTCTGCAGTCACGCCAATAGATATAGTAGAGCTTGCTACCTCAGAATCCCTGGTATGCCAAGCTCTACTCTGATTTGTCATACGATCTAGCATACCACTTGCCTCATTAAAAGTAAGGTGCATGAATGACCCACCCGCAGCATTATCAACCACTAGCTTAGTCACCAAATTCAAAGCCCTGTATAATATCTCCATCAAGTGGAGATTGGTCATATGATGATTTGGGCACCGGATAAGCTTCGTCTTGAACCTATCTCATGTTTCGTGGAGAGCTTCAGTTGAAAGCTATCGAAAATTGTTGATCTCATCTCTCAATTGTTCTCTCTTGGATGGCGGAAAGAATCTTTATAGGAAAGCGTCTTTCAATTACCTACAATTAGTAATAGAATCAGGAGTTAGCCCATTCAACCATAGAGTTTTCTTCCCAGATAGAGACAATGGAAATAAGCATAGTCGAATTGCATTCTTTCCAACGCCTGGATTGTTGAATGATTTGCATGTAGAAATAAAATTGACCAGATGCATATTCAGATCATCACCTGCTAGTCCACCAAATAATCCCTTGAGCTGCAATAGTTGAATCATAGTGCTAGTGATATTGAACTTTGCTCCGGGTTCCAAAGGTGGAGGAATAATAGCTCCAGTGGCACCATCTCCATCCAAATCGTTATCATCATCATCAAACAGAAACTGCACAGCTCGACGTTCAGGCCTTAATCTTTCTTAACAATCTCTCCACTGCATGGGTACCACCACTTCAGTAGTATGCCATGGGTTTCATAGCTCCTCATCGCCCAGGTCCTCATATTCAGGATTTGTTGTACGACCTGGGTTATCAATATTTTGTTGATGCACTTGAGCAGCTGCCAATGCATCTAACCTAGCCTGCTCCGGTTGAGCAGCCCTTCATTCAATGTCACATTGTGCATCCATTCTGTCAACAGAACCTGAATAAAACAAAAACAACAACTAAAAGTAAAATCTGAGAATCTTTGACCAAAGGGTCTAGTAACTATCACAAACTTAGTAGAAAACCGTATTCCCCGGCAATGGTGCCAATTTTTTATAATGCTCAAACTACAGCTCTCGTAAGAGTGTAAGTGGTCATTGTCAAATATAGAACCCAACTGGGTTGGGTGTCGAATCCCACAGGGAATACTTGGTCACTAAGTAAGCAACGATTATTAGACTTCTGATGAAAGTTCTGCGAATAAAGGGGGGGTTTTATGCATGCAAATAATGTAAACAAAATAGTAGAGTAAAAACAGAAAATAGAAGAGTAAAACGGAGTACTTGGTAGGTTTTAATCAATGAGAATTGAGATTTAGGGTTATGTCCACCTTATGAGTTTTACTTATCTATTGGCTATGAGTTATGCGGAATTCAGACATGCATGTGCTTATAGAGATTCGTATTCTATGGTAAATCCAGGCGTCTTTCGACCATCAAGGATTATTTCATTTTAACTCTTTCGAGCTTAAAGCGTATCTAATGGTACAAAATCTCCAAGAGGTTAATCCAGTTATGGCACTAACTTTTAAACAGGGGTTGGTGCCCTATTTCCTTGACATTATCTCTTTTCCAGACATGTAACTTTTCTTTCGAATAAGTTAATGTTATACTGGCGTATTCTATATGTTTGCAACCACAAGAATTTAGATTAAGATAAAGAGAGTAATGATATAAGCAGCATACGTGTCAAGAATTCACATACTCATAGCAATATATAGTATCTCATAAGGGTTCCATAACCCTAACAGAGAAGTTTATCTATGCATGAGTGCAACGGAAAACACAATAAACATTATCATCATAACAATCTCATAATATGTAGGTAATGGCGGCACTTGTGGTGTGCTTTCTTTGCTTAGTAGCGTTTCTCTTGTTATGAAAATTTAAAAGTCAAATAGATGAAAAATAATGTCAACAATGAATCAATAAAGAAAAAGGGGAAGGATCGAATAGGGATAAGGGTGGTGGAGAATTGTTTTGATGGATGGATGAATGGTGGATGGATGGGAATAATCAAAATCTCTAGCAAAATAGGGTATTTATAACACCCATATCCTATTCCTACTAAGCTACTGCATTACTTATCCTAATCCTACTAGGTTACTTCATCATTATCCTAATCCTAATGAGTTACTGCTGATCCCCAAAGTCTTTGGAAATGTTGTTTTTGCCCGGGACAGGTTTTCCATGCGTTACTTTTAGTCCCTAGGCGTCCAAGCTTTGCTTTCCTTCTTTCATGAAGCTTCCTTTGGCGTCAAGTTATCCATAAAATGCTGAATCTTCATCATTTATACCTTAAAACTTGCTAATCTAGCTCACTTACAGGAAAAAGGACTAAAAGTGCATGAATTATATATTTTGTCCTCAAAACTTAGCTCAAATATGGGTAAATTATATTACTTTAGGCGTGTAAATATGCCTATCATCAGAAGGGATTGTTTTATTTCTTAGATGGTTATTCCGGTTATAATCTGATTTGCATTGCTCCTGAGGATCAAGAGAAGACCACTTTCACATGCCCGTATGGTACATTTGCTTTCAAACGTATGTCATTTGGGCAATGTAACGCACGTACCACTTTTCAGCGTTGTATGATGTCCACTTTTTCTGATATGGTTGAAGACACCTTGGAGGTGTTCATGGACAATTTTTCAGTTGTAGTTGAGTTGTTTGAATCATGCTTGGCAAATCTGAGTATGGCGTTGCAGAGATATGTTGACTTCAACTTGGTGCTAAACTAGGAGAAGTGTCATTTTATGGTTAATGAAGATATTTTTCTTGGGCATAAAGTCTCTGAAAGAGGAATTGAGGTTGATAATGTTAGGCGTATTTACACGCCTAAAGCATCTTAATGTACCCATATTTTAGATAAGTTTTGATGACAAAATATATAATTCCTGCACTTTTAGTCCTTTTTTCGATAAAGTGAGATAACCAACGTGATTAGCAAGTTTTCAGGTATAAATGATGAAGATTTCAGCATTTTATGGACTAGATGCCGCCAAAGGAAGCTTCACGAAAAAAGGAAGGCAGCTTCTAGAAGCTTATGGACTGAAAGTGATGCATGGAAAACTTGTCCCGTGCAAAAAGACCATTTCTAAAGACTTGGGGGATAGGCAGTAACTTAGTAGGATTAGGATAAGAATACAGTAACACAGTAGGACTGGGACAAGGATAAGGATAAAAACCCTATTTCAATAGGACTAGGATATGGATGTTATATAAACCCTATTTTGCTGAAACTTTTCAGCATTCTCTTCTTATTCCCCTTTCTATTCTTTCCCTTCTTCATCAATTCTTTTTCAGACATTATTCTATTCAATTCTATTTTTCTTTTATTCGACATTTAATACAATTCGCGTTACTTTCTGATAGAGAAAGCACGGCCCTTGTGACCAACGTGAGATCATGATGATGTTTATTGTGATCTCCATTGCAATCATGAGTAGCTAAACTTCTCTGTTAGGGTTATGGAAGCCTTATGAGATACTATCTATTGCTATGAGTTTGTGAATTCTTGATACATATGCTGCTTATATCATTCTTCTCTTCATCTTAATATAAATTCTTGTGGTTGCAAACATATAGAATAAGCTAGTATAGCATTAACTTGTTCGAAAGAAAAGTTACATGTCTGGAAAAGAGAGAATGTCAAGGAAATAGGGCACCAACCCCTGTTTAAAAGTTAGTGCCCTAACTGTATTAACCTCTTGGAGAATTTGTACAATTCAATACTCTTTAAGCTAAGAGTTAAAGTAAAATAATCCTTGATGGTCGAAAGACACCTGGATTTACCATAGAATACGATTCTCTATAAGTGCATACATGTCTGAATTCCGCATAACTCATAGTCAATAGATACGTAAAACTCATAAGGTGGACATAACCCTAACTCTCAATTCTCAAAGATTAAAACCTACCAAGTACTCCATTTTACTCTTCTATTTTACATTTTTACTCTACTATTTTGTTTACGTTATTTGCACGCACAAAATCCCCCCTTTTGTTGCCGAATTTTTGGCCAAAAGTCTACTAATAGTTTCTTACTTAGTGACCAAGTATTCCCTGTGGGATTCGACACCCAACCCAGTTGGATTCTATATTTGACAACAACCGCTTACACTCTTACGAGAGCTGTAGTTTGAGCGTTATCAAATTTTGGCGCCGTTGCCGGGGAATACGGTTGTCTACTAAGTTTGTGATAGTTACTATACCCTTTGGTCAATGATTCTCAGATTTTACTTTTAGTTGTTGTTTTTGTTTTATTCAGGTCCTATTGACAGAATGGATGCACAACGTGACATTGAAAGAATGGCTACTCAACAGGAGCAGGCTAGGTTAGCTGCAATGGCAGCTGCTTAAGTGCATCAATAGAATATTGATAACCCAGGTCGTGCCAAAAATCCTGAAGATGAGGACCTGGACGATAAGGAGCTACTAAACCCACGGAATACTACTGAGGTGGCAGTACCCATGCAGAGGAGAGATCGTCAAGTGATACTGCGGCCTGAACGCCGAGCTGTGCAGTTTCTGTTTGATAATGATGATGACGATTTGGATGGAGCTGGTGCGACAGGAGCTATTATTCCTCCGCCCTTGGCACCCAGAGCCAAGTTCAATATCACTAGCACCATGATTCACTTATTACAACTCAAGGGACTATTTGGTGGACTTGCAGGTGATAATCCAAATATGCATCTGATCAATTTTATCTCCACATGTAAGTCATTCGACAACCCAGGCATTGGACAGAATACAATTTGGCTGCGCTTATTTCCATTTTCTCTATCTAGAGAGGCAACTCTATGGTTGAACGGGCTAACTCCTAACTCTATCACTAATTGGAGGCAATTGAAAGAATCTTTCCTAGAAAGATTCTTTCTGCCATCCAAAAGAGCACAGTTGAGAGATGAGATCAGCAATTTTCGATAGCTTCCAACTGAAGCTCTCCACAAAACATGTAAGAGATTCAAGACGAAGCTTACGTGGTGCCCAAAACATCATATGACCAATGTCCATTTGATGGAGATATTATACAGATCTTTGAATTTGGTGACTAAGACAGTGGTTGATAATGCAGCATGTGGGTCATTCATGGACCTCACTTTTATTCAGGAAAGTGATATGCTAGACCGTATGACAAAGCAGAGTAGAGCTTGGCATAGCAGGGATTCTGAGGTAGCAAGCTCTACTGTATCTATTGGCATGATAGCAAAATAAAGGCGAAGAGAGGAAGAACGTGATCAAGATATGGCATACATGAAAACACAGATGGATCTTCTTACAAATCATATATTATCAGGGAAGATTGAAAAACTCAAAGTTGTTGCTTCAAAAGGAAGAAAAGAATCTGATTCCGAGGAAGAAGCCAACTACTTGAACAATCAGAGGGGTTTTTGAGGCAATGACCAAGGAAACCAAGGTCGGAACTACTATTATAAATCTGGAAACAAGGACCGTGATCAAGGTAGTTGGAAGGATAAGACTGACAGGAGTGGTTTGTATGTTACTCCTGGAAGACGTGACGGTGCTGCATCTGGTTCTGGAAATATGTCCATGGAAGATATGATGGCTAAGATGCTGAAAGGAGTTGAGGCAACTAACACAGGAGTAACTGGGGTAATAAATGATTTGTCCTCAATAAAGCAATTGGTTGACTCGCATTCCACTGCAATAAAACAGCTGGAGCAATAATTGAGTCAATTTTCAGCAGCATTTAATCAAAGAAAAGCTGGAACCCTACCTAGCAAAACTGTGCAAAATCTAAGGAATGATGGATCATGCATGGCCATTACTATCAGGAGTGGTAAAGTGCTGGAAACTTCATCCAAAGGCAAGCAAGTGACCAATGCAGACCTAGAAGATACAGATGAAGCTGAGGAGGGCGTAAGTGACGTCACCCCTAGACTTCCACAGCCTGAAAAGATCGCCAACCTAAAGCAAGATAGAAAGGAAGTGGTGGAGAAAACAATTCCCCTTCCACCACCACCTTTTCTGCAGTGACTAAAGAAGAAAGCTGATGATACCAGGTTCAGCAAATTCATGACTATGTTGAAGCAGCTGACTATTAATGTTCCATTGGTGGAAACGCTAGAGCAGATGCCCGTATATGCTAAATTCATGAAGGACCTTTTGACGAAGAAACGGGCAGTAAGCTATGAGCCAGTAGATAATGTTCACCATTACAGTGCAATCGCTACAAGATCGCTAGTTCAGAAGAAGTAAAATCCTGGTGCTTTCACTATTCCTTGCATGATTGGATCGTTAGATTTTGCTAAGGCATTGTGCGATTTGGGTGCTAGCATCAATTTGATGCCCCTATCCGTCTACATGAAATTGGGGTTAGGAGACCCTACACCAACTAATATGCAGCTTGTGATGGCAAATAGGTCAATAAAATGACCTGTGGGTATCTTGAATGATGTATTGGTGAAGGTGTCTACCTTCATTTTTCCTGTAGACTTTGTGATTTTGGGTTGCGAGGTGGATTTTAAAGTCCCTATAATCTTGGGACGTCCTTTCCTCGCTACCGGAAGTGTGCTTATTGACTTAAGAGCTAATGAGCTTTTATTTCGGTTGAATGATGAAGTGATTCATTTTGATGTATGCAAAGAAATCAAGCATCCCAGCGATATGAATGTGTTCTCTGTAGATGATATTTGTTATGAGGATGAGAAAGAATTATTTGTTGAGAAGCTGCTTACTGTTGAGTCACTATCTGATGTGCTGTTGAATTTTGAGCGTGAGGAGGCTGAAAAACATAAACAAACTGCTTGTGCTCTAAAAGGAATAAAGTCATATTCTAATGCTCCTAATAAGTTGGACCTTGATCTTATGAATCAACCTTCACAAATAGCGAAGACTTCCCTTGAAGAACCACCAATACTAGAAACGAAAGAACTACCAAGACACCTAAGGTACACGTTCTTGGGATATGGAAATACACTTCCGGAGAGTGTTGCGGATGATTTAAGTGAATAGCACGTAGAGGCTCTCATCTCTGCTCTAAAGAGGTACAAGAGAGCTATGGGTTGATCAATTGAATATATAATTGGTATCGAAGAATATTGCATGCCCACAAGTAAGCATCAGCGTCATCTGAATTAATTCAGAAAATGATGCACTATATATCTCAATGAAGTTTGAGTAATCGAGATAATCTATGTCGTGCCATGACAATAAATCAAGCGCTAGATAGGAGGCAACCCATTGTTTTTACTTGTTTTTTTGTTAGGAGTTTGTTTTTGTAGTTGAGCCACGACCAAAACTAAGGCGCTTGATGGGAGGCAACCCATCGTTCTAATTGTTTTTGTTGTTTTCAAGTGTAGGTGCAAGATGTATAAGGAAGGAGGTTGGTCTTGAATTTTGATTTGGAAGCGGTTCATGTTGAAGGTGGTAAGTTAGGAATAAAGAAGAAAAGGCTATGGGTTAGGCATTGCCTATGAAAATCTAGGCAACGAACAAGGCAAGGCCTATGTAAATCTAGGCAACAAACAAGGCATGGCCTATGCTATGTCCTAAACTCTCAGAATCTAGACTTTCTTAGCATAGGCGCCGCCTATGCTCAACAATACCATAGCATAGGCGCCGCCTATGCCAATTCCTTTTGTCTCTGAATCTAGAATGCCATGGCTTAGGTGCTGCCTATGCTCACTTTTGGTCTCCTAATCCGATTCCAAATGGGTCAAAAAACGACCCAAGCTTGTCCTATAAATAGAACCTTAGTTTTAAAACCAAAACTCATTGAAAATCCAACCTAGCATACCCTTCCAAAATCTCTCAAAACTTTTCTTTTTGCTCATGTAACGTTGCAAGATCATATTCCAAATCCATCACCAAGTAAGTTCTTCTTTTATATTACATAAGTAATATGCTTATAATGATTTGTTAGATCTCGAATTGGTGTTGGTGATTTGAATGTGCTTGGTTTGCTATTATACATCTGATTGAGTCAAAGAATACATGAAGGTGTTCTTGACTTGGTTCCAACTTGTATTTGATTTTGATACACTGTCATACTTTTGTTGAGTCGACATGGTGAAGTTAATTGCATAATCTTCAAAAATTGAATGCTTGAATGTTTAAATGACTCATTCATTGAGATAAAGATCATGATTGAATACAAGCATGAAATGTTTGGATTATTTCTATACCATAAACTTGATTCAATCTCTACATGGTCATCTTGTTCCAAAAATGCATTAATCCAAACCATAAAGGATGGTCAAGATTACATGACATAGAGTTGAAAAGAATAGTTAAAGACAACATGCAAGTATGACTTTGCTGAACATATTGTTGGAACATATCGCCTATATGTATGTCGATGAAGTCTGAGTAATCGACATCACTCACTTAATTAGTTTGTACAAACAAATTATGTGTGGGGTGGTGCCACTATAGTTTGTTTGTCGATTATATCTTCCGAGATGAGCTAACATGAATCTCAGGTAGAATGGAACCAAAAGGACGACAAGGAAAATAAAAAAAGCATCCACCTCACAGAAACGTAAGAAAAGAGAAAGAAAAGAGCAAGTTGAATCCTTCGTGCTGCAAATACCTCGATGCACTCCTTGGAATCAGGTTCTCCTTATTTATTTTCCACTGAGGACACTGTGTCCCATCTAAGTGTGAGGTGAGGGTATTTGTGTGTTGAAGTATACTTCTTTTCCTACATTTACATTTATTTATGTTTGTTTGTGTGGTTTAGTAGTTCATAGATTTTTTTTCATAAATTTTTTTTAGACCTTGCAACAAATTGTTCTGATAGTGACAGGGTATTATGACAAGAGTTTGTGATAAAATCATTACTATTAAGACATTTAGGCTCTAAGTGTGACTCATTATGTGATAAGTGTGTGGTTTAATTCCTTTATCTGTTGGGTCAAGAGTCTACACTACTCCCAATAAAGTCAACCATGTGCTTTGTGTCTGTGAGGTGATAGTATATTCTGTGTTTGTGGATGATGCTAGAACTTGCCTGGTGTGTGTGTAAAGAAAAATAAAGAATGTGAGTTTAGGAGATGATTTAGGCATTTCTTTGGCAACCTGTGATTGTTTACCTTCGTTTTATCTACCCATTGACATCATCCTAGATAACCCCCTTTGAGCCTTTAGCCTAGTTTCTTTGACAGCCTCATATGTAAGCCTAATCCATATTTTTTTCAAGACCATAATTTGATCCAAATTCCTAAGTGCTTTAAAATTGTAAAGCCATGTGACAAAATAAGAGGAAATTGGGTGAGAGTAGTGCCTTAAAGTGAATTGGTACTTGAATTCATTGTGAAAAAGAATGGTTATCATAGAGGTGTGTTATAAAACAAAAAAAAGAGAAAAAAATGAAAAGAAAAATAAAAAAATAATTCTTTTCAAAAGTGAATAACAAAAGAGGTGACAAGGGGTGGTAGATTAAAAGAAAGTAGAAAGGTTGTTTTAAAGAAAGTGTTAATGGCATAATGTGATGTATTAAAGCGCTTAGGAACATAGTCACTATTTCTGGCCAAAATAGCCCTACCCGTCCCTTAGCCTACATTACAACCTGTAAAAGACCTATTTGATCCTAAGCTTAACATTCTGATATTTAGTGGAGCATTACACTAAGTGCAAGCCTATGGTCATCAATTCCAACATATGAATTCTTTGTGAGAGTGAGAGCAAGGATAATCTTGTACCCATGTTCAAAATATATACAATACTTGAGAGTGATTATGGGTTATAGATTGTGAGACACACATGGTTGATGAGTTTTGGGTAGTTGTGTAAAATTCTTGGTGCCTTAACTTTTTGGATATGAATTAACCATCATCACGAGTCTAGGTTGGAGGTTGAATTATTTCTAGTAGTGATCAGAAAACTACTCTTTGTTAATAATTGTCGTGCCTGTCTTGATGAATATTTTATGCTGTTACTATGAAACCCTAAGTAGATGTTCATATGGACATGATATTTTGTTCGGGGATGAACAAAGTTGTAAGTGTAGGGTGTTGATGTTAGGCGTATTTACACACCTAAAGCACCTTGATGAACAAATGGTTGATGAGTTTTGGGTAGTTGTATATGATTCTGTATGCCTTAACCTTTGGATACGAATTAACCATCATCACGAGTCTATGTTGGAGGTTGAATTGTTTCTAGAGGTGATCAGAAAACTACTCTTTGTTAATAATTATCGTGCCTATCTTGACGAATATTTTCTACTGTTACTGTGAAACCCTAAGTAGATGTTCAGATGGACATGATATTTTGTTCGAGGATGAACAAAGCTTTAAGTGAGGGTTGTTGATGATAGGCGTATTTACACACCTAAAGTACTATAATTTACCCATATTTTAGCTAAGTTTTGAGGACATAATATATAATGCATGCAGTTTTAGTCCTTTTTCCTGTAAGTGAGCTAACAAACGTGATTAGCAAGTTTTCAGGTATAAATGATGAAGATTTCAGCATTTTATGGACTGGTTGCCGCCAAAGGAAGCTTCACGAAAGAAGGAAGGCAGTTTCTGGAAGCTTATGGACTGAAAGTGATGCATGGAAAACTTGTCCCGGGCAAAAACAACATTTTTAAAGACTTGGGGGATCAGCAGTAACTTAGTAGGATTAGGATAAGAATACAGTAACCCAGTAGGACTAGGACAAGGATAAAAACCCTATTTCAATATGACTAGGATATGGATGTTATATAAACCCTATTTTGCTGAAACTTTTCAGCATTCTCTTCTTATTCCCCTTTCTATTCTTTCCCTTCTTCATCAATTCGTTTTCAGACATTATTCTATTCAATTCTATTTTTCTTTTATTTGACATTTAATACTATTCATGTTACTTTCTGACCGAGAAAGCACAGCCTTTGTGACCAACGTGAGATCATGATGATGTTTATTGTGATCTCCGTTGCAATCATGAGTAGCTAAACTTCTCTGTTAGGGTTATGGAAGCCTTATGAGATACTATCTATTGCTATGAGTTTGTGAATTCTCGATACGTATGCTGCTTATATCATTCTTCTTTTCATCTTAATATAAATTCGAAAGAAAAGTTACATGTATGGAAAAGAGAGAATGTCAAGGAAATAGGGCACCAACCCCTGTTTAAAAGTTAGTGCCATAACTGTATTAACCTCTTGGAGAATTTGTACCATTAGATATGCTTTAAGCTCGAAAGAGTTAAAGTGAAATAATTCTTGATGGTCGAAAGACGCCTGGATTTACCATAGAATACAATTCTCTCTAAGCGCATGCATGTCTGAATTCCGCATAACTCATAGTCAATAGATACGTATAACTCATAAGGTGGACATAACCCTAACCCTAACTCTCAATTCTCATTGATTAAAACCTACCAAGTACTCCATTTTACTCTTCTATTTTACGTTTTTACTCTACTATTTTGTTTACATTATTTGCACGCACAAAATCCCCCCTTTTGTTGCAAAATTTTTGGCCAAAGTTCTACTAATATTTGCTTACTTAGTGACCAAGTATTCCCTGTAGGATTCGACACCCAACCCAGTTGGGTTCTATATTTGACAACGACCACTTACATTCTTACGAGAGCTGTAGTTTGAGCGTTATTAGTTGATCGATCCAAGATTAAAGTTATCGAGAAACTACCACATCCAATTTCTGTAAAGGGAGTTCGTAGTTTCCTCGGTCATGCAGGTTTTTATCGGAGGTTTATTAAAGATTTCTCCAAGATTACTAGTCCATTATGCAAACTTTTGGAGAAGTATGCAAAGTCTGACTTCGGTAAAGATTTCTTGAAGGCATTTGAATGCCTAAAAGGAAAGCTGGCTGAAGCTCCTATTATTGTAGCACCCGATTGGTCTCTACCTTTTGTAGTTATGTGTGATTCAAGCGGAGTAGTGATGATGGGCGAATTTACGCGCCTATATCAATATATTTTGCCCATATTTTAGCCTAGTTTTGAGAACAAATTATATATTTCATGCACTTTTAGTCCTTTTTCCTATAAATGAGCTAACGAACATGATTAGTAAAGTTTCAGGTATAAATGATGCAAAATTCAGCATTTTATGGCTTACTTGACGCAAAAGAAAGCTCACGAAGGAAGGAAAGGGAGTTTACACGCCTAAGGACCAAAACTGTTGCATGGAAAATCTGTCCCGGGCTAAAACAGCATTTCTGAAGACTTTGGGGACCTGGACCAAAACTGCTGCATGGAAAATCTGTCCCGGGCTAAAATAGCATTTCTGAAGACTTTGGGGACTTACAGACACAAAGCTGGATTTTGACAATGATACATTAATCTAGTACAATTGGGTTATGTATTTCATTAGTTTATTTGGATTAGGAGAATGTTACATTAACCTAGTACAAATGGGTTAAGTATTTCCTTAGTTTAGTAGGATTTGGTTATTTATTTCATTAGCATAGTAGGAGTAGGATAGGAGTATTATAAATACCCTATCATGCTAGAGATTTTTAATTAAGTCCTCCCTTAGTGGAGAGGCAACTCCTCCCTTAGTGGAGAGATACATTCAACTATTAATTTTCCTCCATTCTTCTCATCTTCCACCACAAACACTTCTAATCTATTCTTCTATTCATCTATTCCACAACAAGAGAATCGTTACTTGCTAGGGAATCACCAAAACCACACGCCTATCACCTACTTCTCACGCCATCAACCATGCAAATCGTGATATCCTTCGCATTCATGGGTAACTAAACCTCTTAGTTGGGGTTATGGAAGCCGAATGAGTTACTATCTATAGCTATGAGTTTGTAAGTTCGAGACACGTATATTGCTTATATCATTATTCTCTTCATCTTAATGCAAATTCTTGTGGCTGCAGACGCATTGAATAACGCCAGTCTAACATTTAACTTGTTTGAGAGAAAGGTTATTTGTCTGGAAAAGAGATAATGTCAAGGTAGTAGGACACCCTTTCCTATTAAAAAGCTAGTGCCGTAACTGGACTAACCTCTTGGAGAATTCGTACCGTTAGACACGCTTTAAGCTCGAGAGAGTTAAAGTGAAATAGTCCTTGTTTAGGTCGAGAGACGCTTGGATTTACCATCGACTACAATTCTCTATAAGCAATTGCATGTCAAGACTCTACACACTCATAGCCAATAGAGACGTATACCTCAGAAGGTGGACATAACCCCAACGCCTCAATTCTCATTGTCTACAACCAACGTGACAATCTTCCTCTTTTTACTTTGCTATTTTCAGCTTTTACTTTATTGTTTTGGTTACACATTACAATCCCCCCTTTTTACGAGACTTGCACCAAAAGTTTAGTAATTTTACTTACTTGTTGGCCAAGCTATTCCCTGTGGGATCGACACCCAACCCAGGTTGGGTTCTATATTTGCAAACGACCGCTTTACACTCCTACGAGAGCTGTAGATTGAGCGTTATCAAAAATTGGCGCCGTTGCCGGGGAATACGAGTGTCAATCAAGTTCGTGATAATTACTAGACCCTTTGGTCAAAGATTCTCGTACTTTTACTTTTAGTTGTTGTTTTTGTTTTTTTTTAGGTTTATTCAGTGCATCAATGGAGGCACAACGTGAAATTTAAAGGATGACTGCTCAAGTGCCTCAACAGAATATTGGTAACCGTAGGCGAGCAACAAATCCTGACGATGAGGATCTGGGCGATGAAGAGCTACTAAACCCATGACATACAGCTGAAATGGAGGCACCCATGCAGAGGAGAGATCGTCAAGCGCGATTTAGGCCCGAACGCCGAGCTGTGCAAATGCCGTTCGATGATGATGATGATGATCTTGATGGAGCTGGTGCCACAGGAGCTATTATTCTTCCGCCATTGGCACCGGGAGCAAAGTTCAATATCACTAGCGCCATGATTCAACTTTTGCAACTCAAGGGATTATTTGGTGGACTAGCAGGCGATGATCCGAATATGCATCTGATCAACTTTATTTCTACATGCAAGTCATTCGACAATCCTGGAGTTGGACAGAATGCAATTCGATTACGTCTATTTCCATTGTCTCTGTCTGGGGAGGCAACTATGTGGTTGAATGGGCTGACTCCTGATTCTATTACTAATTGGAGGCAATTGAAAGACACTTTCCTAGAAAGATTCTTTCCGCCATCCAAAAGAGCACAGTTGAGAGATGAGATCATAAATTTTCAACAGCTTCCAACTGAAGCTCTCCACGAAACATGGGAGAGGTTCAAGACGAAGCTAATACGGTGCCCAAACCATCATATGACCAATGTCCACTTGATGGAGATACTATACAGAGCTTTGAATTCGGTGACCAAGCCAGTGGTTGATAATGCGACTGGAGGATCATTTATGGACCTCACCTTTGTTCAGGCAAGCAATATGCTAGACCGGATGACAAAACAAAGTAGAGCTTGGCATACCAGGGATTCTGAGGTAGCAAGCCCCACTTTATCTATTGGCATGACTGCAGACCAACGAAGAAGAGAAGAAGAGCGTGATCAAGATATGGCGCACATGAAAAGCCAAATGGATCTTCTTACAAAGCATCTATTAGGGAAGACTGAAAAAGTGAAAGCGATTGCGTCAAAAGGAAGAGACGAATCTGATTCAGAAGAGGAGGCCAACTACTTGAACAATCAGGGGGGTTTCCGAGGGAATACCCAAGGAAACCAAGGTCGGAACTATTATGATAAATCTGGAAACAAAGACCAAGGTAGTTGGAAGAAAAATAATGAAAAGAGTGGTTTGTACGTTCCCCCTGGTAGACGTGATACCACCACATCTAATTCTGGGAGTATGGAAGACATGATGGCTAAGTTATTAAAAGGAGTGGAAGCAACGAGCGCGGGAGTTAAGGAGGTGATTGATGATTTGTCCTATATGAAGCAACTAGTTGATTCTCATTCCACTTCTATCAAGCAAATAGAGCAGCAATTGAGCCAACTTTCAGCAGCATTCAATCAAAGAAAGGCTGGCACCTTACCAAGCGATACTGTGCAAAACCCAAGGAATGATGGGTCATGTATGGCCATCACTACCAGAAGTGGTAAGGTGCTGGAAACTTCAGCAAAAGGCAAGCAAGTGGTTGACGAAGTGATACGGTTTGATATATGCAAAACAATGAAGCATCCCAGCGATATGAATGAGTCATCTGTAGCTGATGTTCATTATGAGGATACGAAAGCATTATCTATAGAGAAACAACCTACTGTTGAGCCATTGTCTGCTGCGCCACTGAATGTTGAGCATGAGGATAATGAATATTATGAAGAACTTATGGGTGATCTAACAGAAATAGAGTCTTATACTCCTAAGCAACCGGATTGTGAACTCAAGAATCAACCAACAGCGAATACTCCCTTTGACGAGCCACCAATGCTAGAATCGCAAGAGCTTCCCGATTATCTAAGGTATGTGTTCTTGGAAAGTAGAAATATACTTCCGGAGAGAGCAGATAATTTAAGTGAATAGCACGTAGAAGCTCTCATCTCTGCTCTGAGGAGATACAAGAGAGCTATGGGTTGGACTATTGATGATATAATTGGAGATTCTTCGGGGAAACGTAAGAGCCATCTTGAAGAAGATCGCATGCCCACAGGTAAGCCTCATTGTCGTCTAAATCCTTTCAGAAAACAATCCATCACTTACCTCAACGAAGTATGAGTACTCGAGATAACTACGTCGAGCCACGACAATAAATAAGGTGCTTGATGGGAGGCAACCCATTGTTTTATCGTTTTATCGTTTATCGTTTTTCCTTTCATCCTAGTACTTGTTTTGTTTTATGAAAAATCTAAAAATAAGAGTCGTGCCACGACCAAAACTAAGGCGCTTGGTGGGAGGAAACCCATCGTACTAATCGTTTTTATTTGGTTTTGAGCAAAAATAGGTGCAAGAAGTATACGACGAGGAGATCGATTTCAATTGACGATTTGGACGCATTGTATGGTAAAGTTGGTAAGTTAGGCATGGTAATGCATAAGGCTATGGATTGATCCTTTTCCTCATCAAAATAGGCTTCGAGGAAGGCTAGGCCTTGGTAAAACTAGGCCACGAACGATGCACAACCTATCCTATAGCCTAAGGTCTCGGAATCTAGTGTGCTATACACTATGCGCCGCCTATTCCTAGGTATGCTTTTGACTATGCGCCGCCTATGCTATGGCATTTGGTCTCAGTATCTCATGTTCCATAGACTATGCGGCGCATATGTCTACAAATGCCATAGACTATGCGGCGTATATGTCCCATTATGCCATAGACAATGCGCCGCATATGTCATTGATATGCCAAGTGATATGCGCCGCATATGTGGTGTTTTTGTCTCCAAATACGATTGTAAATGGGTCATAACCCGACCCATTCTCTTCCTATATAAAGGGGACATAGTCTTGAAACATAACCACACTAAAAATTGACCCAAAGGCACCGCATTCCCTCTCCAAATCATCTCAAAATTTTTTCTTGCTCTTCCAAATCACAAAACCATCTCCAAAAAGCTTCAAGCAAGTAAGTACTCTCTTATTCTTCATCTATTTCTCGTAAGTACTACGTTGCTATGTCTATCATGAATTGCTACATCTTGAAAAGTTATTGGTGATGTTCATGTGTTTGGATTATTGATGCAAAATCATGTGAGTGAACGCATACGTTAGAATCATCTTGACTTGTTTCCGACTTGAAATTGGTTTTAATAGCATTGTTATACTATTTGCGGAATTACTGTGGCTATGAATATTACTTAAGATGGTTGTTTGGATACTTACATGTTAGACTATCCCGGCCATCGGGATAAGATTTATAGGGCCTACCGACTTAGGAGGTTGTGATTGTTTCAAGAATAATGATTCCATGTGGTAACCCCTATGTAGTAGTGTTGCTATATCTACCATGAAAGTAGTCCAATGGCTGCAAGTAAGTGATACATTGTTGATTTTCTTGTCGGAATACAATCCTAAAACGTATGTCGACGAAATCTGAGTACTCGACCACTTTCACTTCACTAATTTGTGTTAACAAAACTAAGTGTGGGTTGGTACCCCTACTGCTTGTGTATAGATTGTAACCATTGAGATTGTGCTACCATTAACACTATTTCTAGTCTCAGGTACAATGGCACCCAAAGCAAGACAAGGTAAAGAAAAGGCTACCACTTCCCAAAAGAGCAAGAAAAGAAGCCGCAAGGAGCAAGGAGAACCCTCCTCTCTGCAAACACCTCAACTCACGCTTGGAATTAAGTGAGATACTTATGAGGAACTTCTGAGGATGACAACTCTGATTATGATTCCGATGAAAGGGGTAGGACCCCAGACATAGAGGAGGAGTCCGACTGACCAGGTTCCTCGTATTTATTTTCCACTGAGGATAGTGTCCCGACTAAGTGTGGGGTGTTGGTATTGCATGATATACTTATCTATTCACATCTAAGTTTGTTTTCTTTTGTTTTATTTTTGTTTCATTTTTAATTTTTGTTTCGTTTTTAAAATTTTTCTAGCTTCGCATGAAACTATTTTTGATAGGCAGCATGAGATTATAACAAGAGCATGTGTTACAATTGTGACTATTGAGACGTTTAGGCTCTAGTTGTGACTCATTATGTGATATTGTGTGATTCAATTCCTTCACTTGTTGGGTCAAGAGTCTATATTACTTCCAATCAAGTCGACCATGTGCCTTGTATGTGTGAGATAATAGTATCTTCTATGTATGTGGCTGATGCTAGAACTTGCCTGGTATGTATGCAAAGCGAAAATAAGGAGTGTAAGTTTAGGATATGATTTAGGCATTTCTTTGGCAACCTATACATGTTTACCTTTGTTTTACCTACCCATGGATATCATCCTAGTTAAACCCTTTTGAGCCTTTAGCCTATTTCTTTGACAACCTTGTATGTAAGCCTAATCCATTTTTTTCAAGACCGTAATTTGATCCAAATTCCTAAGTGCTTTAAAGTGAAAAAGTCATGTGACAACATAAGAGGAAATTGGGTGAGTATGATGCTTTAAATTGTAATGGTGCTTGAATGTGTGATGAAAAAGAAAGTGTTATCATAAGAGGTATGTTGTGAAAAGAAAAAGGAAAAGAAAGCTGAAAAGTGAGTTGTTCTTAAAATTGAAAAACAAAAGAGGAGAACAAGGGTGGTAGAATAAAAGAAAGAAGAAAGGTTGAAAGAAAAAAGTGTCAATGATACAATGTGATGTATTAAAGCGCTTAGGAGCTTAGTCACTATTCCTGGCCAAAATAGTCCTACCCGTCCCTTAGCCTACATTACAACCATCAAAAGACCTACTTGATCCTAATCTTAACATTCCGACATTTAGTGGAGTACTACATTAAGGGCAAGCCTATGGTTATCAGTTGCTACATATGAATTCTTTGCGAGAGTGAGAGCAAGGATATGTTGATACCCATGTTTGAAAAATATGCTATACTTGTGAGTGATTATGGGTAATATATTGTGAGACACACATGGTTGATAAGTTTTGGGTAGTTATATATGATTCCTTGTACCTTAACGTTTGCATGCGAGTTGATCACCATCACGAGTCTATGCTTGAGGTTAAACTGTTTCTACTTATAATCGGGAAGCTACTCTTTGTTGATAATTTTTGTGCTTGTCTTGAAGAATGTTTTGTGTTGTTGCTGTAAAACCCTAAGCTGATGTTTAGAAGGACATGATATGTTGTTCGAGGAAGAACAAAGCTCTAAGTGTGGGGTGTTGATGATAGGCGAATTTACGCGCCTATATCAATATATTTTGCCCATATTTTAGCCTAGTTTTGACAACAAATTATATATTTCATGCACTTTTAGTCCTTTTTCCTATAAATGAGCTAACGAACATGATTAGTAAAGTTTCAGGTATAAATGATGCAAAATTCAGCATTTTATGGCTTACTTGACGCAAAAGAAAGCTCACAAAGGAAGGAAAGGGAGTTTACACGCCTAAGGACCAAAACTGCTGCATGGAAAATCTGTCCCGGGCTAAAACAGCATTTCTGAAGACTTTGGGGACCTGGACCAAAACTGCTGCATGAAAAATCTGTCCCGGGCTAAAATAGCATTTCTGAAGACTTTGGGGACTTACAGACACAAAGCTGGATTTTGACAATGATACATTAACCTAGTACAATTGGGTTATGTATTTCATTAGTTTATTTGGATTAGGAGAATGTTACATTAACCTAGTACAAATGGGTTAAGTATTTCCTTAGTTTAGTAGGATTTGGTTATTTATTTCATTAGCATAGTAGGAGTAGGATAGGAGTATTATAAATACCCTATCATGCTAGAGATTTTTAATTAAGTCCTCCCTTAGTGGAGAGGCAACTCCTCCCTTAGTGGAGAGATACATTCAACTATTAATTTTCCTCCATTCTTCTCATCTTCCACCACAAACACTTCTAATCTATTCTTCTATTCATCTATTCCACAACAAGAGAATCGTTACTTGCTAGGGAATCACCAAAACCACACGCCTATCACCTACTTCTCACGCCATCAACCATGCAAATCGTGATATCCTTCGCATTCATGGGTAACTAAACCTCTTAGTTGGGGTTATGGAAGCCAAATGAGTTACTATCTATAGCTATGAGTTTGTAAGTTCGAGACACGTATATTGCTTATATCATTATTCTTTTCATCTTAATGCAAATTCTTGTGGCTGCAGACGCATAAAATAACGCCAGTCTAACATTTAACTTGTTCGAGAGAAAGGTTATTTGTCTGGAAAAGAGATAATGTCAAGGTAGTAGGACACCCTTTCCTATTAAAAAGCTAGTGCTGTAACTGGACTAACCTCTTGGAGAATTCGTACCGTTAGACACGCTTTAAGCTTGAGAGAGTTAAAGTGAAATAGTCCTTGTTTAGGTCGAGAGACGCTTGGATTTACCATCGACTACAATTCTCTATAAGCAATTGCATGTCAAGACTCTACACACTCATAGCCAATAGAGACGTATACCTCAGAAGGTGGACATAACCCCAACGCCTCAATTCTCATTGTCTACAACCAACGTGACAATCTTTCTCTTTTTACTTTGCTATTTTCAGCTTTTACTTTATTGTTTTGGTTACACATTACAATCCCCCCTTTTTACGAGACTTGCACCAAAAGTTTAGTAATTTCACTTACTTGTTGGTCAAGCTATTCCCTGTGGGATCGACACCCAACCCAGGTTGTGTTCTATATTTGCAAACGATCGCTTTACACTCCTACGAGAGCTGTAGATTTAGCGTTATCAAGTAGCTTTGGGTGCTTTACTTGGTCAGAAAAGAGAAAGGCTATTTCTTCCAATATACTATGCGAGAAAGGCCTTTAATGGAGCCCAGAAGAACTATACCGTCACAGAACAAGAGCTTCTAGCAGTTGTTTATGCTTTTGAAAAGTTCTGTGCTTACTTGTTGGGAACCAAAGTGGTGGTTCATACATATCATATGGCTCTGAGATATTTAATGTCAAAGAAGGATGCTAAGCCAAGGCTAATTCGGTGGGTGTTATTGCTTTAAGAATTTGATTTCTAGGTAAAGGATAGAAAAGGTTACGAAAACCAAGTAGCTGATCATCTATCTAGACTTGAGAGTGAGCACATAGCACAACCCGACCTTGATATTGATGATGCATTTCCCGATGAGGAGATCCTAGACACTATGGTGGAAGACATACCGTGGTATGCAGACTTTGCAAACTACGTGGTAAGCAAAGTGATTCCTGAGAATCTCTCCTTTCATCAAAAGAGAAAGTTCATGCATGATTTGAAAAACTACTTTTGGGATGAACCATATCTTTTTTTACAATGTGCTGATGGTCTTATTAGGCGATGCATCCCAGATGTGGAGGTGCCTAGCATATTGGAAGCAAGTCATGCTTCCCAAGTTGGGGGTCGCCATACAGGTGATCGCGCAGCTAGTAAGGTATTGCAAAGCAGCTATTATTGTCCTTCATTATTAAAGGATTCCTACAATTTTGTGAGAATATGTGATCAATGTCAGAGGCAAGGCGCGATTTCAAAGCACCATGAGATGCCCATGTCCAAAATTCTTGAAGTAGAGATATTTGATGTATGGGGTATTGATTTCACCAGCCCATTTGTGAGTTCGTTTGGGATTGAATATATCCTAGTTGTTGTGGACTATGTATCCAAATGGGTCGAAGCAGTCGCGCTAGCTGATAATGAAGGTAAGTGTGTTGTAGCGTTCTTAAAAAGGAATCTCTTCTCTCGTTTTGGGGTACCACGTACCATCATAAGCGGTGGAGAATCACACTTTTCCAACAAGCTGTTCAGAGCCGTGTTGATAAAATATGGGGTCAAGAAACATAAGGTAGCTACACCTTACCACCCATAAACTAGTGGGAAAGTAGAGGTTTCTAATCGGGAGATCAAGCTGATCTTTGCTAAGACGGTAAATGCTAGTAGGAAAGATTGGTCTCGAAAGCTGGACGATGCCTTATGGGACTCTAGGACTACGTTCAAGACACCAATTGGCATGTCCCCTTACCAACTAGTTTATGGGAAGGCTTGTCACTTGCCAATTGAGCTAGAACATAAAACACTGTAGGCACTGAAGCGGCTTAACCTGAATTGGGATGATGCTATTAATCGGAGATTGGAACAGCTGAATGAGATGGATGAATTCCATCTACATCCGTATGAAAGAGCATACCTATACAAGGAAAGGATGAAAAAGTACCATGATCGGAGGATTATCCAACAAAACTTTGAGAAGGGTGATTTGGTACTTCTTTTCAACTCCACACTGAAGCTATTTCCAGGTAAGTTGAAGTATAAATGGTCTGGTCCATTCAAAATTAGCCAAGTCTACTCGTCAGGAATAGTGGAGTTAGGAAACAATGATGGTGGTGTCTTTAAGGTGAATGGCCAACGAGTGAAGCCATATATCGGTCCACTTGATTCTATAAACTACATGGCCACCATCTATCTCAATGAAGTCTAAGTAATCGAGATAACTATGTCGTGCCGAGATAATAAATCAAGCTCTACATTGGAGGCAACCCATCATTTTTAATCATTTTGTTTTACTAGGAGTTTGTTTTTGTTAAATAAAAATCCAAAAAGAAAAGTCGATCCATGACCAAAACTAAGGCGCTTGGTAGGAGGCAACCCATCTTGCTAATTATTTTTGTTGTTTTTGATTAAGTATAGGTGAAAGATGTACAAATGAGGGGATTAGTCCCAAATTTTGATTGGAAAGTGAGCCATGTTAAAGGTGGTAAGTTAGGAATGAAGGAGCAAAGGCTATCGGTTAGGCATTGCCTATGCAAATCTAGGCAACGAACAAGGCAAGACTTATGTCATTTCCTATGCTCACTGCCTCGACTAGGAAATGGACAACACAAGGCCTATACAAATCTAGGTAATGAACAAGGCAAGGCCTATGTCATTGCCTATGCTAACTGCCTCAAATAAGAAATGGACAAGGCATTGCCTATGCAAATCTAGGCAATTCCATAGGCGCCGCCTATGCCAATCTAGGCAATACCATAGGCTCTGCCTATGCCATTACCTATGCTCACTGTTTCAACTAGGAAATAGCATAGTCATTGCCTATGCCCAACTAGACAATAGCATAGGCGCCGCCTATGCCCAACTAGGCATTGAAAAAGGCGCCGCCTATGCTAAGCATAACCAAAGCATTAGGCGTCGCCTACTTATACCTTATTGTCTCCTAAACCAATTTTATATGGACCAAACCCGACCCATGACTTAGTCTATAAATAGAATCTCAACCATAAAACACAATCTCATTGTTGACTCAAGATAAGCGTCGCCCAAGCTTCCCCTTTCTCTCAAAGTTTTTTTTTTTTGCTCATCTTATCTTGCAAACTCATCTTCCGGATCCATCACCAAGTAAGTTATTCTTTTATATTCCGTCGTTGTTGCAATACTACACTTATAATGGTTTGTTAGATCTTAAAGTGGTGTTTGGTGATAAGAATGTGGTTGGTTTGTTATGATACATCTAGTTGAGTAAAAGAATACATGTAGGTGTTCTTGACTTTATTCCAACTTGTATTTGATTGTTATACACTGTGATATTTTTATGAGAGTTGAAATTGTGAAGTTAATGTGTAATCTTGAAAGTTGAAAGCTTGAAAGTTTGAATGAATCGTTCATCGAGATAACAATTATGATTGACCATAAGAATAAGATATTGTGATTATTTCTATGCAATAACCTGATACGATCTCTATGTGGTAGTCGTGTTCGAAAAGTGCATTCATCCAAACATAAAAGTATAGTCAAGATTACATGAAATAAAGTTGGAAAGGATATTCAAGATTACATGAAAGTATGACTATGCTAAACATGTTATTGGAACATATCACCTAAAGGTATGTCGATGAAGTCTGAGTAATCGACATCACTCACTTAATTAGTCTATGCCAATAAATTAAGTGTGGGGTAGTGCCATTACTATTTGTTTTTCAATTGAATCTTCCGAGATGAATATAACTTGACTCTATTGTGATCTCAGGTAGAATGGCACCAAAAGGAAGACAAGGAAAAGAAAAAGCGTCCACCTCACAGAACGAACAGAAAAGGTCAAGAAAGGACCAAGCTAAGTCCTTCTCTCTGCAAATAACTTGATGCACTTTCGGGATAAAGTGGGTCCTTGAGAAAGAAGGAAAGGAGTGGTATAAGAACAACAAAGTAAAGAAATATGTTCACGTGGATTTGATGCAGAAAGAGAGTTTAGCAAAGACAGAACCCCGTATTTTGGCTAAAATCATGGCACTAAACCTTGATTTCATTTTTTGAGATATGGGGGAATCCAATCTTGATCTAACACGCGAGTTTTATGCCAATTGGTCCCCAAAGACTACCGGAAGTGAAGTGAAGATTCGGGGCCAAGTCTTGCAACTGAATGCAGAGTTCTTCAACTCTTTTCTGGGTCTTCCATCAGTAGATCCATCACCGCTCAAGGAGATTTATCACAGACCTCCCTACAGGGAAATCAGACACACATTGTGCGGAACAAGATCAATGACACGTTGGATTCATCACAAGGATAACGGTTGGCACAATACATTCACGTATGCTTCCTTGAACAGAGAAGATCATATATAGTTGAGGAGAGTCAAATCTTGTCTGATTCCTGGGACACAGTACACCAAGATCAAACCTGATAGAGTATGCTTGGCGTACGCACGGATGACTAATATTCCCATCAACATTGGTGTGGTTATACGATTGTCAATACGTAAGGCTAGGCTACACAAAAGGTCCCATTTCAACTTTGGCAATTTGTTGACTACGATCTTATGGAAGGAGCACATTGAAGAGGAACCTGTAGATCATAAACTTCCACACAACCCAAAGAAGGTTGATCTCATGAAAGTGAAAGATTCTGAAACTGGTCATGGCATCAACCTTACCACTGCAGAAAGACATGCTCGGGATGAAAGTTTCTTTTGCCATCTATATGGCATAACTAGGTTTACCATGATGAGTGGGGGTCGTATTCCAACTGATGCAGAGCTCCAGCAGTTCGATTATGAGTACCCGATGAATGAGCATGAGCGGACCATGTGTGGAGTGGGAGTATATTTTGAGGAATCTCTCGATGATTACATGCCAATTAACGATGATTGCCAACTGCCAGACTCAGATATGAAGGACAACTCTGAGGATGACGACTCTGATGATGATTCTGACGCAGGGGGTATGACCCCAGACATAGAAGAGGAGTCCGACTAATCAGATTTTTCTTATTTATTTTCCACTTAGGGCAGTGTGTCCCATCTAAGTGTGGGGTGCTGGTATTTGTATGTTGTATTGTATTTTTTTGCCTACATTTATTCTTATTTGTTTGAATTAGTCGTACTTAGTTAGTCGTAATTAGTTAGTTAAGTTTTAGATTTTAGATTTTGAATGAAGTGCATAAAATTATTCTGATAGATGGCATGATAGTATGACAAGAGTTTGTTCTAAATCATTACTATTGAGACATTTAGGCTCTAAGTATGACTCAATATGTGATAATTATGTGTTTTAATTCATTCATCTGTTGGGTCCAGAATCTATAATGCTCCCAATTATGTTGACCATGTGCTTTGTGTGTGTGAGGATATAGTATATTATGTGTTGTGACTGATGCTAGAACTTGCCTGGTGGTGTGTGTAAAGCAAAATAAAGAGTGTGAGTTTAGGATATGATTTAGGCATTTCTTTGGCAGCCTGAAATTGTTTACCTTCTTTTTACCTACCCTTGTACATAGTCCTAGTTAACCCCCTTTGAGCCTTTAGCTATTTTCTATGGCATCCTCATATGTAGCCTAATCCATTTTTTTTCAAGACCATAATTTTGATCCAAAAGCTCCTAAGAACTTTAAATTGTTGAACCAAGTGAGTTAGGAGTGTGGCAAAATAAGTGAAAAATGGTAAAAGTAATGCCACATAGTGTATTGGTACTTGAAAATAAGGTGAAAAAGAGTGGCTATCATAGGGATGCTTATAAAAAAATAAATAAAAAATAAAAAACAATTAAAAAAAAGAAAAAAAATAAGAGAGTTATATATTCTCATCTTTGTGTTTCTGAGTGAATAACTAATTAGATGAAAATGGGTTAGTAGACGAAAAGAAAGGTAGAGTGGTTTTTAAGAGTTGGTGTAAATGGTATAATGTAGTGTATTAAAGCGCTTAGGGAACATAGTCACTATTTCTGGCCAAAATAGTCCCTACTTGTCCCTTAGCCTACATTACAACCTATAAAGACCTATTTGATCCTAAGCTTAGCATTCTGATATTAGTGGAGCATTACACTAAGGGCAAGCCTATGGTCATTAGTTATAACCTAAGAATTCTTTGTGAGAGTGAGATCAAGGAGAGTCTTATACCCATGTTTCAAAAAATGCAAATCTGTGAGTGATTATGGGTGATATCTTGTGTGAGACACACATGGTTGATGATTTTTGGGTAGTGTTATATGATTCTTCGTGGCTTCACTTATGGATACGAATTAACCATCATCACGAGTCTATGTTGGAGGTTAAATTGTTTCTAGTAGTGATCAAGAAACCTACTCTTTGTTAATAATTGTCGTGCATGTCTTGTTGAACATTTTGTGTTGCTATTGCAAAATTCTGGTTAGGTGTTTGCATGGATGTAGTATTTTGTTCGAGGACGAACAAAGCTTTAAGTGTGGGGTGGTGATGTTGAGCATATTTACACGCCTAAAGCACCATAATTTACCCATGTTTTAGCTAAGTTTGGAGGATAAAACATATAATTCCTGCACTTTTAGTCCATTTTCCTTTAAGTGAGCTAACCTATCTGATTAGCATATTTTGCAGGTATTAATGATGAAGATTTCAGCAGTTTGTGGACCTTTGGGCAGCAAAGGAAAACTTCGCATAAGAGGGAAGACAGCTTTTGGAAGCCTGTGGACTGAATGTGACGCATGGAGAATTTATCCTGGGCAAAATTAGTATTTCTAAATACTTAGGGATGCAGCAGTAATTTAGTAGACGAGGACATTATAAAAACCCTATTGCTGAATTTTTCAGCATGTTATGTTATGTTTTTATCATTATTCAGTTTACAGAATCTGTAAGTTTTAGAACAGAGAAACACGGCTCATACTTGAAAATGGCTAGAGAGGGAAAATGTCAATCCCTTGTTTGACACCAAACTCATTCCCATCGTGAGATTATTCTAGATTTGGAATGATTATGATGTCTACTTTGATTTCCATTGTAATCATAAGTAGCTAAACTTCTCTGTTAGGGTTATGGAAACCTTGTAAGATACTATCTATTACTATGAGTTTGTGAATTCTTGATATGTATGCTACTTATATCATTACTCTCTTTGTTTTAATTAAATTCTTATGGTTGCAAACATAGAGAATATGCCAGTATAGCATTAACTTGTTCGAGAGAAAAGTTATATGTTTTGAAAAGAGAGTGTGACAAGAAAATAGGGTTTCTAACCAGGATTTACAATTAGAATACGAATCTCTATAAGTGCATGCATGTCTAAATTCCACGTTACTCATAGTTAATAGATAGGTAGAAATTACAATGTGGACATAACTCTAACTTATTATTCTCTTTGATTAAATCTTACTAAATAAATCATCTTATTCATTACTTTGATATTAGTAATTCACACATACTCAAATCCCCCCTTTTCCATGGAATTTTTGACCAACAGTCTACTAATAATTGCAACTCTTAGTGACCAAGTATTCCCTATGGGATTAGACACCCAACCCAGTTGGGTTCTATATTTGACAGCGACTTACATTTTCTTACGAGTGTTGTAGTTTGGGCGTTATAATAAGTCCAGTTAGAAGTAGGATTTAGCATTGAGCAAACTCATGGATGAGGGCTCACCTGACAATAGAGGGTGTGACCTTTAGTAGCAATCCTCTAGTTACAAAACTACTTAGCCAATGTAGGTTAGAGTTGTCTACCAGAAAGTTGACGATTTGCAAGAGTTTAGCTGTCAGTTAAGGGTAAAACATATCATATTAGAGAACCTGCCAGTTGAGGGTGACTTGTTAGTCCTTTCAGATACTAGTTTAGTGGATCCACACAGCCAGTGTTAGTACTTGTGGCACTGTATTAATACTCTTCCAACTGGGGTTACAGGTTGGACCCCGATTAGTTCAAATTTGGGCATGTCAGTTGGATAATACCTCACATAGTCTTAATACTGTATTTATTATAGGTTTAGTCTAGGTTTTCCTGACCAAAGAAAATAGGTTCTTAGTTACTCAACTATCAGATTTTAGTCTTTCAATTTATAGATTATTTTAAATATATGTTTATGCTTGGTCTTGAATTCTTAGATGTAAAAGTTTTTATGCATTCATTTTTAGTTATCTCATGATATTCAGGTAGTCTTTATTGTATATGCATAGTAACCCATCTATATCAGCCTAACCTTATCTCATATTCTAAAACATTCAAAGCACTGAACGCATACACTTCTTTGTGCTATGATATCTTGTATCGTAGGTTTGGATGCATAGTTTCTTGATCGTAGTTAGCTAGCTCAGCATAATCTAGCAGTCGTAGTGGTGAGTCTTCATCCATCGATGACATGTTATGTTTATTTAGTTTTGTAGTATTTCCTTTTATTTAGTCAGTCAGAGTTAGTATGGTGTCTGTCTCATTAACTGCTCAGTTAGCTTAGAGTCCTTAAAAAATTTGGACAAATAGTTAGATATTAAGTTAGTTACTTTCAGTTCTTATAAGTTGCTTAAGATAGTCGGCATTTCGCATTTCAATATTCAGATATACATTACCTTCTAAGTTTATCTTCCGCATATGTGTTATGTTTATATTTTATTCAGTGCTCGCTGTAGGTACAAACTTATAGGTTAGCTTATGGTCATTTATGACCGAAAGTCCCATTCTCATGACTAGGGGCTAGCCTTGGGTCATGATAAAACTTAGTATCAGAGCCTAGAGTTTTTAAGTATCATATGTAGTCTAAAAGTTGTGTTATGTAAAGTCTTGTGCCATACTTATGGACATGAGGCTACTAGACGTTTTAGAAAAAGTTTCCCTTTTTTAGTTTTTATTTTGTGTGAAAAAGTATAAGCTCTACTTAAACTCTCTGATTAACTCATCCTTCATTTTGTTTACAGATAATTCCTCCCAAAAGAAACAATGTAAGAAGGTACGGGAATCAACTAACACTATACCCTACTCAAGAAGATCCTCTGAATGAACATGTCTTATGCAAAATTTAGAGCTACTTTCACTAATTTACCTCATTCAGCAGCTAATCAAAATAATAATTAGGCTATTTTCCCAGCTAATCCAGTGGCAAATACAACTGCAGCTAGGATTTAAGACATTACCCAAATGAATTCTCTTTTATTTTTGGGATCCAAGTCTGAGGAGGATCCATTGGAGTTTCTTGATATGGTCCAAAAAGTTATTGGTATTATGGATATCATGTCGATTGAGAGTGCAGATTTGGTTGCATATTAGTGATAGGATGTATCCTACATATGGTATAAGTAGTAAAAGAAGATTACGGGTGCCGAGGTAGGGACTATTGCGTGAGAGGAGTTTTCCATGAATTTTATAGATAAGTTCTTCCCATTAGAGTTGAGGGATGCTAATGTTTGGGGTATTATCAATTTTAATTAAGTTAATATGAGTGTGAATGAGTACTCGCTTAATTTTACTAAGTTGGTGAGGTATGCTACATCGATGGTTTCTAATAATAGGTCTAGAATGAGTAAGTTTATGTCTGGTGTATTTGATAATGTTGCCAAGGAGTGTAGGACCATAATGTTGATTAAGAAGATAGATTTTTCAAGACTTATATTCCATGCTTATCAAATTGAGGAAGAGAAACTTAAGGAAAAAGGAGAGAGAAAGAATAAGAGGTCCAAAACGAGTAGTTTTAACATTTCACAGCCGAGGCTAGAGGGTGGTAATCATTCTCAATTTTGCTAGAAGTCTTCAACCCCATCCTTATCTTCAGATAGTGCACCAGAGGCTAAGTTTACGCAAGATAGTTGGGAGAGAGCACCAGGCTCCAATTTCTAGGGTAGTGTGAATTGTGCTCGTATTAATCCTCTTCGTGAGAAGTGTGGTAGGCATCATCAGGGTATGTGTAGAGCCGCTAGTGATGTATGCTTTTGATGTGGCAAGTTAGGCTACAAATTCAGATATTGCCCAAAGACCGGCCAGAAGGGTCAGTCTAGTTGTCCTCTTGTTCCAGCTAGTCGCCCGACTCAACATTGTGCCGCTTCCAGCACAACCATCAGGCAATGTCAGAATAGTTAATATACCCTCAAGACATAAAAATATTAGGAGAGTTCTCCTGATGTGGTTACGAGTGCATTACAAGTCTTTCAACTCAAGTTTTATGCTTTACTAGACCCCAGAGCTTCACTCTCTTTTATAATTCCTTATATAGTAGTTGATTTTGATGTCAGTCCTGAATATTTAGTAGAACCTTTGACAGTGTATACACAAGTAGGTAGATTAATTATAGCTAGACGGGTATACAAGAACCTCCCAATTATAGTATCTAAGAGAGTTACCTCAATGGATCTTGTGGAGTTAGAGATGACTGATTTTGATGTCATTGTTAGAGTTGAATGGCTTCACTCATGTTATGCCTTTGTTGATTGCAGAAATAAAGTCATTTATTTTCAGGTTCCTAATAAACCAATAAATGAATTGAGGGGTATTACTTTAGTGCTTAGGGGTCAGATTATTTCCTATCTTAAAGAAAGAAAATAATATATAAGGGGTGTATGTACTATCTTGTTCAAGTTAAAGACTCTAGTTCTTAGACTCCAAGTTTCGAGTTAGTTTTTTTAGTAAGGAAATTTCCAAATATGTTCCCTGAAGCCCTTTCTAGAGTTACTCCTCAAAGAGAAATAGACATTATAATAGATCTCCTTTTAGATAACCAGGGCAAGTGTTTCTCCATCGGGCAAGTCAGTTTTGTTCATGTGTAAGAAATATGGTTCTCTCATAATGTGCATCGACTACTATCAGTCGAATAAAGTCACAATCAAGAATAAGTATCCACTCCCCAGAATTGATGACTTGTTTGACCAACTTCAGGATGTCAGTTATTTCTCAAACATAAACCTCAAATTCGGCTATCATAAGCTTAGAGTCAGAGAATGTGATATTTTAAAGACAACCTTTAGAACTCGATATGGTCACTTCGAATTCTTTGTTATGTTCTTTGGACTAAAAAATGCCCTTGAAAATTATATGGGCTTGAACAGAGTGTTCATGTAGTACGTGGACATGTCCTTCATAGTCTTTATTAGTGAGATTCTTGCCTATTCCCATAGTGAGAATGATCATGCAGACCATCTGAGAATTGTGTTGTAGACTCTTAGAGTTCATCAGTTGTTCGGAAAATTTAGTAAGTGTAAAGTTTTTCTAAGATCAGTAGATTTGCCTAGACATATTATTTTTAGTGATGGCATTAGAATTAACCCTTAGAATATGGAAGTGGTGAGGAATTGGCCTAGACTTATCTTTCCATCAGATATTAGGAGTTTCTTAGGCTTGGCTAGCTATTACAGATAGTTTTTTAAGGAGCTGTCTTTTATTACATCCCCCATGTATCGATTGACTCATAATAAAGCCAAGTTTCAGTGGTCAGATTCTTACGAGATGAGTATTCAGGAGTTGAAGACTTATCTCAATTCAACCCCAGTTTTGACTTTGTCAAATGGTTCAGATGGATTTGTTGCTTACTGTGATACTTCTAGAGTTGGTCTTGGTTGAGTTTTTATACAGAGAGGTAAGATCAGAGCGTATGCCTCAAGATAGCTTAAGCCCTATGAAAAGAACTATCCTACCCATGATCTTGAGTTGGCAGATATTGTGTTTGCTTTGAAGTTATGGAGACATTACCTTTATGGGGTTCATGTGGATGTGTTTACTGACAATAGAAGCTTTTACCATGTGTTCACATAGAAGGATTTGAATTTTTGTTATCAAAGATTACTTGAGTTGTTAAAAGATTATGATATGAGTGTGTTGTATTATCCAGGCAATGCTAATATAGTGGAAGATGTCGTTAGCAGGTTTTCTACAGGTAGTGTTGCTTATGTTGAGGAAGGTAACAAGAATTTAGTAACTGAGGTTCGTCATCTTGCTAGGTTAGGTGTCCAGTTGGTTAAATCAATAGAACGTAGTGTATGGGTTCTAATAGTTCAAAATCTTCCTTTGTTTCCAAAGTAAAACAAAAGCAAGACAGAGATCCTACTTTTATTAAGTTAAAGGAGACGGTTAGAGATCAAAAGGTGGATGTTTTCTCCCAATAGAAAAATGGTGTTCTTCGTTGTCTGGGTAGATTATGTGTTTCACGTGTTGATGGCTTAAGATAACAAATTCTTGCAAATATGCATGTCCATCCAGGATCCACTAAGATATACCGTGAGTTGCGGAAAATATATTAGGAGAGTGGTATGAAGAGAGATATTTTAGAGTTTGCATCTAAGTTCTCTAATTTTTAGCTAGTTAAGTTGAACACCAAAGTCCTAGTAGAATATTATAGGTGTTCAGTATCCCCACTTTGAAGTAGGAGGTGGTGAACATGGATTTTATGAGAAGGTTACCTCGCACTCATTGTCAGCATGGTTTTATATGGGTAATTCTAGACAGAATGATAAAATTAGCTCATTTCCTGCTAGTTTATACTTCTTCCTCAGCCGAGGATTATGCCAGGCTCTATCTTAAGAAGTTGGTTATGTTCCATGGGATTTCATTATCTGTCATATCAGATAGAGGAACTCCATTCACATCTCACCTTTGGAAGTCTTTTTAGAAGGGTCTTAGTACCCAAGGTCATCTCAGTTAAAATTTTCATCCACAGAAAGATTTTCTAGCCGAGAGGACCATTCATACCATAGAGGATATTTTAAGAGCATGTGTTATTGACTTTAAAGGTATTTGGGATGATCACTTACCTTGGATTGAGTTTTCTTTTAACAATAGTTATTCCTCCAGTAGTTAGCTTTGTCTATTTGAGGTTCTTTATGGAAGGAGATGTAGATATCTTATTGGTTGGTTTGAGCAAGGTAAAGTTTCTTTGATAGCGACAAATGTTGTGTTTGATGCAATGGAGAAAGTTCAGTTAATTAACAAAAGGCAAAAGATAGCCTAAAGCCACCAAAAATCCTATGTAGATGTGAGGAGAAGAGATCTTAAGTTTGAGGTTGGTGATTTGGCTTATTTGAAAATCTCACCCAATATAGGAGTGAAGAGATTTTACAAGAAGGGGAACCACAACCCCAGTTATGTTGGCCCATTTAGAAGTGTATTGGTGATTCAACTATTGTTATTCCATTAGAAAGCATGGATGTTTAGGCTAACCATTCTTATGAAGACAACCCAGTTGAGATCCTTGATCATTAGGTGGTAGATTAAGGGACAAAAATGTTCCCATGGTCAAGGTTCTTTGTCAGAATTAGTCCATTGAGGGAGCCACTAAGGAAGCAGAGGCAGATATGTGAACCAAGTGCCCTCATCTTTTCTCCATGAATTCAAATTCATTAAAAGGCTACAATTTCCTTAGATTGACTCTTTTCTATTCTCAGTTTCATCTATGTAATCCATTTCATGTCATTGACTACATTTAGCCTAGTTCATCCATTATGTTTCAGATTCTGTTAGACAATCATGTTTTCTGTCATGCATATTATGTTAAGGATCTCAGTTTACCAAATATTCTTATCTGACCAGTCTCATTCGAGGACTAATGTTACCAAGGGGGAGATATTGTTATACCCTGTAAAAGTCATTGCTCATATCATCTCTCAATTGCATGTTTGAGGGGTCCAATACTTGAAAATTTCACTAAGTGATGGGACTTAGTCATTTCCAAGGACCCTAAACTTTGATGATTTTATTATTTACCTTCCCGACCTCAAAACAGCGGTTTTTAAGTTGATTAATGATTATGGTTGTTCAAAATACATATCGAAGGAGTTTCAGAATTTTTAAATGAGTGCAGGGATTTTTTGGATCACCAAATTAGTAGTAGCATAGGGATTATCCCACACCACGCCCTCTAGTGCACGGCTCCATAGCCCGTACCGTGCCCTCCAATGCACCGCTTCAGAGTTCACGCTTCCCACTCCACTATGGTGTGGCACAACCTACATCGCTACTCTCTTTTTTGTCCATCATTTGTTCCTCATCATTAAAGGCATTTAGGTCAATTACCCTCACCCAAACTCATCCATAATATGAAATTTAGACCCCCAAGGAGCATTATTTATCCTATTACACATAAAAACTCTCAAGAAAGTTGTCTTCTAACTCAAGAACAAACCCTAACTATTACTCAACCAATCAAGTAGTTCAATCTTTAAACCTCAAGTAATTCCCAAGAATATTCATGAATTCATCTAGTGAGGTTTGTGTGATGTTCATCTACGGGTTCCTTACACCCATGGATTCTGAGAATCCCTTTTTGGTTTTTAATTATGAGTTTTCATGTTTAAGTTGAAATATCTCCATAAATCTCTTGTTAGTTCAATTATAAGTTATGTTTATAAGAGTTTTTCAAGTGGTATGAGCCATACATGTTTTAAATGTTACAATCATCATGTTAAATCCCTAATTTATGATTCTAGTCTTGTAATCATGTTATTCTCACAAGCTTTACCGATTCTCATGTTTAAGTTGATGACTCTTATTTGTTTGATGAAATGCCTAAATGTTGACTTTCAGGCAATGATCCCCTACTATAGTTTTTAAAGATTTTATATGGAATTATTGTTAATTACATTTAGTACTGGTGGGTTATGAACACCCGATACGTATGTGTTTTACATGAATTTAGCCTTTCAAGTACTAAGATAATTAATCCATGACTCATTAGTATACTTACATATTTATGCTCATGATGAGCACTATCAGGCATGTAATAATATTCTGTCTAGTTCAACCTATTCCAGTATTAGTGACAGTTCAGTTGGGAGTAGGATTTAGCGTTGAGTGAACTCAGGGATGAGGGTTCAACTAACAGTAGAGGGTGTGACCCTTAGTAAAAATCTTCGAGTTTCAGAACTACGCTGCTAATGTAGGTTAGATATGTCTACCTACCAGTTAAGGGTTGACAAAGTTTTTACCTTCTATTTGAGGGTGACTTATTAGTCCTTCGGGACAATAGTTTAGTGGATCCACCCAGCTAGTGTTTGTACCCGTGGCATGGTACTGACACCTTTCCAACTAGGGTTATAGGTTGGACCCTGATTAGTTCAGTTTAGGGCATGTCGGTTAGATGATACCTCATATATTCTCAGTATAGTACTCAGTGAAGTTTCTGTCCAGGTTTGCCTAACCAAAGAAAATAGGTTCTTAGTTATTTAGCTATCATATTTTAGACTTTCATTTTACAAATTATGTTAGATAAATTTTTATGCTTGGTCTTGCATTCTCAAATCTTACTGTTTTTATCCATTCTTGTCCAGTTATCTCTTGCTATTCAGTTAGTCCTTATTCCATAAGCATAGTACCCCATGTATATAAGCCGAACCTTATCTCATATACTAGTACATTCAAAGTACTGTCCACATACTATCCTTTGTGATATGATGTCTTATATTATAGCTTGGGACACACAGTTTTCCGACCGCAGTAGCATAATCCAGCAGTCATAGTGTTGAGTTCTAATCCATAGAGTATATGTTTGTTTATTAAGTTATTTTTTAATTTCTTTTTTCATTCAGTTAATCAGATTTAGTTGGGTGTCTATCCCATCAACTCCTCAGTCAATTTAGAGGCTTTCAAATATTCAGATAAACAGTTAGACAATAAGTTAGTTATTTTCAGTTCTTATCTATTATTTAAGACAGTCGTCATTTCATATTTCTATATTCAAATATAGATTACCTTCTTAGTTTATCTTCCACACATGTGTTATGTATATATTTTGTCTAGTCCTCACAGCAGGTACCAGCTCATGGGTTAGATTGTGATCACTTATGACCGTAAGCACCGTTCTCATAACTAGGGGTAGCCTGAAATCATGACAATAACGAGGAATATAGATGCAGGGGAATGGAAAATCTATCTATAGAGTTCTTAAAATTAAAGATGATAAAGCAAAGAAAAAGGCTACAAAATAATAACCGATGGGGAATCTAATTACTACAGAATAACAACGGTGGAGAAGAAAGTGCATCAATGGCCTTGGATTCACAAATTACAAAAAGTAAAGCAAGAATTCTTTATAGTGGTAAAATAGTGGGAGATCTAGGTTTGTGTAATAAGGTTAAACATAGGAATCCTTGCAAGAATAATACTACTCAAGTACCAACCAAGGTGGAAAATAGATCTAATCTCCTAAATAAAATTCAGGAATTACAAAATTTACACAAAATAGAAGGGTTCAAAAAATATTGATAGTAATAACAACAATCCAAGTACTAGTAGTAAAAATAAAAAGAAGGAGACTAACAACGAATAACATGACATATAAGGAGATAATGGGAATAGTCAGGGTGGAGTTTTATCTAAAGCTTGGGTCACTAAGGCCTTTAATAAAGTTGCAAACCCTCCAGCACTAGATCCATCACAAAATGCTATTGTTGATCTTGTACAACAAATTAAAGCCCTGTGTAAGTTATTTGAGAGTAGGGAAGAAAAGGCAAAAAATAGTGAAAGCTTACCAATAGCCTTTATCATACAATAGATATTAATTATAGCAGTCATAGAGTTGAAAAAGTTAAAGTTAAATATTGTGTTCAATAATGAGTATGCAATGAAACTATTGTGGAAAGCATAAAAGAGAACCAATAAGAAAAGGAGTATGGTAATAAGTAGGCTGAAGCAAACATATTTCAGGATAGCAAATGCAAAGCCACTCATATTTCAAAAACTGCAGATGCAGCGTAGCAAGAAAGCATAGTGGATAATTCATTTTCACTGATGGAAATTCTGTAGGTTATACAAAAAGATGACTGTTAATTTATACAAATAGAAATTCCTACTAAAATCTTACATGATATCGTATCCCATAATTTAGAAGAATAAAAAAAAGTAGCAAAGGGATTTATTAGAGAAACCTCTGGAGTATATCTACAATGAGGTATACCTGTCTCCTATAGCTTTAAAACTACAAGAACAATCAAGAAACAAGTAAGCATAGTCTACCAATCAGAGTGCAACCAAAGAGAACCAAGTCTAAATCTAGTAATTAGTAAAGGAATTTATATGAAATATTATATCAGTGAAGTCTCAAGAGATTTTCAAAGAGTAAAAATGCTTCACAAGTTACATAAGTTTTCTTTATTGATTTACTATAAGTTTTTTAGCATGTTACACATTTCAACAAGTATAGCATAAGATTAAACGTACAATATATTATATCAAATTATAATGGAAAACATGGTTATTCATAAACCATGATTTTGATTTTATAGTGGTTAATAATTCAGAGCAACTACTCACTCTTCAATTAAATAACCAATCTCTTAATCAATGCTTTTTTATCTCTATACTCTGAGCCAAATGCAATGCTAATCAAAGGAGGATTCTTTTGAAGGAAATATATCAGTTATCTATATAGAAGAACAACTTTTTTAATCGAGGGTGAGATTAATGTAGTATGGAATGGAAAACAAAATATTTATAGTCTTTCTTTTACTATTGCAAACTATGAAGATTTTAAGAATTGTGTTACAATGAGTGATATATCTAAAATTCAGTTCAAAGGAAGACCTTTCACTTGGTGGAGTGGTAGGGTTGGTAATGGATGTATATTTTAAAGTATTAACATAGTCCTTATTAATCAAGGAGTGCAAGATTATATTATTTAGTCTAAGATGGAGCATTTTTCTAAAGCTTGATTTGATCATGCCCCTTTTATTGTTGACAAGGTCAGAAGTTGTTACCAGCTATAAGAAACCTATTAGATTTCTCAAAATTTTAGATTAAGAATGGATATTTTAAAAATGTGGTGAGGCGGGATTGGATTTCTAATGCATCTTAGGATCCTTTTATTAATTTTAAGAAGAGCATCAAGAGAGTCAAATCCACTTTTACATCATAGTGTAGAGCAACTCATGGTGATAGTTTTAAACAACTTATCATTAGGGAGGATATTGTTAAAATCAAGGAAAAGTTGTTTGAAGAAGTGTCTAATACTAAAAAAGAGCGGTGACACATAGAACTCAAGTTGAGTATAAAAGGTATCTACATTTTGTAAATAAATTACCATAAAAAATACAATATGACTAGTCTGAGAATGGAGACAGAAATACAAGATTTTTTCATAGAATTGTTAGGGTTAAAAGAAAGAAGAAAAAAATACAATGGATTTAAAATAGTGAAGGAAACTGGTTAGACTAAGAAGAAGAGATAGAAGTAGAAGCAGTTAGTTTTTTGCATAATCAGTTCTTGTAAAAAAGAGATTCTACTTCTGTTTCTTTTCTCAGACTCCTTGAAGGAATAAGTGAGGAATATAATATTGTTCTTGCAGAGAATGAGAGTTGGAAGAAGTCGGAAGTGTTGTTTTTACTCAAAATAGGGTAGTGCTAGTGGTCCAGATAGGTTAACAGTAAGATTTTATCACAGTTGTTAGGAGATTATGAGGTATGATATCCAAAGAAAGTTCTTGATTTTTCAATAGTAATTCCCTTTCAATCACACTGATGAGGTCCTTTTTCCTAAGAAGGAAAAAGAGCATATCTTTTCAGATTTGAAGCCAACTATTTTTTAGTAACTTCATTAGTAAGATAATCTCCAAGATTAAGTATGACAGAATTAAAGCTCTTCTACCCAAATTGATATCTTATAATTAGTCAAGTTTTATTAAGGGTAGAAGTATTATTCAAAATTTTTTGATGACTTTCGAAATAGTTAATAATATAAATAAGAGGGGTAAACCTACCAATGCGGTCATAAAACTTGATATGACAAAGTTTTATGAAAAAGTTTCTTGATTCCATTTGATGAAAGTGCTAAAGAAGATAGGTTTTACAAAAGTATTCATTGATTTAATATAGAGGTTAATCTCAAATTTCCATCCTGGTTAATTGTTAGTCACATGGCTCTTTTAATTCGACAAGAGGACTGAAGGAAGGAAATCATTTATCTCCTGCTTTATTCATTCTCTATTAAGCATGACCTTGAATTCATCATTCTCATCTTGCATATGTTGATGAAATTATAATTTTTTGTTATTATAATGCTTATTTTTTTACAGAAAAAAGTGTCAATATCATAGGATTATAAATTCCAGTCTTGACAGAAAGTAGACAAGGATAAGAATGCTTATTATTCACATCAAAATGCAGCTTTGAACGTGGGATAATTAGTGGGGGAGTGTACAAGTATCTCTATAGACCTATTTCATCTTAAATAATTGGGTTTTTCAAATACACATCCTATTATAAAAATGGAACACTATTTTGATCTTATTCAGAGGGTCAAGGCTAAAATTCAATCTTTAAAAGGAGACATGATATCTTATAGAGGTAAGAGATGTTAATTTATAGTGTTTTATAGAGAGTTCCCATCCATGTTATTTTAGTTATAGTTCCCCCTAAATATATCATTAAGAAGTTGCACATAATATTTGCTACATTTTTTTAAAGTAATAACATTTCAGGTAGAAGTAAACACTAGGCTGCTTGGGGTAAATTTTGTCTTCCTAAATAAATAGGGGTTTGTTCTTAAATCCATGCTTGATGTTTCACAAACCATACATGCAACTTTAGTGTAGATTCAGAACACAAAATACTTTGTGAGCTAACTTCATGTGGAACAAGTATTTAAAAAACAAATTTCAACTCGGGTGCAATAAAAAAGGGGTCCCAAGAATGGAAGTGCATTCGTCAGTGTAGGAATTACATTAAACAATATTTATGGTGGGAATATAAAAGAGGTATATCTACGGTGTGGTTTGATAATTGGACTATGATTGGTCCTCTTTTTTCCTTTCAAGTAGAGTTACATTCTTATTATGACTAATGTTGATGTGTTTATAAAAGATACATGGTAGGACTATGAATGCATACTGAATCAATTGCCTAATAATGTTGTGCAACATGTAAAACAACATTTGGATCTTATCAAGAAAACTAATAAGGGTGATAAACCTTGATGGAATAAATCTAGTTTTGGAAAATTTACTGTAAAAATGTATAGGAATTGCTGAGAAATAAAAATGAGGTTTTAGATAGTTATAAGAAGATGAGGGTGCAAGGCTTGCCTTCCAAAGATTTCTTTCTTTAGGTGGATGGTTTGGAATAAAAATGTACCTATTAAAACTATATTAGCTAACAATAATCCCAACATTTCACAATTATCTTTATATTATACTTCTCCTAATAGAGAGACCTTGGAGCATCATTTTTTTATAGGCGATACTAGTGCCCATATTTAGAATTATTTTTCAAATACTACTGGAATCATTGGGACTAGAATTCAAGTGAAGCAAATAATAAAGATGTGGTGAGTTGGTAAAAGGATGCTAGGTAGAAGGTGATATGAATTTAGAAACTTTTTTAAAGTTCCTACCAAGGACAGGGGACTCATCGACCTTTACAAGCAAAATTCTACTAATTTGAGAATCAGGTAGACAATTCTCCAAGTATAGCATTATATATCTTCATAGTTATTACATTGCTTATTAATGAATACTTTAATACTAAAGCAGGAAAATAACTATTAAATTATCTTTGATGTATGGAATATTTTTTGTTGTTCACTATGCCATACAACTGGTGAGAGCTTTGAGATGTTGAAAATTATATGAAATCAAGACTCATAATTAATAGTAGAATCTCTTGTCAAATATTTTTATGGATTCATATATCGATTGGAAGAATTTCTAAGGATTAGGCTAGTCTTGAGATTCATGTCTTATATGGTGGTATTAATCCATTGATCTCCAGTCCATAAAGATGAGAACAAAGAGATAAACTAGATCTTAAAGATTAGATAAGTACCTTTAAGATCGAGTCCAAATTCTTTATGAAGGTGCTAGTTTTAAGCCTATTTTGACCTCCTACAAGGAAATGTGTGTTTACTTTTGAATATGTAAACATTAGTGGCATATTTTCATTGATAGTTAGATCACTCACAGAGTTAAAATTACCTATTATTGTGGTTGTATACAATACTCACTATTTGTGGTGTCACAACTTAGATCTTTGATATTTGAGATTTTCTCATTACATTGACTTAAAAGGATACATTAGTGAGATTTTAAAGATTTTATCATTAAAGTGTGTATAAATCTCATTTAGGATTCAACCTATTAATCCTTAGATCTAAGAAAACTATCATGACCCAATTTCTCGGGTCATGATGACACCCACAATAACCCGCTAGTAGGTAAGCCAACCCATAATACAAAATAGCTAGTAATAGACTTTTAAAAGAGATGAAAGCAGCAGGATCAATATGATAAAAAGTCTAGTATATATATAAAATAACGGCAAGACTTGGTGAAGTCATTACAAGACCTTCTAATATAATAAGAATATAAAGTGAAATATAGAGTAAATATAAGTACAAGTCATCTCTAAATACAATATAAAGATCAGTCTAATCAATGAGAGAGAGTAGTAATACCCCAAATGCTAAGAGATCAACCTAAATATCTAATTCATAACTCCTCCACATGATGCACACAATAACGGCGAGAACTCATACTATTGATCTATAGGCTACAGAAGTGTAGTATGAGTATTAAATACATGGCACTCAGTAGGCATCATCCAACTGAGCTTCCAAGAAAATGCAAACATAAAAAATATGTAAAAAAGGAATATAAACTACTAGAAAATATCCAGGAAGCTAAACATGATAATACTAAGGAAGAAAGTAGGATAAACCTATATTATCCTCATAGTATTCAGACACTAAAGTGGAATACCATATCTCACTGGTTAATATTAAAAGTAAGATTGAAAGATTGATATATTAGTGTATAAAAGGAAAAGATTACATATCCTACATAAATATAAAAGGAAGAGAGGGATATACAGTGATACTATACATAAATGTATATAAGTCTAAGTCAAGAAAGTAGCCTGAGGGATCTAACCTAACACATCAAGGTATGCACTATATATGCAAGATAAAACTAGCATAATGAGGGTACCGAATCATAATGTCTAAGCATAATATGATTATCAATAATGTAATTTACCATAAAAAGAAAAAAGATCAAAATTATCTTAACCACCTCGGTTACTAGTCCATAATTAACCTGACACAAACTAACCAAAATAACCAAAATAAATTAATCAGCTAGTATAGCCAAACAATACCGAACTGGCCCCTATAAGCTTGGAAGGAGCAACCAAACAATTAGCAAACAATAATCATAGCCCATACCTATACAACCCCTATAAGGCCGGTAGATATAAGCACCACAAAATATATCAGTGATAGGCAATGCATATGAATGAATGAATGAATACAAAGTAAATCCATAGTACCATATCTGATTTAATTTCCATAATCTACTAAGTGTATACACCTCCTCCAATTTAACAACTAGCAATTGTAGAACCTGTGTACTGGCCCTTTAAGTTATTTTTTATATTGTTTATTATTTTTATTATTTAGAGTTTTTTTATAATTTTCTTGAGTCATTTATGACTTGTTGGAATTTACAATATGGTTATGGGGCAAATTATTTAATTTTTAGAGACAACTCCCTATTTTGAAGCCTTTACAGGTTCAAATAGCCCATCGGGTCTTGAGGATCCTAAAATTATTTTGTCCTATTGGCTAAAAGTTAAGAAAAATAACAAAGGGATGTGGGACCTACTTTTTATTAAAACAACCTAGAGTGGAAATTTTGACTGCTTCATTATGTTTGAAATGCAGAATTTGATAGGGAATTATAGTTCATTTGTGTATATAAGATTCCAAATAACTCTCGATGTGTTGGCAAAGATAGGAAATTCTAAGTCTCGGTTGGTGTCTGGTGAATTGCATAAGCCACTAGATGATTGCTTAAGTGACCTGGTATGATCCATTAATATGGCATAACCAAATCTTGTGTCGTATACGCAAGCACTGCTTAAGTGATGCCGGCATCACTTACACTATATATGTTGAGGTTGCTAGTGTCGTGACTGTGACACCTGGTTTCTTAAGCAATGGTCACTTAAGTGATTCGGTGTTTCTTAAGCGACACTAATGGGAAAGTCAAGGGTATAAATACTCCACGTAGCCCAATTTTCACAATTCTTCCATTCTCTAAATTTTTGAACCCTAAAAAGTGTGAATTCTTAGGAGAATCAATTGTGGGTGGTTGTGGAGATTGGGTAAAGTTTATTTATAGATTTTTCCTTTGAATTCATGGTAAGCTTACATTAATTTCCTGATGAAATTCTTTTTATTTACCCAAAACATCCCTAAAATCTTGTCGGCTTGATTATAGCACCATTAGAGCTCGAAATTCACCCCTTTTTAGGATAAATGTTCCTTGAGCATAGAGGGATTGGGTGTTTGTTTTATAAGTGAAAATTCATAAATCATCCCCATATGGTATTTTTCATAATTTTGTATCCAAAGCATAATAGTGCATTATGGGTATCATTGTTCTGGTATTAATGTGTAAATTACGATTCTGGTAGTATGGTACCTTTTGGAAGCTTCTAAAAAAGGAAAATAGGTGGTTTAGTAGATTCTTCAAGATTTGTTCAGAATTCAAGAAAGCTATTTTTACCCATTTTGTAGATTTAGCTATTCCATAGTATGATTATGATATTATGCTAGATATGGGATCTAATTTAGGTGTTTAACGTAAGATTGATAGTATTTAGGTTTGTTGGACAATTTTAGATAGATTTTAATCATAACATAAGTGAAATTAGCTTAATTATTCACGTCATAGGTGAAATTGGCTTGGTAACTCATTTTTTGGGTGGAAATTATCTTAGTTATTCAAGTTAGGTGAAATTACCTTAGTTGTTAGTGTTTTAAGATGATTTCGTTAGTTGTTCATGGTTGGATGAAACTGCTATGTTAGGGATAGTTGTGGTTTATTAAACATCTATAAATGAACTTAGTTACCTTAGCCTAGTCTGAGGTAGAAGTTTCCTAAAATGGATATTGTGGATTAGAAGTGGTGCCCTCCAACCCACCTTTGTCCAAGACATGTGTTAAACTTGTACACTTATTTATGCATGATATACCCTCACTAATGTTTGGTTTGGTACTTGAGGAGATAGAATATATATTAAATTAGTATGTTAGTTGTATGTTGAAGGATTAATTCTAATTTTGGGTATTCTAATTTTTATGGCTTATATATATATATATATATATATATATATATATATATATATATATATATATATATATATATATATATATATATATATATATATATATATATATATAATAATTGATATGGATTTTAGATATGATTAGGGATATGGCCTATCGTTATGTCTGACGTTATGTCTTATAGATATGATTAATGGTATGACCTATCAAAATGGTTAATAATATAGATATAGATATGATTAATGATTAATGTGTTATAGATGTGATTAATGATATGACCTATCGTTATGCTTAATGATATATCTATACATATGATTTATGACTAATGGCTAAAAGATATGATTAATAATATGACCTATTAACATTCTTAATAATATAGTTATATATTTGATAAATGAGTAATGGCTTATATATATATGATTAATGAAATAACTTATGGATACAATGATTTACATGGCATCTGAGCATGGTTATTGGCATGACTTAATAGATATAGTATTGGTATGGTATCTGAGTATGGGTACTAATATGACTTAAGGTTATGATTCTTGGTTTGATGTATAGATATGAGTAAAAGGGATGGTCTATAGTTATAGTTCATTGGTGTAGTCTATTGAGTTAGTTTGTTGATATAGCTTATTGATATGGTTTGTTGATATTGTTTATAAATATGAATTCTAGTTTATCCTACAATTAATAATGATATTAATATATGAGTTTTGAATTAAGTCTACCAAATATTGATAATGTTGATGATATTATTGAGTTTTGGTTAATGTCCTGCATTGCGAATTATGTATGAGATGATATGTCTTGGATGAATTCTAGGTTATGGCATGATAATTTGGTAATTTATTGATGTTTGGTTGATTATTTTTATGTATTTTAACCTCGAATATTATGGGGGGCCTGCGTTGGGTTATTTACTTTTCTGTACTTATTGGCTTATGGGGCCAATATTGTAGTTATGGTTGTGTGATCTTTATGTTATATTTCATATTTATTTAATTATATATGTATAGCAATGTCGAACACAAAGATCACACCAATATACATGAATAAATATTATATCTTGTATCTTATATCTTCAAAGTTCACACTTAGCATATTTTAAATTGTATCTAACCACATTTATATCATCAGTTAACTCAATCAACTAATGATGCCTACTGCCCATAGTGTTGGCATAATTAATACACTTTTATACCTTTTTGGTACAGATCTGAGTACTAGTTGTCGCTTCTAATTCGATGTTCATGAAGGGTTGATTTTTTGAGATTGATTAAGCTCTTGGAGTCGGAGTCATCTTTTTTCTTATATTTATCTATGTCTAGTCTTTCATCTTTGATATGGATTGTATTTGACTCTTAGTACTCATTTCATTTGTGATAGATCTTTTGCTAACATCACAAAGTCTTGGGATGGTTGATGATTTTCTATTTATCTATGAGACTATTATGACTGTATTATTCCTATCTAAGTATTTAATTGTAAATTTATAGCTTTTAGGAAATTTGTCAAAAAGTTATCCCATTGCATTTGGCTTTGGGCTATGGTTCAGTTTGCCTACTAGCAGGATAAAGTAGGTTTCATCATGATTCATAAATCAGTTCCTGAAAATTAGTATTAGAGTCTAGGTTTCACGAATATTATTATGACAAGAACTAGTGTCTAGTAGAGTCCTTCCAATCAGAATGATGATGTGTGTTACTTATCTTCAAGAGGCTATAAGTCATTCTTAGGATTTCTTCACTTCTTTCACTCATCGTTTGCAAAGGTTCTAAGTTGGTTTCTAAAGAAATCTTTTGGTTTCACATTTTTACAGATGGCTAGAATGTGTGCTACCGCTACATGAAACATGGGTCCCAAGACTGAGCCTAGGGATGTTGTTAAGGTTTGTGGATAACCTAAAGTCATGGATAGTCTCGTGATGTATCCCTAATTAGGGCCCAGGATATGGGCCTTCTCCTAACCCTATTCCTAATCTTGAGCCGGAGATTTTTTCACCCAACCAGTAGTGGGCTTAGGATTAACCCAGTCTCCACCGAGATTTATTTCTTTTTTAGTGCTGAGAGATGCTTTGGTTAGCTTTTTGTATTGGTTTGTGGTGAGTTGTCTATTGATGAACAGTCTATAGATTATAGCGGTACTGAGGTAGGGTATAGTCGATAGCTATGGCTCATAGAGTTGAGATACCTAATGCATAGATAGTTGCTCAGCCTATTATGTCTTTGGAGGAGTACAAGAAGCTAGGTAAATTCGTGAGATTTACTTCAGTTAGGTTTTCTGGCACAACAAGTGAGGATGCATATTTATTCTTAATTCCTTGTAAGGATAGGCTTCTTTATTTGGGCCTACTGTTACTCGTGGAACGGATTACACTAATTTTTAGTTAGACATAGTAGCTCATCATTAGTGGAAAGGTCATCCTTATTCCAGGCCAGCTGGATATCCTCCTTTGACATGAACTTAGTTCTCCAAGATCATCTTAGAGAATTATATACCCTACAGCATTAGGGATTGTTTGAGGTATCAGATTTTAAGGATGGACCAGGTCTTCATGACTATTGAGGAGTATGAGGATCAATTTAATGAGTTGGAATGGCATGTTACTTCTATTTTGACTACTGAGTATGAGAGGATTCATTGCTTTGTTCAAAGATTACTACTTCCTCTTTGTATGTCTACTAAAAGTTTAGTCATTTTGGGTAGGTCTTTTGTTGAGCTTTCAGATTATGCTAAGTTTATGTAAAAAATACATCGTGAGGCCCAAGAGGGAAGCGATAAGATACTATGATTTCAGTGTAAGTTCAATGGAAAACATAGTAGCTCAAGATTTAGAGGTAGTAGATCTTAGGGTAGGCACCCTCCGTATCAGCCATATCAGAATCAGGTTTAGTGAAGTAGATCCATTTATGTTGTGATTTATATTAACAATATAGGGTAGTCTAGCTTTATTGATCATCTTGGATAGGGTTGTGGTCAGTGTTCGAGAGGTTTTCTTATCGCTATTCTAGTCGTAGGGGTTCTTTTGATTCATCTGGATCTTCTAATTTTTCTCAACACCTGGGAAGTGTTATAGTTGTTGAGAAAGTAAGCTAGTCATGGATTGATTATTCTTTTATCTTAGAGTATTCCACCTATCAGGTAGTTTATCCCTTACCTAAAGGTGGTATGCATAGTCATAGGGGTGGTTGTTAGAGTGCTCATAAAAGTTCTTAGACTGGTAGGATAGGAGGTCGGTCAGGAGCCAAGCAAGGTGGCAGGCATAGTTACCTGTATTTCATACCTTCTAGACTTGAGGTTGATTCTTTAGATACTATTATCATAGGTATGATCTTGGTGTGCCATCAGTCAGATTTGTCTTTATTTGATCAAAGATCTACTTATTCTTATGTATTTGCTTATTATGCTTTACAATTAGAGTTATATTTGAATTTATTGTCCATGTTATTATCTGTATCTACTCAAATAGGTGATTTTTTATTAGTGGGTCAAGTTTATAGATAATGTCTTATGACTGTTCAAGAGTTTGATACTCAGTTTGATCTTATTATGTTAATAATGGTAGATTTTGATATGATTCTAGGCATGGACTAGTGTCCTACTACCATGTTATCTTGGATTGTTTTGCCAAGACCATTTTATTAGCCATGCCCGGCGTACCCCCAATTTTGTAAAAGAGAGTTGTTGGCCATGTGCTAATGAAAATTAATTCTTATATTTATGTTAGAAGTCTTATTTTGAGGGGTTGTGAGTCTTATCTCTCTTATATTCCTGAAGTTAGTATGGCGAGTCTATTACTTGACTTTATTCCTGTGGTTCATAGGTTTCCTGATATTCCATACTGATCTAACTGGCCTTTGTTCTAAGCATAGTATTGAGTTTGTTAATAATCTTAAGTTAGGAACCCGGCCTATTTTAATTGCACCTTTTGTATGACTCATTTTATGCTTCAAGATCTTCTTAGTAAGGGTTTTATAGGCCGAGTGTGTCTTCTTGTGGAGATGCAATTTTGTTTTTAGTGAAGAATAACGGATCCATGCATGTGTGTATTGATAATAGGAAAATTAATTAGGTGATAGTGAAGTACCATTATCCTATGCCACGCATTGATGATTTATTTATCCAACTTCACTGAGCGGTGGTGTTCTCAAAGATTGATTTTAGGTGAGGTTACCATCAATTGAAGATTTGGGTTGAGGATATCCCAAAGATAGCCTTTAGGACATATTATAGTCATTATAAGTTCCTAGTTATGTCTTTTGGGTTGACTAATGCCCCATTCGCGTTTATGATTTTGATAAACTTGTGTACATGCCTTATTTTGATTTTTTTTATAGTGCTCATCGATGATATCCTAGTATATTTGAGAAGTAGAAAGAAGAATATATAATATGTGAGGATTGTGCTCCAGACTTTAGGAAATAGTATTTATTTTTTGAAATTCCTCATATATCAGTTTTCTCTTAAGTAAGTGACATTCCTTGGGAATGTGGTATCTAAGGGTAGTATTATGGTAGACCTGACAAAGATTGAGGCTATGTGTGATTAGGCCAGACCTAAATCTCTGACTGAGGTACATAGCATTATTGGTTTGGCCTATTAATATAGATGGTTCGTTGAGATTTTTGCTATTTTTGCTATGCAAATAACTGATTGACTTGGAAAGAGGATCCTTTTGAATGGTTCAAGGAATGTAATTCAAGCTTCGAAAAGCTTAAGAGATTCCTAAAGTCAACCCCTATTTTATCTCTTTCTGTTGAGGGTGAGTGATTTACTATATATTGTGATACATCTAGTATTGGTTTGGGTTATGTACTGATTCAATAGGGTCGCGTTATTTCTTATACATCAAGAAATCTAAATATGGACGAGCACAACTACCGTACTCATGATTTGGAGCTGGAGGTGGTAGTTATCGAGCTTAAGATTTAGAGGTTATCTTTATAGGGTGCATTGTGAGATCATCATGGATCATTATAGTCTGCAGCATCTAAGAACTTAATTCTAGGCAATGTAAACAGATGTAGTTGCTTAAAGATTATGATATCTCTATCTTATATTATTTGTTCAAGGCAAACGTGGTAGTAGATGTCTTGAACCAGAATGTATTACGTAAGGGTAGCTTGCCTTGCATTTTAGTTTCTCAAATGTCATTATCTCAGGATATTAAGTCCTTATCCAACTTGATGGTAAGACTTTATATTTCAAACCTTTGATAGATCTTACTAGGGATGAGGCGAGGTCTCTATTGTTTGAGCAGATTTGGAGTCGTCAGTGTGAGGATAAGAGGCTTTTCATCATCTGTGTTAAGATATTAATTGGTGAGTCGAATAGGGTCATGTCAGATTCTAAGGGTGTTTTGAGATTTGATCGTCGTATTTATGTTGTGAAAGTAGAACACTTGATTCAGTCGATTTTTTGTGAGGATCATGACTTTAGATATTTTATACACTTTGGTAAACCTAAGATATGTAGAGATTTGAAACAAGATTATTGATGGAGTGATATGAAGAGAGATGTGGTATACTTTTTTGCTCATTATTGATGTTGTCAGTAGGTGAAGGTCGAGCATCCGAGACCTGGTGTCTTGATTTTGAGGTTTTCCATTCTCGAGTGGAAAGACTAGTGGATTACTATGGATTTTATTAGTGGTTAGTATCATACTTTTTATGGTTTTGATGGTATTTGGGTCGTTATGGATTAATTGACCTAGTCAGCACAATTCATTCCTATTCAGATTTTCTTTAGTGCTGAGAGATTTTCCTATATCTATGTTACTAAGATAGTCTATTTGCATGGTGTTAACTTCTAGATTTTGGAGTGATTTTTAGGAGAAGTTGGTTACTTATGTGGATATTAATACAACCTTCAATCCTCAGATCGATGGGCAGTCAGAGTGGACTTTTAAATTTCTTAATGATACACTCCAAGCCTATGTTATGGATTCCAGAGGTTAGTTAGAGCAACACTTAGCCATGATAGAGTTTACATATTACAATACATGCCATTCAAGTTTTGAAATTGCACCTTTTGAGGCTTTATATGTTAGAAGATATCATTCCTCGACTGGATGGTTTGAGACTTCTGAGATTAAGCCCCGTCATATTGACTTTCTTCAGCATTGGTCGGATAGAGTCGGGGTGATACACGATAGCTTGTGATCGAGTATTCCTCAGTGTATAAACCATGAAGGGTATGATGAAGTTTTGGTGGAAAGGAAAGCTCAGCCCTAAATATTTTGAACCCTTTGAGATTTTTTGCACAATTGGTGAGATGGCTATTACTTAGCCTTAACCCCCAAATTTTTTAGATGTCTATCATGTTTTTTAAGTTTCTATGTTGAGGCAATATATTTTTGACCTATCTCATGTTCTTCGATAGGACTTAGTTCATTTGAATGAGAGATTGACTTTCGCGGAGGAGCCTGTACTCATGTTGGATAGTGATGTCAGGCTGTTGGATTCCAGAGGTTAGTTGGAGCAACCCTTAACCATGATAGAGTTTTCATATAATAATCCCTACCATTTGAGTATTGAAATTGTTCCTTTTTTGGCTTTATATGGTAGGAGATATCATTCCCCGATTGGATGGTTTGAGATTTCTAAGATTAGGCCCCGTAGTACTGACTTTCTTTAGCATTGGTTGGATAGAGTAGGGGTGATTCACGATATTTTGTAATCAAGTATTCCTCAGTGTATAAACCTTGAAGGGTGTGATAAGGTTTGGATGGAAAGGCAAGCTCAACCCTAAATATATTAGACACTTTGAGATTTTTTGCACAATTGGTGAGGTGGCTATGAGTTAGCCTTACCACCCAGATTTTTTTGATATCTAGATTGTTTTCCATGTTTTTATGTTGAGGCTATATATTCCTGACCTATCTTATGTTCTTCGATAGGACTTAGTTCAGTTGACTAAGAGATAGGCGTCATCTTGGCTAGTGATGTCAGGCACTTGAAAACTAGGAAGATTCTAGTTGTTAAGGTTCAGTGGAGGCACTGCCTAGTTATGTAAGCTACTTAGGATGTTGAGGGTGAGATGCTTACAAAGTATCCCAACAATCAAGGCTTCAAGTGCATCTTAATTCTTTACTTTTGCAGACAAAATTCTTTTTATAATAGATATTGAAATGACCCTGTAGGTCAGTTTTTTTTTCTCATTTTCATCATTTCAAGCTTTCCTATTGGTTCCAAAAATTAGTTATGACTTTCTATAATTGATAGTTCGGTTATCGGGCAATTCATATGTTTTTAGAGCAAATTCCCTATTTTGAAGCGTTCTCTAGTTTGAAATGGCTATTGGGTGAAAACATCAACCAAATGACCTCTTATGAAAAATCTGACCATTCACATAGCTCTGAAACATCAATTTTAGGTTAGAAGTACCATTGGTATGGGTCCCAAGGTTCCCAGACTTCTATTGAGCTATTAGTTGGAAGTTGAGAAAAAAATACAAGTGGGTATGGGACCCACTTAGTTTTGAAACGACCTCAAAATGAAATTTTAACAATCCCATTGTGTTTGCAACATAAGATTTGATAGGGTAGTATAGTTTATTTGCGTATATGGGATTTCAGATGAATCTCGTGGGGTTGGCATAGACTTGAAAAAATTCACAATCTCAGCTGGAGTCTAGTGCATCGCGTACACGACCAACCTGCTGCTTATGCGACCTAGCTTGGCCCGCTGGTATCGCATACGCGAAGCAAGTTTCGTATAATTCAAATCCACTTAAGAGATACTAGCATCTCTTACGAAATATATGATGAGGTTGCTAGTGTCGCAAACGCGACACCTGGCTGCTTAAGTAGTGGTCACTTAAGAGACCCGGTGTTTGCTTAAGTGACACCCGTGGGCCTATAAAGGGTATAATTACCCCATGTAGCCCCATTTTCACCATTCATCATCCATTCTCTACAATTTTCAACCCTAAAAAGTGGAATTTCTTTGGAGAATCAATTATGGGTGGATGTGGAGCATTGGTCAAGTTTATTTACGCATTTCTCCTTTGAATTTATGGAAAGCTTCCATTCATTTCTTGATAGAATTCTTTTTGTTTTACAAAAATATCCCTAATTTGCGTGGCTTGATTATAGAAAAATTAAAGCTCGAAATTCACTCATTTTGAGGGTAAATGTTCCTTGAGCTTCTAGGGATGTTGTGCTGGTTTCGAAAGTGTGATTCTATAAATGGGCTCCACATAGGAGTTTTATATAATATTGGACCCGAAGCTCAAGAGTACAATATGGGTATTATTTTTCTTGTATTGATTAATAAATTGTGATTTTAATAGCATGGTACCTTGCGGAAGCGTTTCTAAAAGGAAATCAATTGTTGTGCGGATTCTTCAAGATTTTTTTTTCATCCAAGTAGGATAGGTTTACCACCTTTGTAGATTAAGTTATTTCGTAGTATGTGCATTGCCCCATATTTTTTAGCTAGAAATTGAATAGTCGTTCTACGTGTGTAAACTCTAATTCCGTGGTTTATGTTTAGATTCATGTGTCAAGATCTCTCGCCTAGTATATGAAGTGATTATGAGGTGAAACATTTTCATAGAAATGGCCTAAAGTAAAGTTAATCTAAGAATCTCTTATTCATCCAAAATTGGATACTAGATTCTACAGGGGTCGACTTGGAATGCATATAACTTTTGATACACAAAGAATTTTTCAGCTCAAGACCCACTAACTTATAGATAATTTAAGTAGTTTTTCAACGATACTAATTTTGCCAAAATCTGATAATTGAGCGAATAGTTATGGTATATTTCTTGTTAGGTAGTAAGTCGATTCCATCATGATGCATCGCGTCGACACGAAACCAGACGTGAATCTAATGTTGTTTTATGTATTATTTCAGTTTCTAATGGGTCTAGGGGAACCGTGGTCATTTCTCCTCACCCAAATCCATCAATAACACCAAATGTTTGCCCCAAGAAGCCAAAATTTCCTATTTTCACTTTTCATTTCAAAATATAAAACCCTAACTCCTTCTCTAAACATTCAAGAACTTATTCCCCAAAGATCAAGAATTCAAGCTTTTAAGTTCAAGATTTCTAAGAAACGGATCAAGATCTAGGTTCCACCCTTCAACCTAAGTAATCTAAGGTGCATGGGATTTTCCTTAAACTACTTGGGCATAAGAAAATTGTTCAACAACATTTAAATATGGTAAAATCATGAATTCGAAGGGTTTTAGAATTTATATTACAATGTTGCTTTATAAAATTTTTAATGACACTATAGTTTTGTCCTTGAGGCCTTTTCTACAAATTGAATTGTACTCGTATATATATGTATGTATGAAAATTGGGTTTGAATTTTTAATTGAGAGCATGAATCATATAGTATCCCTCTCTTGTTATGATTTTTTCTATTTTTCATATGATATGGATTATTCTGAATGCTTCTTGAAAAGCATGATACTAATGTCTTGATTAATGTTATGACTTGAATATGATTTAGAATTCAAAAGAGAGGGTTGTTCATGTTAATAAATATTGAATATATATATATATATATAATGAAAGAGTTACATGGTTTGTCAAAAAAATATATGAACACCACATGTTTGATGAAAGAATAAAAATCTTTGCATAGTTTTGACTTGTGTTTCAGAATATGAAATATCTTATACTATTTGCATATTTGGGTGGTTTGAATTGTGTTATAAAGAAAGAATTATGCACGATACATTATAGCTCAGAAATATGACTTGCAATTCCTCGAACAGAACAGAATCCCTGTTTGCAATAAGATTTTTAGATTTTGAAACTTAGAATGATGCATGTTTAGAAATGGATAAAAATGGGCATAAAGAGTTGTTAGTTGATTCCCCAAACAAATCACAAGTTTAGACTACTTATTGCCCAAAGCTAAGTTTTGCCAATATGAGTTATTTAATCCCTTATAAGGATTTTACATTAGACTAGAGTCCTGTTGTGTATCAGACTCAGAAACTCCAACACTTGCAACAAACTTGGGTTGGGGACTTCCCCGCTGAGACAATGGAGGATTCCATAGAGCCCGTGGAATATCAGACTTGTAGGGGAGTGCCACCTAACTCTGAAGTAATGCAAAGATCAAAAACTGCATTGACAAAAATGTTTCATGGTTATCAAATAAGTGCCTATGTGTTTTGAACCATATCATGCATGATGTTATCGACCTTCTCTCAACTATTTTATTTCTATAAAAGTATTATTTTGGATTGCTCTACATACCAGTACATCTGTATTGACCCCCCCTATATTTCAGGATTCTGAGACACAGTCCTGGGGTCTCATTAAGCAGTAAATTGACTTGTCAGAAGTTGACGTTGGTGAGAGTTCTCTAATCATGAAGGCTAAATTTTAAGATTTTATTATTTGTTTCTTTTATGATCTATTAGGGGCCTTATCTTAGTTTTGTTTCAAACTTAGGATGGATATTTCAATGTTAGAGATTTCACAGATGGTTGTCATATTTTTAGAATATTTTGAATTTTCCTTTTAAAATTGTTTAAGTTTATTAGATTGACCATGGTTCCATCTCGTATTATTTTCCGTAAATTTTCTTATATTATATTAATATTGTGCATGATTACCATATTAAGAAGAGCGCACGGTCCTTCATGGTTTGGGATGTTAGTTACAGCTTAGTCCCCAACTCGGGTCGTGACAAACATTGTATCATAGCATAGTTCATGGTCCCAAGGTATCTGCAAAATCGTGTCTAGTAGAGTCTTGCTTATGGGTATGTTGTGCACCACACTTATAATAAGGAGGCTACCAGGAATTTGGGAGTTGTGTCCCATTCTTTAATACTCTAGTTTGTGCTATAGAGTTGGCCATAAGAAAGTTATCCAAGTTAATTCCTCGTTCTAGTTTTATGGGTCATAAATCATTATCGAGGTGATATAATTTGAAGAGACTAGCTCCCACAACGATGTGGTTCTCTCTGAATGAGTCATCCGTAAAGTTATGGATTTTTCTCAAGGACTTGAGATGAGTCCATGAGTGCTTTAAAGTGTATTTATTTATTCACATACCCCTATCTGTATCAGTCGTGCTGTTGAGTCTGAGGCATAGAGAGTATCCAATCTCCTTTAAAAACATTCTTGTTGGGGATGTGATATATAAGAGTAATGATGTCTAGTAGAATATTGAAACTTTATTTCCACCTGAGTAGTAGTGTATGTTAAAGTTTCATGGCCTATTGATAGTGAGATGGTCCAAAAGTTGGTGACATATAGTCATGAAGTTAGTAGTCAGTAAGGGTGACATTTGCATAAATAAATAGTTTTAGTTGTATAATTTTTGATTAAGGAGTGAGGTGCCGTTGTATATTGATAGACTAATGTGATATAATGATAGACGAATGTGCGGCAATAATTGTAGATTGTATGGTCGTCTGTGAAGAAAGATAGAAGATACGATTATTATTTATTCTGAATACGGAAGGATCATAGAATGGATGGCTATTGTAGTTGTAAAAATTATTTATAGGCTGTGAATAGAAAGGGGTAGATTAGTTAAAAAGCTATATGTAGTGATTCATTAGTGGTTATTGAATATAGAAGATCATTGTGATGTACGATTAGGTAAGTATGATATGAGAAATTAGAATATGTATATAAGATTGAAATGGCTTATATTGCAAGATTAAGATCGACTAATTCAATAATGTGACTTTACTCCCTTTGATGGTCTTTTTCTTTAAGTAGTAGTAAACTAGTACTATGTGAGAATGTGTAGTGGAATTTGAGGTTTAGTACTAATGTCATGGAAGGGAAGTAATGGTAGGTAGTAGCTTGGCAAAATGTAGTATTTTGGGTTGGCTTCCCAATTTAATGGACTAGTATATGATGTGGCATGCTTCATTTTTGGTACAATATTGATGCAAGACTATAGACTTGAACTTGAGGTGTGAAGTGTGGTGGAAAGAATAATATGTTAAGATTAATGATGCATGTTTTGTGGAGTAATTAGCAGGCTTGATGTGATGTACAAAATGGCTGGGGTTATTGATTTTGTACATGAGAATTATTGTTAAAATAATGAATTGTGATTGAATCGTTAAGTGGATAAGAATGCGAGTATTTATGAATAAGTTGACCTCAGGTAGCAGGTTGTTAGAAAAAGTTTTATAAGTGTTTTGTGTGCCTAGATTTAGTTCTTGAATTTTTTAGTATGGAGAAATCTGGGAAGTTGTTGTATGGTGCTCTTTAGAGTTGGATAAAGAAAAATTAGGTAGGCAATATAAGCCTTGGGTATGGCTTTCCAAATTTTTGTTAATTTGCAAGTTATATGATTTTAGGGGTAATTCAAGTATTCTAAGGTATTGAAGATGGACCATTAAATATTTAGAAGCGTGGTTGTCTATGCCGATGATAATGTTAGTCGTTAGTTGATGACTTTGGGGGTTCGGAGAAATTACTATTAGTGTCCGTTGAGGATGTTTCTTAGGAAGGATTTTGTATCTTTATATTTTTATTAAGGGGAGTTTGTGTTCATATGTAAATTGATACCCTACTTTTTCATATGGAATCTAGATGCATACGCTTATGAGAGTGGGAATTGTAGAGTAATGGCTATAGAGGTTAGTGAAAGTTAAGAGTAGATTTTTTGAAAAGTAAGGCCTTCCGAGTATAGTTCATCAGGGAGATATTAGAGTTGAATATTATGGTGATGTCTCATTTGCATTGAGGTTGTGGGTATAGATTTTTGATGTGAGGTTATGTCTACAAGTCTAGTAGTGTAACTTTGATCTAAGGGGGAAATAGGGAATTAAGTGAGTTCCCGAATATTCTTAGTGTGGCAAGTTGCGGGAAGGAACTATGTTGAACCTAATTCTACTCAAGCATGATCCTCCTATTTCAATTTAGGAAAGGATCCTGCTAATGTCTTATGTCATTTGTTCAATTCATGCCTATGTTTTGAGTTTTCTACGTACTTAGGTTTATGATTTGACCTCCAAACTAGAAGTAAATATGTCACTCATTAATCCAGTCTTTCATGAATTCAAGCCATATGTTATGTTGTTTGTGATCCATGAAAATCTATGTATCTCTGCATGCTAGGTCCTAAGAAAATATGTTTATGTATGTCACTGATTTATCCTATGTCATGTTTAGACGGAGTGTTAAAGTTTATGCAAACTTATGGAAAAATCTCAGTTCCTTAAATGAGGAGCAATCGCTTCAATCAAAAATCTTTGTCTTAGTTGTGATGTAACACCCCGTAGTATTCTCTACTCAATGCCACGCTTGGTTGCATGTATGGAGAACTGAAGTTTTTGTTCTAAGTATTAAGAAGACTTAGCCATATTTTATCTCTTAACTTTCATGATTTTTAAATTGATCTTTCCAACCCCGAGACATACATTTTTGAGTTGATTCATGTTCAGGAGCATAAAGGGGTTGTTCCAAGAAAGTTTTGGAATCTTCAGACCATGTTTGAGATGCATTGAGTGAGAAAATGAGTGTTTCGATGCTATATCGCTGTGCCACATTAGTAATCGTGTTGGCCAAACCAATGTCTCGACGCGATCTCGACATATTGCGTCACCAAATGTGTTGGGTGCCTAGTTTGTCTTACTGATTTCCGAGTCAAGGAGGGTAATTCAGTCACTTTCCCTCATTTTATCTTGATATGTGCACCAATGTTTCTCACTGTGCTCTATCCTAATAATTCATGCAATATTGTGTCTTCCGAATAATTCTTTACTTATGATCCAGAGACTTGTTATATGGATCACGTCATGTTTATTCTATCATATATTTATTTCATGTCCCTCCTTGAGTAGTGCAATAAGTATAAGTTATGGTTTAATAGTGTTACTTCCTTTCATGACATTCATGCTCGGGTCCCTTAATGACCCTCTATATAATTGTATAATGATTGATGTGGAATTGTGATGATGTGTTGGCTAGGGGAGTAGATGTTATTGAAGGTGAAAAAAATTGATGTGAATTCTTGAGCTAAGGTTATAAGTGAACGGGAAAAGAAGGAGTTGAAATTTTGTTGTGTGAAATAGCTAACAAGGGGATAGACTTTTATTATGAGAAATAGTTGGGAATGAGATATATGAAAAAAATCTTTGTGAATGTAATTGAATTTGCTGGTCTTCGTGGGGGAAATCCATGAAGTGGGTGTAGTTGATAGTCTTGAATGTTGTGATTGATGAAAACTCAACCCATATACTATGTGGTTAGTATTGCTTGAATTAAAACCCGATAGTGTTTGATGATAGTGATAAGGTGAGACAATGTTCTTAATAGGGTGTAAAGTATAGGGTCTTATAGTTTAAGTTATCACCTTTTAACTTTGAGTTAGGCTTCAACATAGTAGTACTAAGTAGTAGGACTCAAATTCTTGTGGCTAGATGGGTGATTAGAGAATTTTAAGTTAGCACCTGTGAAGTATGCTTTTTATTGTTTTGGGTGTAGGCGATTAGTGCCTCTAAGTTTAAGTCTATTCGATGGTACTTTTTAAGGTAGAGAATGCTTCTAAACCCATCTTCGAAGAAATCTTATTTCATTACTATTGCAAATATCAATCAATCTATGATCATCAAATAAACCCTACCTTGTGTTGTGATGATTATGATTCATATAACTTATGTGCAAGATCATCCCTATGTAAAGTCTCACTATCCCATGTTTCATGCTTTCACATTTCATGCAGGGTAACCATTAAACTGTTTTGATGTCCTTGTATATTTTGTTGAGAAAAATTATTCAATGCGATATTACGTTCATTATTCTATATTGTTTGATCCTCAAAAATCCCTACATATCATTCGGGAATGAATGATCCCAAGGGAGAGATAATGTAATGCCCCGCATTTTTTGGCTAGAAATTGAATCGTTGTTCTACGTGTGTAAGCTCTAATTCCATGGTTTATGTTTAGATTCATATTTCATGATCTCTCACCTTGTATATAAAGTGATTATGAGGTGAAAAATTTTCATAGAAATGTCCAAAAGCAAAGTTAAGCTAAGAATCTCTCATTCATCCAAAATTGGATACTAGATTCTACAAGGGTCTACTTGGAACACATATAACTTTTAATAAACATAGAATTTTGTAGATCAAGACTCACCAAATTATTGATAATTTAAGTAGCTTTTCAATGATACCAATTTTGCCAAAATATAATAAACGAGCGAAAACTTATAACATTTTTCGTGTGAGGCAGAAAGCTGATGCGATCATGACGTATCGCATCGAGATCGCATCGACATGAAACCAGATGTGAATCTAAGGTTGTTTTATGCATTATTGCAGTTTCTAATGGTTTTAGGGTCTCCATGGTCATTTCTCCTCACCCAAAATCCAACTATAACATATAATATCTTCCCCAAGAAGCCAAAATTGCTTATTTTCACTTTTCCTCTCAAAATAAAAAACCCTAACTCCTCCCCGAAAGATTCAAGAACTTAGTCCCAAAAGATCAAGAAGTCAAGCCTTTAAGTTAAATATTTCCAAGAAATAGATCAAGATCTAGGCTCCATCCTTCAACCTAAGTAATCTAAGGTACGCGGGGTTTTCCTAAAATTGTTCAACAACATTTAATTATGGTAAAATCATGAATTTCGAAGGGGTTTTAGAATTTATATTATAATGTTGTTTTATGAATATTTTAATAACACTATTGTTTTGTCCTTAAGGCCTTTTCCACAAATTGAATTGTACTTATATATATATATGTATGTATGAAAATTGGGTTTGAATATTTAATTGAGAGCATGAATCATATAGAATCCCTATCTTGTTAAGATTTTTCTCATTTTTCATATGATATGGATTGTTTCAAATGCATCTTGAAAAGAATGATATGAATGTCTTGATTAATGTTATGACTTGAATATGATTTTAATTCAAAAGAGAGGGTTGTTCATGTTGATAAATGTTGAATATATATATAAAATAAATGAGTTGCATGGGTTTCCAAAAAAAATACATGACCACTACATGTTTGATGAAAGAATGAGAATCTTTTCATAGTTTTGACTTGTGTTTTGGAACATAAAATCTCTTATACTATTTGTATGTTTGGGTGGTCTAAATTGTGTTTTAATGAAACAATTATGCATGATAAATTATGGCTCAGAAATATGACTTGCAAGTCTTGGTGTGATGACACCAACTCAGATAATGCCATGGTAATTCAAAACATAACAGAATGCATGTTTTCAATAAGATATTTAGATTTTGAAACTTAGAATGATGCATGTTTAGAAATGGTTAAAAATGAGCATAAAGAGATGTTAGGTGGTTCCCCAAAGAAGGCGCAAGTTCAGACTACTTATTTTCTGAAATCGTGTTTTATTAATACGGGTTATTTAATCCTCTAGAGGAATTTTATACTAGCCTAGAGCCTTGTGGCGTATTACACTCAGACACTCTAACCCTTGCGGCAAACTTCGGTTGGGGGCTTCCCCACCTAGTCAATGCTGAATTCTATATAGCCCGTGGAATACCAGACTTGTAGGGGAGTGCCACCTAACTCAGAAATAATACAAAGATCAGAAACTGCATTGACAAGAATGTTTTGTGATTATCAAAGAAGTGCCCATGTGTTTTGAACCATATCATGCATGATGTTTTACGACCTACTCTTAACTATTTTTTTTTAATATAAAAGCATTATTTTGGATTGCTATGCATACCAGTACATCTGTATTGACCCCCCTATAGTTTAGGATTCTAAGACACAGTCCTGGGGTCTCTTTAACTAGTACATTGACTTGTCAGAAGTTACAGTTGAAGAGCCTTCTCTAATTCGGAAGGACTAATTTTCAAATTTCATTGTTTAATTCTTTAATGTTCTACTGAGGGCCTTGTCCCAGTTTTGTTTCAGACCTAAGATGGTGATTGTAATGTTAGATATTTCGCAGACAGTTGTCACATATTTAGAATATTCAGAATTTCTGTTTTTAAATTGTTCAAGTTTATGAGATTGACAATGGTTCCATCTTGTATTATTTTCCGCAAATTTTCTTATATTATATGAATATTATGCATGATTACCAGATTTGGAAGAGCGTCCAGGACTTCATAGTTAGGGATACTCATTATAGCTAGGGCCCCAACTTGGGTAATGACAGTATGATCATGATATTATGGTAGATATGGGATGGAATTTAGGTATTGAATTTAAGATTAACAGTATTTGGTTTAGTTGGACTTTTTAAGATATCTCTTAAGCATAACATAGGTGAAATTAGCTTTGTTATACATGTCTTTGGTGAAATTGGCTTAGTCACTCGTGTTAATAGTGGAAATTACCTTTATTGTTCATGGTTGGGTGGAACTTCTATCCTAGGGATAGTTGGGGCTTATTAAACATCTATAAATTAACTAAGATACCTTAGCCAAGTATGAGGTAGAAGTTGTATAAAATGAATTTCAGGGATTAGAAGTGGGCTCCTCTGGCCCACCTTAGGCCTAGACTTGTGTTAGCATGATAGGCTTCTTTATTCATGATATATCCTCATTAATGTTTGGTTTGGGGCTTGAGGAGATTGGATATACTATATGAGTATGTTAATTGGATATTACAGGATTGATGCTAATTTTGGGTATTGCTAATGATATGGATTATATTTATATATGATTATTGATGCTTCTTTCAGATATGATTAATGATATTGCCTATCAATATGATTATTGTTATGGCTTAAAGATATGATTAATGATGTGGCCTATCGACATACTTAATTAATGATATAGATATAGATGTGCTGAATAATTAATGTATTATAGATATGATAATGATATAACCAATCAACATGATCAATAATATAGATATAGATATGATTAATAATTAATTGCTTATTTATATAAGAATAATGATATGACTTTTAAACATACTTAATTATATAGATATAGATGTGATTAATGATTAATGTCTTATAGATATGATTATTGAAATAACTTATGGATGCAACGATTGACATATCCTATTGGCATGGTTACTGGAATGAATTAATAGATATGATATTGGTATGGTTTATGAGTGTGAGTACTGATATGACTTGTGGTTGTGATTCTTTTTTCGTTGTATATATATTAGTGAAAGGGATAGTATACAACTATAGTTAATTGGTATATTATATTGAGTTAGTTTATTTGTACCTTTTTTAGGCTGATCCGAGTACTAGTTGTCGTCACTGATTCGACTTACATTCAGGATTAATTTTGAAGATAGGATGAGCTCTCGGAGTTAGAGTTACCCTTTTTCCTTCTATTTATCTATGTCTTGTCTTTAATCTTCAAGACGGGTTGTATTTAACTATTTAGTACTCATAGTTTATTTGAAGTTGCTATTATGACGACATTACTGAGCGTTGGGATAGTTGTTTGACTTTCTATGTATGTATTAGAATATTATGGTTGTATTTATTCTATCGAAGTATTTAATTATAAATTTTTGTCTTTTAGGCTATTTTTACCAAGTTAGCCCATTGCATCTATATCTGGGCTAGGATACGGCATACCTACAAGTGGGATAACATAGGTGCCATCATGACTTGTAAATCGGGTCATGACAACCTATGACTACTCTCTTCTCCTTAACTATGGTTCTTAGACAAAATGGCCCCAAGGGGATTCCAAAATATTCATATACACTACCTGATCCCAATCTAGGACCTACAACAATAATCACCATCAATCTGCTCCATCCATTAATTAATAGATATATATATATATATATATATAGTAAGTGCACAAACTCAAAACATGACTAAAAAAGTATAATTCTGTGAATCCATTGCCCGATATCAACTTCGGGACTAAATCATCATAAAATCATATAAGGGTCAAAATCTCTAGTGCTAAAAGAGTGGGTAAACCATAGAACATAATCAATCTCGATTTAAATTCCAAAGCATCATCTTTAGTTCCAAAAGATCATAAATCATTAAGTAAGGTGGTACGATTTCCATTATAAAAGAATTCATTATAAAATTAAAAAGTTTTAATAAATCCCCATTTTAGAAAACACTACTAAAATCCTTATTTTTATTGGAACCGTACCCCTAAGTGAGCATGAATGCACATAAAAGTATGTATTCCATCACCAGTATCTAAATAATACAACCATAAGTGTCTAATAATCTATAGACTAAAGCCACATCCCTTACAAGGATAGAATACTAACCTATAGTCCAATTGGTATCGCAATACGACCTCAGGCCCAATAGTATATAACTAGCATAATAGTAATAAAATAATGTGGGAAACTATGATCAAATCCACTAAGAAAAATAGTAAACCTTTTACTAAAACATCTTTATCATCAAATAATGGTCTATATCAACGTGCATATAATCTAGGTCAATAGGTTTGTATGGCCATAACAAGTATTTTAAACTATGGTTCGGGTCACATTTCAACCCTAAACTCCTTAAATAGGCTAAGTCATGATATAATAGACATAAACATATCCAATCATCCTTACCTAGCATGTAATCTACATATACACAATATCTTAAATAAAAATAGATTGAAGCCTACCTTAGATGCCAAAAATCGCAAGTCTTGGATAGTCAACAAAGTATTTGTCTCTGGTCTATGATCTAGAAATAATATCACACTATCAAAATAATAATCCACACATCAATAAGAATAAAATGATACCCATATTACTTTAAAAATATTTGAGTCTAAATTCAAGTTAAGAACGGGCATGCGAGGCTCGCAGATGAAACTCAAAATTTAATTTATCATGAGACCTCTCAAAGGATATGGAATGTGTGCTCAAAATTTGAGCACAAATGGAGAATTAAATCAAGACCCAAATCAACTCCAAAAGTGTAAGGATTTAAAACCTAAATTCTAAGAATTTACAATGTAAAAGGAAGAAATTCAATGAGAAAAATAATAGGAAATGTCCAAGGAGTGCTGGGCTAACTTAGCTTTAGTGGATTATTCCCCACACTTCACTTGCTCTAAGATCACCATAATTAAGGAAATGGGTTAAGAAATATGGGAGAAAACGGGTGATTAAGGGGATATAATACAAGTTGTTGTTACTTAAGTGATCAAATTATCTCTTAAGTGGTCAAATGATGGTATAAGTGGTCCTCCGCAAAAAGTTATCCATTACTTGAGAGGTCGAGTTTTTCTTAAGAGACCTATGCTTAAGCTATGAGGCCATAAGTAAGAGACTAGGTAAGCTCCAAGGTTGACAACAAATATGATCCTTGAATTTTTTAAGAGACCACCGATTAAGTGGTAGCACTAGGTTTTACTACGATGAAGTGCTCCAGATTCATTGGAAACCCCATGCATGAAAATGAACTATGCTACAATACCAAATTCTAAATTTCAAACATAACAAAATGATTGAAACTTTCATTTGAGATCATTTTGATTAAATGTTCACACCTATAGTTACACTTAAACTAAATTCTATCTAATAGATTAAAATGAATATGAAAGTATCGAGACCAGAACCAAGAGTCACCCAGCCTAATATCAATATTCTGGAGTTAAAGGGGTTGTTGGATTTCTGATCTGAGGTTGTTTACTAGGATTTTATGTCAAAGACTAATTCCTTAACATCAATATCTTAAAAATAGTAAATTGAGCATAAAACCTAAATAAATTATTCATAAATCATACTAATAGTTCTAGCAAATCATAAGTGACCTATAGTTATTATAGGAAGTCACGAAACATTTCAAATGCACAAAATTTGAGAAAGTGACCTGGAGGGTCATTACAATATCCACTACTAAAAGGACTTCCATCCATAAAAGTTAATGTGTAGGAAGAGATTGAGAGATTGAACGGATGAGGTACTGGACCAAAATACCACAAGTGTAACTCCCTAGATAACGACTAAGGAGAAATAATACATTCCAAGAATTTCACCCAAGGCATCCTTTTTCTAACCAATTTCTTACTTCATTTTCCAAAAAAGCCAAAACACAACCACGACAACCAACTAGTCTCCAACATAATTGAGAATGACTAATTTAGGCAAACTTAAATCATAATATGTTAATATCACAATGATAGTGAAACACCCAAAACCTTGGCCCATGAAAAAATTCTTGAGATTTGAACATTTTGGGAAAGGTACAACTCATGGGTACTAGTCGTACCCTATAATATGAATTAGTTCCTTTCACTCACATATTAGGTAGTGTAGTGGGGTTTAAATTTTGTCTAAGGTATGGTTTAGCCTCTCCCAAGTTTTATGTTAGGGTACGGGTCGTATGTTACCAAGTTGTATGATGTGTTATGCTTGGTCTAGTAGAAACTATCTTGGGTATGGTTTTTACGGTACCTCTCATACCTTGGGGTACGATTTATTCATGTTTAGTCATATCTTGGGCAGTTTAGAGTCAATAGTGAGGCCTAGGGTATGAGTTAGGGTACCACTATACCTTAGGATATGGTTTAGTTAGGAAAGTTATACCCCATCCAGGAATAAGCTTTCAACTTTTTAGTTGGGGATGTTTTGGATATTTCCCACCATAAAACCTAAATCCCCCACATTATATTTTATCTTATGGCCTCCTATAACACCTAGTCGAAGATCAAAACTCACAAAAACACTCTCTAACTCACTTTTGATAATTTGAGGGTAGGGTTTCTCAAGTGTTCATCCAAAGGCTAAGAGGGGTCAAATTCCTTTCATGAATCATCTTTATAAGGCATGTGACTCTTCCCTCGTTGTTAGTTTAAAATATCATGTGTTTTAAAAAATGATTTTTACTTGTATATGGTGGATTTTAAATCAAATGTTGGGGGTTTTGATGCATAGTATTGGGTATTGTTTACTCTTTCTTAAAGTATGCTTATATATGTTTTTGGTGATGCTTTTCACATGTAGATGCTTGTTGATTATCATTTAACAAATGGGTATTGATTAACCCTAATTTTGATGGTTTCTAATTAGGTTTTTTTCTTGTTAAAGGTATGCCCTCACAATGTTTGTGAAAATGTCTATGAGAATTAACTAGTCATGTGTAATGGTCCTTTGCTTGTTATATTGGTATAATAAATATGAACGAATTTTGATATTGACGTAATGAATATGAATGATTTGTGAATGGCTATATGAAGGCCTTGATGGCTATGTAATGAGTTAATTAGGTGGTTTTGGTGATATGATAACTATGGGTTAGGTCTCTACGCCTGGAATTGAATTGGGTTTTGAACTAAAGTTTTGCATAAGAATGCTAATGAAGAATGAATGGTTTGTAAAGGTCTTGACAAAAAAGAATGTATTTGCATTGTGGTATGAACTAACGCTTTGGACTATTTATATGATTAGTTGTAAAATGGTTTTATAAAGTCAATATTGTTATATATGTCATTGAGTTATAGCCTTGGTGACTTAAATTGGCTAAATAGGTTAGAGTCCTTATGTGTTGAATTTAATGGGTATTAATTCACAGACAAAGGGTTTATAGTCCTAATGTCGACTAGTAATGGTCATAATAGCTTGTGGTTAGAGTCCACTTTTTATTTATATAAATACGTGATGGATTGTGTTAGGGTATACTTGCTATATATATGGGATGTCTTGTGGTTAGAGTCTACTTTCCATATAAAATATGATGGCTTATGGTTAGGGTTCACTTACCATATAAAATATAATGGCTTGTGGTTAGGGTCCACTTTTCATATAAGATATGATGTCTTGAGGTTAGGGTCTTCTTGCTTAATATAATAGAAAAGTTCAAATGTTCTAAACTATAAGGATGGGATGTTGTATTCCTTTACTCTATGTTTCATGATAGAGTATTTCCCTAACAAATGCAAGTCCAACTTGTTTCCCTTTTTGGCATATTATATTTCTATATTTCTATATATATACATATATTCCTATATATTTAAATATGGTTTCATATGATGGTTTGACTTGGTTTTGAATAACGATACTATTTTATCCTTATCTTTGAGTTTCATGCTAAGGATCCACCCACTAACCATCACCATATGCTATGTCCCCATACGATACAGGGCAGGAGCTTCTTTTTCTTTTCCTGTGCAGTGTCAGGTATTTGAGTGGATAGTGTGTTGACATTGAATTGGTGATGTTCCATACTTTAGAAGGCTTACATTTCTTATCTTTCTATCTTATGTTATAGATTTGTTTTACACTTGGTTAATGGCTATTGTCGGGGGTATATCCCAACATATCATAGACATTGGATTTGTAGATACTTTGTGGATGATGTGGACTTGGGTATGTTGGTTAGTATGTTAATGTAAATTAATTAATTGGACATATCCTAAGTCATGATCATTACTTTTATTTCCGCTACCTTATTATATGTTCAGAGTTTATCCAACACTTGTAGTTTGTTGTGATAGTTTGGTTGTGTTAACAGGGAAATCTCTGGTCCATGTTGGTCTTGAGATGCCCATACGACAATGCCTAGTTTTGGGTCGTGTTGAGTTGGTATCAAAGCCTAGGTTCATGGTTTGTTGGTAGTCTACAAAGCTATGTTAAGTAGAGACTCTTTTATCGGTATGTAGCTCACCACACTTATAAGAGAGGGTCTATGAACCTTTTAGGAATATTTTCTTTTTTTATGGTTCTATCATAGCTATAGAATCTAAGGTCTTAGATCCTTTGAATTAATATTTGCTCATCTTTCAGACAATGCCTCTAAGAAAATCTGACGTTCTGGCAAACACTTATGTCCCAACCAAGGGAAATATGGATGAAGCTTATCCAACTTATAAGGCTCACACCCGATCAAGGTTCTCGGTATATAAATGTTCTTGGGGGGTTCCACCTTCCCCCACAAACCCTACTTCTGGGTTTATACTCTTCCAACATCACCTCAAGGGGATGCTACTAACGATGAGTTTCGTTGCTTTATTAATCTGTTGACTCAATTAGTAGCTTCTCATTTCAGGTGTAGTGTTCCTGTTGTGCTATCCTATGAGTCCAAAAGGGTTTACCAACATATAAGGTTGTAACCTCTTATGTTTTTTACGTGTGAAGGTTAAGGTGGATCCTCAAAGTTTCATTGATGAAATAGAGAAGACCTTCAGGATTATGGATGTGTCAGAGGTGGAAGGTGGTGATTTTTCTTCCTATTAATTGAAAGATGTGTCATACCAATGGTACGAAGAGTTGGAATAGTCGAGAGGCGAGGATGTTATTTCTACCATATGGGAGGATTTCTTTAGTGCTTTCTTAGACCGCTTCTTTCTTAAGAGTTAAGAGAAACGAAGGCGGGGGAATTTGTGAATTTGATGCTAGGTAAGATGTCCTCGAAGAGTATGCCCTAAAATTTCTTAAGTTGTCTAGGTATGGTCCTGATCTAGTTTCTAGCATGAGGGCTAAAATGCATAAGTTTTCTTTGAGACCATCTCATGAATTCATCCTAGAAAGTAAGGTAGTTTTTTTATCAAAGACATGGATATCTCTAGATTAGTTGTATATATGCAACAACTGAAGGAAGAGAAAAAAATCAGACTAAGATTAATAAAAGGCAAAGTACGAGGTCTCAGTTTTCTAATCAAAGTGGAGGCCAATAGTTTTGTGGTTAGTATATCAAGAGAAAAATTAGCTGAGTGGTGATTATCAGGCTAGTGGGGCCGAATCAATGCCTACCTACCCTCCTTGTAAATTATGTGGTTAGAATCATCATGGTGAGTGTGAGAAGAGTAGGAACAAATGTGTTTTATGTGATTAGATTAGGCACATACAGCAAGAGTGCACTTCTCTAGTGGCTTCTTGGGCAAATAGGACCTCTATTTCTACTTCATCAGCTCCTACACCAAAGGATGCTATTTTTGCATCTGCTTTTGTTTCTGATACTGGCACTATTCAGAATTGGTTATATGCACTTGTTACTTTCCAAAAGTATGAGGAATCTCTAAATGTTATTATGAGTATGTTAAAACTCTTTTTTAGTAATGTGTATGGGTTACGTAGTTTGGTGTCCCCTTTGTCTTATGTGAACTCATCTGGGATTGTGTATTTTGGTTTTGGTCTCAAAGTTATTCTGGACCTTTGTTCTATTTCTACCCTTATAGGTGACTCTATAGTTGTCAAGGGAGTCTATGGGGGGTGTGGTAGCTGTTAGTGCTAAAGCATTTCTTGTTGATACGATAGAATTAAATATGGTTGATTTTGATATTATATTGGGAATGGATTGGTTGCATTCTTGCAATGCCTCTTTCGATTGTTAGACCCGCAAGTATATACTTAAATTCCCTAATGAGTCGATTATTATATGGGAAGGGTGTTCTTTAATACCTAAGAGGAGGCTTATGTCTTATTTTAGAGCTTAGATATTAATATCTAGAGGGTGCCTCTACCATTTGGTTTGGGTTAAAGATTCTAACTCAGAAGGTCTTTCTTTTTATTTGGTCCTAGTGGTAAATGAATGTCCTGAAATTTTCCTTGACGACCTTCCTAGTTTCCAAGTAGTGAGAATGAGTTGTGGTTTGGTCCTATTTTGGATACTTATCCAATTTATATTCTTTCTTTCTAAAATGGTTCTAGGGGAGTATTTTCATTCTTACATGCATAAGAGGGATGGTTTTCCCTAGGAAAGAATAGGTTGTCTATGGGTAAATAAGGAATTTGTGGTGTCCTTCTTATCAGGTAGACCATGCATATGTTTATTCTATATGGGGTGCTTTATTAAATAGTGTTCATGGATGGATAAAGAAATAGAGCCCTATGGCTTAAATTAATTCTTTCTTGATTTAAATAGGCTTGAATGTAAAAGTAGTATATGGCTAGATCCAATCCCTTGTAGTGATGTGTCAATGCGAAAGTATAAGTTCAATTGGACTTTCCCTCTAGCGTGAGTCTTATTCATCCGGTCTTTCAAGTCTCTATGTTGAGAAAGTTAATAGGTGATCCTTCTTTTGGTTTTTCCTTAGAAGATGTTGGTACTTTGGACTCTTTGTCCTATGATGGGGCCCCAGTAAGGATCTTAGGATGATAAGTTTGTCATTTGCAAGTGGTAAAGGTGGCATAGGTGAAGGTTCTCTGGAGGAATAAAAAGTCCAAGGAGGCTACTTGGGAGGCGAAAGAGGACATGAAGTCCAACTATTCACATTTGTTTTTTTTTTTCTGAAAACTTATGCTTGATGTGTGTGTAGATGTTATTAACTTGATTTATGTCCTTTTTAAGAAATAGATTCAATTCCCTAAACATTGAATTAAGCAAGTCTCTTTGATAGATAATGGGTTCGAGTTCCAAAGTCAACTGAATAAATGGTGGATTTATGATGATCATGGCATGCGTCTTATCCTGGTGGTATGCCTGTGTTTTCTAACATGGTTGAAGGTTAGTTGATGCGTAAACTTGTGCCTGTGCTTGCCTTACCCATCATTCGAGGATGAATGATCGTAAGTGGGGGAGAATGAAACACCCTAAACCTTGGTCCTCGCAAAATTTCTTAATTTTTGAACATTTTAACAAAGTATGGCTCATGAGTACTAGTTGTAACCCTAGAATACGGTTTGATATACTATCACTCATATGTTAGGCAGTGAAGTTGGGTTTATATTCTATCCAAGATGCGATTTAGCCTACCTCAAAGTGTATTTTTTGGTACGGGTCGTATGTTACCTAGATGTATGATGTGTTAAGCTCGATCTAGTGGATACTATCTTGGATACGACTTATATGGTACTACATATACCTTAGGGTATGATTTATGTATGCATAGTTTTATCTTAGATAGTTTAGAGGTCCATAGTGAGGCCTAGGGTGGGAGTTAGGGTACTACTCATACCATAGGATGTGGTTTAGTTGTGTAAGTTATATCCGCTCCCTCCAGGAATATTATATTTCATATTGTGGCCTCCTATAACACCTAGTGGAAGTTCAAAACTCACCATAAACACTGTCTATCTCACTCTTAACGATTGGAGGCTAGGGTTTCTGAAGTATTAATCCAAAGGCTAAGAGGGGTTAAGTTCCTTCTGTGAATCGTCTATTATAAGGCATATGACTCTTCCCTTATCGTCATTTCAAAATTATCATGTGTTTTAAGCAATGATTTTTACTTGTAAATGGTTCTTTTGAAATCAAATGTTGAGGGTTTTGATCTTTAGTGTTGGGTATTGTTTACCTTTACTTAACTTGTATTTATATAAATGTTTTTAGTGATGGTTTTCACATGTGGGTGCTCTTTAATTTTGTTTTAACAAATGGTTCTTGAGTAAGCCTAATTTTGATGGTTTCCACTTTAGTTTTTGTCTTGTTAAAGGTATGCCCTCAAGGTGTTTGTGAAAATGTCTAAGAGAATTAACTAGTCATATGTTAATTGTGTTTTGAACTATGACATTGGTCTAATGAATATGAATGTTTGGTAAATGTCTATGTGAAGGACTTTATGGTTATGTAAAGATTTAATTTGGTGACTTTGGTGGTATGATAACTAAAAGGCTTGGAGTCCCTAAGCATGAAATTAAATTGTGATTTGACCTACTATTTGGGTTAAGAATACTAATGAATAATGAATGGTTTGTAAAGGCGTTGATGACTATAAATGGATTTTCATTGTGGTATGAACTAAGGCATTGTCCTATTTAAATTATTGGTTGTTAAATGGTTTAATAAAGACCATGTGGTCATATATGGAATTTAATTGTAGCCTTGGTGGCTTGAATTGATTAAATAGGTTAGAGTCCTTATGTGTTGAATTTATTGGGTGTTAATTCATGAACAAAGGGTTTAGAGTCCTAATGTCGTCCAGTAATGGTCACAATGGCTTATGGTTTGAGTCTACTTTCTATTTGTATACATACATGATTGCTTGTGGTTAGGGTCCACTTGCTATATATATATTTTATGGCTTGTGGCTAGGGTCCACTTGCCATATAAAGTATGATGTCTTATGGTTGGGGTCCACTTTCATATAAAATATAACGGCTTGTGGTGAGATTCCACTTTCCATATAATATATGACGGCTTATGGTAAGGGTCCATTATCAATATAAAATATGTTGGCTTATGGTTAGGTTCCACTTGCTATATAAAATATGACGGCTTTTAGTTAGGGTCCACTTGCCATATAAAATATGGTAGCTTCTGGTTAGGGTCTACTTGCCATATAAAATATGATGGTGGTTAGGGTCCATTTGACATAGTCAGTATGATGATTGAGTTTAGGGTCCTCTTGCTTAATATAACCTAAAAGTTCAAACGTTCTAAACTATAAGGGTGGGAGGTTGAAGTCCTTCACACCACGTCCAATGATTGAGTGTTTCCAAGAAATGTATGCCAAATGTTGTTTCCCTTTTTGACACGTTATGTTTCTCTCTATATATATATACATACATACATAAAAATACACATACATATATATACATATATGCCTATGTATATAAATGAAGTTGAATATGAAGTATTACTTGGTTTTGAATAACGACACTATTTTATCCTTGTTCTTGAGTAACATTCTAGTACTACAACTACTAACCATCTCGGAATATTGTGTCCCTATTTGACACAGGCGATATAGCTTCTTCTACTCTTCCTACACAGTGACTAGGTTTTTGAGTGGATCGTTTGTTGACATTGATGTGGTGATCTTACATACTTCGGAAGGCATATATTTCACAGTATTTCTACCTTGTGTTATAGATGTGTTGTGCACTTGGCTTATGGCTATTGTCGGGGGCATGTCCCAACATAGTACACACACCAGATTTGTAGAGGGTTTGTGGATAACTGTTGAGTTTTGTATGTTCATTAATATATTGATGTAAATGAATTGATTAGACATCTCTTAACTCATTATCATTATTCTTGTTTCCTCTACCTTATTATATGTTTAGAATTCATCCGACACTTGTGGTTTTGATGTGATGGTTACGATGGGTTAGTAGTGTGATCTCCAATCCTTGTTAGTCATGAGATACCTATCCGACAAGGCCCAGTTTTGGGTCATGTCAAATAGGAGCACAATCAAGTAGAAACTCAGCCAAGCTAAATAAAATCCAATGCATGAATCATGTGACCAACTCCAATATCTAAATCTAACCTTCTTTTGCCTATTTAAACCCTCTATGTTCTGAGATTTCAAGCATTTTGAAAGTTAATAGACATGTCTATTATCATATTTCCTTGCCTATTATAGTAATTTATAGATTTTGTGGTGAATTATCATTGTTTTCAATATCAAGCATAATTTTTATGTTGTTTTGACATGACATTGAAGCATGGGTTATTACCCAAAGATTGAATGTTATTATTTCAATAAATATGATGCTTGGAGCATCCTATGAGTATATTATTTATAGATTCTTAGTAAAGCTTTGATTTTTCGATCATTAAATTAGCTAACTAATCCACTTTTCGAATTATTAAAAATTACAGAATTTAGATCATCTTTATTTATAGATTTTATAAGATGAATACATAATTGGTTTGAGATAAACCCTTATGCTAGTTTTAAAGTAGATTTCCAACAAGATAAGTGTAGCAAATAATAAGAGAATAGTATTTACCACCAAGCGGGAATTGTGGGGTTAGAGTGACCTCTCTTCCACAGAACTACGTAGCCATCATAGGTATAGATTTTGAGATTATTCCCATTTATATAGGGATGATAGTTCTAGCTTGTGATCGATCACATGAAAAGTAGGTTATACTCTGTGAAAAGACTATGACATCTCTCCCAAACGTGAGGTTTCTTCCTTACGAGGACAAGACGTTGGACTCCATGTAGCTCTCATGGTTTATATTTATTAAGATAACCAACCTTAAGTTAAAGAGTTTTCCCTATATTTTAATAGTAAAGATTGTAAAAAAACTATGTGTAAAGGTTCACAGTTTACTTAGATTATGCTTTACAAAAAGATAATAGTTACATACTTCATCTTTAGATTTCAAATTTAAGATGTGAGCTCTTCCTACACTTAAACACTATGATTTACAAACAAAATACAAGTATATCTCTCAAAACTAAATGTTATGACTCAGTAGATTTATAAAGTAGGATTGATTTATTATTTATGATTTTAGTATTTAATATATTCCAGCTTATGTGAGTCATTTACATTTAACATGCATTGTTTTATAAATGATGATGATGGGATGATGTTTTACTTATGCATTTCACCCCTATATACTCAGTATATCCTTAAAGTACTGATCCACAAATATGTCTATGTGCAACATTATCTCATAATGTAGGTTTAGGTGATCAACATCAGCAGTGTGAGTAGTTTGAGCATCTCTATCTATATGCTACAGTAGGTGAGTCCTCATAGTTTGGAGACTTGTTCACTCAGATTTTACAACTTATTATTTTACATAATTTAGTATTCTTTTCAGACAATTCGAGTTAGATGGGAGTTTGTCCCAGTGACTCTCTAGATAGTAGTAGTAGAGGTTTGTCTAACTACTAGTTGTTTTTCAACTTATTCAGTATTGATGTTTCATACATTATACTCAGATTATTCATGCTTATTTCAGATAGTTTCAACATTCAGTATGACTTTGATGCCTATATTACCTTGATTATGAGATTTATATCTAGTAGAAGAAAGACAGAGTTAGCTTAAGGCTACTCATACTCTTGAGCAGCATGTGACATCTCGGGATCTGATTTTGAAGTGTTAAAAACTTTGTATTATATCCTAAGGTTTTTAAGAGTCCTAGGGAGTTTGACAAGCCATGTTAAGTAGAGTCTTGATCATGAGTGTAAAGCACGCTAGATTTTATAGCAAAAGGCTATGAAACTTTCTTAGGTAATCATATCTTTCTTTCATGATCTATCGTGATTATGGTATGTCTATCTCCTTTTAACTCGTGGTGTTAACTGATATTTGAATATGCCTCCTCATCAAGCTAATGTTAGCGGAAATGATACCCAACCTCCTCAGCCCACAGATCCTTGGAATAAAAATGTATCCCATTTTGAGCTTAGGGCTGCCTTTCAGGTATTGGCCCAAGCTGTAGCTGCTAATGTTCAGGGAAATCATATGAATCAGGCTGTGGTCCCACTCGAGAAGAATGGGGATTTAGTAGCAGCTAAAATCAAAGACTTTTTGAGAATAAATCTGTCAGAGTTCTTTGAGTCAAAGACGGGTAATGACCTAAAGCTTTATTTAGATAAGGTGAAGAAGATCTTCCAGATTATGCATTTTTCTGAGGATAAGAGTGTATATTAAGTATACTATAGATTAAAGGATGTAGTGTATAATTGGGTAGTGAGGTAGAAGAATGGTAGAGGTTATAATATTATTCCTATTAGTTAGAAGGTATTTCAGGATACTTTTCTAGATAGGTTCTTCCCACATAAGGTGATAGAAGCTAATATAGAGGAGTTTATGAATTTGAAGTAGGGATCGATGACAGTGAATGAGTACTACCTTAACTTCAATCAGTTGTCTAAGTATACCCCTGATACGATGGATGATCCTAGGGCTAGTATGAGTAAGTTTGTTCCTAGAGTGTCTAGCTTGGTAATCAAGGAGTGTAGGACTATATGCTTATTTAAGATGTGGACCTTATGAGATTGATGATGAATGCTCAGCAGATTGAGGTATAGAATTTAAAGGGGAGAGATAGAAATTAAGTGGGCTAGAATAGGACAGTTTGAGTATGGTCAGAATAGGTCTCAAGGAGGAAATAGTTCACAATTTGAATCGTTCATCTATGCTAGAACCATCTTTAGCTAGTGCTCTCACTTCCAAATATAGATAGTAGTAATTGAGTAAGTCTTCTATGTCCAGGTCCAAGAATAGTGTGTGGTAGGCCTAGTTATCCTTCATGTGCTAGGAGTGGTAAAATTCATCTTAGTGAGTGCTTGGATGGACAGAAGGGTTGCTTTAGTTGTGGTAAGTTGGGTCATGGTATTAGAGATTGTCCAAATGGCAGTAAAGTAAATAGAGATGTCCATCCCAGACATAGGCTACTAGTGCACCAACTTCTCTAGGTTGCCTAACTCCTTCTTAGTGTGCATCATGCAATACCGGTGGCGGTTAGCGCCAGATTCTATTCTATGCTTTACCATCTAATCAGGAACAGGAGGATTCAAATGATGTTGTTACTGGTATGCTTCATGTCTTTCATTTTGATGTTTACATGTAGTTAGACCCTGGGTCGAGTTTCTCTTATGTGACCCTATTAGTTTCAGTGAATTTTGAGATAAGTTCTAAAAAGATCCCTGAGCCTTTTTTGATGTCTACCAAACTGGGTGAGTTAGTTGTTGCTAAACAGATCTATAGAAAGTGTCCTATCATTGTCCTTCATAAAGTCATGTTAGCGGACCTAATAGATTTAGATATGGTTGACTTTGATCTTATTCTTTGTATGGATTGGCTCCATTCTTGTTATGCCTCAATATATTATCGCACCCGAGTGGTGAAGTTTTAGTGTCCGGATGAGCCAGTTTTTTAGTGGTCAGGTAATTTAGTGTCTCTTAAAAGTCATTTCATATCTTATCTTAGATCCCAAAAGTTTATCTCTAAAGGGTGTACATATGATCTTGTTCGAGTTAAAGACACTAAGTCTGAGACTCTAGCAGTTTAGTTAGTGTAGTTAATTAGTTTCCAGATGTATTTCTCGAAGATTTACCTAGGGTACCTCCTGATAGGGAAATAGAATTTGGTATTGACCTTCTTCCAAATATTACCCCTATGTCTATACTTCCATATCGTATTTAAAGATTTGAAGGAGCAACTCAAAGATATTTTAGATAAAGTCTTCATAAGGCCTAGTGTTTCTCCATGGGGCGCTCCCATCCTATTCATGTAAAAGAATGATGGCACTTTGCGTACATGCATTATCGTCAGTTGAATAAAGTTACAGTAAAATACAAATACCCTCTTCCTAGAATTAATGACTTATTTGATCAACTCCATGGTGCCAATTATTTCTCAAAGATAAACCTTAGATCCGGCCATCATATGCTTATAGTAAAGGATTTTGATATTCTAAACAAATCTTTCAGGACTCATTATGGTCATTTTAAGTTTCTAGTCATGTCCTTTGGACTAACCAATACCCAACAACTTTCATAGACTTGATAAGCAGAGTGTTCAAATAGTATTTGGACATGTTTTTCATAGTCTTTATCGATTATATTCTTGTCTACTCTCATAGTGAGGATGATCATATAGACCATCTTTGAATTATGTTGGAAACCCTTAGAGACCACCAGTTTTTCGTCAAGTTAAGCAAGTGTGAATTTTGGATAAGGTCAATAGCTTTCCTTGGTCATATCATTTCCAGTTAAGGTATTAGAGTTTATCCCTAAAAGACAGAAGCCGTAAGGAATTGTCCTTGACCAATTTTCCCATTAGATATTAGGAGTTTCTTAGGTCTAGCTGGTTATTACAGACGTTTTATTGAGGTTTTCTCATCTATTGCGTCTTCTTTCTCTAGATTGACCCAAAAAAAAGTTAAGTTTTAGTGGTCAAATTCCAGCAAGAAGAGCTTTTAGGATTTGAAGACTCGACTCACTTCAGCCCCAATTCTAGCATTACCTAATGGTATATATGGTTTTGTGGTTTCTTGTGATGTAGAGTTGGTTTGGGTTTTGTTTTGATTTAGAGAGGTAAGGACATAGCCTATGCCTCTAGATATCTTAAGCATCGAGAAAAGAATTATCCAATGCATGATCTTGAGTTAGTTGTTGGTGTGTTTGCTTTGAAAATGTGGAGACATTATTAGTATGTTGTGCATGTTGATGTGTTCACGTGTCACAAAATTTTGTAGTATGTATTTACTCAGAGGGAGTTGAATCTCTGTCAGACAACATGGTTAGAATTGTTAAAGAATTATGATATAAGCATGTTGTACCATCTTGGCAAGGCCAATATAGTTCCAGACGCCCTTAGTAGATTGTTTATAGACAGTGTTACTCATGTGGAGAAAAAAAGAAGGAGTTAGTTTGAGAAGTTCATCGGTTAGCTAGATTGGGAGTTAGGTTGGCTGACTCAGCTGAAGGGAATGTTGGGTTCAAAGTAGTTCTGAATATTCCCTAGTTTCTGATCTGAAGGAGAAGCAAGATAAGGATCTTAGTTTTGTCAAGCTGAAGGAGTCAACTAAAGACCAAAAGATAGAGGTTTTCTCCCAAGGGGGAGATGGTGTGTTACGATACTAGAATAGATTATGTGAACCTTCTATTGATGATTTGAGGCAGCGGATTATGGAGGAAGCTCATGGTGCGCATTATTCTATCCATCCTAGAGCTACCAAGATGTACCGCGAATTGTGGGAAGTCTATTGGTGGAGTGGTATGAAAAGAGATATAGCAAAGTTTGTAGCCAAGTGTACAAGTTATCAACAGGTTATGATAGAGAAGCAAAGATCTAGTGGTAAGTTACAAGAGTTTGGTAGCCCCACTTGGAAGTGGGAAGAGGTGAATATAGATATTTTGACTGGTTTACCCCATTCGTGTCATTAGCATAACTCGATTTGGGTTACTGTTGATAGACTGCCTAAGTTAGCATTTTTCTTGCCACTTCATACATCAAACACGGCTGAAGATTATACTAAGTTGTACATCAGAGAGTTAGTTTGACTACAAGGAGTTCCATTTTCCATTATTTTATATAAGGGTACTCAGTTTACCTCTCAGTGTTGGAGAGCCTTTCAAAAGGGTATCGGTACCCAAGTTTATCTTAGTTAAGCTTTTCATCCGCAGATAGATAGTCAGGCAGAGAGGACCTTTCAAACTTTGGTGAATATATTGATAGCATGTGTTCTTGATTTGAAAGGTAGTCGGGATGAGCATTTACCATTAATTGAGTTCACTTGTAATAAAAATTATCATGCAAGCATTCATATGGCTGCATTTAAGGCTCTTTATGGGCGGAGATGTTGATCACTATTCGGTTCATTCGAAGAGGGTGAGAATGCTTTGATTATTGCAGACATGGTGTTTGAGGCCATGGAGAAAGTACAAATGATTAGAGAGAGATTGAAAGAAGCCCAGAGTCATCAGAAATCTTATGCTGATGTGAGAAGAAGAGATCTTGAGTTTGAGGTTGATGATCTTGTGTATTTTAAAGTTTAACCCATGAAAAGGGTGAAGAGGTTTGGCAAAGGGGGTAAACTGATTCCCCGTTATGTAGGTCCCTTCTCGTATTTTGAGTCATGTTGGGAACGTAGCGTATGAGCTTGAGCTACCTCTAGACTTATCCTCAGTCCATCTAGTATTCCATGTAACCTTCTTAAAGAAGTGCATTGACGATTCAACCGTTATAGTTCCTCTAGAGATCACAGATGTTCAGAATAGCCTTTCTTATGAATAAGTACCAGTGGAGATTCTTCATCATTAGATTCGTAGACTAAGGAAAAAAAAAGTTCCCTTGGTCAAAGTTCTGTGGCGAAATCAGTCCGGTGAGGGCGCTACTTGGGAATAAAAATCAAACATCCGTACCAAGTGTCCTCATCTCTTCTCCACGAACTCATATTAAGCCAAAGGTAATAGTTTTCCTTCATTCAGTTCTTTTCCTGTTTCATATTAAGCTATATATACTTATATTCATAAGAATTCATGCACTCTCAAATGAGTTCAGTAACTTATTTTAATTAAGATTCAGTAATTCAATTTATTTCAGTTGTGCATGATAGTTTATAGCCTCATATTTTTTAGTAGTTTTCATCTTATCTAGCCATATTTGAGAATGAGTTTTTCCAAGGGAGAGATATTGTAATACCCTACACATTTCCTAGATTGAATTCGTTCCTATAATGTTAAGAAATATCTTTCCATCGTTACCAAATTCGCCTAATTCTGGTAGTTGGTTGAGGAGTTAGAGCATTTTTTTGTATAGAGTGTGCCAACTGGGCACTTGGCGCGTCACGGAGGTGGGTAAAATGATGATTGTATAATTCTAGTGGCCCTCTGCAATAGCCACACGTCACAGAGAAGCCTAAATTTCCAATTTTCCCATTCCAGTAGACCAATGCGATATTGGCACATTACAGAGAGGGCCAATTTCCCAGTTGCCGATTTCCAGTAGACCAATACGATGTTGGCATGTAGAGATAGTGGCCAACATGGCATTCCAAAGGGGCACCACTATGGTGACGCATCATGGAGTGATCCCAATTCCTAATTACCCTCTTTCTAGTGAGCCACCATAATTGTGGCCCGTCGAGGTGGCCACCTAAATTGGAAAAATGTTATGTTTTCCAGTTTCATCTAGAAGTTTAAAAAGTGTATTTTGTTCAATTTCCAAGGCCCCAAATCTGTCCAAAACATAAGATTAATCATATTCAAAGCACATTGTTCTCATTATTGATCATTACCTTCAAAAGCAAAACCCTGGAGCTCTAAAACCTCTTCTCCGTGAAATAAGAAATCCTCCATTGATTCTCAAAGAAAGCTTAAGATTAAAGATTACCAAGGCAAGATAATAAAGAATACATCTCCAAGAAATCAATTACGAATCAATAATTCAAGTTTCTTCATGTAATCATCTATCAAGGTATGTGGGTTTAATGAACTAGGATCTTCTTTCATCCTTGTGCCCTAAATCAAGATTTTTAATTTCAAATCATATAATTTTGGATGTTTATACATGGATTTTAAATTAGAGTTTATACCCATATTTCTCTTTGCAAGATTCTGATATTTCAAGCATTTTGGAAGTTGAATTACATGTCTATTTTCATATCTTCATGCCTGTAGCAGTAATTTACAGATTTTGAGATGAATTATCGTTGTTTTCAATATCAAGCATGATTTTTATGATGTTTTGACATGGGATTCAATCATGGGTTATTACTCCAAGATTGAATGTTATTATTTCAAGAAAGATGATGCTTTAAGCATCTTACGAGCAGATTATTTACAAATTTTTAGTAAAGCTTTGATCTTTTGATTTTCAAATTAGCTATGGAATCCACTTATCGAATTATTACAGATTACATAATTTAGATCAGGTTTAGTTACAGATTTGATCAGATGAATGCATATTGGTTTTATATAAACCCTTATTTTAGTTTTAAAGTTGATTTCCAACAAGATGAGAATTGCAAATAAAAAGGGAGTTATATTTAGCCCCGGGCGGGAAGTATGGGATTAGCGTGCCCTATCTTCCACATAACTAAGTAGCCAATGAAGGTATAGATTTTGAGAGTATTCCCATTTCTATATGGATGATAGTTCTAGATTGTGATCGATCAGATGGAAAGTAGGTTATACTCCATGGCAAGAGTATGACACCTCTCCCCAATGTAAGGTTTATTCTCTAGGAGGACGAGACGTTTAGCTCCATGTATCTCCCATGGTTTATGTCAGTTAAGAGAACCTCCCTTAAGATAAAGTGTTTTCCATATAGTTTAATAGTAAAGATCGTCAGAAAACTAAGTGTAAAGCCTCACAGTTTACACTGATTTTGCAATATAGAAAGATAACAGTTACATACTTCAGTTTTAGATTTCAGATTTTAGAAGTTATCTCTTTCTACAATTTGACAATATGATTAACAAACAGAATACATGTATAGCTTTCAGAAGTAAATGTTATGACTCACTAGATTTATAAAGTATGATTGATTTATTGTTCATGATTTCAGTATTTCAGATATTGTAGCTTATGTGAGCCATTTACATTTAGCATGTATTATTTTAAAAATGATGATGATGAGATGATGTTTTACTTATGCATTTCACCCCTATATACTCAGTACATCCTCAAAGTACTGAACCATATATATTTCTATGTGCTATATTGTCTCATAATGTAGGTTTAGGTGCTCAGCATCATCAACGTGAGTATTCTAAGTATCTCCATCTAAATCCTACAGTTGGTGAGTCCTCATAAGTTGTGGACTTGTTCACTCTGATTTTGCAGCTTATCAGTTTACATGATTTAGTATTCTTTTCATATAGATTAAGTTAGCTGGGGGTTTATCCCATTGACTCTCTAGATGTTAGTAGTTGAGGCTTGTCAGACTACTAGTTGAGATTCAGCTTATTCAGTATGGATGTTTCATATATTATATTAAGATTATTCTTAGTTATTTCAAATAGTTTCCGTATTCAGTATGACTTTTATGTCTATATTTCCTTGATTATGAGATTTATATCTAGTAGAAGGAAAAAAAGGGTTTGCTTAAGGATACTCATAGTCTTGAACATCGTGTGACATCTCGGGATCAGATTTCTGGACATTACATAAAGCATCAAGTATAACTGAGAACACGTTGAGCATATCAAAAGTACTAAAATTAGCCAAACCTCAAGCAACTCAGTGTTATAACTGGCAACTGTGCATATGAAAAATTGCACATGAATACCCGATCAATAAAAATTACTAAAATTAGCCAAACTTCTAAGGATAAGAAAAGTACTAAAACTAGTCAATCTAATACTTAATCTACGACTATGAATACCCATCGATACCTATCACCAAGGAAAAGCACAGAGTGATATCAGGCTGAATGAATTACCAAATTATAGAGTTTCTAAATCCACCATATTATACCACGCTAACTCAACTAAATCATGAACCACATCATTGAAAAAAATAAGTTCCTAAAAAAACACTAATGCCAAGCTCAAGAACACTACAAGGAAATGAACTCGCTAAATCAAAAGGGCAAATCTCAAACTCATCAATCTCTAAAAGGGATTACAGAAATGAGTTGTCAATACTAAAATCACAACAGAGCCACAGAATTCCATACCCACCTTTCTTTTCACAATCCACTTAATACTCGATCAAACCTCACTAAAAGAGAGAAAGATCAACAATGGAGTAAGCTGCCTAGCCAACGATTAGAATCACAAAGAGATGGATTCTAATTAGATAACTCCAATCTATATATCTATAAAGATTGAATTAATAACCACTAAAATAATACCAACAACAACAACAAAAGCCACAAGAGGCACCTAAAATGGAAAACAAAACAAAATACCACTCTAATGTCATAACAAGGTCATAATACCAAAGAAAAAGGACTTTACTGCAAATAATACACCCTAAGGGAAATACCATATCAATCCACTCAATCCACTACTAAAAATATCATCTATGAAGGTGGTCACATATATATGAAATCTATACTAAGGCATGCAACAACTAATACAAAAATAAGAAGGCATATAGTCATTATTGGGTGTTAAAACCCCAATTCAACTCAAACATAAATTAATAGATAGGAATTAAAGGTGGAACTAATCACAATGGAAATCCAAAGTCATAAACCTGATGTGCCTGAAGGAGTATGAGTTTGAGCGAGTCCAAACTCGAATTGAGTGTTTGAATCATCAACTGTTGAACTAAGAACACTAAAACTAAAGATGAATAATAACCTAAAGATGGGGATACTTTCTTGACAATTTACCTATAACAACCCAATTTACAATTCATGGTGGCACCTACTTTATACCACCTGTAGGTAAGCCAAAAAATAGCTCAAAGCTATAAGTAATAGGATAATCAAGGGAAAAATGGCCTAAAAGTTTGAAATAAGTATGTAAAGGCTTACAAATAACAAATCATAGAATAATAATAATAAGACAAAGATAAATATTAGAAATAATAATATCCCACGACCTAGGAATATTGGTACAAAAGCAATTAAATCAAAAGTATTTGAGTACTATCTTACTCAAATATACATTAGTTTCAAAATATGAAAAGATCGAGAAAAAATAGAAGAATGATAAATGGTCAACTTTGATTCTGACTGATCACCCTATTTCTGAACTCTAATTAGCATGAATGTGGCATCAATGGTAGCCGCTAGTATTTAGATTTGCACCAAAAAGGTAGAGAAGTAAAGTATAAGTACCAAATACATAGTTACTCAGTAGGCATCATCAACAGACCAACAAAAATAATAATATATGTATAATAATGCAAGATAAATAAGCTAAATCAAGGTAAGAGGGAAAACATAGAATAATGATCCAATCATTGTAATTAAATAATGGAAAGACAAAAATATTAAATAAACATTACCTATTACTAAAAAACTAACCCACATAATTTAGCAAGTGCGGAAAAATAAATAACCCAATCTGGGCTACCATAAGAGTGGAGGGTGTAATCAAAGATAAGACATCATTTGAATTAGACTAGTAACCATATCTCAAAATCATAACTGTGATCCTTTCATACTGTAAAAATATCATACATAACCTCTCAATGCCAAACTTGAACTAGAACTCATATCATTATTTGCCTGACTTGAACCAAAAGTGATAATCATCATCTACCACAAATGAATCAAAACTCAATATCATAATTAGCTGGACTCAAACCAAAACAAATATCATTACCTAAGTATTTATATAGTTAAAGGAAACATATATCTAAAATCTTCAATCCCTAGAATATACTTTAAGAAGATGTCACACATTTATATAGTCTAGAAGGAGTTAATAATAGTCTTCGCCAAAGGTGCACTGGAGGGGCCCACTTCTAATCCCTAAAATTAATTGTAAGGCAAATTCTACCCCAAACAAGGAAAAGGTTTCTAAATTCGCTACTAGATATTAAAAAAGCCACATTTTATTCCTAAGATAGCAATTCCATCCAAAAATGAGTAACTAAGTCAATTATGTCAATATTATTGTTATTTAATCGGCTAAAAGATCCAAATTACACTAAATATATTTCCAAGACTTAATTCCCAACCCGTATCTAGAAAATTATCATAAATATAACACAAATTAGACCAATTTATGAGAGAGGTAAACCTAGCCTACTTGGATACCAAAGAAAGCCTAATGAAATATGTTAAATTATCAATTTTCCTCTCTGGGAAGCTTTTGTACATTGTCATGATATCAAAATGATAATCTACTCATCAATATGATATTAATGGTACCCATATTGCATTTTTAAGCTTTGGATCCAAAATTAAATAAAATTCCTATGTTGGACCTACTTGCGGAATACACTTTCAAAACCGTCAACACGTCTCCCTATGCTCAAGTAACATTTACCCTAAAAAATACGTAAATTCCAAACTCAAATAGTGGTAAATCAACCAACAAGTAACCTAGGGATTTTGGGAAAAAATTGAGAAATTAACCATGAAATCAATGGAAACTTACAAAGAATTCGAGGAAGAAATGAGTAATCCAAACTCACAAACACTCCAAATAAACTACTAAATGTTTTCCCAATTTTATACACTCTTAAGGGATCCAAGATTCTAAAATTCCAAAAGATAATTGGGAGAAAATTATACTAAGGGGGTATTTAATGCCACCCAAGTGTCGATTAAGAGAACACTAGACCTCTTAAGCGGCCAAGTAACATTTAAGTGGTACATGCCCATGTTTGTACATATTACTTAGTTAAGCAGACTACGATCCTCTTAAGCTACCCATCAGATGGAAGCCTGGTCATATAAGGGATCAGTTAGGAGCTTAAGCAGCCTCCGCTTAAGCGTCCCAAGTGGTGCTTAAGCGGATACACCAGCTGAGTTAAGCACCAACAGAGGACTTAAAAATTTCAAGTCTCCACCAACCCTTAGAGATTCATCTAGAATCCCCTAAATCTAAATGAATTATGCTACCCTATAAAATTTGACGTTCTTGACCATATTGCACAGTCAAAACTTTGATACCAGGTCTTTTCAACAAAAAGTGGACCCCATACCTATCGATTATTTTATTAATTTTTGGTCAATAGCCTGAAATGAGTTTGGAAGCCTTAGGACACAAATCAAAGGTCCCCTAGATTAAAATTGAGGTTTGATGTGGAAGCAGATGCTAACACATTTAAGGCTTTAAACTGAGAATAATTACAAAGTCTTATGAATTTTTGTAGTTTTTTGTTATTATACTTGGATATTGCTGTAAAAGTTATGATGCATGGGAAACTTAAGAAAATGGAAGCAAAAGAGCAAAAAACTGATGCAAAATAACTGGAAGTGTGGCTGACGACATTCCTGATAAGTCTCCAGCCCTATGATAAGTTATCAGAAATCACGTTAGGTGTTGCAGCATTAGAAGGATTAAAGTGAAACTATGACAACATTTCTGACATATCATCACAATTGTTATAAGGAGTTAGAGTTGTTGTCAATTGTAGGTAGAGAATCAAATTTTGAATGAAGAATTGATGATATTTCTGATATGTCATCACATAACTGATAAGTCAACAAGCTTTGTCGTTAGTTAAAGAAGAAGAAGTCAAGAATACTGGAGTGGTTGACGACATTATTGATAAGTCATCAGGACCCTAACATGCCGTCACTAATGTCATCACCTATTCCGATGAATTTTCTGAATATTGTGATATTATTTCCTTATTTATGACTAACTATAAAAATCATTATTTAGGTTTTTTCTAGGGGGTTAGTACTTGAGTTTTAAGAGATGTAATTTGAGATTTTCTCTCTCGAGTTTCTTAGCTTGAAAAATCAAATACTTTGAAGAGAATATTATTATTATTTTGGGATTTCCATTGTTATTTATTCTAAGAATCTCCAGTTTCTATTTATCTTGTGGTAAGTTTATCTTTCAAATCATGAAGTTAACTAGTTGCTTCGATTATTACATCATGTGCGGCTAAATTCCTTTAATATAAATTATGGGATCTAGGGTTAGGTCTTGATAAGGTGCTAAGTGTTGAAGATTCAAAAGGTGGTAGAATTTCTTGATAATTCTGATGTTTTAATTAACGTCTGTTGGTTGAAAATAGTAGACACACCTACTTTGATTTGCTTTAGAAATAAATCAAATATAGTAGGAAGTGAATTATCAATAGCGACTCAGAAATACTTCATTTAATAATCAGCGTTGTAACCAGGTTGGTTAACCTAAGGTAAAATCTGGGCAGTAGATAGAAATTCTCTAAGTCTGAGAGGATTAGAGAATTAAACGCTTAAGTAGGTCGAGATAAATTTAAGCATAACGTAAATAAAGATAACTTGTTATCCTACCCACTGTGAGAATCTTGAACTACTTTTAGTATCTGTCATGTACCAGAAGCCCAAGTGAACATAATTTTGGTTATTTCATAAACTCTTGATTTACAAACACTGAAACTAAAGTGACAAATAATTATTTGTTGATCATAAAAGAAACTCATTTTATCTTTTCGTATCATATTTTTGAATTTAACTTGTAGCTTTAATTTCAAACTAGTTTAATCACCACTCACATTGTTCCATTTGGATTCAACCCTAACTCCAAAGTTGGATAAATATTAATGGCAATCGCATTGCTCTAAATTGAAGCATAAGTTTAGCATTCTAAAAAATGACGCCGTTGCTGGAGAACAATTTGGAGTATTGAGTTGGTTTGGAATTTTAGCCTACTTGCTTGAATTCAAACTTGTAAATATTTGTTTTTAGTTTTATTTTTATTTCTTGAATAAGGTAGATTTTTATTTAATTTTACTTATTACTATGGAATCATAGAATGAACATGATCTTGGTGGTTGAAAATCTTATCTTGATAATTCTTGTCCATATTATGATGGACCTCAGTTTTGGCAAGATTGTAGATATGCTCCCCGAAGAGAGATGTGTGCACTATTTCCATCCTACTGGGAGTATGATTGTTCGTTTAATGGTGGTCAAGATGGACATTAGATTGATTTCCCAAATGCCCCTTCTCCCCAGTATTCTAACCTAAATTCTAGTTCTTCTTATGATTTTGATAGGTCTAATGATTAAGAACAGAAAGACTGAAGCATCAGCAAGAGTGGGATTGAAGCCATGCTTCAACTAATGTTAGAGTTTGTGGACACAATAAATGATATCATACATGATATACATCAAGACATAAGGGAAAATAATGAGGAAAGAAGAAGAATAGAGGATATGGTTATAGAGGTCAAGCATTCAAAGCACTTTTTGATATTATGTTTAGATGATATATTGTCTATGGAATGATTTAACGTAATAGATGAGTGTGAAGATGAGGAGCAAGATTCCGATGTTGATGATGAGCTTTATGTTATGCAACCCTCGATAACTTCCAAAGAAATTAAACTATTTATCAATGAAGATGCAAAAGATTAGGAGATGGCACTAGAGTCAAAAGAAGAAATCAAGCACAATCCTTGTAAAGACTGTAGTCCATTTCGGGGAAAAAATACTAATAGGGATGCTACTCAAAAATTGAGAGTTAATACTCATTTGAACCACATTTACACATTATGCTTGGTGGATGTGATGAAAGTCGATTCACCCAAGAAAATGATGAAATTCAAAAATGAGGAGGATGATTCTTATATTTTGAAGTTTGTGCTTCCAAAAGGGTATACTACAACCCAATCTTGAAGTCCAAGAAGCTTAAAGATCGATGTCCATTTAGTGGATATTTATGATTCTCACCGTTGCCAAATGAGTCCACACAAAAGTTCGATGCAAAATTAGGTAAGAGATTCAAGTCATCAAAGTGGAGAGATAAAAGAAGTGTCATTGTATCCGTATATTTTCATAATGTACCTTGAAGATGTATTGATGAAAAGTTGAGTTGATGTTTCAAATCCTCCTAGTGGAGACATAAATAATTATCAACAAGGTATCTTCATAAAGTCTGAGTAGTCAAAATAACTGAATCGTTCCACGACACTAAATTAGGTGGTTCTGAGGAGGCGACCCAAGGTATTTTTTTATTTGTATTTATATTATAAGATGACATCAGATATTCACACCCTTGGTACCATGGGTATGTTTCTGACTCTCTTGTTTTGGTTTTATGCATTGGGGATATTTCATAATTTTAAGTTCAGGGTGGGGCTACTTGTGTGTGTTGATGTCCTCTTGGGGTTTTTGTTTCCATGCCTCTTTTCCCCAGAGTCTTCTTCCTAGTAGATCCAGCATGTTTAGGTGTATTGTGTTTGTTTTATGATGTGGTGTGGTTAACTGGGGAGAAAATAAGTATCTAGGACAGTTGATATATTTTTGTTGATTTTTCTTGGAATGATAAATACCTCTGTAATTGTCTATCTGGTAACTGGGTGATGAGCAGCTATATGTGACTATTATGAATCTTTTATGGAATTAGTATTAGGTACATGATAATCACTGTTAACTATTGCATGATCCGAATGGGTTGTAGATTGTGATGCACCGTTGTGCCATATGTGTGTGAGATATTACCTAGTTCCCATTGTGTGTTAAATCCAGAAATTACACGGTCGGTCTTGCCTTGGTTGTAGGATACTGGTTAGGAAAGGATCATAGGCCATTGTTGATATTAGTCCACTTTTAGCCTAAATGACCTTCCATTTGTGAATAATATCCCTTGATCCTGATTTTGAGCCTGAATGCCTATTTATTTTTATGACACCTATCACATTCCCATATATATCAAAATAAATCTGTTTTACCCCTGGTCCTACTTGGACACTAAGCACTTTGGCTTAGGCAAATAGCCTAAGTTGAGGTTGGCTATCATAGGGGTGCGTGATGTAAAGTAAGTATGAAGAAGGGTAATAAATAAATATATATGTATATATATATATATATGTATACAAGGCTGGGTGTGGTAGAAAAAGAATCAGAAAAGAAAAGTTGTGAAAAAAAAGAAATGATTGTCAAAAATACTGCACCCATCCGGAGTATGTGCGATCAAGAAAGGAGAGAATTAGGTAAAGGTTGATAAGTGAGACTCCAAAAATAGAGTCGTTCCAAAGAGGATTAGTCAATTTAAATATCCTTGGGTATTATAACATCCCCAAGCCAACATTATAACGCCAAAGAAAAGGCCTATGGTGATCCTAACTTAACTATCTAAAAACTTAGGCAATGACAATAAGGCCAAGAATAAGGTATTTGACATGCATTGATTGGAATTTGTTTCTGAGAGTGAGTGTCTCTTGACCGTCCTTGCATTTATATGCATGATTTCACATATGAGTGAGGAGGGACTTCCTTGTTTTAAGGGCATATCGATTGCATTGATAGTTTCCTACTTCTTTGGGTAGTGTAATTTGTACATATGCATAGTTATTGTTGCTAAGTTGATGTCATATCATGATTCCTTTCTATCACATTTTTTATCTTCATGGATATACACAGTTGGGTTTAAAGAGATTTAAAATGCAGAGACTAATGTGTTTGGAACTAAAATTGATGATCAACTGTAATTGGTATCTTATGTGTCTCTTGGTTAAACATCATAGTGTTATATTTTAGTTGCTTGAGGACAAGCAATTGTTTAAAGTTGAGAATATTGATGTGTGAGCAGACGCTAACACATTTAAAGCTTTCAACTGAGAATAATTGTGAAGTATTAGGAAACTTTTGTCATTTTTGATTATTTTACTTGGATATCGCAATAAAAGTCATGATGCAAGGGAAAGTTAAAGAAATTGAAGAAAAAGAGCTTAAAATTGATGCAGAAGAACTAGAAGTGTGGCTGACGACATTCCTGATAAGTTGTCTACCCTGTGATAAGTTATCAGAAATCATGTCAGGTTATGCAGTGTTAGAAGGATTAAAGTGAAATTATGACTCCATTTTTGGCATGACGTCACAACAGTGATAAGGCGTCACAGTTGCCGTTAAGTATAGGAAGAAAATCAAATTTTGAATAAATAAGTGACAACAATTCTGAAATGTCGTCACGTATCTGATAAGTCATCAAACTTTGTCATTAGTTAAAGCAGAAGATACCAAGAATATGGGATGGCCTGGGAACATTCCTGATAAGTAGTCAGGACCATGACATGCAGTCAGAAATGTCGTCACCTATTCCGAAGTATTTTCTGAACATTGTGATTTTATATTCTTATTTAGGATAAACTATAAAAAGTTTTGTTTAGGGTTATTCTAGAGGATGGCACTTGATTTTTAAGAGACGTAATTTGATATTTTCTCTTTTGAGTTTTTTGGCTTGAAAAAGCAAATGCTTTGAGGAGATTATTATAATTATTCTGGAATTTCCATTGTTATTTAATCTGAGAATCTCTAGTTTCTATTCATCTTGTGGTAAGTTTATCTTTCAAGTCGTGAATTCAACTAGTTACTTTGATTATTACATCATGAACGGCTAAATTTGTTTAACCTGAATTATGGGATCTAAGGTTAGGTCTTAATAAGGTGTTAAGTGTTCAAGAGTCAAAAGGTGGTAGGATTTCTTGATAATTTTGAAGCTTTAATTAACGTCCATTAGGTGCAAACAGTAGATACACCTGCTTTGATTTACTTGAGAAATAATTAAAGTATAGTAGGAAATGAATTTTCAATAGGGACTCAAAAATACTTCATTTAATAATCAGCACTGTAACAAGGTTGGTTAACCTGTGGTAAAATCTGGGCAGTAGATAGAAATTCCCTAAGTTCGAGGGGATTAGGAAATTAAACACTTAAGTAGGTGGAGAGACACTTAAGCATAACATCGATAAAGATAGCTTGTTATCCTATCCACCATGATAATCTTGAACCACTTTTAGCATCTGTCATGTACCGGAAGACCTAGTGAACATAATTCTGGTTATTTTATAAACTCTTGATTTACAAACCCTGAAACTAAAGTGACCAACAACTATTTGTTGATCATCAAAAAACCCCTATTTTATCTTTTCATATCATTTGTTTCAATTTAACTTGTAGCTTTAGTTTCAAACTAGTTTAATCACCCCTCATATTATTCCTTGTGGATTCGACCCCGACTCCAAAATTGGGTAAATATATTGACGATGACCGCTTTGCACTAAATTGAATTTTAAGTTTAGTGTTATAAATGTTCCATTGCTTTTAGAACAATCTAAATTAGCATACGAGGACATTTGGTTGAAGTTTTCTCCTGAGAGCCTATTAACACTAGGTAAGACATCAATATGTGGAATTGGCTCTGAAAAGTAAACAAATTTCCCGATAACTTAATTGTCAGCTCCAGTAAGTCATAAATGACATGGGGTAGCTATAGTAAATCTCTAAATGAAAAAATATGCAAAAATGTGGAAAATAACCTGAAGGGTCATTATATGATCAGTTTCTCTATAGACCTAATGAACTCGTGAACCCCTAACCTTAGGAGAAATACAAGATGAACCTAACCACCTAACCGACATAGGGACACTCCTTACTAGAATGACCATTATTTCCATATTCATAATATACCTTAGGAGCTCTTCGTCAGTGAGGAACCTATGTTTATCCTTCCTGAACAACCAACTCGCGTCTAGGCCACTCCCTGGACCAATGGCAAATCTTGCTATAACAAAAATAAGCTCCTAGAATTATCTAAGTTACTGTACCCACAAATCCAGAATGGCCACCACAGCCTAAAAATCCATATCAAATACTCCACATGGTCTGAAAACTCTGCCTACTATGACCACCACAACTTATCTAAGATCCACCCCTATATATCCTAATACATTCTCTTTCTATGGTGTTTGCATGATAAAAAAACCTGAGTAAAACAAGACCTAGCTACTATAAAATGTGAGTGGCAAAGCTAATCCACCAATAAATCCATGCATCATCTCATACTCTGGAGGATATAGCATAGGAGTATGTCTGGCCCACTAAAACGAAACTCATGTAAATAGATCATATCAGTAAAATCTATCCATAAAACACATCAATAAACCATCAAATTTTACCCGGAATTAGCACCAACTCCCAAATATCTAACTAACATAATAATTAAGTACTTAATCTCCTCAAAGTCCCAAAAGAATCATTTAAGAGGGTACAATATGGATAAATATTTCTAAAAAATCTAACACAAGCCTTGGACAAAGGTATGCCGAAATGGCCTACTTCTAATCCCTAAAATACATTTTTTGACAAATTATATACCGGACTAGGCCAAGGTATCTAAAACTTTTAGATGTTAAATAGGCTAAAATTAGCCCTAAGATGACAATTCTTCCTAAAATATGAGTAACTAATTCAACCTTAACCTAAAATATGAGAAAATAGGTGAATTCCACTCAAAGAAAGCCTACACTATCAAAATAAGACTAATTATGCAAATTATACTTTTAATACCTAAATTACATCCCTTATCTAGCATAACATCATAAATATACTACCAATTATATCAATATATAAAGAAGGTAAATATAGCCTACTTGGACACTGAAGAAAATCCCAAAGAATAATCTAAACTGTCAATTTCCCCTATCAAGAAGCTTCCAAAAGTTGACACAACACAAAACCACAATCTACTCATCAAAACAAGAACAATGATACCTATATGTAACGCCCCAATTTTCTGAATCGGAATGCTACACGGTGCTCGTTACCTCGAGGTACCACAAGCTAACCCATAACTGATATGTGTACCTGTACACTGTATATAAACATAATAATATGGAAAAAATGAACATATAGGCAATAATGTTCAACTAATTAAAGAATTTGTAAAAACATAATATCCATATGGGTGAAAGATACACAAAATAGCTAAAGACTAAATCAAATCTGAATATAAGTCTGAATACTAAATCTAAAAGCCTCTAAGTACTATCTAAATAAGGAGTTGAAGGAACATGTCTCCAACTAACTCCATCTTGCAAAACTGATTTGAAATAATAAATAAAATAAAATAATATCACCCTTAAATGGATGAGGACTCACTGCAACTCTATGGATGGATGCTACTGCTGATTAGAAGTCTATGTCTCTTAACCTATGGTGTAACATGAAAGAAAGAACCATATCACAAATACATCAGTAAAACTACAGTATTGAGTATTTAGTGAGGCAAGCTAATGCAAAAGGGTTTACATGCATGAACAATGCTAACTGATTGACTGATATGAACGTAAGAGTGTAAACATACATACATAGTAACTAAAATCATAGGTACATGATAGGTAGATCTGTACTCTAATACATGGTTTACTGATAACTAACATATCTGAAACTATAGTTTTGATAACATGGACGACTGTATCTAACTGTCTTAAATCTGATGGAACTATCTGAGTTCTGCACTATAACTGAATTTGACTGTATCTGATAGTAATGGTATACTGATATCTGAAGACCTATCTGAGTTCTTTTACTAAGACTGAGTCTGAAACTGTGGGAGGTAGTTGTTTAACCAACATTCCCTATATGTACCATAATGGCTATGATGGGGTCCAATCTCTGACCGTACTAGAAGGGTGTCAATATTGCGCCACTGGTAAGGACAACATATGAGAAACCCTCATATAATAGGTAACTCTAATGAAAACGGTGGGAACCTTCATATAACAGGTTAAGCCACCTCATCTACGCTCATATAACAAGCTGCGATGTCTGAACCTATGCTTGTTACATAGTTCTAGAATGCAAGGATGACTACTAAGAATCACACCCTCATATACAAGTGAGTTCCCATCCTTGGGTTCTCTCGGTGCTAACTCCTACTCCCATCTGAAAAGACTGAATATGATTTAACTAACTGTACATAAGTGGAACTTATTGAATTTTGTTGACTGATGGAATACTAATGATATCTGATAACTGACTAAGACCATGAGGTTTCCTGAGTCACATGACTGACTGAATTCTACTGAATCATGGATTGATTTTGAATATCGTCAAACATGACATGGCTCTAGGCACACAACTATAGTTTTCGGGTACGAATACCCCCAGGACTCGATAGAAGGAAACTGACACACATGACATGACTTGATCACAAGATTTGAGTCCACAATTCATAATATCATAAGTAGGGGATATCATATTTCATATAGTTATTCAACATCTTAAACATTGTAGGAAATCCATGGATAAATTTCGTGTACATATTGTATATCTCTATTATCTTACATGTTTCATACCTCCACAATAGCAATACATGAAAAGCATGGGATTCATATTGAAGTATATAGCTAACATGGACTTGTCATTTAGACATCATAGAACCATACAAACATGAATTTCTAGCATCCTAAGCATTTTCTCAAACACCTTGCATGCATTCTTTAAGGCATAGGTGAGTTTCATACTTGCACCATAGTAAACCACCTAAAGTTCATGGTTTTCTATTCACTACTATATATATTCCATGAAAACACCTCTAGACATCACATTGAAACTTAAACAAAAATCATCAACATGTACATACTCATATTACCACAAAACGTTTACAAAATAATAGTTAAAACATGGTTCTTGAGCTCTATGAAAAGATTAGATCCATAGATGAACACTACGCATACCTTAAAGCTTGATATTTAAAGAGACCTAATATTTCTGAAGGTTCCTGAAGAAATCCTTAGGCTTGCGCTTGATTTTTCTTGACTAGGGTTTAACCCCTCTGGGAAAGAATGTTCTTGTTCCTGAGGAGATGATCTTTAGAGAAAACCCTAATCTTGTGGTTGAAAGCATAAGAGAGGGTTTTTGAGATACTTAACTAAAGAAAAATGGGAAAAATTATGCCTCTTTAGGGTTATAAGTCATGGGAAATGAAGGAAAAAGACCAAAATACACTTATAAAATAAATTCCCAGTTGCTGAAAATAATAGCTGACGACATTTGTGACAGGGCATCAAAAATATGACAAGCTATCAAAAATATTGTCACACAGAAGATGGATTCGGCCTAAGTCAGATGACATTTGTGACATGGCATCAAAAATATGGTAAGCCATCAAAAATGTTATCACATAGAACCTGGATTCTTCCTAAGGCTAACGATATTTATGACATGGCGTCAAAAATATGGTAAGCTATCAAAAATGTTGTCACACAGAAGTTGGATTCTATATAAGGCTGACAGCTTTTGTGACATGGTGTCAAAAATGTGGTAAGCCATCAAAAATGTCATCACACAAAAGCTTGATTCTACCTAAGGCTGACGATATTTATGACATGGCATCAAAAATATGGTAAGCCGTCAAAAATATCATCACACAGAAGCTAGATTCTGCCTAAGGCCGATGACATTTTTAACATGGCATCAAAAATATGGTAAGCCACCATGAATGTCGTCACTTAGGAGCTGGTTTATGCCTAAGGATGACGACCTTCATGATAGGTCGTCACAAATGTGGTAAGCTACCACGAATGTCGTCACACTATTTCCAGCCTGACATACTGGAGTAAAATAGGAATAACTCCTTGCATCGATATTGGCTTTAGGTGAAATTTATATCGTTGGAAAGCTAATTCAATTATCTATCTGTTGATAGGTCATGAGCTCAAAAATTCCAAGTATAAGGAGAGATATTATCGATTGAAGTTGACTATACAAATATCATTCTCAAGAATTCAATCGGTAAGGAATGTTTTGATTCATCTGATAACTGGGAGTTATTGAAGCGTTAATATACATCTACCCTACTCATAAAACTATAAAATAACCATAATGTACTATGAATGAGTTTGGTACATGGCTCTAATATTGGTTTGGATTTTTCGGGGTATTACACTATATTTCACAATTGTAGTTTGGGTCAAATTACATAATATCCCGTATTGGGGCTCATTCATGAAATCGCACTTTCAAAACTAACACAACATCCTTCTATACTCAAGGAATATTTTCCCTAAAAAATAGGTGAATTCTGAGCTCTAATGGTGTAACAATCACACCACCAATCTTTTATGTATTTTAGAAAATGATGGAGAGAAAATTAAAGGAGTTAATGGAAGGTTACCACAAATTCATGGAAGAAATGCATAAATTAAATTCACCATAAGATCTAAAATCACCCACAAATAATTATCTCAAGTTTTCCCATTTTTAAGATTTATTATTATTGAGAATGTACGAAAAATGGAAAACAAATTGGGCTAAGTAGAGCTTTTATACCCTTCTGAGGTGCTCGTGTACTACTTCAGAACACATTGGACCACTTAAGCGGTCATTGCTTAAGAGACCTAGTGTCCCTTTAGTGGCACTTGGCATCTGCATGGTTACTGCCTAAGCAGACTCTTTGTCACTTAAGAGGCCATCACTTAAGAGGTAGGCGTTTCACTAAAGTGGACCTTAACTAGGTCTACCCGATCGCTTAAATGATGGATCATCCGCAATAGCAACACTATTAAATAAATAGCCCAAAAGAAGGCTTAAGCAGTGCACCAGTACAAGCTGAGACTTGAAAATTTTCCAAGTCACCGCCAACCCCTAGGGATTTATTTGGAATCTCATATACGCAAATGAAATATGTCACCCTTTCAAACTGATGATCCAGACTCAATGGCAAAGTCCAAATTTTTATCCGATGTCATTTTAATGAAAAGTGGGTCATACACTAATGTGCCTTTTTCTAAATTTTGACAAATATCTCGAAATGAGTCTGGAAGCCTTGGCACTTGAACCAAGGATCCACCTAACCTAAAATCTATGTTCTAGAGATAATAGAGCTATCAAAATAGACATACATGGTTGTTTGACTAAGGATTATGCTTGGTATCCAATTTGAACCAGCAAAGACTTTAAAATAGGAAATTATCTCTAAAAAGCAAACACATTACACCGTAATCGAACTGTCAGTTCCAGCAAGCCATAAATGACTTGGGGCATCTCTTGGAAAGTTCTAAATGGCAAAAATAAATGTAAATATAGAAAATGTAATGGAGGGTCTTTACAATATCCAATACTAATAGAACTTTCATCTATAAAAGTAAAGGATTAGGATGTACTTGAAGCCTTGAATAGGAGAGGATACTAGGTCTAAATCTCACTCTTGATTTCCCAAGTAGCCTCCTCTACTGGGAAGTGATTGTACTAAACCTTATCCACTTGAATCTCTCTAGTGTGCAATATTTGACATCACTAGCCAATATGAGCACCGATTCCTCCACAATAATCAACCGCTTATCCAACTGGATTGAGTCTCATCTAAGCACATGAGATGAATTAGGAATGTATCACCGCATCCTAGAAGCATGGAAAACAAAAATGGACTGCAGCAAAATCTTGGGGTAAGGCTAACTTATAAGCCACCTCACCAACTGTGCGAGGAATTTAAAAGGGTCAAACATATTTGAGGTGAGCTTACTTTTCCTCCTGAACCTCATCATGCCTTTTATGGGTGATACTCAAAGAAAAACTAGGTCACTCACTCCTTGGTCCATTAGAAAAGAACCCATTTTTGAGTTAATTTGGTCATCATTGCGGTAATGGTATAAAAACTCTCGACAAACAGCCTATAGTAACTTTCAAAACTAATGAAGTTATGTACCTCAATTAGCGATATAGGTTTGGCCCAATCACAAAAAGCCTCAATATTTTTTGAATCTAATATAATCCCATCCTTAGATACCACATGCCCAAGAAATGATACTAAATCAAGCCAAAACTCACACTCGGAGAAATTTAGAAAAAAGCATATGATCTATCAAAGATTAAAGCACAATTCTCAAATATTGCATATGCACTCCTCCGCTCCTTTAATACACAAGGATGTTATCAATGGAAATTGTCATAAAAAATCTAAATAAGGTCTGAACACACAATTCATCCTATCCATAAAGTAGTTGGGTTGTTGGTCAACCCAAAAAGTACCACTAGGAAGTCATATGACCACACTATGTCTTGAATGGTGTCTTTGAGATTTCAAAAGACTGAATACTCAACTGATGGTAATGTGACCTCAAATAAATCTTAGAGAGCAATAATACTCCCTGAAGCTAGTCGAACAAATCATTAATGTGAGGCATTGGATACTAGTTCTTCACTGTTACCTTATTAAGCTGCCTATAATCAACACACATATGCATTAAACCATATTTCTTCCTCAAAAACAACATAAGAGATCTCTAATGAGACATACTCAATCTAATAAAACCCTAACCAATAAGACCATGAAGCTAAGAATTGAGCTCATTAAGCTTGGAGGATCCATACTATAAAGTCCCATGGAAATTGTTTAGGTGCCAAGCTTAAGATTGACAACAAACTCTATAACATGTTCAAAAGAAAGATCAGGTAGATTGGTCAGGAAAACATCAGAAAACTCATTCAAGTGAAGGACTTTCCACACTAACAGTACGAATATAAGTAAGATAAGACTCGTAACCCCTCAAAATAAATATTCTATGCTAAATATAGGAAATAATCCCCATCAGCTCTTGGTAAATAGCCCTCTTTTACAAAAGAAGGGGTACGTCAGGAATGGGTAAGGTAGCGGTCAAAGAAAAATAAACCAAGATCGCATGATAGTATGATAACAATTCCATCCCTAGAATGACATCAAAATGCACCAAATCAAACATAGTAAGATTAGCCTAACTATCAAACTCTCAAATAGTCGCGACATATGATCTATAAACTTGATCCACTTCTAAAGAATCACCCACAAGAGTAGGTACACTTAAAAAAAATAGATAATGAATTCCAAGATAACTCTAACCATAGGACATACTAAGTAAACAAATAAGTATAAGTGGATCATGGATCAATCGAAGAAAAAGATGACTGACGGCATATATAGATCACTCATGTTTTAATAGCTTTTAAAGATACAGCCTCAGGTCTAGAAGGTATAGTATATAACTGACCATGACCGCCACCAGGCTAGGCTCAAACTATTCTTCTATCCTACTTGATTAAGAACCTCCATGAGCACCCTAGGGACCATCTCTACGACCATGCATACCACCTTTAGTTAGGAAAAACTACCTGATTAGGTGGAGCACTCTAATCTAAAGGAACCACTGCTTATGGCTGGGGTACTCTCTTAAGAAATTACCAATAGCTATAATAACATGACCTACGCATTGTATTGAAAATAATAGATTTGGATGACCTAAAATAACCACCATAGGTAGAATAACTAGAAGACCAACCCCTTGATAACTAACCACTACCTTATCCAGGATGATCACTAAAACAAAATTGGTCTCTATTGGTAATCTGAAGTGCAGCCAAAATGGGCCTACTAGAGTATACTTGATACTGATACGATTAACACGGTGGGTATATACACTAAGAACTAAAACCTCTAAACTATGAGCCTTAGGACTCCGACTGAAACTACTCTGATAAAGCAACCTCTTATCCTTCCCCTCTTTGGCCTCGGGATGCATCTATTGTATAACCTGAGCATGATTTAAAAATTCAGCATAAGACCTACCTGCAACAACTAAACTCTATATAGACATGCAAGGAAGACTCAATACTTGAAAAAAATGAACACTCTCAAACTTAGTTATCATAATAGAAGTATTATTCCCTATCTAACTTATGAAATAGAGCCTCATACTCCACAATAGTTATGGATCCCTACTCCAACCTCGAGAACTGATCTTTCAAATTATCCCTAAGGCTGTGAGGCATATACTTCTCCCAAAATATATTAGAGAACTGATTCCATATCAATGGGAGAGATCCAGCAATCATGGAATCAAGATAACCTCTCCACCAATGTAAATCAACTATCTCAAACTAAAAATTAGTATAATCCATACTTTGAGTCTCAATTAGGCCTAAATTACAGATCATATACTTATAATTAATCAAGAAATTACATGCAACCTCACTTAGTGAATAAAAAAACCTATGAGAAGATAATGTCAAGAGTCTACCCGTCATCTTCTTCTTATTCTACTTAGACATAGCACGGTGGGAAACTATTGGCTGAGTAACTACTATTTAGGCAATCGTCGGTATAGGAGGGAGCAAACTCTAAGAGTTGTAGCTATAGGAAATACCACTGCCATAATACTATTCTAGTCGGTAGATTATGCATTATCAGACAATCCACCACAAACCAATACCAAGAGTGGAACCAAATCATCCTTAAGCACTAAAGAAGAAATAAACCCCGATAGAAATTGGGTTGGTCCTTGGCGCTCCACTGGTTATGGCAGAAGAATGCTTGGCTTGAGAGTAGGAATAAGGTTTTATGAAGGCACCCTATCCTGGATCTATCTAGGGAAATATCCATAGGCCGCACATAACCACTAGGGTGTCTACATACAACAATAGGATCCTTAGGCTCATTCTTGGGACCCTTATGTAGAATGTGTCCTAGCCATTTATGAAATAGTAAAACTAAAAAAATGCTTTAGAAACTTAGACTCTTAGCATGACATGAGTGAAAGAAGTGAAGAACTCCTAAAAGTGTCCTATAGCCTCCCAATTAGTAATATATGTCATCATTCCGATCTATAGGACTCTACTAGACAATTGTTCATGTACCAATAATATTAGTGAACCTAGGCTCTAACATAAATTTGTCATGTTATAATTTATGAGTCAGGATGACACCTACATTCTCCTACTAATAAGTAAGGCCAAAAATAGGTTAGAGCTACACGCAGTGCACTTACTTTGTGGAAAATGGCATAAATGTCAGGAATAAACATTTAAAAAGTTAAAATACAAATAAATAGTCATAATAGTCAAAAAGATAGATAAAATATCAACAATCATCCCATGACCTAGTAATGTATCATAAGAGCCACTACAAGTGATACATAAGTACTGAGGTAGTGGAATACAACCCATCTCAGAAAATAAAAGACAAGATATGATAATGGAAGTAAAAGGGGCAACTCCTACTCTAAGAGCTCATCCAATCTCCAAAATTAACCCATCACAACCATCACATTAATGGCGGCTACTAGTACTTAAATCTAAACTAAGAAGGTAAAAAAGTGTAGTATATTTACAAAAACCATGAATACTAAGTAGGGATAATTGTTTGACTGATCTAAATTGATGTACCATAGTTTCATGAGACTTTTGATGCTTAAAATAAAAAAATATGGAATTACTAAGGTTTATTTTGGTAGATATGATGAGTTTTTTAGTCTATTTTTTCAGGAATCTTGGTTTTGATGCTAAAAAAAAAAGGAGTTGAATGATGCAAAAAACCTTACTTATGAGGCCACCTACATGGCAAAAGCGCCACTTATGCCACCAAAAGTAGCCTCGCAGGTTTCATAGTTTTCCAATTCAGAGAACTTGTAATTGAAGTGTTGTTCTTAATAGGTATATGGGGTTACTTATTACAACCCACTTATGGAGCATAAGTGCCACTTACGACCCGTAAGTAGGTCCATTCCGTAAGTGGCCACTAACCTAGTTTTCCTTATTTTTTTAGTTTAGATTCTTAAGGTTTTTATGTAATCTATAAATACTCTTTTGATGTTTTTAGTCAATTTACGCACTCATTATATTCACAAACTTATATTTGATAGTAAGATTAACGTTTGATCTTTGAAACCTCTTGTTCTTGAATATATAGTTGATTAATTATTTGAGACTTTGGGTTTTCTTCTTCAATTGTTGTGAGATTATTCTATGCTTTCTTCTATGAATTCCATGGAGTTTCTTCCTATTATGAGCAATTGAACCTCTTACCTAGAGTAATGGGAACCCTGGTGAAATAATGAAGTAGGGGGAGTGTCAGGTTCTTGTAGATCATTATTTATCCATGTATTGTGATCTTTCTCGGATTGCTTGCTTACTTAATTAGTGCAGAAGTTAAGGACTTACCTATGTTTGTCATCATCTTCACAAGAGCGGTCAAGATTGGGAAATATCGAAGGAAAATAATAGAAATATAACATACTATCAAGAGCCACTAAATCAAAAGTGTTTTATGTACTATCATAGTCAAATATACATCAGCCTCTAAATATTAAAAGACCAAGAAAAAATAGTAGGAGAAAAGGTCAACACTGATTCTGAGAGCTCACCCTATCTCTAAACTTTAATAAGGTTGACCGCGGCATCAACAGCGGACATTATTATTTGAATTCTCGCCAAAAAGGTACATAAGTATAGTGAGTATCAATAATGCAAGACAAATAAGCTAATTCAATGTAAGAGGCCAAACTTTAAATAACACTCCAATCACTATAATTAAATAATGTAACAATAATAATATGAAAAAAAATCATACCTCTTACAATAAAACTTTCCCCATACGTTAGTAAGTATGGAAACGTAAATAACCAATGTGGGCCCCCATAAGATCTGACTATACAATCAAATAGAAGACGCAATTGGAATTAGACTAAGTAGCCCTATCTCAAAATCATAACTGTGAATCCTTCCATACCATAAAAATATCATAAATAACCTCCTAATGTCAAACTTTAACTAGAACTCGTATCATCATATTCTTAACCTGAACCAGAAGTCAATATCAATATCTGTCAGACTTAAATTGAAACTCAATATCATAATTTATCAAAATTAAACTGAAACTAATGTTATCACCTAAGTATTTATATAGTTTAAGGCATCATATATCTAACCTCCTCAAGATCTAGAAAATACTTTTAAAAGATGTACCTTGCCTATATAGTCTAGAAAGAGATAATATAGTCTTCCCCTAAGGTGGACTGGAAGGCCCACTTCTAACCCCTGAAACCCATTCTGAGGAAAATTTTGTCCCAAACTAGGATAAGGTATCTAAATTAACTTCTAGATACTAAATAAACCACATTTTAGTCCTAACATATCAATTCCACCCAAAGAATGATTAACTAATTCAATTATGCCTAAATTACGGTTCATTAATTGGCTAGAAGATCAATACACTAAATATACTCCTAAGACATTATTCCTAAGCCGTATCTAGCACATTATCATAAATATACTACAAATTCGCCCAATATATGAGAAAGGTTAACCAAGCCTACCTGGAAGCCAAAGAAAGCCCTGTGAAATTTGCTAAATCATCGATTTCCCTATCTAAGAAGCTTCTGCACATTTCCATGACATCAAAATAATAATATACTCATTAATACGAAAACATATTACACTTTTATTTATCAGGTCCAAAATTATGTAGAAATCCCATGTGGGCCCTCTTTCGGAATCGCACTTTCAAAATCGTCAACACATCCCTCTATGCTCAAGGAACATTTACCCTTAAACAAGGGTATATTCCGAGCTCAAGTAGTGCTAAACTTAATCCACTATAATCTACAAATTTTTGAAAGAAATAGAGAAAATAAGTGTGAAATCTATAAAAACTTGTGAAGAACTCAAGGAAGAAATGAGTAATTTGAGTTCATACACACCCGAAAATCGCCTACTAAACATTTCCTCCATTTTCCACACTCTTATAACTCTAAGTTCTTTAACTTATAGAAAAAATGGGAATAAAGTCGAGCAAAGGGGGCATTTAATGCTCCCAGGTGCTGCTTATGCCAATACTAGATTGCTTAAGCGATCACTACTTAAGCGGCCAAGTACCGCTTAAGCTATACTTGCCCATGTCTGTACACATCACTTAAGAGGCCCCAGGATGCTTAAGAAAAATTCACTTAAGTATCCTAACAACTAGAAGACGGGTCATTTAAGTGATTGGCTGTTAACTTAAGTAACTCAAGAGTAGCTTAAGTAGATGCACCCGTTGTGTGGTGTACCTGCTGGGTACTTGGAATAATTGTAAGTCTCCACCAACCCCTTGGGATTCATCCTAAATCAAGTAAATCTATACAAACTATTCTACCCTATCAAATTCAATGTCTTGGTCATAATGGAATAATCAAAATTTCTATCCAAGGTCATTTCAATAAAAAATGTGGCCCATACCCATGGGACATTTTTATTAGTTTTTGATCAATAGCCCAAAATATGTTTGGCAGCCACGGGCTCAAACCAAAGGTACCCTTAGCCTAAAATCGGCGGTGTAGAGATGTTAGAACTATTAGAATTGGCATAAGAGGTTTTTTGACTGACATTTTTGCCTGATAGCCAATTCTTACCAATAAAGACTTTAAAATAAGGAGTTGGCTCTAAAAATGAAACAAACTTCATTATAACTAATTGTCAGCTTCAGCAAGTCATAAATGACTTGGAGCAGGTATAAGAAGCTCTAAATGGTAAAAATAAGAAGGAATAAAAAAACTAATCTGGAGGATCATTAAAATATCCACTACTAGAAGAACTTTTGTTTCAAAAGTAAAGGGTTAGGATGTACCTGAAGCCTCAAACATATTAGGATAATAGGCCGCATATTGCTCTAAATCTCTATAGTAGCCTCCTCTGCTATGCGGTGTCTCAATTGAACCTTAATTATTGGAATATCTCTGTAGCACTACCATCTAACATCCCTGGCTAATATGAACATTAGCTCCTCCACGAAAGTCAATCCCTTATCTAACTAAATCAAGTCCTACCAAAGCACATCAGACTCATCATAAATGTACCGCCTCAACATAGCAACATGGAAAACTTGAAGAATAGCACCATAAAATTGGGGTAAGGCTGACTCTTATGCCAGCTCTATAACATTGTGAAGGATCTGAAAAGGTCCAATATATCTAGGGGATGACCTTTCCCATCCACCCGAATCTTATCAAAACCTTTATGGGTAATAACTTAAAGGAATACATGGTCACCAACTCCAAATCTTAAATCATGAAGTCTACAATCCGCACAAGCCTTCTTCCTAATCTCAACTACCTTTAGCCAATCATGAATTACCCTGAATTTATCCAACGACTCTTAAAGCAAGTCAATATTATAGGGTCTAATCTCTGAGGTCCCTAGCCAACAAACTAGAGAGCAATAATGCTACCATATAAATCCTCAAATGTTGCCATCTTGATAATCAAATACTAGCTATTGTATATGCAATCTCTGTCAAACATAAATGTTAATCACAATAGCCTCTAAAATTCATAACAATATCTCGGAGAATATCTTCATAAATCTAAATAGTTCGCACAGACTGGCCATCAATATGGGGTGAATGATAGTGCTAAGATCTACCTAAGTACCTAACTCCTCCTGAAAATCTCTCCAAAAGGTAGAATTAAACGGTGAGCCCCGACTTGATATAATAAAAATGAACACTGAACCCTGCTCTGACTAGCTAGGGTGGAGGAATCTCTGGCGTGGGAGCAAAAATAAGGTCTGGTGATGGCCCCTAATCCTGGTCTCTAGTTGGTGTTGCATCATTTAGATTTCCTTAACATCTAGGTAATTCAAAAACTTCAGTAGTACCCTATTTGCGGACTTAAGATTGAAATCTAAAGAATCTTAAGAAACCAACTCAGAATCTTGGCACAAAATGAGTGAAAGATGTAAAGATCTCCTAAGAATATCCTATAGGATCCTGAAGATAAGATAAGTATGTCATCGTTTCAATCTGTGGGACTCTACTAGACACTTCTCTTGTACTAAAAATACTAATGAACCTAGCTCTCTTATACCAAATTATCACAACTTGATTTATAAGTTATGATAGTACTTACTCTCTCCCACCAGTGCGTAATATCCCTAAGCTATAAGAAATGGGTTAATTTGTTGGAAAATTGCAAAAAATCTTGAAATATATAAGTAAAGGCTTAAAAATAGCAAATCAAATAATAATAATAAAAAGACAGAAGGTAAACAATAGAAATAATAACATCCCACGACCTGTCCATGTCAATACCAGAGTCACTAATCTAAAATTATACGAGTACTATCATAGTCAAATGTACATCAGTCTCAAAATATGAAAAACCAAGAAAATATAGAAGAATAAAAAGAAGAAGAAGAAGACGAAAAGATCAACTCATGCTCCAAAAGTTCCCCCTATCATCAAACTCTAATCAGCACTATCGAGGCATCAATGGTGGCCGCTAATACTCAAATCTACATAAAAAAGGTACAAAAGTATAGTATGAGTACCAAAGCCACGGGTACTCACTAAGCATCATCAGTTGACTGAGCTAAATTATAATATAAGTACCAAAATAATGCAAAATAAATAAGCTAAGTCGAGCTAATAATGGAGACCTGGAATAATGCTTCACACACTATAATTAAATCACCAAAACAACAATAATATGAAAGAAAACATAACTATTACAATAAAACTGCCCCCCATAAGCCAGTAAGTACAATAAAGTAAATAACCCAATATAGGCCCTATAATATCGGAGGGTACAATCGAAGAGAAAAAAAATACAAATATTATACTAGATGAATGCATCTCAAAACCATAATCATGATTCCACACCATAAGCATATCATAAAAAACCTCTCAATGTTAGAATTTAACCAGAACTCATCATTATTTGCTAGACTTGAACTGAAACCCAAAATCATCATTAGCTAGACTTGAACCAAAACACAATATCATAATTAGTTGGACTCCAATCAAAACTAATATCATCATCCAAGTATTTATATAGATTAAAGCATCATATATATAAACTTCTCACACTCTAGATTATACATTTAGAAGATGTAACACACATATATTCTACAAGGATCTAATAATAGTCTTGGCCTAAGGTTGGTCAGAAAGGCCTACTTCTAATCCTTAAAATCCATTCTACGAGAAATGCTACCTCAGACTAGGACAAGTTATCTATATTCACTACTAGTTATTAAATAAACCACATTTTAGTCCTAAGATAGTATTCTTCCCTAAGAATGAGTATTTTAGTCAATTATGTCTAAATTACGGTTCTTTAATTAACTAGAAGATCAAAATTACACTAAACATACTTCCAAGACCTAATTCCCAACCCATATCAAGCTCATTGTCATAAATATACTAAATATTAGTCTAATTTGTGTGAAAGAGGAACCTAGCATACCTGGACATCGAAGAAAACTTGTTAAAATAGATTAAATTATTGATTTTCCCTTTTGAGAAGCTTTCGTATATTGTCACACTATCAAAATGATAATCGACTGATAAATACAAGAATAATAGTACCCATATTTTATTTTTATGCTTCAGGTACAAAATTACATTAAAATCCCATGTGGGACACACTTACAGAATTGTATTTTTGAAACTATCAACACATCCGTCTATGCTCAAAGAATATTTTCCCTCAAAAATAGGTAAATTTTAAGTTCAAATCAACCCACCAATAATCTAGGGATTTTAATAAGAAATAGAGAAATTAATCAACAAATCAATGGAAACATGACAAGAATTTAAGGAAGAAACAAGTAATCCAAGAACATAAACACTCCGAAATAAGCTACTAAAGGTTTCCCCAATTTTCTAGACTTTTTAGGGATCCAAGCTTTTGAACTTGAAGAAGAAAATAAGGAGAAAATTGGGGTAAGGGGGAATTTAGTGCCACCTTGGTGCCTCTTAAGGGGGAATTTAACCCAAGTGGTGCTTAAGTGGATGCTCCACCTGAGTTGGGAACCAGCAGAGGACATAGAAAATTCCAAGTCTCCACCGACCATTGAAGATTCATCCAAAATCCCCTAAATTGAAATAAATTATGCTACCCTATCAAATTCAATGTTCAAGACTCAGTTGTGTAGTTAAAACTTCCATCCCAAGTTTATTCCAACAAAAAGTCGGCCCCATACTCATGAGCCATTTTTATCAATTTCGATCAATAGCTTGAAATGAGTTTGGAAACCTTGGGACCTGAACCAAAGGTCTTTATAGATGAAAATGGATATTCCTAAGAATTTGAAACTGTTAGATATAGCATAATAGGTCATTTGATTAAAGTTTTCTCCTAATAGCCAATTACTACTAGTTAAGACGTCAATATAGGGAAATGGCTCCAAAAACCAAATGAACTATTCGATAACTAAACTGTCAACTCTAGTAAGTTAAAATGACTTAGGGTGGCTATAGGAATGCTTTAAAAAGAAAAAATGATCAAAATACCGAAGATAACTTTGAGGTTCATTATATGATTGATTTCTCTGTAGTCATAACAAACTTGATAACAAACTCGTGAAACACCAACCAATTGAGAAACAAGAGTTTAACCTAACTAGCTAATAAACTAACATGGGACACTCCTTATTGAAATGACCATTCTCCCCATAATCATAATATATCTTGCAAGATCTAAGCAAGTGAGGAACATACATTGACCCTTCCTGAACAACTAACTCGCTTCTGGGGCACTTTTTAAAATAATGGCTAATGTTGCCAAAACCAAAAGAAGCTCCCAAAATACTCTCAGGTACTACATCCACTATCCATTATGGACACCATGGACTACAAATCCATATACAAAATTTCAAAATATTTGACGAGAACTCTACCCATTGTGACTACCATGACTAATCTAAGAGGCACCCCTATATGTCCCAATACATGATCTCTCTATAGCCCTTGCATGATAAATAACCTAATGAAAAGATGACCCAGCTGCTATCAAATGCTATGATGCCAATTGTAGTGGAAAATCTAATCCACCAATAACTCCATGCACTATCTCATTCTCTAGAGGATATAGCATAGGAGTAGGTCTAGCCCACTCAATAAATCTAATATCATACTTTAAACCTGGCAAGGAACCCTGTTGAACACCAATAAACCCAACTTTGGTATGAGAATTACCCTGTGTACCAAATATTATTTCTAGATGTGAGGTATCCATAAAAATATCTAAACCCAAATGCTAAATTTTGAACGGCTCAAGGGGCGACAAACTCTACCAAAACTTAGGATCCAAATCCTTTGGCTGGTGTGGAAGTTCTTTAGTATCATCTGTGAGTCCCTATCCCAATGTTAAGCTGAAGCACTAAAAACATGTGTAATAGTCTCATATGTATCTACCAATACTCTCGTATCATTCATTTGGAATAGAATAGAGTCAAAGAATGTACTAGAGGTTCATAAAAATGTGACCACACAATAAGGAGTCAAAAATAGAATTACCTTTGATTGTCTTATATCCTTTTGGATATAGGATACAGACGTCTTCAAATCGATCTATAGGAATAGACTAGACACTTAGCACTTTTACCAACATACCAGTAAACCTGTCTCTAATACAAATTTGTCCTGACACAATAACTTAGATCACGATGGCACCTACCAATATCCACCAGTAGATCTATAATCTGAAATAGCTAATAACAGACTAACAAAAGAGATTAAAGAAAGTAGTAAAATAAATATGATAAAAGACATGTGTATATGTACAAAAACCCAAAGACCTAGTGAAGTCAATGCAAGAACTTCTAATACAATAAGATTATAAAGTAAAAGATAGAGTAAATATAAGTACAATTCGTCTTATAATACAACATATAGATCAACCTAATTAATGATAGGAAGAGTAGTAACACCCCGAATGCCAAGAGCTCATCTCAAATCTATGATCCATATCTATTTCTCAAGAAGTAAATTATAATGGTGAGAACTTATATTATGATATGTAGGTTGCAGAAGTATAATATTAGTACCAAATATGGTACTTAATAGGCATCGACCAACTGATCTCTAAATATGATGCAAGCATAAATAACATGTAAAGTACGAATAAAAACTACAGAAAACTTTCCAACAAGCTAAATATTATAATGCTTAGGTAGTAAAAAGGATCAACCTATCCATTCTTAATAGTATTTAGGAACTAACCTATAATACCATGTGCAACTAGTAAATACACAAAGGAAGAGTTAAAGAACATTATATAATAGTATATAAGGCTAAGAATAAATATACGACATGAATAGGAGATAAAGAGTGGTAATATTGTGATACTATACATACATACATACAGAGGATAAACTTAAGGTTGTAGCCTGAGGGATCCAACCTAACATCTCAAGGGTTCATACTAAATAGGAAAGCTAAGGATAGCATAATGAGGGTCCCTAATCTTAATGTCTAACCATGAGATAATTTTTAATAAAATAATTTACAATAAGAAAATAAAAATATCATAATCATACCAACAACCGTGGATACTAGTCCATAATCAACCTACCATGAACTAACCACGATAACTACTATAAAGAAATGAGCTACTCCAGATAAACAATACCTTACTGGACCTCTATAAGACAAAAAGGTTCAATTAAACACTATGCAAACAGTAACCACAACCTATACCTATATAATCTCCCATAAGGCCTATAAATATAAGTACCAAACAATATATTACTATTAGGAAATGTGTATGAATAATTGCATGCAATGTTAATCCATTGTAAGACAAAAAGTTTTCTTATTTAAATAAAAAGAAGGTGAGTTTGAGTTAGGAACGATGAATCTCTTTATGATAAATATGCCCATTTTACAAGTTCCTTATAATGGATAGTTCTTACAAAGAATTGGATAAGAGTTATAAGTAGTATTGGAAGTTGGACATTTCCTATATTACATTTCCTAAAAGTCTTCTTAGAAGCTTCAAGGTTTACTTATCTTATATTATGGTTATAGAGAATAACACGGTTCCTCTCTTCTATTAGTCAGGCATGGGGATCTTATCTCTATAGATAGAATTATTCCTTTTTCATATATATATGGTGGATAAAAAAGAAATGATTTTACTTTCTCGTAGTACTCTTCAAAACTCATTCTTTTCTATTTTCTTCTCACTTCGTAGTTTTGAAATGAATATTTTTTTCTTACTGCTTTGCCTTCGTGTAGAAGAATTAAAAGGCATATTTGATTTAAGTGACATAACATACCAAATGTATAAATCTTCTCCAGTTCAACAACACACTAAGGTAGGACTTAAAATAACCTCTCTTCTCTGGCATTGCGTTTCATAGATGAAAGGGCCACTACATGATTTGGCAATATCTTTATACACTCCATGGTCCTAATCCAGGATTTTTAATAATCATCACCATCTATCTATATCTCCTAGAGATATGTATATAGAAAGTGTACAAACTCTAACCATGACTAAAAGAGTGTAGTCAGTGAATCCATTGACCTAGATGAACTCTAGGATTAAATCAACATTATAGTGTAGAAATGATAAAAATCTCTCTCGGTCGAAGTAAATAGTAGTAGTAAGAGAGTGGTAATCTACAGACTAGAATAATACTCAATCTAGTTTCCAAGACACCATCTATAGTTCCAAAAGCTCATAAATTATTAACTAAGGTTGTATGAGATGAGTGGTGAATTTACCACTCATTTGCACTCAAAATTCAAGCATAGTACTACTGTTTAAATGTATGAATAAGACAAAGTTGTGACTGAATGCACTAATTTTAACATTTTGCAAACTTACGGGTGATGAGAAAGATAGATGTCGATTTGAGTTAAAAAGGATAAACAGAGAAAAGAAGTGCAGTTGGAAGACCTGGAGCAGGAGACAGTCTCAGATATTGTGATCACGGTCTGAGGGCCACTATCGTGGCCAGTCAAGATAGGTTAAGGTACATAATTTACTTGGTCTGAAGATGGCTATTATGCTTGGAACCATGGGTAATCTGCCACGATCGCAGCAATACAGTATTACGCTCAAGGGCAATTCTATAAATTAACAGTCGATCCTAATTTCTTAAAGATCTCAAAACCTTTGCACATGGAAAAAAATAAAGTTCTATCATTCATTCTATCTTAGTTTTCTAGGGTTTTATCACTTGAATCTTGGAGAAAATTTGTACTAATCATGAGATAAAAAGACATTAAAGCAACTCCTAAGTGAAGATTTACCAAATTCCATTGAGGATTTGAGAAACTTAAAGTATGGTTTGCATTCTCTTTATTTTTCGTGAACTAATTTAATGGAACCTTTGATATAAGCTTGCTTATTGACTCTATGATTTGCTAGCTCTTCATCTTGTGGTTATGTTTGAGTAGAGTGCAAGTGTGTGTGGGTTGTGATTGTTATCTTTAATTCTTAGTCAAGCTTGTTGAGTTTCACAAATGTTTGATTATAAAATGGAATTTTTTGGTTAAAGTCTTAATTTCCCTAAACCCTACAACATCCTTTAAAGGGAGATGTGGGTAGTGTAGATATTACATCTTCCTTAAAAGAGAAATGTAGTTGACATAAACATTTGTGGACAATAAGATAGATAATAATTATTCCGTTTTTATTGTCGTAGAAATAAGTATAATTAGTGCAATTGCTATATCTTGGGCACCATCCTAGAAATAGGGATTCCCAATTTAGGATTCATTATGATTAACTGACCATGACCGCGCCCACAAGGTATTTGAAAAAATCCATAGATGAAGTTTATTTTTGTGTACCTGCAAATTAGTTTCCTCTAGTAATGCATATTCCCACGAGCAGTTCCAAATTACTTACGCTCTAACTATTCTTAATTTCAAGTAAGTCCTTTAGAAGCCTTATTTGTTTATCATTCAGAAAATAGTTAAAATACCTTAAAATAGTTGTACCTTAAGTTTGAATTGAGCGAGTTACTTCCATTTCAAACTTATTCATTCTCCACTCACAATGTACCCTCGAGGATTTAACCCTAACTCTTTTTGGATTTATGTTGAAAATGATAGCCTTGCACTTAATTTGACATGTGATTTAAGCATTATAAAAAATGGCGTCATTGTCGGGTAACAATATGGTGTATTGAGTTAGTATGGAATTTTAGCTTACTTTCTTTTATTCAAACTTATAAATATTTGTTTGTGATTTTTTTTACTTCTTGTGTTAGGTAAATATTTGTTTTTATTTACTTGTAAATATGGCATCTTGGAAAGAATATGAGTGTGGTGGTTGAAAATCTTATCTTGATGATCCATGTCCATATTGTGGTGGACCCTACTTTAGTAAAAATAGTAAATATGCTCCTCGGAAAGAGGTGTGTTTACCATCTCGATACTATTAGGAGTATGATTATTCTTTATGTGGTGGTCGAGATGGATATTACAGTGATTCTCCAAATACCCCTCCCCTAGTCATGCTAACAAAATTCTAGTTCTTGTTATGAGTTTAATAGGTCTCATGATGTGATAAAGAAAGAACAAAATGCTTGATACAATAGTTTTGAAAAAATTCTTCTAACTCTCTTAGATCGAGTGACTACAATGGAGAAGGATGTGCATCACTTGCATCGATCCATTGCAGCATTTGGAAAAAAGAGTGAAAAAAGAAGAAGTGGGAGAGAGGACCGATCTTTTAAGTACCATTAATGTGCCTAATCTTAAAATAAGATTGTAAAGAAGAGATATCAAGCCATGCAGATGATCCAAAAATTGTGTGAGTTTGATCTTGAGGAATCTTTGGTGGTTTATCAACCAACTTAACCAAAACTAATGAAGGACGCCAAAACTGAGGAAATGGTACTAGAGTCGAAAGAACAGGTCAAGAAAATCCTTTGTGAAAACTCTAGTTCATTTTAGGGTGAGAGGTTAACAAAAAAAAATACAACTCCAGAATTGAGAAGACGGCCTCATTCCAACCACTATATGACACTATGCTTGGTGGAGTGATGAAAGTCAAACCAACTGAGAAAATGACAAATTTGGGACATGGGGCTATAAAATTTTATATTGGGGAGTTTTTTATTCTAAAAGGCGAGGTGGAGTCCCTTATTTAATGGCCAAGAAGCTAAAAATATGATATTTACCTAGTGGTGTTTTTTCGTTCTTAGTGGTGCCCATTCAACTAGTGACCAATCAACTATTTGGAAGTTTAATGTAGAGTTGGGTAAAAGGTTCATGTCTTTAAATTGGCAAGATATATGCAGCAGCATTACCCCTCAACTTTGTTTATTCTCATTTTAGAAGATTTGAATCTTTTTCCCTACTTTTGCTCATTACATAATAGTTGTAAGATGTGATGTCAATTCAAATATTCTAAGTAGAGACATAAATAATAGTTAAAGAGGCATCATACCACGATATAACAAAGGTGCTATTTGGGAGGTAACCCATAAATGCCATGAAAGTAGCTCATATCATTTGTTTTAAATTTAGTAGTGTAGATTTTAATTTTATGATTTGATTAATCCATGCATTTGTGTCAATATGGAGTGTGGTGAATGAATTTAATAAGGATAAAGTGTGAAATTTGTTCATGTTGGATTGAACAGAGGAAAATAGAGGTGCATAAATACCCGCAATTACCACAATCACAAGCCCCGTGCCTCTGCGATCTTATTTACTTCTTCTTTGTGATTGTGGACCCTTGATCACGATTGTGGTAAAGGTAGTTTAAAAAGAGCATGAGTTGTCTGTTTACCTCATGCTCCCTTCTCAACTTTTATCTTGAATTTCTCCCTATATTGGGCACTTTTTGGGCATACAAAAGCATTTGAGTATCTCCTTTACATCACCACTCTGGTAAATTATTTGAATTCATGATTTAATTATTGTGAGTAGGCCATATAAATGCATGAAATAAGGAAGGCCTAAAACTATGATTTTAATTGCTAAACCTTTAATTGAATCATACTTATGTGGTGTGGTTAGCTGCTAAAAATGGTGTGCACACATGTGGGGAAGTCTTGATTACCCATATTCTATTTGAAATTGAGCAAATAAAAGGTGCACACCAAGAGCTTGACCAAATTCCCAAATGAATCATAACAAATGTGAATTTTCATAATGATTAATTCATGTTTTGAAACATAATTTGGCCTCGAAATTGGAATAGTTAACTTGTGGAAAATCTAGGACAACTAGCCTCAAATAGAGGTTCGTAATTGTGGCATGGTGATCGAGGTTCAACGGCCCGCGATCACCATATCTGAGACAGAATTTTAGCATGTGTCAAAAAATTTATGCACTTTGAATTTTGGTCCAAAGACTACCATGTAACCATCCCATGAGCTTTATTAAACAATAGAACATAGTCTGTGCATGAAAATATCGATAATAAATGGTGTTGTGTTGTTATCATGTTCTTCAGGTTGATATTATGGAAAATTATAATCATGTCTAGCTAATGACTCCTAAGTTTCACAACCAGTATTATGGTGTTCTTCAAAAGAAAAAGGTGTTTCCGAAGAGGGGCATATGTTTTGAGAAAGTGTCAAAAGAGCTTCAAGTATTTCAGGATAGGCTAATAGCCATCGGGTGCTATATTTTTTCCCTGAATCCATTCTGGGAAAATGAGAACTGGGTATGGGAGTTCTATGCTAATCTTTGCATACTATCTTTCTCAAAACCGATCATCGGGATCTAAGCGAAGGAGGTGGAATTTAGTTTAGAGCAAATTAATTACATATACGGGATCCCTAATGCAAACATAAAAGAGTTTGAAGTAAAGGTATGTGAGCCAGGAAGTCGTATGTGGAGGAGGATATGTTTGGTAAAGGAAGTCCCTTGGGCAGCCACCAAGAGAAATATATCAATGAATGACTTCACTTCCGAGCCTTGGGTTTTGTTGAATATCCTTTTTATCCCGGTTTCCCCTTTCACCCACAAGCTAACAGTTCTAGATTTGCAAGTCAGGATGGTTGCTTGCATTTTAGATGGAATTACTTTAAATGTTGGTCGACTTTTCATCTCAGACATGAAGTTATATAGGAACCATGGTGGTGCACATGTCATATTCCCATATCTGATTATTGAACTTTGCAGGAGGGACGGGGTCATGGAGTACCCTGCAGATACTTGGGTGCGCCCTAGCACCCCCATCTACCCTCTATAATTTTGGGTGAGGGTGAACCGAGAAAGAGAGAAAAGAGAAAGATCAACTTGAAGAAGTCTATATTTGAGGATTTAGAGTTTTACAGGCTATTCACAACTAACCCTTTTGATGATATTTCTGATGAGATAAGGACCATTAAGGAGCTAGTGTCTAAGTTGCCTCAGGAACCTAGAGATCCCTTTAGCACCTTCCATTCATATGTGGCCTGATCTGATTATGAGAAGTATTTAAATGAAAAAATAAATGGAAGGAACTACCATTTCTAGGCTTCAAAGAGCCTACTCATCTTTGGCAGAGTCTCACAGAAAGATCTGGGCTTTACTTGAGAGGATGGTGAAAATGGAGAAGAAGAGGAATAAATTCTTTAATTAGATCTGGAAAGGGGTAAAGGGCCTGTGGAAAGTCCTAAAATCACGAGATAGACTACCTTTTTCTTGAGTGTAGAGCCATGATAAGGACCACGCTGAGCGGTCTGGTTCTGATTTTGATGGAGATGATGTAGAGTATGGGGGCGAGAGCAGTTCTTAATGCAGTTTCAGTGAGCACCGTGCATTTCTCCGCATTTATTTTATTTGGTCCTGTATTATTATTTAGATATTGGTAGATACTCCATTTTGCCTCCAGTGGGAACAGAAATTGATCCCCTTTGAGGAGTTTGCATTTAATGTGTGGTGAGCATACTTTTCCATATCACATGCATATTTGTACCATCTAGAACCTGCCTAATTATTCTCGCAACGCTAATTTTTAGTATGCTTGGTTGGTGAAATGATCCTAAGCTATCTTTGTGAACATAGGAGCCCATATTAGCCTATAGCCTATCCATACTTAGGATATTACCCCTAGTCAACCAATTTAAGCCTTCAAGCCTTTCTTTGATTATAAAATGAAAATTGTTAGGGAAAGCTTCAATTTCCCTAAACACCAAATCATCCTTGAAAGAGGGATGTAGGTAGTCTAGATCTTACATCATCCTTAAAAGAGGGATGTAAGTGACATGAGAATTTGTGAACAATAAGATAGATAATGGTTATTTACTTTTAACTGTCTTAGAAATAAGGATAATTAATTGAATTTCTATATCTCGGACATCATCTTATGAAAGGAAAGCCCAATTTAGGCTTCATGATGATTAATTGACCTCTCCCATGAGGTGTTTAAAGGAATCCGTGGGTGATAGTTTGAACTGAGTGGAAAGGCAAGTATCAAAATCCCTATTCAAGCCTTCCAAACATACTTTAACTAAGATTTGAGGTTGTTTTTCATTTACCTGTACATTAGTTGCCTCTAGTAAAGCATAGACCCAAGATCCATTCCTAATTGTTTACTCTCTAATTATTCTTAACCTCAAGTTAGTCCTTTAGAAGCCTGATTTTTTATCATTCCTAAAATAGTTAAAATCCCCCAAGATAGTTGTACCTTAAGTTTGAATTGTGTGAGTTACTTCCATTTCAAACTAACTCATTCACCACTCACATTGTTCTTCATGGATTCAACCCCCACTATTGTTGGGTTTATATTGACAACAATCTCCTTCCACTTAATTTGATGTGTGAGTTGAGCGTTATCAGTATGATTTTCATTTAAAGAAAATCTAATTTAAAACTGAAAAGCGGCCATAAATTATCTTTTAAGAAAATAATCGTAGAATTATTGTTTTGGTTGAAACCTGACACCAAAGTGAGCATGATTATGCCTAAAAGTATGCATGCCATCACCAGTATCCAAACAATACAACCATGAGTTTCTAAGCTTCTATTGACTAAATTCATATTCTTTATATGGATAGAATACTGCTATAACCTGCTTTATTAGTCATGATGGAACCTACTTTATCCCACAAGTAGGTAAGACAAATCATAGCCTGGAACTACATGCAATGAGCTGATTTGGTGGAAAATGGTCTAAAAGGTGAGAACCAATATTTAAGTACTTTTTATTGAAATAAAACCAGCATAATATTATAATAGATAGAAAAAAGATCAACGATCATCCCATGACCTAGTAATGTTTGCACAAGAGCTACTACAAATGATACATAAGTGCTGAGGAAGTCAAATATAATCCATCTCAAAAAATTAAATACTAGATAAGGATAATAGAAGGAAAACTGAAATTCTGACTCCAAGAGCTCACCAAATCTCCAAAATCAACTAAGCTCAAGTATCAAGACAATGAGGGCTACTAGTACTCAAATCTGCGCCAAAAACTTACAGAAGTGTAGCATAAGTAATAAATCATGGGTACTTAGTAGGCATAATTGACAGACTGGGTTAAATCATAATATAAATACTATAAGATAGACAAAATAAGTTAAGTCAAGGTAAAATAGAGAACCGGTAAATAAGCTTCAACACTGTTGTACATAAAAAACTAAATAAGTTCAAAAAAGTAAAGTAAAGATCACACAATTATAATTAGTAGATTGTCCCTCATAAGACAATATGTGCGCAAAATTAAATAACCCAATGCGGGCCCCCATAAGCCCGAAGGGTACAATTAAGGAAAATAAGTAATCAAAAATCCATAACTTTATCGAATATTAGTTACAACCATCAAACCATCCATATCATATCCAACTCTTGAACTAGAATTCATATCATCCTCACAATAACATCATCAATAGTATCAATAATATCATTTTTTGAACTTGAATCAAAACTCATATTATCAATATCATCATTAGTTATCGGACTAAAATTAGAACTCATATTATTAGTATCATCATTAATCACTAAACTTAAACTAAAACTCATGGAAATAGACCATATAAATAAATGATATCCATATGCCACATCAATAAAGAATCAAATTTTACCTAAAATTAGCACAAACTCCCAAATACCAAACTAGCATAATCATTAAGTACTCAATATCCTCAAAGTCTCAAAAGAATCATTAATAAGGTTCCAACATGCGTAAATAAGTCTAAAAAAGTTAACACAAGTCTTGTCCTAAGGTAGGACGGAAGGACCCACTTCTAATCCCAAAATTCATTCTTAGAGAAATTCTACCGGACTAGGCTAAGGTATCTAAAAATTCTAGATTGTAAATAATCAATAATTAGCCCTAAGATGCCAATTCATCGTAAAATATGAGTAACTACATCAATCTTCACCAGTACTAATTGAGAATTGGAAATTTGCCTAGACTTAACTAACCCATCGGGATTCATTCGGAACCCCATATATGCAAACAAACTATGCCATCCTATCTAATTCAATGTTCCGGGCTCAGTGGCAGAATCAAAATTTCCATTTGAGGTTATTTCAATGAAAATTGGGTCTCACACTCATGTGTCATTTTTCTTAACATCAAACCAATAGCTCAAAATGAGTTTGGAACCCTCGAGACCAGAACTAAGGATCCACCTAGCCTAGAATCGATGTTTTAAAGTTATTGGACTTATTAGAATAAGCAAACAAGGTCGTTTGAATGAATATTTTGCCCGGTAGATATTTGAACAAGCGAAGACATCAAAATAGGGAGTTGGCTCTAAAAAATAAACGAGTTGCCCAATAACAAAATTTTTAGCTCCAACACATCATAAATGACTTAGGGCAGCTCTAGGAAATCTCTAAATTGCAAAAATGAGTGAAAATATTGAAAATGACCTGGAGAGTCATTACAATATCCACTACTAAAATAACGTTTATCTGCATAAGTAAAGGATTAGGATGTACCTGAAGCCTCAAAAAGGTGAGGATACTGGATCTGTATCTCACTCTTGATCTCCTTAGTAGCCTCCTCTTCTGGTCTGTGCCTCCACTGAACCTTAACTACTAGAATATCTCTAGTGTGAAACCTCCTTACATCACTAGCCAATATGAGCAATGGCTCCTTCACAATGGTCAACAACACATCTAACTAGACTAAGTCCCATCTAAGTACGTAAAATGATCAGGATTGTATCGCCGCAACATAGGAAAATTTTAAACTTGATGAACAACATCAAAATCTAGAGGTAAAGATAACTCATAAGCCACCTCATCAACTGTACAATTAATTTGAAAAGGTCTAATATATTTAGGGTCGAGCTTGCTTTACCTCACAAACTTAATCACATCCTTCATGGTAAGAAGCCAATGAACTACATAAGCCTTCTGCCTTATCTGATCTTCCCTCAAATTATCAGTTACCCTGTCTCTATCCAACAACTTCTAAAGCTAGTCAGTACCACGGTGTCTAATCTTCAAAGTCTCAAACCAACCAATTGGAGAACAACATACAAAGCCTCAAAAGGGTCAATCTCAATACTCGAATGATAGCTATTATTATTCATGAACTTTTCCAAATCGTGCTTCTTCTATTGACCTCTAAAATCCATAACACAAGCATAGAGAATATCCTCAAGAACTTGAATAGTCTGCTTTAACAGCCCATCGATCTGAGGATGAAAGGTTGTATTAAGATCCACCTAGGTCTCTAACTACTCCTAAAATCTCTCCAAAAGATAAAAATGAATGCCCCGGTATGAAATGATAGAATATAAGAACTCCTTGCAAATGGACAATCTCAGTAACATATATATATATATATATATATATATATATATATATATATATGCCAACCTCTCAGCACTGAAGGATATCTGAACAGGATGAAATATGTCAATTGGTAAACCGATCAAAATGACCTAAATACCATCAAAACCATGAGATGTACGTGGAAAACTACTAACAAAGTCCATGATAATCTGCTCTTATTCCACTTGAGAATAGGTAAACTTTGAATTAAGACACTTGGTCTTTAATGCTCGACTTTAACCTACTAATAAAAAAGGCAATGAGCTATAAAATCCACCGCATCTCTCTTCATATCACTCGACAAATAATGTTTCCTCAAATCTATATACATATTGGATGTACCTGGGTGAATATAATATTTGGTGTTGTGAGCCTCACACGAAATTGACTAAATCAAGTCATCAACCCTAGGGACATAAATGAGGCATAAAATCTCAATATACCTTCAGTATCTCAAAATACTCTTGGCATAAATGATAGCACTCTTGGACTCACCAATCAATATTTGTTCAAAAATAATGCAAAGTTTCTTATCCTCAAAATTGATAACTTTGAATCTACTCAAATAGCAAGGACCTCACCTCAACATTAGAAGAAATCCACCTAGGAAATATCAAGTCACACCATCAAGTTGGCTAATGAATGAATATCCCGATCTAATGGCTGCTGAGAAACTAAAATCCAAGCCAACCTACCCATACTCACTATTTTCTTGCTCAAGGCATCTACTACCATATTTTCCTTACAAAGATGATACAAGATTGAGATATCATAATCCTTAAGCAACCCCATCTAACTATGCTACCTAGAATTAATCTCTCTCTTGGTCATGAGATGCTCAAGACTACCATAATCCATAAAGATATAACAATGCACATCAAAATGATAATGTCTAAAAATCTTAAGCAAGAAAACTATAGACCCCAAGTCTAAATCATGAGTGGAGTAGTTGTGCTTGTGCACCTTCAACTACCTTTATGCATAAGCACTAACTCGACCCTTCTACATCAATATAAAAGAAAAACCAATACTAGAAAATTGACAATACATAGTAAACCATTCATCCTCAACAGGAAGAGCCAAAATAGATGATGAAGTGAGAAAACTCTTGAGCTTTCTAAAGCTTGACTCCCACTCCTTAGTATATTAGAAAAGAACCTATTTTTGAGTTAATTTGTTCTGGTGCAGCAATGGTATAAAAACTCTCACTGAACCACCTATAGTAACTACTAAAACCATTGAAGTTATGCACCATAATTAGAGATATAAATCTGGCCCAATCACGAATAGCCTCAATCTCTATTGGGTATGACATAATACCATTCTTAGCCATAACTCCTTGAATACACAAGGATGTCATCAATGATAATATTCATAAAAAAAGTCTAAATAAGGCCTAAACATATGATTTATCAAATCCATAAATATGGTATGGTTGGGGTATTAGTCAACCCAAAAGACATCACTAGGAACTCATAATGACCATAACAGGGCTTGAAGGCTATCTTTTAGATATCTTCAGCATGAATCCTCAACTGATGGTAATGAAACCTCAAATAAATCATTGAGAACATTGTTGCTCCCTTAAGCTGGTCAAGATAATCATTAGTGTGAGACATAGGATACCTGTTATTCACCATCACCTAATTAAGTTGCATATAGTCAAACACATATGCATGGACCTATCTTTATTCTTCATAAACGACACAGAATCTTTTGAAGAAGACACATTCGGTCTAATGAAATCCTTACCAAGAAGATCTTAAAGTTAAGAACTTAGCTCCTTAAGCTTGTCAAGAACCATACCGTAAGGTACCATAGAAATAGGTTAGGTGCCCAGCTCAAGATCGACAACAAACTCAATATCATGCTTAAGAGGAAAACCATATCAATTGATAGAGAAAACAACATAAAATGCATGAATTGTAGAAATAGAGGCAAGTTATGGACTCTCCATACTAACATCACAAATATAAGTAACATAAAACTTTCAACCCCTTGAAATAAGTCTCTTAGATCAAATATAAAAAATAATCCACTTTGGCTTGAGGGTAACAACTCTCTGCTACACAATTGGAGGTATGCAGAGCATGGGTAAGCTAATAGTCTTTGTAAAATAATTCAAGATTGCATGGTAGTAGGATAACCTGCACATGCCTAAAATTATAAGAAAATTCACTATATATAAAACAACAAGATCAAATTGAGCATCAAACAATCACAAAATATCAATAAACCTGATCCACTCCTAAAGATTTACCCACATAAGTAGATACATATAATGGTACAAATAATGAATCCCAAGATAACACTAACCATAAGACATAATAAGAAGAAAAATAAAAATAAGAGGATCGAAGATCAAATAAAGAAAAGGTTGATCGGTGATACACTAAGGTTATAACAGTGATAACAGTATCCAAAGACTAAGCCTCAATTCTAGTAGGTATAATAGACAACTGACAATGGTCGCCCCTCATATAGGCTCCTAATCGATCTTTTGTCCAACCTACCTAAAAAAATCTATCAGTACTATGGGAAAACCATCCCTATGAATATGCATACTACTTTTAGTTGGGGTATAACTGCCCAAATTGGTGGAACACTCTAAACTAATGAAACCATCGCTCCACAGCTGGGGCACTCTCTTGAGAAATAACCAAAAGCTACCATAACATCCCTAGAGTGTTACATTAAAAATAAAATATTTGATACCATGAGGAGAATAACCAGAAGATAAACCCCTATAAAATAGACCACTACCCTATCCAGGATAATTACTAAAATCAGATTGGCGATAATTTGAAGTGCGACCTTAATGGGCCTACTAGGCTTTCATTAATGCAGATATGGCTAACACAGTGGGTACCTACCCTGAGAACCACAACCTCTAAACTATAAGCCCAATAACTTCCATTGAAACTACTCTAATAACATGGCATCTTATCGCTGCTCTCTTGGGCCTCATGATATATCTCTTCCATAACCTGAGCATGATTGAAAACCTTAATAAAAGACCAACCTATAATAACAAAACTCTATGTAGACATACAAAGAGGAAGACCCAATCTTTGAATGAAGAAACAAACACTCTCATACTTAGTCATCAAAATAGAATTAGCATGCCTATCCAACTCATGAAATAAAGACTCATACCCCATAACAGTTATGTATCCCTGCTCCAATAATAAGGTTTTATCTCTCAAATAATCCCTAAGGCTGTGAGGCATATATTTCTCCAAAAAGATATCAAAGAACTAAGTACATATCAATGAGGGAGAGCCATTTGGCCAGGAATAAAGATGACCACTCCATCTATGTTGAGCTACCAAGTCCAATTGAAAAGTAGTTAATCCACACCACTTGTCTCAACTAGGCCCAAATCATAGAGCCTATATTGATAATTAATCAATAACTTATATGTATCCTTGCTCGGTGCACCAAAAACCTAAGTGGAGAAAATATCAAGAATATCAACATCTTCTTCTTCTCTAAGGACATAGCAAGATGGACACATATTGGCTAAGAACTACCAATTAGGAAATCGTAAGTGCAGGAGGGTGCTTAACTCTAGCATTTATAGCTACCTGTTCTACCCTACCTTGGTAACACTCTAATTCATAGACTGTGCACCATCAGATAGTTCACCACAAACCAATCCTAAGATCTGAACCAAAAAATTCGTAAGCACTAAAGAATAAATAAAACCACATGGAGTCTAGGTTGATTTCTTGATCATCGCTTATTGGGGCAAAAAATATCTAGCTCGAGAGAAGTAATAAGGTTTGTTGAAAGCTCAGTATCTTCGAACCTAACTATGGATATATCTCTAGGTTATGGACAAACCCTAAGTGTTGTTCTCGAATAATGATGGGATACCTACGCTCAACCTGGTACCCTCATGTAGAACATGTCCTATCAATCTATTAAAGAGTGATACTAAAGGAATGCATTAGAAATGTACTCCAACTATTAGCATGAAATGGGTAACAGAAGTGAAGAACTCATAAGAATGTCCTATATCCTCTCGAAGATAATAAATAGACATCCTCATTCTGATTCACAAACTCTACTACACATTTGCTCTTGTATTAATAATATCAATGAACCTAAGCTTTGATAGCAATTTGTCTAGACCCAATTTATAAGTCAAGATGCCACCTACTTTATCCCACTAGTAGGTAAGATAAATCGTAGCTTGGAGCTACACCTAATGGGATAACTTGGTTAAAATGGCCAAAAAGTTAAGAATTAACATTTAAAGTCTTGAAATAGAAATAAAATAGTCCTAATAGTCTAATAGATAGATAAAAGATCAACAATCATCACACGACCTAGTAATATTAGCACAAGAGCTTCTACAAATGATACATAAGTACTGAGGTAGTCAAACACAATCTGCCTCAAAAATAAAAGACTAGATATGGTAATAGAAGTAAGAAGCACAACTCTAACTCTAAGAGCTCACCCAATCTCTAAAATCAACCCAACATAAATGTCAAGTTAACAATGGCTACTAGTACTTGGATCTACACTAAAAAGGCACAAAAGTATAGTATGAATACCAAAACCATGAATACCCAGTAGGCATCATCGACCAACTGAGATAAATTGTTCTGCCATGGTTTGACACTTTCAATGCTTAAAACTAGAAAATATGCAATTACTTAGATCTATTTTTGTAGGTATGATGTGTTTTTATGTTTATTTTATAAGAAATTAGGTTTTAGAGCTAAAAGGAAGAAAAGGAGTCGAAGGTAAAAAAAAACTTACATACGAGCCACCTACGTGGACTAACTACTACTTCTGCCATTGTAAGTAGCCTTGTAGTTTTCAAAGTTTTCCAATTTAGAGGACCTATAACCAAAATGTTAATCATTACAATTAATGGGGTAACTTACGGCTCATACATACAACCTACGACATCATAAGTACCAATGCAAGTTGCAGATAATTAAAGCTTAGAGAATCTGAGGATTGAGGATTTTCTCATACATAGGATGATGAAACCTATGGGAAATAAGTACTACTTATGACCTATAGGTGCCTTTTCAAGAGGAACTGCTACAAATTAGATATTTAAGGCTTCTTATAGTAACCCATTTATGGGACATAAGTGCTTCTTATGGCCCATAAGTAGGTCCGTAAGGGGCCACCAACCCAATTTTCCCTGTTTCTTTTGATTTAGATTCTTAGGGTTTCTATGTAATCTAAATACTCTTTTGATTTTTTTACTCATTTTACGCACTTATTACATTCACAAAGATATAGTTTATTCTAAGATTAACTTTTGGTCTTATAAAAAAATCTGGTTCTTGATTCTTGGGTTATTTATTTATATGAGACTTTGGGTTTTATTCTACAATTGTTGTGAGATTATTTGTATGCTTTTTTCTATGAATACCATGGAGTTTCTTGCAATCATGACCGATTAAACCTCTTAGATAGAGTTTTAGGAAACCTATTGGAATAACAAATAAGGGAAGTGTGAGGTTCTTATAAATCATTATTTATGCATGTATTGTGATATTTTTCAAATTTCTTGCTTTCTTAATTGCAATAGTTAAGGACTTTCCTATATTTCTGATCATCTCCACAAGAGAGGTCAATATTGAGAAAAAAATATTAGAATAGATACTCATGGCTACCAACCCTCATCTAATTAACTTTATACTTACAAGGTAATAGTTAAACTGGGATCAAAGATAAGGGCTTGTGACATAACCCGAACCAGGGCCTAGTCGTAATGGGCATCCCAAGTCCAACAAACACCGGAGATGACCCCAGATACCCAGCCCAACCAACCAACATGTACCCAGATTCAGATGACTTTTGAACATATAACAAGAAAACATGACTGTAATACCCCAATCTTTCTTTAAGTTAAATCTAGTCTCTAGAAAAGTTAGTGATGACTTCCTAAATGATTAATGTTTAAATCAGATTGAATTTCCCTAATTTTAACTTATTATCATGTGGGAAATTAAATTAGATTTCCAATAATACCAATTTTGTCCAAATCCAGTATCAGAATAAAATGTTATGGACATTTTATAGAGAACTGTTGGAACTACGTAGAAGTGATAGTCAGGACCAACGGACCATCGAGCTAGCGATGGACCATCGTCTAAGCCATGGTAGCTAAGGCACTAAACTAATATTCTTGACAAGTACGATGGTCAAGATCGGCGGATCATCAAGCTAGTGATAGACCATCACCGAAACCATCACAGACGAGGCAGTAATTTTAGGTTCTAGCCAAGTATGATGGGATGGACCGACAGAACATCGATCCAAGGATGGACCATCACCCAAACCGTTGCCATTTTTGATAATTGATTTTAAGTCATTTTTTATTAGGGTATTTTGGTCTTTTTCCACCAATTTTAAGCTCTAATTATACCAGAATAGAGCTCATAACATCATTATTCATCCATAACCCCAACTTAGAATTTCTCTCAAATATCAATCCCAAAGAACAAGAAACCCTAGGCATTTAATCCCAAGTCAAGAATTCAAATTTTCCTCCACTAATCTTTAAGAAATCATCCACTCAGGTACGTTTAGTGTTGATTCATTGGTTACTTTTACCCATGAAGCTTAAGAATCCTATTTTAAATTCATAAATAGTGAAACACGTTGTGGATTGACTATAATAATGTTCATATTGTTGTGTGACTTCCAAGTTGGAAGCTTTAATATGTTTTCATAAAATTGTGTTAATGTATGGATTTAAATCGATGAAATTGATTTGAATGAAGGAACTTGATGTATTAATTTGATATTTGATGTGTGAGCAGATACTAACATATTTGAGGCTTTTAACTGAGAATAATTGCAATGTCTTAAGGAACACTTGTCATTTTTAATTGTTTTCCGTTAGATATTGCAGTAAAAGTCAAGATATAAGAGAACTAGCTATAATAGAAGTAAAAGAGCTGATTTCTGAGCAAGTAGAGAGGGAAGTATAGCTAATGACTTGTTTGATAAGTCGTCAGCCTTTTGATAAGCTATTAGAGTTGTCGTCAGCCTTATAAAAAGAATAATATTCAGCTAGAAGAAGTGACGACAACCTGTTATAGGCCAACAGAGTTTTTATAAGCCATCAGGCTTAGGCAGTGCTTGAGAACTTAGAGTGATAAAGCGATGACAATTCTGATAAGTCGTCACATGCCTGATAAGCCTTCATGCTTCATTATCAATTGAAGACAAAATTTGTTCAAATGTGAAGAGGGGATGATGACATTCTTGAAAAGGCATCAGACTCCTGATAAGCCATTATACACGTCATTCTCTGTCTGAGAAAATGCTCTGACCTGTGATTTTGTTTCCATAATTAGGATTAACCATTTAAGAAATATGTTATGATTTTTCTAGTCATAAAAAACTAAGGGGCGGAACATCAAGAACTTGTTCCAAGGGAGATTACTTTTCTTTTTGTCTCTCTTATCTTAGAATTCAATTTTTTAACTATTTGATTTGGTTGTGGGAATTTTCTCTTGAACTTTGATGAGAATCAACTTTAGACTTTATCTTTTGTTATTTTAATTACTTTGAATGATGATTATAATTATTGTTATCTCTTTCTTTCTCATGTGGAAGTAAAACCCACAACTAGGTTTGTGCGATCTATGATTATTGCCCCATGGATTTGATAGTTGGTTAGGGTTTGAGTGAATGTGGAGATATCTTTATATTTCCTTTGTTATGATTGTTATTTATATGTTGTAAATAATAAATTCTACCTTATGTTGATTTGCTCAAACTGAGAAATAAACTAAAGGTTGCAAATTATCAACGGAGATTATGGAAGTTTAATCTCCCATCTAATGATTAATGATGTAACAAGATTGATCAACTTGAGATAAAATCAGTATAAATAGAATGATTTCCTAAGTTCTAGAGAATTAGGGAGTTCAACATCTAAGTAAGTTGAGAAACACTTAGATGGGTTGTCAAAACTAACAGTTTGGTGTTTCCCATAAGTTACAAGAACCTAACACTATAGCTATTATTTAATGGGGATTAAAAATCACAGTGATCACAACCCTAGTTTCTCTATCACAGATTTGAACCATTGAAATTTTAGTTTTGATCTCAGAAGAAAGTTAAAACTTTAACATTTCTTTGATCATCAAAACCCTTATTTTATCGTTTTGTATTATTTGTTTGAATTCAACTTATAGCTATAATTTCAAATTATTATTATAATAACCACTCACATTATTCCTCATGGACTCGACCCTGACTCCAAAGTTAGGTAAATATATTGGCAATGACCGCCTTGCAGTAAATTGACATGTAAGTTGAGCATTATAAATAATGGTGCCGCTGTGGGGAACAATTTGGTATATTGAGTTGGTTTAGAATTTTAGCCTACTTGATTTAATTCAAACTTGTAAATATTTGTTTTTATTTTTCTTTTATTGCTTGTGTTAGGTAGATTTTTATTTTAGTTTATTTATTACTATAGCATCATAGAATGAACATTATCTTGGTGGTTGGAAATCTTATCTTGATGATCTATGTCCATATTGTGATGGACCTCACTTCTGGCAAGATTGTAGATATGCTTCCCAGAGATACATATGCATACTATCTCTATTCTACCGGGAGTATGATTGTTCTTTAGTGGTGGTCAAGATGGACATTGGAGTGATTTCCCAAATGGCCCCTCCTCCTATTGCACTAACCTAAATTCTTGTTCTTCTTATGAGTTTCATAGGTCTTATGGTCAAGAAAAGGAAGAGCAAAGCATCGGGAAGAGTTACATTGAATCTATATTTCAATGAATGTGGTATCTCTAGAAAGATACATATGATATCGTATGTGATATGCATCAAGAAATGAAACTAATAAATCATGAGAAGATGGATATAGAGGTCAATCATTCAAAGCATTCTTCTATATTATGTTTAGATGATATCTTGTTTGTGAAATCATTTAAAATAATGGAAGAGTGTTAAGATGAGGAGCAAGAGTCCTATATTGATATTGATCTTGATGATGAGCAACCCTTAGTAATTTCTCAACCAACCAACCTAACCATAAAAGATGATGCAAAGATTGAGAAAATAGTTATAGAGGCAAAAGAAGAAACCAAGCCAATCTCTTATAAAGACTTTATCCCAATTCAGGGTGAAGAGGTCGAGAAGGATAAAAATCCAAAATTAGGGAGAAGACGTCACTCAAATCACTTTTCAACATTATGCTTGGTGGATGTGATGAAAATCAAATCGCCTAAGCAAATGATAAATTTTGGAAATGAGGATGAAAATTCCTACATTTTGGAGTTTGTCATGGTAAAAGGGTATAATACAACCGCAATCATGAATGAAAAGAAGCTTAAAGATCAATGTCAATTTAGTGGCTTTTTAAGATTCTCATCGTTGCCAAGTGAGCCCACACAAAAGTTTGGTGCAAAATTGGGTAAGTGGTTCAAGTCTTTAAAGTAGCATGATAGAACGTTCCTTATAATGCCCTTATATTTGCCCAACACACCTAAAAGATGTAAAGATCAAAAGATGGGCAGAACATTCAAATCATCTAAGTGGAGGGATAACAGATGAAACACTGTGGATAAGTAGTCAATATAACCTAGTTGTGCTACGACATTAAATCAGGCGCTGCTTGGGATTCAACCCAAATTATTTTGTTATTTTTATTCATATTATATGATTGACATCAAATGTTCGCACCTATGGTTCTACAGGTATGTTTCTAACTCTCTTATTTTGGTTTGATGCATTGGGGACATTATATGATTTTAAGTTGAGGTTGGGGCTACTTATAGGTGTTGATGTCCTCTTGGAGGTTTTGTTGTTGTGCCTCTTTTCCCCAGAGTCTTATTCCTAGTAGAGTCGGTATATTTTGATTTGTTGTAGAATATTATAGTTCACTAGGAGAAATATAAGTACCTTAGGTAGTTAAAATGTTTTTGTTAATTTTAAATACCTCTCCAATGGTCTATTTTATAACTGTGTGATATGTATTTATGTATGACCATTGTGCATCTTGTTATGTTATTAGTAATAGTGATATGAGAACCATTTCTAAGCAATTGCATGAACCGAATGGGTAGTAGCTTGTGATGTACCATTGTGGCATTTTGTGTGTGAGATGCTACCTAGTTCCAATTGTATCTTAAATCCAGAACTTTCCCAGTTGGTCTTTCCTTTCTTGTAGGGTAGTGGTTAGGAAAGGATCATAGGCTGATGTTCATATTAGTCCAGTTTTAGTCTAAATGATCTTCCATGTGTGAATAGTATCCCTTGATCCTGATTGTAAGCCTAAAAGCCTATTCTTTTTATTATACATATCTCCTCACCATTTGTATCACAATGAACCTGTTTTGGCCCTGGTCCTCCTTGGACATTTTTCACTTTGAGTTAAGAAAATATCCTAAGTTGAGGGTGGCTATCATAGGGTTTCGTGATGTAAAGAGAGTATGAAGAAGGGTAAAAAATTGCAAGGATGGGTGTTGTAGAAAAAGAATGAGAAAAGAAAAGTTGTGAAAAAAATAAAATGAATGAATAGGAACTGCACACAGCTTGTATGTGCTTTAATCAAGAAAAGCAGAAATAATGTAAAGGTTGATAAATGAGACCCTAAATATAGTGTAGTGCCAAGGAGGCTTAGTTACTTTAAATATCATAATGTATCATACCATCCCCAAGCCTACATTACAAGATGAAGAAAAGTCCTATAGTGATCCTAACTTAGTTGTCTGAAAGCTTCGGTAATGAAAATAAGGGCAAGCTTATGGTATTTGGCATACATTGACTGGAACTTCTTTCTGAGAGTGAGTGTCTCTTAACCGTCCCCGTATTGACATGCTTTAGTTCACATATAAATGAGGAGGAACCTCTTTATTGTAAGGGCACACTGGTTACGTTGCTAGTTGCTAACTTGTCTAGATAGTATAATCTTTGTACATGCCTGGTTGTTGTTGCTGAATTATTGCCATATCTTGATTCCTGTGTGTCGCATTGTTGTTTTTCAATAATATGCATAATTATTTTTTAAAATTAATTGACCTTGGAGATAGTGAGATGTTTTGAGATAATATGGATGGTTGACTATCGAATGTACTTTGTATACTCCTAGAAGTGTTTTAGTTGCTTGAGGACAAGCAATTGTTTTGAGTTGAGGGTTTTGATTGTGAGCAGATGCTAATATATTTGAGGCTTTTAACTGATAATAGTTGCAAAGTCTTAAGAAACTTTTGTCGTTTTTTATTATTTTCCCTTTGATATTGCAGTAAAAGTCCAGGTGCAAGAGAACAAACAATAATAGAAGTAAAAGAGTTGATTTCTGAGCAAATAGAGAGAGAAGTATAGCTGACGACTTCTTTGATAAGTCATCAGCCTTGTGATAAGCTATTAGAGTTGTCGTTAGCCTTAGATAAATAATGAGATTTAGCTGGAAGAAGGGACGACAACCTATGATAGGCCGTCAGAGTTGTAATAAGCCATCAGGCTCGTTGTCAAGCTTTAGCAGTACTTGAAACTTGAAGTGAATAAGCGACAATCATTCTGATAAGTCTTCATATGTCTGATAAAGTATCAGTCTTCATCGTCAGCTAAAGACAGAACTTTTTCAAATGTGAAAAGGGGCTGACGACATTCTTGATAAGCCATCAGACTCCTAATAAGCCATTACACATGTCTTCATTTGCCCGAGAAAATGGTATGACCTATGATTTTGTTTCCATAATTAGGATGATGTATTTAAAGCATATGTTAGGGTTTTCTGATCATAAAAAAATAAGGGACGGAACATCTGGATCTTATTCGAAGGGAGTTTACTTTTATTTTTGGTTCTCTTATCTTAGAATTAATTTTTTTGTAACTCTTTGATTTGGTTGTGGGAATTTTCTCTTGAACTTAGTAGAGAATCAACTTCAGACTTCATCTTTTATAATTTTAATTACTTTGAATGATGAATATAATTGTTTCTATCTCTTTCTTTGTCATGTGGAAATAAAACCCACAACTAGAGTTGTGGGATCTATGATTATTCCCCTTTGGATTTAATAGTTGGTTAGGGTTTGAGTTATTGTGGAGACATCTTGATAATTCCTTTGTTATGATTTTTATTTATTGATTGCAAACAATAAATCCTGCCTTATGTTGATTTGCTCGAACTGAGAATTAAACTTAAGGTAGCGAATTATCAATAAGGATTTGGGAAGGTTAATCTCCCATTTATTGATTAATGTTGTAACAAGATTGATAGACTTGAGATAAAATCAGTATGAATAGAATGATTTCCTAAGTTCGAGAGAATTAGGGAGTTCAACATCTTAGTAGGTTAAGAAATACTTAGATGGATTGTTGAAACTCATAGTTTTGTGTTTCCTACAAGTCATGAGAACCTAACACTACAGTTATTATTTAATGGGAATTAATAATTAAAGTGATCACAACCCTAGTTTCTCTATCATTGATTTGAACCATTGAAATTTTAGTTTTGAGCTCTGAAAGCAAGTTAAAACTTTAACATTTGTTTGATCATCAAAAGACCCCATTTTTTTCGTATCAATTGTTTGAATTCAACTTATAGCTATAGTTTCATATTAGTTTGATCGCCACTAACATTGTTCCTCGTGTATTTGAGCCCGACCCTAAAGTTGGGTAAATATATTGATGATGCGTACCTTGCACTAAATTCACGTGTAAGTTGAGCGTTATCAACGTTCATGCTTAAGCCCTAAGTTATTCATATGAAATTTCTGATAAAATGCCTAAGAGAGTAAGATTTATGTTTATTGACTCAATATGTCCTAAATTATGAATCCATGCTTTATCCTTATTTTTCAAAATGTCTCTCAAGCTATTATTATGCATTGAAATTGTTTGATGGAATGCCCATGAGACTAGAATTGGGTAACCATGATATATCTGAATTCATTCCTACTCATGTACAAGAGTATGAGAACCAAGTGCTTCATGAAACTCCCAAGTTATTGAATTATGAATTATTGATTATGGTCATAAGTTCAAGAAGTGTCATGTCTTGTTAGTTTATGCTATCGAGTCCTGGGGGTACTTGTACCCAATAATTTAGCTGTGTGCCTAGAGCCAGTGTAAGTTTTATGATAATCACAGTCAAGCCATGAACAGTAGAATTCAGTCAATTACATGACTCAGGAAAACATAGTAAATTCAGTATCAGTCCTGTAATCTCTATAATCTCAGTTAGTTATTATATCTTCATAATATTCCATTAGTAAACGAAATTCAATAAAACCCAATCCAGTTTAGTCCAGTATATTCAGTTCAATGTCTATTCAGATGTGAGTAGGATTCAATACCGAGTGAGCCCAAGGATGGGAACTCACCTGCGAGTAGAGGGTGTGATTCTTAGAAGCAATCCTTCTGCTCCAGAACCACGCAGCCAGCGTAGGTTGAGACATCAAAACTATTAGATGAGGGTAGATGAGGTGGCTTAACCTATTAGATGAGGGTCCCGATGTTCTCATTAGAGTACCTATTAAATGAGGGTTACTCACAGTTTGTCCTTACTAGTGGTGCGGTATTTACACCCTTCCAATTAGAGTTACAGATTGGAACCCAACTCAGCCATAATAGCTTATTAGAGGCATGTCGGTTAAAGGAATACTTCCTAAAGTCTCAGTCTCAGGTCTTAGTAATAGAACTCAGATAGTTCTTCAGAATTCAAGACTATTAGATGCAGTCACCCAGTACAGTATAAGAGTTAGCTAGTTCCATCAGAATCTAGACTGTCAGATAAAGTTACTCAGTATTAGTTACATCAGTTATCAATAACTCATTATATCAGTATTTAGACAGTAGTCAGTATTATCACAAATTTAGTTACAGATACTTATTGATTTATGTATTGTCGCATTCATGTTATACAGTCAGTTAGTATTGTTTATGCATATGAACCCCTTGCATTCAGCCTATCTCACTAGCATACCAGTATGTTAAATCATATTGACGTATTTGTGCTATCATGTTTTATACCATAGGTTCAGAAGTACGAGCTCCAGAACATCAGTAGCATTCCAGTTTCAGCAGTCAGAGTCAACAGTGAGTCCTCACCATTCGAGGATGCTATGATTTGATTACTTCACTTCTACAATACTTAGTTTATTTCAGTAGTTGGATTTAGTAAAGGACATATCCCATCAACTCCTTATTTAGATAGTACAGTGTTTGAGGCTTTCAGACTATCGTATGTTTAGACAGTTATTTCATTTATTTTGGTATTGATATACCATGTTTTCAGATGTTGTGTTTTATTAGATATTTGAACCTTATGGCCTTTCATCTATTTATTCCACATTTATATTATAGATTATGCAGTGTTTAGATACAGATATCAGTTATGGGTTAGCTTATGGTCCTTCGGGGTCACGAGCACTGTATAACATTCTGGGTACCAGATTTGGGGCATTACAATGACTATCCATATAGAGAATTTGGGATATGTCCAATACAATGGACATCCAAGAAAGTCTAATGATCCAATTCTAAACAAACAACCATAACCAAAACAAAAATAATAACCAAGTTTATATCTATAAGATAACAAGATGGAACAATCAAAATAAAATATAGTCATCCCATATTAGCCATAATATTAATGCCAATACTAAGGCTGACACCAATATCAACAACGCCCATACTAACCCACAGTAAACCAAAAAGCCTCTCTCCAAAAGTAAAACTATATATGATCGGGACATGCCCCTGACCATAGCCAAAATCAAAGTATGTGAAATAGAAAAATTGTGTAAATAAAACCATGACATGAAATACAGCCCTCCAGAGTATGGATGCTCACCAATTCAATCCAACATAACTAATCCTAAATCCGATCAGTAAGTAGGAGGATTAGAATGACTAGTTCCTACAGTGCACGGGGATACAGTTGCTCAAAGATGGATTAGTGGGTAAATGTTAGAAAGTACTCAACATAAGGATAAATTATTGCCAACCTTTAAAGCTAAGTAAAACTATATGCATTCACAACCTTACATGTATCTATAATCCATGCCGGGAAAGGTAAATGGGTTTACCATGCCTTTAAAAATAGTAACCTGTGTATGTGTAGCTTAACCATCCTAGATCCACCAACGGTCTATGTCTAGTGTTACCCACTAAACGGGGCCCGATGCATATAGCCACACAAATTGGAGAACCATATGAGAAGGGGATTCCCGTGTGCCCTTCACTATCCACAATACATATATATAGTGTAACTTTAGGGATTCTTGTGCACCCCATAAGTATAGTATGTGGTCACAATGACCAATCCTCATGTTAGCAAACATGAGTCATTAAAATCATAATTAGGACATGGGAAAACCATAACCAACCATTTATAAGAAAAAACCCCAACATATAATTCCAAAACCATACCTCAAATTTGCCCTGAAAACCCTTCATTAAATCATGTCATTAGCTGAACTAAAAATCATGGAGGAGTAAAATATCTTGGTTTATGAAGAAGATGGAGATAAACCACACTTGTAAGCACCAAATAGATCTTATTAAAGAAACCCTATCCTTTCTTGACCCAAGCGCCTTGAGAGAATTTGATTTTGTTTAAGAGAGTTTGATTGATTCCAAATAGGTTTATGAAGCCCCAAAAAGATACTTCATGTCATGTGGTCTTAAGAGGTTAAGAAAAGAAATAATCAGATTACCTTCAACTTAAATGGTATTCTCGCAGAATAAATAGTCATCATCCAATTTAGAAGCTAATACTAGGCAATCTTAGGATGAAATTTGTCAGGAAAAAATATGGGGTATTACAATATCTCCCCATTGAGAACATTTTTCTCGAATGAGATTGAATGAGAGGGTAGAAAAGACAACTGACGTACATACTGAACATGAATAACTGGAACATAATCTCATTACTGACATGAATGATAAGTTGAACATATAATACTGAACATGCATATCTTATGTATGTGTAACTGATACATGAATACATGACTGATTGTTCTGAAGAACTAAATTTCTCACAATGAGAATTCATGTCTGATGTATAATTATATAACTGAACTGATACATGAGTGCAAGGCTGAATATGCAAGGGTACTTGATACCAAGTTTATAATGGAAACCTGAGCAGGAAACTGCATACCAAGTTTTTGATGAACACTGAATATAAAACTGAGTAAGCTTAAGGAGAAATGTTACCTTGAACTTGATCTGAGTTGGTGGAGAAGAGGTAAGGATACTTGGTATGTATATCTACTTTGGCTACCCAAGTAGCTCCATCGAAGGACTAATTTTGCCAAAGAACTTTAAATAGAGGGACTTCTTTGTTCCACAATCTATGAGTCTCAGAATATAAGATATCGACTTGAATGTCTTCATAAGAGAGAGTGTTCTGAACACCAATTCTTTGAATAGGGACTACAAATGATGGGTCACCTATGCACTTCTTGAGCAAAGAGACATGAAAGACTAGATGAACCGAGGCTAGATCTAAAGGCAATTTAATCTTATAGACTACCTTGCCAAAGCGATTGAGAATCATAAAGGGGCCAACATATTGGGGACTGAGCTTTCCCTTCTTATCGAATCTCATCACTCCCTTCATGGGAGAAACATTTAGATAGACATGATCACCAATCTCAAAATCAAGATCTTTTCTATGAATATCTGCATAAGACTTCTATTGGCCCTGAGTAGCCCGAAGTCTTTCTCTAATCAACTGGACTTTTTCTAAGGATTCAAATACTAAGTCAAGCCCTATAACTGAGGCCTCACTAACTTTGAACCAACCAATTAAAGATCTATATCTCCTACTATATAGAGCTTTAAATAGAGCCATCTAAATACTGGAATGATAGATGTTGTTGTATGCAAACTCAATCAAAGGTAATTGGTCATCCCAAATTTCCTTGAAATCAATTGCATAGGCTGTCATAAAGTCTATGTTCACAATTTCCAACTTCCAAGTAGGAATACTGAACTCCTGCATGGATCCAATAGGCTTCTGATGCTCTATCTTAACCTACTAACATATAGAGCACTTAGCCACAAACTTTGCAATGTCTCTCTTCATCCCACTCTACCAATAGATTCCCCACAAGTTGTGGTACATCTTTATATCCCCTGGATGAATAGAGTAACGTACACCATGTGCTTCTGCAAGAATTTTCTTTCTTACTTCATCTACACTTGGAACATAGAGATAACCCTGAACACAAAGGATACCATCTCCCCTTTAAGAGAAAACCTCTTGTTTCTACTCCTGGACTGACTCTTTCAACTTGACAAGGCTGGGATATCTATCATGCTTTTGTTTCACCTTGGAAACTAGAGATGATTGCGAACTAATCTAAACCTATATATCACCCTCTTTTGTATCGACTAAGAGAATGACTACTCTAGCAAGCTGATGGACTTCTTGAGCTAACTTCTTCTTACTATCCTCAACATGAGAAACACTACACATGGAGGGTCTATTGAGAGCTTATCCCACTATGTTTTCCTTGCCTAGAAGAAAAAGAAAACTTATATCATAATCTTTCAAGAGCTCTACCCACCTTTACTGACAAAAATTAAGATCTTCTTAAGAAAAGACATACTAAAGAATTTTATAATTAGTGAACATATCTACATGAACACCATATAGATAATGCCTCCAAATCTTCATGGCAAAGACTACAACTTCTAACTCAAGATGATGAGTAGGATAATTTCTCTCATAAGGCTTAAGCTGTCTGGAAGCGTAGGCTATGACCTTACCATGCTGCATGATGACATAACCCAATCCTACTCTGGATGCATCACAATACACTACGAAACCATCTAGACCATCTGGAAGAGCTAATACTAGAGCTGAGGTAAGTCGAGTCTTCAACTCCTAAAAACTCTTCTAGCAAGGGTCTAACTACTAAAAGTTGACTTTCTTCTAAGTCAATCTAGATATAGGGGATGCAATAGAATAAAATCCATCAACAAACTGTCTGTCATATTTGGCCAAACCCAAAAAACTCCAGATATCTAATAAAGAGATAGAGAAAGGCCAGTTTTTTACTGCTTTAGTCCTTTGAGAATCCATTCTAATGCCATCATCGGAAATGATATGACCAAGGAATGCTACTGGACTTAGCCAAAATTCATACATACTGAATTTAGTAAATAGTTGATGATCTATAAGAATATGAAGTACTATTCTGAGATGGTCTGCATGATCACGTTTACTATAGGAATAGACTAGAATATCAACTGTGTAGACTATGATGAACACTCTAAGTACTACTTGAACACACGATTCATCAAGTCCATAAAAGTTGTTTGGGGAATTGGTAAGACCAAAGGACATAAATAAGAATTCAAAATAACCATAATGAGTATGAAAAGCTATTTTTAGATTGTCACATTCTCTAACTCTGAGTTGATGATAGCCGGATCTAAGGACTATCTTAGAGAAATAACTGGCACCCTAAAGTTGATCAAATTAGTCATCGATTCTGGGAAGAGCATACTTGTTCTTGGCCGTGGCATTATTGAGTTGATGATAGTCTACACACATCCTAATAAAACCATCTTTCTTACGCACGAATAATACTAGAGAACCCCCAAGGAAATGTTGGGCCTGATGAATCCCTTATCTAAGAGATCCTTCAATTGTTCTTTCAATTCTCTGAGTTTTCTTGGTGCCATTTTGTATGGCAAAATAGATATAGGCTAAGTATCTTGAAGAAAGTCAATGCCGAAGTCTATTTTCCTTTCGGGAAAAATTCCTAAAAGATCTTTGGGAAAGACATCTAAATATTCACCTACAATTGCAACTGAGTCAAGACTGGGTGTTTTTGAAATAATGTCATTAACTCGAACAAGATGATAGACATATCCCTTAGATATTATTTTTTGTGTCTAAAGGTAGGAAACAAGCTGACCTCTAAATGCTGAAGTACTACCCTTCCACTAAATGATGAATTTATTCGGAAACTAAAATTGGACTGTTCTATTTCTACAGTCGATAGTGGCATAGCAAGAATAAAGCAAATCCATGCTGAGAATGAAATTAAAATCAGTCATCTCTAATTTAACTAAGTCTACTGAAGTAAATTTCTAAAATATCATAACCAGGCAGTTCCTATATACCCGTCGGGCTATGATGGTTTTACCCACTGGGTAGAGATTGAAAAGGGCTCCTCTAGGATTTTGGGACTGATTCCAAAATCACCTTCTATATAGGGAGTAACAAAAGATAAAGAATCTCCTATATCTAGCAAAGTGTAAACATGCACACGAAAGATCTGTAACATACCAGTAACTACATCAAGAGAATTTTTCCTATTCCTATCGAGAATGAAGAGAGTAGAGATGATTTGGGCATTGTCCACTAGTACCACTCGTACCCTAGGTTGTGATTGCTAAGTGAACAGCGAGGGGGATTCATACCCCTACACGTGTGTATTTTTAAGATTTTAACCAAGGATGTTTTGGTTATTCATCTAGACATAAACCCTAACTCCTTGACCTATATAAGTTATATTAGCCTCCTAAGTCTTTATTTTACAAGTCCTAAACATCCTAAACACTCTAAAGGCTCATGAAACAAGATAGGAAGTTAGGGTTTTGAGGTATTTATCTAGTATCAAATGACAGGTCAATATTATTGGTGATTCAAGTTTTTTAAGGTATGTATCTCTTCCCTATTTAAATAACTCTAAATCCACATATTTCACACTTGAGTTAGTAAGTGTACAAGGTGGTTTTGAATCAAATGAAAAGGATTTTGACACTTACATTAAATAATGATGATTCTTGCTTATAATAGTGCTGATACTTGTTTGTGATGGTAGATTGCATATGTAGATGCTTGTTGTGTGTTGTTGAACACGAGGGACTTGAGTAACCCTAGGCTTACTAATTTTTAACATGAATATGACCTTGTTATAAGTATACACGAAAGGTGTTTGTTAAAATGCCTAAGTGAAATGACCTATTACATATTGATAATGTGTTGAAATAGGGCAATGGTCGAAGTGACTATGAATGATTATTGAATAACCTCTCAAAGGTATTATGAACCAAGTATTTTAAAATTGGTAACCTTATTGGTTGATGGCTAATGTGAGGGTACAGTCGCTAGATATAAGGATGAACTTAAATTATGAATAGAACCCAAGTGTAGTAAGAATGTGGTAATAGATTACTAATGAAATGTGAATAACTTGTGTGGGTTTTGATGACCATGAATGGAATTGTATAATTAAGAATGGCATTCCTCCTTTGTCTTCTCAAAGGTGTGCTACTAATCCAAAGTTTCATCACTCTATCAAACTTTTGACTCAATTAGTAGTATCTAAAGCAGAGCATGGTGCCCCAACTATCATTTCTTCTGAGGCCATAAGAATTGGCCAATTTATGAGGATGAGCCCTTTTATATTCTCTGGTACTAAGGTTGATGAAGATTCTTAAGGCTTCGTTGATCAAATATAGAAAATATTCCAAATCATACAGGCTTTAGAAATTGAGGTTGGTGAGCTTTCCTCCTACCAATTAAAACAAATAGCGTACTAGTGGTACAAAGGGTGGGAGTTTTCTAGGGGTAGTGATTCTAGTCCAGTTTCTTGGGAGGATTTCTCTGAGGCTTTCCTTGACTGCTTCTTTCCCCAAGAGTTGAGGGATGCAAAGAAGGAAGATTTTATGAACTTGAATAAAGGGAGAATGTTTATGTCGGAGTATGCCTTGAAATTCCATTAATTCTCAAGTTATGCTCCAGAGATGATTTCTAGATTTCTAGCATAAGGGCTGGAATGTGCAAATTTATCTCGTGGTTGTCCTGTGAGTTAGTTCTTGAAAGCAATGCAACTTTATTAATTGATAACAAGTACATTTATAGATTGGTTCTGTATATACAACAAGTAGAGGATAAGAAAAAAATGTAAGTTGAGCTTAGTGAGAAGCAAGGAAGGAAGGTTAGGCCTTCTGAGAGTAGTGGTGGAAGTAGTGGAAGGTGAACACCTAAGAAGTAGGGGAGTTAAGGTCATTCCCATCAGCTAGTGTTTGATCTCCTTACCTAAAGTTCTCGGGTGGTTATAGTTCTTAGTTTGGTGGCCAGTTTAGGGCATAAGGTGCCAAATTTTAGGTTAGTAGTGCCCATTTGGATCCACCCTACCTTTTTTCTAATTCTGTGGTTAGAGTAATCATAGTGAGTGTGAGAAAAGGAGAGGCATATGCTTTTATTATGTTTAGCAAGGGCACACGCAACATGAGTGCCCCATTCTAGCAGCTGCTTAGGGCAACAGAGCCTCTGTTGCTGCTCCATCTACTCCTGCACCAAAGAGTGGTATGTTTGTTGTTTCTTCTATTTCTAGCATCGACACTGGCTAGAATAGCTAGTATGCCCTTAATACTCACCGAGATTCGAAGGCATCTTTTGATGTTGTTACGGGTATGTTGAAACTTTTCGCTCATTACGTGTATTAGTTACTTGACCCAGGGTCTACTCTTTCTTAGGTGATCCCATCTATGGTTGTTCATCTTGATTGTGGTCCCGAGGGTCTATAGGTTCCTTTCTCTATTTGTACCTCGATTGAAAACTCTTTGGTTTTTAAAAGAGTCTATAGGTGGTGATACATGTTTATGGTAGAGATACCCTTGTTGACTTGATAGATTTAGACATGGTTGGTTTTGATGTTATCTTGGAAATGGATTGGTTGCACTCTTTTTATGCTTTCCTAGATTGTTGGACTCATAAGGTCATGTTCAAATTCCCTAATGAACCAATCGTTGTATAGGAACATGGTTCCTTAGATTCCAAGTCAGAAGAACCATCTCTAGAATCCATTCCCATGGTAAATGAATTTCCTAATATGTTTCCCAGTGATCTCTACAGTTTTTCTCACGATAGGGAAATTACATTTGGGATTGATCTTGTTTCGAAAACTCATCCAATCTTTATTCCTCCTTATAGAATGGCTTCTGCAGAGTTGAAAAAACTTAAAGATCAATTTAAATATCTCTTAGATAAAGGTTTAATTTGGCCTAGTGTGTCTTCTTGGGGTGTTCCCCATGTTATTAATGCACAAGGAGGATTGTTCCCTTCGTATGTGCATTGATTATCATTAGTTGGACAAAGTGACCATAAAGAATTACTATCCTCTTCCTAGGATCAGGGATTTGTTTGATCAACTTCAAGGTGCAAAGTGTTTTTCTAAGATTGATCTTAGATTGGGTTATCATCAACTTAAAATTAGGTATACGAATATCCCTAACACTACTTTTAAAATCCAATATGGTCACTATAAGTTTCTTGTCATATTTTTTTGGGTGGACCAATGTTGTGGAGGCATTCATGGATTTGATGAATAGAGTTTTTCATTCGTTCTTGGATATGTCTGTCATTGTCTTTATTGATAATATCTTGGCCTATTATAAGAGTGGGGTGGATCATGTAGATCACCTTAATGTCGTGTTGCAAATATTGAGGAATCATCATTTATATGCCAAGTTATCCATGTGCGAGTTTTGATTAAAAGCCATAGCTTTTCGTGACTATGTAGTCTCTAAAGAAAGATTGCAGTGATTAAGAAATAGCCTAGACCTTTGACTCCAAAAAATATTTAGAGCTTCTTGGTTCTATCCGGTTATTATAGAAGGTTTGTGGAGATATTTTATACTTTAGCTACCCCATTGACCAAATTGACCCAAAAGAAGGTCAAGTTCTTATGGTCTGAAGGATGTGAGGAATGTTTTAAGAAGTTAAAAGATAAATTGGCCTCGACTCTGGTTTTCACCTTACCCAATAGTAGTGATGGTTTTGTTGTGTATTGTGATATTTCTCATGTCAGTCTTGGTTGCATGTTGATACAAAATAGTAGGGTGGTGGCCTATTCTTCTACTGAATTAAAAGTTCTTAAAAAGAACTACCCCAACAATGGCATAGAATTGCTATCCATGGTCTTTTCTTTGAAAATTTGATGGCATTATCTCTATGGTGTTTATGTTGATATATTTTTTTATCATAAGAGCCTTCAGTATGTGTTTACTAAAAAAGAAATGAATCTTCAACAAAGAAGGTGGATTGAGCTATTGAAAGACTATGATATCAGTCCTTATTACCATCGTGGGAAGGCGAATATAGTCGTCGATGCTCTTAGTAGATTATCTATGGGAATTTTCGTCCATGTCGATGTGGATAGGCGGGAATTGTTGAAGGATATTCATCAATTTTCTAATCTTGGAGTTTGATTTTCAGACTCCGACGATGGTGGTATGTTTGTATATACGGTATCTTAATCTTCTCTTGTTTTTTGAGATAAAGGAAAAGCAAGTCTCAAAACCTGAATTGATGAAAATCAAGAGTAATGTCGGTCATCATAAAGCTGCAAACTTTATGAATGGAAGTGATGTTATCTTGAGGTACCAAGGTAGGCTATGCATTCCCGACGTCAATGAATTAAGGGAAGTGGGAGCCCGTTATGCTATTCATCCCAATTCCACCAATATTGGTCATGATCTTAGAGATAATGGTGGAATAATATGAAGCGTGTTGTTGCTAACTATGTGGCTAAATTTATGGTGTGCCAACAATTCAAGGTTGAGGACTTGAGGGCAGATAGCCTATACAAGAGATTATGTTACCCGAGTAGAAGTGGGAGACTATTAATATAGACTTCAGTACCGATCTTCCTAGATCTCTGAATCAATGTGATTCTATTTGGGTCATCATTTATAGAATGACAAAGTCCGTCCATTTTATGCCTGTTAGGACTAATTTCTAAGAGAGAGATTATGCTAAGTTGTTTCTTGCAGAGATCATATAGTTGGACGGTGCTCTAGTCTCTATTATCTCTGGTTGTGACCCTACATTTTTATTCCACATTTGGAAGTCATTCCAAAAGGTTTTAGGTACTATAGTTTTCCTTAGTACCATGTTGCACCTGCAAATGAATGGTCTAACAAAGAGACTATCCAAACATTGAAGGATATGTTCTTGGCTCATGTAATTAAATATGGTTGTATTTGGTATGACCACTTGCCTTTGATTGAATTTGCCTATAATAATAGTTACCACACTAGTATTGGTATGGCACCTTTCGAAAAATTATATTGTAGGAGATGTCAATCTCCTATTTTGTGGTACGAAGTTGGAAAGGGTAAGTTTCTTGGGCTCTATTTAGTTCATCAAGCCTTAAAAGGTGAAGGTAATTCGTGATAGTTTAAAAACTCCTCAGAGTAGCCAAAAGTCCTATGCGGATGTGATACGTAGACACTTAGAGTTTAAAGTAGGTGATTGGGTATTCTAGAAAGTGTCTCCAAAGAAGAGAGTGATGTTCTTTGATAAAAAACGGAAGCTTAGTCCCCAATATGTCGTCCCCTACTTGACTGTGAAGAAAATTGGTAATGTAGCCTATGAGTTGGAGTTTTCTCCTAATATGAACTCCATTTACCTTGTTTTTCATATGTCTATGTTGCAGCAATATATGAGTGATCCTTCCTTGGTTATTCGCTCAGAAGATGTTCATATCTCAAACTTTTTGTCCTATGAGAAGATCTCAACGAGGATCTTAGATCGAAAAGTTCGCCGATTGCGAACAAAAGAGATGTCTTCGGTAAAGGTTATATGGAGGAACCAAAAGTCTAAGAAATCTATTTAGGAGGTAGAAGAGGACGTGAAATCCAAGTACCCGCATTAGTTTCCCATTCGTAAAGCTTATGATGGAAGTATTTGTTAAACTCTCTTCTTTCTGTTATGTCTTTGATAGATAATGGAGTAAAGTCTCCAATGATTGAAATTGATTTATGTCTTTGTTAGAGTAATACCTCGTACTTCTACCTAGCTACAAATCATCCTAAGTATGTGAGAAAACTTACTTTTAAAGATGAATCCAATTTTATATGCGTGGAATTTTTAAGATTTTCAAATTTTGTCATGTGGGAAATTGAATTATCTTTCCAATGATACCAATTTCATCCAAATCTAGTATCGGTGTAGAAAGTTATAGCCAATGTAGAGAAAGCAATCAAAACTGCCCAGATGATGAGGGTCGATAGACCATCGAGCTAGCGATGAACCTTCGCCCACACCATCACAGCGGAGGCAGTTGATGATAGGCGAATTTACGTGCCTATATCAATATATTTTGCCCATATTTTAGCCTAGTTTTGAGAACTAATTATATATTTCATGCACTTTTAGTCCTTTTTCCTGTAAATGAGCTAACAAATATGATTAGTAAAGTTTCAGGTATAAATGATGCAAAATACAGCATTTTACGGCTTACTTGACGCAAAAGAAAGCTCACAAACGAAGTAAAAGGGAGCTGGACGCCTAAAGGACCAAATCTGGTGCATGGAAAATCTGTCCCGGGCTAAAACAGCAATTCTGAAGACTTTGGAGACTTACAGACACAAAGCTGGATTTTTTCCAAGATACATTAACCTAGTGCAATTAGGTTATGTGTTTCACTAATCTATTTGGATTATGATATTGTAACCTTACCCTAGTACATTTGGGTCAAGGATTTCATTAGTATATTAGGATTTGGTTATTTATTTCATTAGTTTAGTAGGAGTAGGATAGGAGTATTATAAATACCCTATCATGCTAGAGATTTTTATTCATCTTCTAACATTCTTAATTCTTCAATTCTTAAACTATTAATTTTCTTCCATCCCTCTCATCTTCCACTACAAACACTTCTAATCTACTCTTCTATTCTTAAATTCCACAACAAGAGAATCGTTACTTGCTATGGAATCACCAAAACCACATGCCTAACACCTATTTTTCACGCCATCCACCATGCAAAACGTGATATCCTTCGCATTCATGGGTAACTAAACCCCTTAGTTGGGGTTATGGAAGCCGAATGAGTTACTATCTATAGCTGTGAGTTTGTGAGTTCAAGACACGTATATTGCTTATATCATTACACTCTTCATCTTAATCTACATTCTTTGCGGTTGCAAACGCAAGAATACGCCAGTCTAACATTTAACTTGTTCGAGAGAAAGGTTATTTGTCTGGAAAAGAAATAATGTCAAGGTAGTAGGACACCCTTTCCTATTAAAAAGCTAGTGCCGTAACTGGACTAACCTCTTGGAGAATTCGTACCGCTAGACACGCTTTAAGCTCGAGAGAGTTAAAGTGAAATAGTCCTTGTTTAGGTCGAGAGACGCTTGGATTTACCATCGACTACAATTCTCTATAAGCAATTGCATGTCAAGACTCTACACACTCATAGCCAATAGTGACGTATACCTCTGAAGGTGGACATAACCCCAACGCTTCAATTCTCATTGTTTACAACCAACGTAACAATCTCTTTCTCTTTTTACTTTGCTATTTTCAGCTTTTATTTCATTACTTTGGTTACTTATTACAATCCCCCTTTCTTACGAGACTTGCACCAAAAGTCTATTAATTTTACTTACTTGTTGGCCAAGCTATTTCCTGTGGGATCGACACCCAACCCAGGTTGGGTTCTATATTTGCTAACGACCGCTTTACACTCAAACGAGAGCTGTAGATTGAGCGTTATCAAAAATTGGCGCTGTTGCCGGGGAATACGAGTGTCAATCAAGTTCGTAATAATTACTAGACCCTTTGGTCAAAGATTCTCGTACTTTTACGTTTAGTTTTTGTTTTTGTTTATTGCAGGTTTTTCTTTTAGTGCATGCCCCATACTAGAAGTTCCGGTCAACCGTTATTACCAATCAATCCTGAACCGCAACGAATTAGAAGAATGGAAGCACAAGCTGAAATCGACAGGATGGCTGCTCAACACGAGCAAGCAAGATTAGCTGCTCTTGCCGCTGCTCAAGTCCAACAACAAAACATTGATAATCCTGGACGAGCAAAAAATCCTGACGATGAAGATTTAGGAGATGACGAGTTGATAAACCCAAGGCATGGCGCTGAAATTGCAACACCTGCCAATCGAAGAGGTCGACAAGATCGGTACAGATATGATCGCCAACCTTTGCAACCAGCTTTCGACGACGATGATGATGATCTTGATGGTGCCGGAGCCACAGGAGCTATAATTCCACCACCATTAGCGCCCGGAACCAAGTTCAACATCACAAGCACCATGATTCAGTTATTGCAACTCAAGGGGTTATTTGGTGGACTAGCAGGCGATGATCCGAATATGCATCTCATCAACTTTATTTCTACATGCAAATCTTTTGACAATCCTGGTGTGGTCAGAATGTTATTCGATTACGTCTATTTCCATTGTCTCTGTCTGGGGAGGCAACATTATGGTTGAATGGGTTGACTCCTGATTCTATTACAAATTGGAGGCAATAGAGAGACGCTTTCCTAGAAAGATTCTTTCCGCCATCCAAGAGGGCTCAATTAAGAGATGAAATCAACAACTTTCGTCAACTTCCCTCTGAAGCTCTTCACGAAACATGGGAGAGGTTCAAGACAAAGCTAACGAGATGCCCAAACCATCACATGACTAATGTTCACCTCATGGAGATCTTGTATAGAGCCTTGAATTCAGTAACTAAACCAGTGGTGGACAACGCAGCTGGAGGTTCTTTTATGGACCTCACCTTTGGTCAAGCAAGCAACATGCTAAATCGTATGACGAAACAAAGTAGAGCTTGGCATACCAGGGATTCTGAGGTAGCAAGCCCTACTTTATCTATTGGCATGTCTGCAGACCAAAGAAGAAGAGAAGAAGAACGTGATCAAGACATGGCGCACATGAAAACCCAAATGGATCTTCTTACAAAGCATCTATTAGGGAAGACTGAAAAAGTGAAAGCTATTGCGTCAAAAGGAAGAGACGAATCTGATTCGGAAGAGGAGGCCAACTACTTGAACAATCAGGGGGGTTTCCGTGGGAATGCCCAAGGAAACCAAGGTCGGAACTATTATGTTAAATCTGGAAGCAAAGACCAAGGTAGTTGGAAGAAAAATAATGAAAATAGTGGTTTGTACGTTCCCCCTGGTAAACGTGATACCACCACATCTAATTCTATGGAAGACATGATGGCTAAGTTATTGAAAGGAGTGAAAGCAACGAGCGCAGGAGTGAAGGAGGTAATTGATGATTTGGCCTCCATGAAGCAACTAGTTGATTCTCATTCCACTTCTATCAAGCAAATAGAGCAGCAATTAAGCCAACTTTCAGCAGCATTCAATCAAAGAAAGGCTGGCACCTTACCGAGCGATACAGTCCAAAACCCAAGGAATGATGGGTCATGCATGGCCATCACTACCAGGAGTGGTAAGGTGCTGGAAACTTCAGAAAAAGGCAAGCAAGTGGTTGACGGAACAGCAGATATGGACGCCACACCTAGTGACGTCACAAGAGAAGAAGCCGCAACATCTACTTCCAACGTCAAGGACGTTTCACCTAGTGACGTGCAGCCTGAAAAAAATAATAAACGGAAGCAAGAGGACAAGAAAGCCATGGAGAGAACACTTCCATACCCACCACCACCTTTTCCACAAAGATTGAAGAAGGTGGCCGATGACACTAAGTTCAGTAAATTTATGACCATGTTGAAGCAGCTGACTATTAATGTCCCATTGGTAGAGGCACTTGAACAAATGCCTGGGTATGCGAAGTTTATGAAAGATCTTTTGACTAAGAAGAGGGAAGCAAGCTATGAGCTGAAAGATGATGTACATCATTGTAGTGCAATTGCTACTCGATCGATAGTTCAGAAGAAGGCCGACCCCGGAGCTTTCACGATTCCTTGCACCGTCGGATCATTGGACTTTGCTAAAGCATTGTGTGACTTAGGAGCCAGCATCAACTTGATGCCATTATCGATCTATAAGAAGTTGGGGTTAGGAGATCCTACACCAACTAATATGAGGCTTGTGATGGCGGATAGGTCGGTAAAACGACCGGTTGGTATTCTATGCGATGTCTTGGTAAAGGTATCTTCATTCATATTTCCAGCAGACTTTGTCATCTTGGATTGTGAAGCAGATTCAGAGGTTCCCATAATCTTGGGACGCCCCTTCCTTGCTACGGGAAGTGTGCTCATAGATTTGAGAGCTAATGAGCTTTCATTCCGAATAAATGATGAAGTGGTTCGCTTTGATGTTTGCAAATCAATGAAGCAACCCAAAGATCTAAGTGTATTTTCGGTGGCTGATGTTGTCTTTGATGACGAGAAAGAGTTACTTGCAGAAGAGCAAATTCTTGATGATCCTTTGGAGGCTTTGTTCATAAAAGAAGAGGATGATGATGCTGAAATTTCTGAAGATGATATTTGTGCTCTATCGGGATTAGGAACATATCGTTATACTCCCAAGAAGCTGGATCTTGATCTCAAGAATCGACCCACACCACCAGCTAAGCCATCTATTGAAGAACCACCCACGTTAGAATTGAAGGAGCTGCCAAGCCATTTGAAGTACGCATTCTTAGGAAGCGGAAACACTCTTCCAGTCATAGTGGCAGCCGATTTAGGTGAGCAACAAGTTGCAGCTCTTATTGCAATCTTACGCAAGTATATTAGAGCTATTGGATGGACCATTGCGGATATCATTGGTATTCCACCTGGGATTTGCACACATAAAATTCAGCTTCAAGAAAAGTGCACACCCACCATTGAACATCAAAGACGTCTAAACCCACCAATGCAAGAGGTGGTGAAGAAGGAGATTATCAAGTGGTTAGATGCAGGAGTCGTGTATCCTATTTCTGACAGTACATGGGTAAGCCCAGTACAATGTGTTCCCAAGAAAGGAGGTATGACGGTGGTTGCGAATGCAAAGAATGAGCTTATTCCACTCAGGCCCGTTACTGGATGGAGAGTATGCATGGACTACCGCAAGCTGAATTCTTGGACTCTCAAGGATCACTTCCCCATGCCATTTATGGACCAAATGCTAGATCGATTAGTGGGAAAAGGATGGTTTTGCTTCTTGGATGGTTATTCAGGTTACAATCAGATTTATATTGCCCCCGAAGACCAAGAGAAGACAACGTTTACATGCCCATATGGTACTTTTGCCTTCAAACGCATGCCATTCGGGTTGTGCAACGCACCAGCCACCTTTCAACGTTGTATGATGTCTATTTTCTCTGATATGGTAGAAGACACTTTGGAGGTATTTATGGACGACTTTTCAGTTGTTGGTGAGTCCTTTGACGCATGTTTGGTGAACTTGAGCATGGCATTACAAAGATGTGTAGAGTTCAACCTTGTGCTGAATTGGGAAAAGTGCCACTTCATGGTAAAAGAAGGAATCGTTCTTGGGCACAAGATTTCCGAAAGAGGAATAGAGGTTGATCGCGCCAAAATAGAAGTAATTGAGAAGCTACCGCCTCCAATTTCGGTGAAGGGAGTTCGTAGTTTTCTTGGCCATGCCGGTTTTTATCGAAGATTCATCAAAGACTTCTCCAGAATTTCTAGTCCATTGTGCAAGCTATTGGAGAAAGATGCGAAGTTTGATTTTAACGATGATTGCTTAAAGGCATTCGAATGCCTTAAAGAAAAACTCATTGAAGCCCCTATCATGGTAGCACCAGATTGGACGCTCCCGTTCGAAGTCATGTGTGATGCTAGTGGTGTAGCCGTTGGTGCTGTTCTTGGACAGAGAAAGGAGAAATTATTTCATCCTATCTACTATGCAAGTAAGGTCCTAAATGAAGCCCAAAGGAACTACACTATTACTGAACAAGACCTCCTAGCGGTTGTGTATGCGTTTGAGAAGTTTCGTGCCTATCTATTGGGTACTAAGGTGATCGTTCATACAGACCATGCAGCTCTTAGGTATCTAATGACAAAGAAGGATGCAAAACCAAGGCTGATTCGATGGGTATTGCTGCTGCAAGAGTTCGATTTTGAAGTCAAAGATAGAAGAGGTTGCGAGAACCAAGTGGCTGATCACCTATCCAGACTTGAGAATGAGTATGTGGCGCAACCAGAAAATCAGATTGATGATGCATTCCCTGACGAGGAGATACTAGCGACAATAATGGAGAACTTACCATGGTATGCCGACTTTGCAAATTTCGTGGTGAGTAATGTGTTACCTTCCAATTTATCTTACCACCAGAGGAGGAAGTTTATGCATGACGTTCAGCACTACTATTGGGATGAGCCTTATTTGTTTCGAAGATGCACAGATGGTATCATTCGACGATGTATATCCCATGAAGAAGTGCCTACTATATTGGAAGCATGCCACACTTCGCAAGTTGGAGGACATCATGCAGGGAATCGAACGGCAAGGAAAGTCATGCAAAGTGGTTATTATTGGCCTACAATATTCAGAGATGCACACAACTATGTGAGAAGGTGTGACCAATGCCAACGTCAAGGAGCTATTTCAAAACACCATGAAATGCCCATGTCCAAAATTCTGGAGGTAGAACTCTTTGATGTGTGGGGTATTGATTTCATGGGACCATTCGTGAATTCGTTTGGAATGAAGTACATCTTGGTTGTTGTGGATTATGTGTCGAAATGGGTTGAAGCTGTAGCATTGGCCGATAACGAAGGAAAGCGTGTTGTAGCGTTTTTAAAGAAGAATATCTTCTCTCACTTTGGAGTACCTCGTACTATCATAAGTGATGGAGGATCTCACTTTTGCAACAAGCTATTCAAATCTGTATTGGCCAAGTATGGAGTCAAGCAACACAAGGTAGCTACGCCTTATCATCCCCAAACTAGTGGAAAAGTTGAGGTTTCCAACCGCGAGATCAAGCAAATCCTTGCCAAGACGGTTAATGCGAATAGGAAGGACTGGTCTCGAAAGCTAGATGATGCACTATGGGCGTATAGGACTGCATTCAAGACACCCATTGGCATGTCACCTTATCAGCTAGTTTATGGGAAGGCTTGTCATCTACCCATCGAGCTTGAATACAAGGCATTGTGGGCATTGAAGCACTTGAATCTGAATTGGGATGATGTGAAGAACCTGAGGTTGGAGCAGCTGAACGAACTAGATGAATTTCGTCTCCATGCATATGAAAGATCAGATTTATACAAGGAGCGGATGAAGAAGTATCATGATCAGCGGATTGTTCGACGAAACTTCCAAAAAGGTGACATGGTACTGCTCTTTAACTCCAGACTCAAGCTCTTCCCAGGTAAGTTAAAATCAAAGTGGTCTGGTCCATTTAAAGTCATTCAAGTCTACTCATCTGGAGTAGTCGAATTGGAAAACAATGAGGGTGTTATCTTCAAAGTGAATGGCCAACGTGTCAAGCCATATATCGGTCCTCTTGACTCGATGAATGACATGGCCATCACTTATCTCGACGAAGTCTGAGTACTCGAGATTACTACGTCGAGCCACGACAATAAATAAGGCGCTAGATGGGAGGCAACCCATCGTTTTATTGTTTTATCGTTTTATCGTTTTATCGTTTTATCGTTTTATCGTTTTAGTATTTTTTCTTCTTGATAAATGAAAATCCAAAAATAAGAGTCGTGCCACGACCAAAACTAAGGCACTTGGTGGGAGGCAACCCATCGTAATAATCATTTTCATTGTGTTTTGAGCAAATATAGGTGCAAGAAGTACGCGACGAGAAGATTGATCTCAATCGACGATTTGGACGCATTGTATGGTAAAGTCGGTAAGTTAGGAATGGTGATGCATAAGGCTATGAATTGAGTCTTTCTCACGTCATAATAGGCTTCGAGGAAGGCTAGGCCTTGGTAAAAATAGGCCACGAACGATGCACAACCTATTCTATAGCCTAAGGACTCGGAATCTAGTGTGTTATACACTATGCGCCGCCTATTCCTAGGTATGCTTTTGACTATGCGCCGCCTATGCTATGGCATTTGAGATACAGAGACCAAATGCCATAGACTATGCGGCGCATATGTCTAGAAATGCCAAAGACTATGCGGCGCATATGTCCCATTATGCCATAGACAATGCGACGCATATGTAAGTGATATGCCGAGGGATATGCGCCGCATATGTGGTGATTTTGTCCCCAAATCCGATTGTAAATGGGTCATAACCCGACCCATACTCTTCCTATATAAAGGGGACTTGGTTTTATAACACAATCACATTAGAAACAACCCTAAAGGCGCCGCATATCACTCCAAATCCTCTCAAAATTTTCTTCCTTTGTTCTTCCAATCCACAACAACTTCTCCACAATCTTCAAGCAAGTAAGTGCTCTCTTATTCTTCATCTATCTATAGTAAGTACTACGTTGCTATGCTTATTATATTTTGCTAAATCATGTGAGATTGATGGTGATGTGCATGTGTTTGGATAATTGTTGCAAAAACGTGTGAGTGAATATCTACGTAGGGAATTCTTGACTTGTTTCCGACTTGAATTTTACTCCGATAGCATTGTTATGATAATTGCTGAATTGACATGGCTATGAATATTGCTTAAGATTATTGTTTGGATGCTTACATGATAGACCATCCCGGCCATCGGGATAAGGTTATAGTACCTATCGACTTAGGAGGGTGTGCTTGTTGTAAGAATAATGATTCCATGTGGTAACCCCTAGGTTGTAGTATTGCTATATCCACCATGAAAGTAGTCCAATGGCTGCAAATAAGTGATGTAATGCTGATTTTCTTGTCGGAATACACTCCTAAAACGTATGTCGACGAAATCTGAGTACTCGACCACTTTCACTTCACCGATTTGTGTTAACAAGATTAAGCGTGGGGTGGTACCCCTAGTGCTTGCATATAGATTGTATCAAGTGAGATTGTGCTGCAACTAACATTATTTCTAGTCTCAGGTACAATGGCACCCAAAGCAAAGCAAGGCAAGGAGAAGGCTACCACGTCCCGAAAGGACAAGAAGAGAAGTCGAAAAGACCAAGGAGAATCATCTTCAGCACACCTACCACGCAGAATGTTCGGAATCAAATGGGTTCTTTAGAAAGAAGCCAAGGCATGGTACAGCAGCAACAAAGAAAAGAAATATGTGCACGTCGACTTGATCAACAAGGAGACCTTAGCAAAGAAGGAGCCGCAAATGTTGGCTAAAATAATGGCTTTGAAGCTGGATTTCATCTTCCGTGACATGGGAGAGTGCAATCTTGACTTGACAAGAGAGTTTTATGCCAACTGGTCGCCGAACACAACAGGCAACGAAGTCAAAATTCGGGGCCAAGTGTTACAGCTTACAGCGGATTGGATCAATTCTTTTCTTGGCCTACCTTCGGTCGACCCTGCACCATACAAAGAGTTGTACAGCAGGCCTCCTTACAGAGCGATAAGACACACGCTTTGTGGAAGCAGATCAATGGCAAGATGGGGCAGACATAAGGAAACAGGCCGTCACAACACATTCCCCTATGCTCCACTAAATAGGGAAGCAAGAATCTGGATGCGCATTGTCAACTCATGTCTTATTCCTGGGACGTAATACACCAAGATATCGAGAGATAGAGTGTGTTTGGTTTATGCGTTGATGACGAATGTCCCTATCAACTTTGGGGCAATCATTCGATCTACCATGAGGAAGGTCAGACTCCACCGGAGGTCCCATTTCACATTCGGCAATTTGTTGACAGCAATGTTGCGGAAGGAAGATATAGAAGAGGAACCAGCTGACCACAAACTCCCACATAACCCAAAGAAGGTTGACCTCACCAAGGTCAAAGATGCTGAAACAACGCATGGAGTCAACCTTACCACTGCAGAGAGACACGCTCGTGATGAGAGTTTCTTCCGTCATCTCTATGGCATGACACGATTCACTATGATGAGTGGTGGACGTATTCCAACTGCTGAAGAGCTCCAACATCTGGACCACGACTACCCAATGAACAGTCATGCCCGGGAGATGTGTGGAGTGGGCGTATATTTTGAGGAACCTCTTGACGATGACGTGCCAACTGATGATGATAGACGCTTGCCTGATTCTGATGCTGAGGAGAACTCTGACGATGACTCTTATGATGATTCTGGCGAAGGGGGTATGACCCCCGACATTGATGAGGAGTCCGACTAATCAGGTTCTTCGACTTTATTTTCCACTGAGGGCAGTGTCCAGTCTAAGTGTGGGGTGGCAGAATCTGCATGCTATACTTCTTTGTTTGCACCTATGTTTGTATGTTTGCTTGTTTTGCTTGTTTATTTTTTTTTCTTTTCTCGTTTTTAGGAGTAAAATTTTTTTCTAGCTACGCATGAAATTATTTTGATAGGCAGCATGAGATTAGAACAAGAGTATGTGCTACAATTGTGACTATTGAGACATTTAGGCTCTAGTTGTGACTTATTATGTGATATTGTGTGATTCAATTCCTTCAATTGTTGGGTCAAGAGTCTATATTACTTCCAATCAAGTCGACCATGTGCCTTGTGTGTGTGAGATAATAGTATATTCTATGTATGTGGCTGATGCTAGAACTTGCCTGGTATGTATGCAAAGCGAAAATAAGGAGTGTAAGTTTAGGATATGATTTAGGCATTTCTTTGGCAACCTATACATGTTTACCTTCAGTTTTTCCTACCCATGTAAATCATCTTAGTTAAACCCTTTTGAGCCTTTAGCCTATTTCTTTGACAACCTTGTATGTAAGCCTAATCCATTTTTTTCAAGACCGTAATTTGATCCAAATTCCTAAGTGCTTTAAAGTGAAAAAGTCATGTGACAACATAAGAGGAAATTGGGTGAGTATGATGCTTTAAATTGTAATGGTGCTTGAATGTGTTATGAAAAAGGAAGAAAGTGCTATCATAAGAGGTATGTTGTGAAAAGAAAAAGGAAAAGAAAGCTGAAAAGTGAGTTGTTCTTAAAATTGAAAAACAAAATAGGAGAACAAGGGTGGTAGAATAAAAGAGTAAAGAAAGGTTGAAAGAAAAAAAGTGTCAATGATACAATGTGATGTATTAAAGTGCTTAGGAACCTAGTCACTATTCTTGGCCAAAATAGTCCTACCCGTCCCTTAGCCTACATTACAACCATCAAAAGACCTACTTGATCCTAATCTTAACATTCCGACATTTAGTAGAGTACTACATTAAACGCAAGCTTATGGTCATTAGTTGCTACATATGAATTCTTTGTGAGAGTGACTGCAAGGATACTTTGATACCCATGTTTGAAAAATATGCTATATTTGTGAGTGATTATGGGTACTATATTGTGAGACACACATGGTTGATGAGTTTTGGATAGTTGTATATGATTCTATGTACCTTAACGTTTGCATGCGAGTTGATCACCATCACGAGTCTATGCTTGAGGTTAAATTGTTTCTACTTATAATCGAAAAGCTACTCTTTGTTGATAATTGTTGTGCTTGTCTTGACGAATGTTTTGTGTTGTTGCTGTAAAATCCTTAAGTCGATGCTTAGAAGGACATGATATGTTGTTCGAGGACGAACAAAGCTCTAAGTGTGGGGTGTTGATGATAGGCGAATTTACGCGTCTATATCAATATATTTTGCCCATATTTTAGCCTAGTTTTGAGAACTAATTATCTATTTCATGCACTTTTAGTCCTTTTTCCTATAAATGAGCTAACAAACATGATTAGTAAAGTTTCAGGTATAAATGATGCAAAATACAGCATTTTATGGCTAACTTGACGCAAAAGAAAGCTCACAAACGAAGTAAAAGGGAGCTGGACGCCTAAAGGACCAAATCTGCTGCATGGAAAATCTGTCCCGGGCTAAAACAGCAATTCTGAAGACTTTGGGGACGTACAGACACAAAGCTGGATTTTTACAAAGATACATTAACCTAGTATAATTAGGTTATGTGTTTCACTAATCTATTTGGATTATGATATTGTAACCTTACCCTAGTACATTTGGGTCAAGGATTTCATTAGTATATTAGGATTTGGTTATTTATTTCATTAGCTTAGTAGGAGTAGGATAGGAGTATTATAAATACCCTATCATGCTAGAGATTTTTATCAATTCAGAAATTAATTCACCTTCTAACATTCATTCTTAATTCTTCACTTAATTCAACAATTAATTTTCTTCCATCCTTCTCATTTTCCTCATCTACAAACACTTCTAATTTATTCTTCTATTTCTCTATTCCACAACAAGAGAATCGTTACTCGCTACGGAATCACCAAAACCACACGCCTAACACCTCTTTCACACGCCATCCACCATGCAAAACGTGATATCCTTCGCATTCATGGGTAACTAAACCTCTTAGTTGGGGTTATGGAAGCCGAATGAGTTACTATCTATAGCTGTGAGTTTGTGAGTTCAAGACAAGTATATTGCTTATATCATTACGCTCTTCATCTTAATCTACATTCTTTGCGGTTGCAAACGCAAGAATAACGCCAGTCTAACATTTAACTTGTTCGAGAGAAAGGTTATTTGTCTGGAAAAGAGATAATGTCAAGGTAGTAGGACACCCTTTCCTATTAAAAAGCTAGTGCCGTAACTGGACTAACCTCTTGGAGAATTTGTACCGTTAGACACGCTTTAAGCTCGAGAGAGTTAAAGTGAAATAGTCCTTGTTTAGGTCGAGAGACGCTTGGATTTACCATCGACTACAATTCTCTATAAACAATTGCATGTCAAGACTCTCCACACTCATAGCCAATAGAGACGTATACCTCTGAAGGTGGACATAACCCCAACGCCTCAATTCTCATTGTTTCACAACCCACGAAATACTCTCTTTTTACTTTGCTATTTTCAGCTTTTATTTCATTACTTTGGTTACTTATTACAATCCCCCCTTCTTACGAGACTTGCACCAAAAGTCTATTAATTTTGCTTACTTGTTGGCCAAGCTATTCCCTGTGGGATCGACACCCAACCCAGGTTGGGTTCTATATTTGCTAACGACCGCTTTACACTCAAACGAGAGCTGTAGATTGAGCGTTATCAACGGCCACAAAAGTCATAACACAAGATCAGCACGCCTGATCAACCACTAAAGAATCACCTACCAAAGTAGATACACGAATAGGCATGGCAAAAGGCTAACTAACAGAATCAAAACCCGAAGCAAAATACATATACAAATAGGAAAAGTCGATTCGAGATCAAATAATATAGATATAGGTATAAAACAAATGAGGACAATACCAGCAATCACATCATTAGAAGCCTCTGCCTCAAGTCTGGTTGGTATAACATAACATTGACCACGACCACCAGCTGTCTGGGTAGCTCTACAACCACCAACTACGGGCTCCACTACCTCAACCTCTCGCACCTCTGGTAGAACCTTTATCTCTCACAACTATAATATGAGTAGCTCTAATCACACAACAGGGATAGTCCTTAGCCAAATGGCCAACCTCATCACACACAAAGCAACTTGTACAGCCCAACTCTATCAGAGAAGGTATAACTAGGCCCAAACGACCACCTAAATTGCTGAACCAAAAAATCCACTACCTAAACACTGTAAGGCCGCCTACACTAGCCTACCCTGATATCCATGAGAACCTCTAAAATCTCTATCACGGGGAGATTGACCTCTGAACTCACAAAATGATGCACCTTCTTGGCGCAACCCTGAGATACTCAAAGAATACCCTCTGTCATCTTAGAAATATCCATAATACTTTGAAAGAAAGCCCTAAGCATAATAATCTAAGATGTAGCCAACTAAAGGGAGACATCCAAACCCTTCACAGACTTCTGAATCTTCTCAGACTCAGTGGAACTGCCATCATAAGAATATTTAGACAGGGCATGGAAGCGTGACTTATACTCAACAATTGTGATGGAGCCCTGCTCCAAATGATCAACACGTTTTGCATACGGTCTCTAAAACTGAACAGCACACACCTCTTTAGAAAAGCCTCGATGAACAGATCCCAAGTCTTCTCGAGAGAATCACAGGGTCTACAACTGAAAAGTGACCTCCACCAATATCTCGCCACATCTCTCAACTGATAAGATATAGTTAAGCCACACTATCTGCACAGAGGTGTGAAACATAACTCAGAACACAAGGTAAGAAAGAACTTCGCATGATAAAGAGTAAAATAAGAGAAGTTTTGTAAAGACGACTGATAGCCTCTCGAAGATAGATGTGAATGTCTACTTACCAATCTACGGAACTCTATTAGACATCCCATTCTCACACCATTGAGACTAATAAAACCTGGCTGCTCTGATACCAATTTTTCATAACCCAAAAATCAATAGGTCATGATGGCACTTGTCACGATGAACCCTGACAAGTAAGCCTTTCACCCAAATTAATACATAAGGAAAAGACAAAAATCCCCTAAGGTAAGGCTTTTAGAATAAAGTCGAACAATATAGATATAATAAAAGTGGAAATAATAAAATCAACACGTGCAGCCATAACTCCCAAATTATGGTGTCAATGGTATAAGAACTATAAATACAATTTCGGAGTCAAATATATCAAAAAATAACGACAAAGGAAAATATATGTCTTCGAACACTAATAAAGACATAACTAATACAGAAAGACAAAGGTGAACTCCGAACGCATGAATGATCAATCTCTACCTTGAAAGCTCCAACAATCGCCTGAGTTAAGAAAGTTAAGGTTCACTCGGGCTAGGACCTGCACCTAAAGGATACAGTAGGCATGAGTACGGTTCACTTGTACTTAGTAGGTATAATAGGCCAACCAAGAAAAGTAGTAAATAAAGCATACAAAATACACACTAAGGGTACATTATCTGTAACCATAAAATGTCCCACAACGGTAGCCCACACCGCTTGCACTAACAGTTCTACTATATCACATATATCATAATAGCACACTAAGATAGAACACAAGTATCCATTATATAACATATAAGTAGAACAAAGAGGAACATGCATATACAAGTGATACAAGAAAGACCACAGAAGGCACAAAAACTCCATAAAATAGTCCACAAATTAAGAGCAACCCGAGGACCCCTTTGATTGCTAGTTTTGGCCAACAAAAACAACACAAGTATTACGAGTTTACAAGGTATTTTAACACCAAAACAGTAATAATACAACAAGAACAAGATGAACACAAGATTTGAATTCAACAAAAACAAAACATTATAAGATACAAACACTAACACAATTGCAAGAAAGGTAAAGATAGATAGTGAGACATAGATTATTACGAAGATTGGGAACTAAAGAGTATATTAAACTCAAAAAACCCTAATGAATTAACAAAAAAAAACACTCTTATGGTGACCGCCAAGGAAATCAACTCACCTCAAGATCCACCATTTCCAAGCAAAGAACAATATTGGCTTTTCCAAGCCCTAAACTACAATGACTAATTCAAGCCCTAACAAAGAACTACACTAAGGCAGTTTGCTCTCAAGAGAGAGGATTTTCAATGTCTCATATTTTCATTATTAAACAACTAATAAGAGAAGACCTAAAATATCCAATTTATAGTATATTACAAAAGAAGACAAAATGACTACACTACCCTTAATGATAGGGGTGGCCATAGAGTGCATTTTAGGCATAGTAAAGTGACCAAAATGTCCTCAATGAAGATAACCCAAAACTGTGAGCCATTAAGTGTCCAAAGTTGTAAGTCCTCAAGTTTTCAATGCTCCAAGCAATCTTCCACTCATGGTCTTGATGTATGGTATACTCAATGGTAGGCTCAAAATGGGTCCTCCATGCATGTTCTCATATTTTTGAGGTGATTAAGTCTTGGGCCTCTATGTGTTGGCCTCCAAAGATGTCATCAAAAGATAAGATAGCCATTTGTGCCATATTATCCCCCCTTCTTAAAAAGGATTCGACCTCTAATCCAAACCTTGCAAAACCAAAAAGAGGACAAATAAATACAAACTCTTCATGGCATGAAAGTTAGGGTTAGCACATTAAATCATCTCAACATGCCAAGGTTGCACATATTTGCAATATAACCAAAGATCCTTTGAATGAAGTATTAAAAAATCAATGAAAGATGTATGAAGGATTTGGTTATGGGTTTCACCAAGAGTGACACTTTGCTTGTCATGTAGACCAAGCACCAAGTTGGGTGCACCAACATCACTGTTTCTACATTTGGTACCAAGGTTACACGGGAAGAGTGGCCATAGACACGGGTCTAGACAACACTCTCATTTCCCGTGGTCTCCACCCAAACCAAATGGCATACTCTTTACAATGGTATACATATCATCCAAAAAGAATAGAGAGTGGACAAAAGTATCACTTAAGTCGACTTCTACTAAGGTGTCCTCATATGTGTACTCACTACTAGTTTTCCAATCATCACCATGAGTACTCTCAACAATAAAGTCACACAAAGTAAAAGTAGAAGGAGAAGTAGTTTCCTAAACCACACATTCTTTGTCATAAAGAGTACTCTCATATTCCAAGAAGAGATTTCCATCTTTAGGGGGAATTTTGTCACACCATAGTGGGTTAGCATATAAGCTATAGCTTTCAAGGCAAGCTATACCATCATTTTCACCACTAGGTCTATTAGAAGTGTTTATATCATCTTCAAACAAGACATTATACCTAAAGAGAGCATAATCTATTTCGTGGGCAGATTCAGAACAAACGCATTCATCATTCTCTAAAAGATCAATATCAAGTTTGAAAGAGATTTTAAGCACAAGGTTATCCCAAGAATAGCTCTCGGGTTCACTCCTATTTTGTTGACCAATATTTTAAAATACTTCACTCACTTTAGTTCTATTAAGTATATCACACATAACCTCAAGTGGCGGGCAAGTTTCACACATAAGTTCATCAGCACCAATTACACAAGACGATGTACTTTAGTTCAACATATTGGCTTCAATACTAGGTGGACATAAATTTCCCTTACAAGAAGAGTCAATTTCGTCATCAATAGAATCAACTAGTGTATCCACACTAACAATATATACATCTTCAACAAGAGGCAAAGAATCATTAGACTCACGAGTAAGTAAGCTACAACTCATACTCAATGGGATACTATCCACACAATTATCATTCACACGCGCCAAAGTGCAAGAGTTGGCTATTTTACCTGGAAGATCTTGAGTAGATTCCTCTTTGCCATGGTGTGAAGGTCCTATGCAAGCTTGGGCAGATCAATATTGTAAGGCACACGAGTACCCCTCAGTTTTGGAGATGCATACCCTCTTCTTCTCGTTGGATAGCCTCTACTAGAGCTAATATAACCATTCACACTATATTGACCTTGATAAGAAGTACTAAAAGGTGGATAATATGAATCTTCATACTCCTCATGTGTACTCTCATCATAGCTCTTATAAGTTTTGCGAATGAAAAAATAGCAAATCTAGGTTCGGAGTGAGAAGTGTAAGACTCTTCATATGCCCCAACGTCATCATAAGATCCATCGCGAGGTCCCACATCATCTCCAAATTCACCATAAGCACTAGGCACTTCATTTACCTCAGTTTCTCCCTCAAAACCATAACTCTCAAATATGCCCAAGTTTTGATCATGATTATTTTCATAACCTCCGCAATCTCCCTCAACTTCATAGCCACAAAATCCCTCACTACAATCATAGTCTCCCATATTGTAGTCACAATAATCCCCGGCCATCGAAGACATGTTCCCCTTATATCACCTTTGTTCCTATACAATGAACAAACAAGATTAGTAGTAAAATCTTCTCACCAACACACGTACAGACACACCTTTGTGATTCTCACAATTAGAGCAACAAATATCGAAAGTTGGTTATACTCTGGTAGTCAATAGGATGTCAATTCGACTTGGCGGCCGAAATGGATTCTTGTTTGATCAACTCAAGACACAAAAAATAAAAATTACTTACAAACTCGAAACAAAGAAGTTACTATGAGTTAAAAATGAGAAAAACACAAAATAACGCTAACACGAAAAACATACATAAAAACTAATTTACAACTTAGTAGGTATTTACTAGTTGCCAATTAGTATAAAAGTCAACAAAGTTGAAACCAATGGAACAAAGAAAAGAAACTAGGAATTCCAATGCTTGAGCTTATGATGACGTGGCACTCGACTATTGGTTGTTGGAATATTGTTGAAGTTGAAAAATTTTTTATCGAGAATTTAGTTGTTTACTTTCACATATGGAAGAAGAAGTTTCGGCTAAGGAATAGGCAAAGAAGGTCTTAGACTCCCTTTTCAAGATTCAAAAAGTCTATCACCTACTTGCACTAATTTGTCAAGACAACCATTTTGGATGTCTTGTCCCCTTCCCCTTTTGGACAACCTAGAAAAGTGGTCTTACTCTTTTGTAGTAACTAGACTTTTGGGATGTGTTTTGTTCTTTGACAAACAAAGGTCTCACTCTTCTTTTCTTGTTTCAAGATCAAACAACACCCTTTTGAAAATAATTTTTCAACACAACTTAAGAACACAAGAACAACAACAACAAGTCGTTCAACAACTACCACAACACAACTTGAAACTTAGCTCAAGAACTTATATTAAGACTCAAGGAGTGTTTAAGAGAAAGAAAACCAAAATGATAAATACCTAAGACAAGCAAAACACACCTAGATCTAGACACAAATCTCAGCCAAAATAACAAGAATAACATAATTTTGGCCAAGACACAAAAATGGGCAGATTTGCTTCTTTTTTATTTTTCATTTTTCTAACACTTTTTTTTTATTTTCAAGTTTACGACACCAAGATTGATCTTGTGGGAACATGATCAAGCCATGATATGATACCAAATGATACAAGAAATACCACGAAAGACACAAAAACTACACAACACAGTCCACAAATTGAGAGCAACCCGAGGACCCCTTGAGTGCTAGTTTTGGCCAACAACAACAACACAAGTACCACAAGTTTACAAGGTGTTTTAACACCAAAATAGCAACAATACAACAAGAATAAGATGAACACAATGAACACAAGATTCAGATTCAACAAGAACAAACGATTACAAAATACAAACACTAACACAATTGCAAGAAAGGTAAAATAGATAGTGAGACATAGATTATTACAAAGATTAGGAACTAAAGAGTATATTAAACTAAAAAAAACCCTAATGAATGTAACAACAACAACACACTCTTACAGTGACCGCCAAGGAAATCAACTCACTTCAAGATCCACAGTTTCCAAGAAAAGAACAATATTGGCTTTTTCGATCACTAAACTACAATGGCTAATCCAAGCCCTAACTAAGAACTACACTAAGGTGATCTGCTCTCAAGAGAGAGGATTTTTAATATATCATATTTTCATTATTAAACAACTCATAAGAAAAGACCTAAAATGTCCTATTTATAGTATATTACAAAAGGAGACATAATGAGTACACTACCCTTAATGATAAGGGCAGCCATGGAGTGCATTTTAGGCAAAGTGAAGAGACCAAAATGTCCTCAATGAAGATGACACAAAATCGTAAACCATTAAGTGTCCAAAGTCGTGAGTCCTCAAGTCTTCAATGCTCCAATCTTTCACTCACGGCCTTGATGTATAGTAGGCTCAAAATAGGTCCTCCATGCATGTTCTCATATCCCCGAGGTGGCCAAATCTTGAATCTCTATATGTTGGCCTCTAAAGATGTCATCAAAAGATAAGATGGCCATTTATCTCGTATCAACAAGATCATCAAATACAAGTAAAATGAAGATAAGACAATTGCATAGATGATAAGTCAATATGGCAATACAATGCAATGTAAACACAATAAAGTAAGTGCAATGTATATGATGATGATGATGATGCACAAGATCATTGCACGACCTCCGGAATCATTGCACAATTCCCGTATATACCTATGGAGTTAAAACTTCCTAACGTAGGACCCATAGGGGGTTCGTCAACCCATATACAATCCACATCTCATATCTTCTTTCTAGCACATCCTTCGAAAAAAGATTTTTAAGGTGTTACAATATCTCCTCTTCGGCATATCCCTCGGGGAGGGTTTTAAAAAGATGTTGCCAGTGTTACTCATGTATTGTCATGGACCAATATTTCATGAATGAGTATGATATGAAAATGTAATGCTCACAACCAATCACAATAATTATTTCCACAACCAATCACAATTATATATTTCCATAACCAACCACAATTATATATTTCTGCAACCATATGAACCAATATTCACTCATTATTTTCATTTCACTCTCATATAACAATAAGTATGAATATATCACAATACACCAATAGTACCATATTAGGAACTTCGATAATACAATACAATTATTCACATATATTCAAGGCTATCAACATCACATGGGACTCCACACAGTCACACATATCATATAATATCTCGATTTCAATAAATACATTACATATAGGCCCCCACACGGGCACAACACATAGATAACTATTTTCATGATTAGTTCCCACTCTTAACATGCATTTTGTACCATCATTTACTACCCAACCCAGTCTGAAAGAGTTAAACTATAACCTACCTTAAAAGCTGAAATCGGTTCGCTACACATTGAACCCGCAACCTTACTTTTCATGAACAATCCCAAACTCTACTTAAAACATTAAATATAAAATCTACGCGTCAAAATAAAACCAACAACACCCATATTGACTACTTTTGGCTCGGGATCAAAATGGACCCCCGAAATGAGTTTTCAAAAAAGAAGGAAAAAATCATAACTTTACTTCAAAAACCTGTTTTCATATTTTTAGGAATCTACAGTTAAAAACCTAAGTCAAATTGAGTAAAAAATAAGGTCCAAATAGAAGAAAAACCATTTTAAGCTTTATTGGGTAAAATATTTGAAATTCGAGTTAAAATCAAGAATCAAAGTGTTTTGAAGATTAAATTGATGAAAAACTAGTAATTATAAGATAAAAACATTATTAAAGTGAAAAGGTGTGAAATTGGGGTTTAAAATCAAGCCCTACGATTTTTGGGTTTTGAGAAATTAATCAAGAAATTATTAAGAAAATGGTGAATTCTTACCTTAAATCCGTAATAAAATAAAAAATAGGTGTTAATCTAACTTTCCAATCTCCCATGAACTTCACTTTTAAAATCTCATACTTAGGGTTTAACTATCACAAGGCAAGAAGAAAGAATGGACAAAATAGGCTCAAAAAGCTGTTTTTTTTACCGCACCAGCTTTAAAAACAAAACAGATTTTTTTCAAGTCCAATTCAGACTTCGACGGAGTGCTCAAAATTAGTTTGGAGTCAAACATACACAAATAAACTATGCAACCACACTAAATTCGACGTTCCGAACGCATTGACGAAGTCAAATTTTTGAAAAAACATCATTTTCACAAAGCTGACCCTCGAAAATTTGACTTCGTTAATGCATTCAGAAAGTCGAACTTAGTGTGGTTGTATAGTTTATTTGTGTATACTGAACTCCAAAAGAGAATCGAAATGAGATTTTAAAATCGTAAAATCACACCAAACATGTTACCACCCTAAAATCGACATTTCAAATATGCTGGCGAAGTTGGATTTTTCATCCGAGGCCATTTTGATCAAATGTGGGTCCCACACCCATATTTTTAATTTTTCAACTTTTCGATCAATAGGTCGAAATGAACTCGGATATACGGGGACCAGAACCAAAGGTCGACCCAACCTAAAATCGATATTCCAGAGTTGTTAGGGTAGTCCGTTCAGTCATCCGTTGTACTGATCAAAATATATCAACATAAGTCCAAAATAAGGCTCTCGAAGCCATCAAAAACCATAATATTGTATAAATGACACAAAAATGCATTGAAAACAATGTCAATCACCCCACACCCTAGAAATATATAATGCAACTAAAGGGAGGGATAAAATAGTCAAATAACGCAGAAATGCACAGTTCACATATTTCATCAAAAAATTGATCATTATAGAGGTACTACATGACAAATGCACAAGAGATATCTATCAACCACTTATAATTTCTGATGGTAAATATATATTTGCTTACACTAAAATATATGTTTATGTTTACATTATTATATTAAAGTGTGAAGAATCTTTAAAAAGTGATTTAAACTCTTACGCTTCATTAAAATCTCCGTAATAGATAAAATGATTTAATTTTAAATGATCAAATATTACACATGCAAAACATGTGTGGTTAAACTAGTAGATATAAATAGAGAGAGAAATTTTATGGGTAAAAATAATTTAAAATATAAAATATAAATTCCTATTTTAAATAATTATAAAACTTGTTATGAAGTGTCTAAGTTTACTATTTGTCAACTTTTTCCAATATAATACTCTCTTCATTCCAAATTATTCGTCCAAATTAAGATGATATATTAATTAAAAAAATAATTAATAACATGCCTAATTTATTATAATACATGTTTACATTTTAATTTTTTTAAAAAATAATTAATGTAAAAAGTAAAACATCAAAAAATAAAAAATTAAAAAATTGTCACCAGTTACAAAATTGGTAAAGTAATAGGATTCGTTTTTCCCCGAAAAGGTTCTTTCTCGACAGAAAAAAGTAAAAGAAAAAGAAAAGGTTGTTTACATTGGGCATGTATGCCTCAACGATAACACTCTGATTCGGCATCACATTACATCATAATCAGGACTTTGCACGCAACTGCAACCACAAACTGCGGCGATATTTAGAAAAGATACGTCGGCTAGTGTGATTAGGGTTGGTGGATAATGGAGTCTTTACAAAGGAGAGTGGAATCATGGATCAGAGGCCAAAAATCCAAGATGTTGAAAATCACGTGGCCACAGGAATGGAAGATGGTTGTACGGTGGCCTTGGGCGGATGCCAGAGAGCAGAGGAAACTTATGCACGAAGAATACAAGAGGAGGAAGAAGCAACTTCTCGATCTCTGTCACGCTGTTAAGGCGGAATCTGTCGCTGACTTGCAGGACATCCTTTGTTGCATGGTGCTTTCTGAATGTGTATATAAGGTAGCTTAATTTTATTTCCACTACAACGTGTTACTGGAATGTGGAATAATGTTTTTGATAACACTGCATCTGCTTACTTCTTAATTTGTGATCATTTCGTTTTCGATGATAGCAGCAGTATCATAAATAACTCATTCCTTATGAGCAAACACAAAGGACATTGTATATTGTTGAAAGAGGTGATAATGATCCCTGTGTTTTGTACTTGCATTGCTTTATAGAGGAGATAATGCTTACAAACAGTAATACTGAAAGTATTCAGAGAACTTCCTCTTTCCTTACCTTCTAATTGAGCTCTAATAGTTATAATTACATCAGAAGGACTATGAAGACAAATAAGTTTAAAGTGAGTATTTCTGTGAAAAGTTTTAACCATATCTTACCGTTTCTTTGAAATTATCCACTCATAGCACACTGGAAGTGTCCTATTATACTATGGCGTGCTTTGTGGCCCCAGCCAGTGTTTACCCAACTTAATAGGCAATAAAGTGGGAGCAGTGTCTCGAACGTAAGAGGATATAAGAGCACCAAGCATATGCAGTGCTTTAAGTGTGAAGTACAATTAAAGAGTGATTTAGCGAAGACAGCATTGATGAAGAAAAATAAAGATATATGATGCAAATAAAAGAATTGTAAGCACAAACAACATTATATGAATGAAGGAACTGAAAAAATTCCAATTAAGTAAAATATATGAAGCAAAAACCATGCATTTATTAAAAAAATATTTGAAGTATAAACCATGTTATTATGATCAAAAAAGGAACCTTTTTCTGCATGTAAGCTCTGATACGGATTCCAAGATAATTTTTTAGAAGTCCCTTCAAGGTCTTGGAACTCCTCTCCTGTGGTCTTACACCATCGGAGCCAATCCCTTCTTTTCTAACCTCTTTTTCTCCATCTTTTTCTGTCTCCAAAATGGACAGTAGAATTTTATTTCGTATGGGGAATAAGTCATATGATTAAAAAAAAAACATCCTTCTCTGAGACAAGATACTAGTATGATTGGGTAGAGTATGAATCTCTCAATGAGAAGGATGGCTCTGAGCAAGGGGGCCCTTTTATGGCTTTGTTAGGGATTTCGTGAAGCTACTGACAACAGAGGAAAGAGCAATAAGTCATGGAGATGTAGGGATGTATCTACTTTCATTTATTGCAACCAAAAGTTCATTAAATATGGTAGATTTATCTCAGTTGTAGCAGTCAAAGGTCACAATAAAATTATTATCATCATCTCAAAAAATAACTTTAATGAAGGATGGGGGAGACTCGCTGAAAAAATTGAGGGCTGCATATTCTCAAGTACAAAGGAGGAAACTATTACATCTGGAGGCTTAATCAGTAAAGCTTTTACCGGAAGGGAACTATAAAGGAGCAAACTAAAGTAGAAAATGGGACCGGCAAATACAAAACGAGCCTTTAGTGGAGAATTGCCTTCAGGAGGATAATGCTCTGTTACGCAGATGTTTGGTAGGTAGATTCACCGGTGGAGAAAAAGCCCCTACACGAAACAATGTGAGGAGGTGGGCTAGCCAAACATGGAAAGGAAATCTTAATCTTCAGGTGTATGACATGAATGGCGTCCTCTTCCTATTTTTTATACTAAATTAAAGATCTATTTTCTTATACTAAATTTTTGTTTTTACTTTTTTGACAACAACGACGACGTGCGCCGTGTAATCCCACAAGTGGGATCTAGGGAGGGTAAGATGTAAGCAGACCTTACCCCTACACACAAGGGTAGAGAGGCTGTTTCCAATATACAAACTGCATATACAATCGTTAATCAATATACAAAATAGAGAACATTCACAAATTTATAGCTCTCTGCAAGAGGCACCAAATTTATACAAAAAGGACTTCGTGTGTGTACCAAAAGTTAACCAACAACAGGAGGATATTCCTCGAATGTACAAATTCATTTCTACCCTTCAAAAGTTCTCATGTTCCTTTTATTCCAAAGAGCCAATATAATATCTAATGGGGCTATATTGATTCCCTACGTCTTCTTCTCCCCATTTGTGTAGCAAGCCCTTCATTATATCCAACATTGCCCACTCTATGCCAGATCAGTTTGACACAGTCGACCACAATTGGACGCAACTTGCAGTGCACATTTTAAATGGACATCCTCTCCGGATCATCCGCAAATGAAGCTACATCTTTTTCAATTTTTCCATTGTATAATTACTAACATATTCATAAATAATGTGTCTGTAGCAACTAATAGGCGAACTTTATTAGCAGTACTCTATTCAAGATAAAGCGTGTGCACCTTGGTGCTTCGCAAACTGTCACCTAAGAAAGTAGAAGTATCTATCCTGCATTGCACCTAATTTTGGGACTTAGCATTCATTAAGCAGTTGTAAGAAAAATAAAAGCTTCATATCATGAAATATGCAAAGACATATGGACACACACCTCAATCACATCAGCTGCTGAAAGTATTCAAGGAGCTCCTTATTTCTTTCCTGCTATCTGTGCTCCGATACATTTGTAATCACGTTCTTTCTCATGTAAGATTTTTAAATATAAAAGGTTTTATGCTTCTCTTGATTGTCTTCAAGAGAGGCTTGTCTAACCCAAGAGAATTGAGAAGAAGAGGTTTTCATTTGTGCTCTAAATGCTGTCTCTCTGGCTCAGAATCAGAATCCAATAGCCATTTATTTCTTCATTGTCCTGTCATTAACCTTTTGTGGCAGTTGTTCCTTAACATTGTGGGTCTCAAATGTTATATGCCTTCTTAACTCTTGTGACTTATTGAGGAGCTGAATTATACTGGGGGCGTAGTCAGACAGAAGAAATGGTGTAGATTGGTTCGTGCTTACTATGGTGGACAATAAGGAAAGGAGAGAAACTCTAGAATTTTTGAAGACATGCATCTCCTTATAGAATATTAAACTGAAGTGGAATCCAAGGGTGTGGCCCAGTGGTCAATGAAGTGGGTTAAGCACCATGAGGTCTCAGGTTCAAATCCCAGTAAAGACAAAACACTGCGTTATTTATTCCCACATGTTCTAGCCTTGGTGGACAAAGTTGCCTTGTACTTGTTGCTGGTAGGAGGTGCCAAGTGTCCCGTGGAATTAGTCAAGTATAGCACAAGTTGGCCAGACACCACGGTTATAAAAAAAGAATTTTAAAATGAAGCGCTTTCTTCTGTTTTTGTTTGGTGTATAGAAGGTTTTGTAGAGAAGGCTGAATCATTAGTAGACCTGATAGGCGCTCTGTAATTGTTAGTTTACCTTAGCTGGTTATGATCTCCTCTTTCCCTGTAAATATGGTTTTGGCACTACCCTAGTGCTTATTTTAATATACATGTTACCATTCTTAAAAAAAATGAAGACTTCTATAAGAGATTCTAGTGTGTCTATACAACCAATTACAGAGGTATTTATACACCAAGCTGAAGCCTAACTATGAAATATACATTTAAGTAAACATAATAAAAATCTCTATAATGTTGGAAACTAGATCAGATTAGAATCTGGTTAATTAGGATTTAGAGATCTGATCATATCAAAATGAGATCAGAATCAGATCTGAATCTGATTAAATCTGAACACAATCAGATTTATCAACACTCTCCTTAAGTTGATGAATAGATATCACACATGCCCAACTTGCAAACTAAGTTGTGGAAAGTTCTATTGTTAAGCCCTTTATAAAAACATTAGCTAGCTGCTTGTTGGATGTCACATGGAATAGGCTCAAGGTTTCATCTGTCAACTTTTCCTTGATGAAGTGTCGATCAATTTCAATGTGTTTTGTCCGGTCATGTTGTACTGGATTATGGGCTATACTGATGGCAACCTTGTTGTCACAGTTCATGGATAGTCTATTCTCTCCGGATAATTTTTTTTTGAGAAAGGTAACATATTTGTATATTTATATATAAGACTACACATAAACAGTGTAGCACCCCTTAATTACAGATTACAAAAGTATAGAGCATTTGATCATTTGTCATCTCATAAGGATTCTAATACATCAAAGATTGTTTCTTGATATTCTAAGCCTATTGCTTTACACCAAAAAAAGAACAGGCCTAAGCATCTCTCCGGATAATTTTAGTTCTTCTAATAGCTTTCGCAGCCACAGAAGTTCACAAGCGTCCTGAGCCATAGCTCTATACTCTGCTTCAGCACTTGATCTAGCAACTACACTTTGCACCTTGCTTTTCCAAGTGACTAAATTTCGTCCCACAAGTGTGCAATAACAGATTGTAGACCTCCTATCATCTAGAGATCCAGCCCAATCAGCATCTGTAAAAGCTTCTATTTTGAGGTGACCATTTTTGGCAAAAAGAAGACCTTTTCCATGAGCAAATTTCAAATATTGCAGAATGCAAAATACAGCCTGCATATGAGAGTCACGCGGATCATGCATGAACCGACTTACCATGCTAACTGCATATGCTATGTCAGGTATAGTGTGTGAGATAAATGAGTCTTTCAACCAATCTCTGATACTTTTATCTATCTACCGGCTCTCTTATCCTTGCTTGTAGCTTGTGGTTGCTCTCAATTGGTGATCCTGCTGGTTTACAACCCAACATACCAGTTTTTTCTTGGAGATCTAGAATATATTCCGTCTGTGAAATAAAGATTCCTTATCCTGATCTAGCCACTTCAATTCCCAAAAAATATTGTTACTTCTCTAGATCCTTTATATCAAACTCCTAAGCTAAGAGCTTCTTTAGTCGAGTCATCGCTTCTTTGTCATCACTTGTCATCACTATGTCATCAACATAATCAATCAGAAGAGTGATCTTACCCTTGTGAGGTCTTACAAAGAGTGTGATCAACATTGCTTTGTCAACAACCGAAAGGAATCATAGTTTTGCTGAATCTATCAAACCATGCTCTGGGAGACCGTTTTAGCCCGTTTAAAGCTTTATTCAACCTAAACACCGTTTCTTGAGTTTCTTCATTATCAAATCCAGGAGGAATCTCCATATACACTTCTTCTTCCAAGTCACCGTGTAAGAATGCATTTTTTACGTCAAACTGTTGCAATTCCTATTCAAGGTTGGCTGCACAAGATAACAAGATTCTGATTGTGTTCATTTTGGCAATTGGGGCAAATGTCTCATGGTAGCCAACTCCATATGTTTGATTGAATCCCTTAGCTGCCAATCAGACCTTGAACCTCTTAATCGAACCATTGGCTTTATATTTCACAGTGAAAACCCACTTGCAGCCGACCAATTTCTTGTCTGGTGGAGGAACAACTAATTCCCAAGTCTTATTTTTTGCTAGAGCCTTCATTTCAAGCATAGCTTCTTTCCACTTGGGATCTTTGAATGCTTCCTTCCAATCCTGTGGAATAGACACAGAGTAAATGGACAAGGAAAAAGCTCTATAGGAGGGGGACAAAGAATCATAAGAAACAAAGTTAGAAATAGGATGTTTGGTACAAGATCTGACCCCTATTCTTTGAGCAATAGGTATATCTAAATCATCAGTAGAATCAGAGATTAGAGATGACTGACCAGAAGAAAAGAGGATTGTCAGGGAGTAGGCTGCATGATGGCTTCGTCTATCTTGTTTCTCCTGGAATATCTCATCAAATCAGGTTTATCCAAACATCCAGTAGTCTCCCCTGAACAACACTTATAACAGTTTCCTCCTGAGCATTCTCTCTGATGGGACTCTCACCTGGAGTAAGGTCATCAACAAATCCAGAACTAGGTATCATCTCTTCTCTTTCATTACTCTCCCTCGAAGAGGTGATTGAGTTCCACTGAGGTAAGGTTCAGTTTCTGTAAAAGTAACATCCATACTGTCAAAATACTTCCTTGTTGGAGGATAGTAACACCGATAACCTTTCTGTGTTGGAGCATACCCAACAAGAACACATTTAAGGGCTCTCGGATCTAGTTTCCCTACATTCCTAGTATGAACAAAACAAACACATCCATACACCTTAGGAGGAACAATATAGACATTATTACCTCGTAAAGTCTCTAAATGACTCTTAAAATTGAGTGCTTTGAGAGGCATTCTATTGATAAGATAGGCAGCTACTGGAATTGCATCTCCCCAGTAAGGTTTTGGTAGATTCATAGTGAACATAAGAGATCTGTCAACTTCTAACAAATGTCTATTTTTTTGGTTCAGCCACTTCATTTTATGCACTAGTCTAAGGACAACTAGTTTGGGGGATGATCCAGTTAGAAAATCAAAATAATTACCAAATTTTCTATCCATGTATTCTGTGCCATTGTTAGTCCTCAAAATTTTTATCTTAGCATCAAACTGAGTTCATGAAAAGACTGAAAGCAAGAAAATACATCATGTTTTGCTCTTTATTAGATACACCCAAGTCATCCTAGTCCAACAATCAATAAAAGTGACAAACCATCGACTACCAGATAGAGAAACAGTTTGAGTATGCCCCCAACCATTGGAATGGACTGTCATGAAAGAAATTGTGCTTTTATCGTTACTTAACGGATAAGAGTTTCTAGTATGTTTTGCATACTCACAAGCATCACGAAACAAGAATCACCCTCAATCCTTGAAAACAAAATAGGATGTAATTTTTCTAAGATTAAAAAGGATGTATGCTCCAATCATCTATGCCACCGTATTATTTCTTCATTGGCATTTTTATTTTCTCCAAAAAAAGCTTTTTCATTGAATATCACCTCGGCTCCTTTCCAAAGTATATAAACCATCATGCACCATGGCAGTCTGACCGGCTATGTTGTATGGAGCGGAGTGTTGGCCAGTTAAGAAATCCCACATCCAAAAGTTAAAGGTGGCGGAGATGAGGATGTTGCGATGGATGTGTGGTCATACCAGGAAAGATAGGGTGAGGAATGAGATTACTCGGAAAAAGGTGGGAGTGGCTCCGGTGGAGGACAAGATGCGAGAAGTGAGGTTATGTTGGTCCGGGCATGTGATGAGGAGGGGTTCTGATGCTCCAATGCGGAACTGTGAGACACTGACTATGGATAATTTTAGACAGGGTAGAGGTAGGCCGAAGAAATATTGGAGGAAGGTGATTACGCATGATATGGAGCAGTTACAGCTTACGGAAGACATGACCCCTGATAGGAAGGTGTGGAGGATGCGGATTAGGGGTGGGAGTTCGTCGGTAACTGTAGGGGAGTGTTCTTTATTTGTTTCTGAAGTTTCTTGTTCGTGGTGTTGAGTGCTGTCTATGGTTTTAGATTTATAGTTTTAGTATTATCTTGTGGCTAGCGTTGTTAGTTTATTTTGCATACTGTACAAGTTTATATATGTATTTATGTTTTGTGTTTGTTATATTGTTATTGGTTCTAAGCGGGGGTCTATCGAAAACAACCTCTCTACTTCACCTGTGATAGTGGTATGGACTGCGTACACTCTACCCTCCCGGGGACCCCCTAGGTGGGAATACACTGGGTATGTTGTTGCTGCACTCTACTACTGCCAATCCACTTCTCTTTTTGAAGATCCTAAAAGACACAATAATCAGGAATTTTTTTTTCAATTTTGTAGTTTAAAGCTTTGATGGTGGCACTAAGGCTGGCAACGGAACCGGAAAATTCCATTCCGGTCCGTTTACTTCGTTTCCGGTGACGTTCCGGTATCGGTAACACAACGGTGCCTGTTGGTACCAGTATACCGATACCCAATGGTTCGGAATACGGTACCGGTGCGAACCATCCAAAAATTCCGGTAATGCTGGTTCCGGTTGACCGATTTCGGTCCGGCGACGTGAAGTCTGAAGACCGTTACTATTTTTTTTTTTTTTTTAATTTTTTTCATTTGGAATTTTGGATTTTGGAATTGGAATTTTGGATAATAACTTAAACTTAAATATAATAACTTAAACATATTAATATTATATTAACTTATTATATAAATTTAACTTAACTTAAACTTATTAATATTATATTAACTTATTAATATATAAATATAATAATTTAAACATAACTTAAACTTATTAATATTATATTAACTTATTAATATTATATTAAGTTATTATATATATATATATAATTTAAATTAAAAAGAAAAAAACTGTCAAGAACGGTGCATAACTTACCAGCTCCGGTGTCGTTCCGGTCCGAACCGGTAACCAATGACCGGTGCGTTGGAAGCAAAAGTTCCGGTATTCCGGTTCCGGTAACTTCGGTTCCGGCGACAATTTCGGTAAGGCAGTTCCGGTACCGGTTCCGGTCAAACCGGTCTGGCGGTACCGGTTCCGGTCCGTTGCCAGCCTTAGGGGGCACTGGCCTGTAAAAGGTAAACTGGAAATTTAGGGGGACATGAAGTGAAGAAGATAGCTTAATATTGGGAGCACAACAAACAGAACCTGTTCCAGCTACTGGGGAAAGAGAACCATCGGCTATTCTAACAGTTCTGTTTTTAGACATGGAGAGTAGTTAAGGTTTTTAGAGGAGCCTGTCATGTGTCTATTCGCACCAGAATCAACAATCCATGATTTAAGAAGAGCAGTAAAAGCAGTACCTAAAGTAGTACCTGTCTTCACCAAATCAGATGTTGCACCAGAGGAAGAGTCAGGTTGGGACAAAAAGGACTTGAGATGCTTGAGTTCACTAGGAGAAAGAGAATCAACAGAGGTTGTCTCTGAAAAATTTGCTTGAGCTCTCACTGAGTCTACTCGTTTTCCTCCCGACCTCTAGAGGATCGACCATGTAACTTCCAACAAGTTCTTTGGTATGTCGCAGCTTCCCACAATAATCACAATGTAATGATCTGTATCATAAGTGGTAGCCTTTTGGTGCTCAGGAGAAGCACTAGAATTAAATCCAGGCTTCGCAATTGGTGTTGTGTACTCAATAGCAGCCAACCTTGATTTCTCTATTGTTGTTGTTTATAGCATAGCACCCTACTTTCTTCCTGCTGGACATAGGAATAGGCCTCCTCAAGAGAAGGAAAAGGAGTTTTCCCAACTACTTGAACCCTTATCTGTCAAATTCATTGTTCAACCTGGCCAAAAAGTCATAGATCCACTCCTTTTCAATTAATTTCTGGAACTTTACTGCATCCTTGGTACAATCTGCTTGGAAGTCTTGGTAATAATCTAGCTCTTGCCACAAACCACTCAATTCAGAAAAATACTGAGAAATTGACATCTCACCTTGCTTTGTCCCGTGGACTTTGTTACGGATCTCAAAGGTCTGAGCATCATGCCCTATGCTTGAGTAGGTGAGCTTAGTTGCATTCCAGATTTTTCAGCAGTGTATAGCATTAGATGTTGCCTGTTAATCTAGGGTTGCATAGAGTTGATAAGCCATTGCATGACAAGCGAATTCTCTGAGTCCCACAGGCTGTAGGTGGAATCTGAAGAAGCAGGTTTTTTCTTATCTCCATTAATGTTCCCCTGCAACTTTCTAGCTTTGATAAATAATAAACTAGATCTAGACCAAGTAAGAAAAGTGGCGCCACCATCAAGTTTCACAAAACAAATTTGTAGGTGTGGAGTAGGATTAGTTTCTGACACGTTGGCAAGGAAAAAAGGCTAGAATAATAAAAAGAAAAAGAAAACCAGAGAAAAGGTTTACAGCAGCTCAATAGTGCTGGAGAGAGGAATCTCTATCTCCTTAAAAAAGGCACAAGCTTTGATACCATGAAGATTTTAGAAGAGAGAATTTATTAATTCTCAAGTGTGTTTATACAACCAATTACAGAGGTATTCATACACCAAACTGAAGCCGAACTACGAAATATACATTTAAGGAACAACAACAACAACAACAACAAACCCAGTGTATTCCCACCTAGTGGGGTCTGGGGGGGTAAGATGTACGCAGTCCATACCTCTACCTCTAAAGAGGTAGAAAGGCTGTTTCCGATAGACCTCCGGCTCAAGACACGAGATACCGCACAAATACATAGTAAAGCACAGAACAAGATTTCATAACATAAATACGGCACCCATAAGTAATAAAAACAGAGAAAAGCACACAGAATCGTAATAAAACATGGAACAAGGTACCATAACAAGAATAATACCCCCACCAAGTAATTCCCTACACTAGCGATCCAAACTGACCCTAGCCTTCTGCCCTAATTCGCGTCCTCCAGATCTTCCTATCTAGGATCATGTCCTCGGTGAGCTGTAACTGCTCCATGTCCCGCCTAATCACCTCACCCCAGTACTTCTTCGGCCTACCCGTACCCCGCCTAAAACTATCCAACGCTAGCATCTCACACCTACGAACCGGGGCATCCATGCCCCTCCTCATCACGTGTTCGAACCATCTCAATCGGACCTCCCGCATCTTATACTCCACTGGGGTCACACCAACCTTCTCCCTGATAATCTCATTCCGAACTCTATCCCCTCTAGTCAGCCCACACATCCAACGCAACATCTTATCCAACACATCCAACGCATCGTTAAATGAAAGTCAATAATCAAAACCACTGAGCTGATAAGAAGTACCCTCAATTATAGTGAATGAATCAACCAAGCCCAAAATCAATCTAGGCTTACCAAAATTATTATAGCAATCAAAATTTACTAAAGATAGAATAACGCATGTATTGAACATATATTGCTTTGAATGACCAAAATAAAACCACCAATGTTGTTACAAGCATACTTTATGGGAAAAAGCAAATAATCAAAGGCCTCGGACAAGTAATAATCAAGTTAATCTAAGCAGGAAACAAACTCTCACTAAGATTACTTTCATGAGAATTTGGGATTTTCACATATTATGGTTGAAAGAGGTAAACAAATAAGAATCACGACAACTTAAACAAAATGCACAAATCTAACAACCAAGAATCTGGCCAAAGCAAGAAATTGGAGATGATAGTAATCAAGCATAGAGAAAATCATACCCGAGATGGATAATTCTTTAAGATTCAATGAAAATTAAAAAAATAAATTGGGTGAATCCAAAGCTATTGTGATCATCCCAAAATTTAGTCGTGAGAAATGATTAGCACATCCATTTGTGTTGCTCATCTTGTAGGATTTCTCCAAAGTTCGTCGTAGAAGAGCTAATCTTGGATTTTTAAATTTTGAACAAAGAGAGGAGGAGAGAGGGCGAGAAATAGTAAAAGTCGGTGGCGGCGGCTCTGAACTTTTCCAGAGAAGAGGAAGAAATGGGTGGCTGTTGTGGTTGTTAGTAGTTGTTTGGTAGAAGGAAGGAGAAAGCATGGAGAGAGGAAAGAGATGGAAGGAAGATGGTGGTGGCTCAGTGGTTCTGGTTCTCTCGCTGGAATGTGGTCGGAGAAGTTAGGTGGCGGCCGATTGGAGTATTGGCTGGTGGTGTTGGTTATCATCGGCCATGGTTGGCCAAAGTTCGTAGAAACGATAGAAGATTGATGGCTCGCCGACCGAAAAATAGTGGAGCAGCCGCGGCTTGGGGTAAAAAGAGAGGGGAAAAGGAGATAGAAGGAGTGGCGGGTTGGGTTGATTCACTGATGAAGGTGTTGGAGGTTATCGATGTCTATGGGCGTCAGAGGTTGGCTCGCCAGGGTTGGCTCACCGTGGTGGATAGAGAAAGGGAAGGGGGAGAATTGAGAGATCGGTGAGAGGGAAAGGGGAATGGCGGACTAAAGCAGAAGAAAAATCTCTATAGTGTTGGAAACTAAATCAGATTTGAATCTGCCTAATTAAGATTTAAAGATCTGATCATATCAAAATGAGATCAGAATCAGATCTGAATCTGAATAAATCTGAACAGAATCAGATTTATCAACAAGAAACAGTAGTTAGAGGCCACAACGGGCCAAAAAAGTGCTGCTGATGCAAGGGGCCAATGGTTCCTGCACTAGTGAGGGGAATGGGCTGGGGGAAGTGCTATCTTGTTTTTCAACCGAAAATATATATCTTTTGGTCAATTTCAAATGAAAAATATTGAAGTAGTCATAGACTATTTTTGTTGCTTACAAAGTGTGACGTCCTCTCATCACAGGGACCTGCAGCAGAAATGGTGCGGGCTGTGAATAAATTTAAGGCTGACTTTGGAGGAGAAGTTGTTTCCTTAGAGCGCGTTCAACCTTCTTCCGATCATGTTCCGCACAGGTCTTTTAGATCACAGTGATCATATTGTTATCTTATTTATTTATTTATTTATTTATTTATTTATTTATTTATTCTGTTTGTTTCTCCTATCCCAGTGGTATTTTGAGTTGGAATTGACTGGTTAGAGCCATTATTAACTATTAGCGGATAAGGTGGTTTGTTCATTTATAAATTGTTGATAAGTTGAAGAGTTGAGCTCTCAGTGGCTTCATTTGACGTGAGAACTGGTAGTGGATGGCATGCAAACAAATCTGTGTTGCATAATTTACTGGACATGGTTCTCTGTTGTACTTGGATAGTTGTGCCTGTTTCTGGATAACATGGAGAGGCTTTATGATAATAATTCCAGGAAGATGATTTGTTTGCATCTAAATTTTTATGTTTCATCCAATATATAAAATGTCATTGCTCAAAGTTTGCTGAAAACAAGTTCATCTGGGAGTGCATAGCATATATTTTGAACTCTTTCTGAGATAGAGAAATCAGGTAGTAATGGATGCTTCAATCTTCTTTCAGATTCCTCATAGACAGATGACATGTAATATTTCAATTTATCTCCGTTGCCCCACTTCTCTCTGCTGTTTGACATCTACACCTGCTTGCAATTTTCCTTTTCCACTTTGTGTGTCCCTGCTATCCCAGTGGGTTATTGAGTAGGTAAGTGAGGGGAAAGGTGATAGTTCATGGTGTGTTAGTCAATTTAGCTTGTAACCAAAACAAAGTTGTTTTCCTTTACCTGTATTTGATTTCTCAATTCAATTCAAGATCAATTACCATCTTCTTGCTGTTATCTTTTGTTGCATTTTCTCACCATATATTTTGTTTAATGCCTTGTCAAACAAACAAACAAAAAGAGAAACAAAATCTCGAAGGATCAGAAAAAAATGGGTCCGGGTTGGTTGGATATGTGAGGTTTGCTGACATAAAAGCTACACTATTTCTCTTGCATCTCAGTGTTTCTCGTTTCCTATTTTGCTTTTTCTTTAATAGGTATCTTTTGGCGGAAGCAGGAGATACGTTATTTGCTTCCTTTATTGGGACCAAGCAATATAAGTAAGTTTGCACAGTTCTAGTTCTGATGCATCTGTATTTCTTCTGACATAAGTTCTTTACACTTTCATTTTCTTTTATGCGTTTTTTTCGATTATGAAGGGATGTCATGGCTGATGTGAATATATTTCAAGGTGCCTTATTCCACGAGGATGCTGTTGAAGATATTCATGGACTTGAACCTATTGAGTCTGGTCAGGTGGACACCCAAAGGAGCAACAGAGAGAGTCATTCTAAACTTTTGGACTCTAAGACTAGGCCAACAAAGCTGAATCAAAAACCTGCTGCTCATAGGGTATTAGAGCTCTCATTTGCTAAGTTGCTCGGACTCTCCAAAATGTTGCCGCACCCGTGTCGGATCCTTCAAAAATACACTGTTTTTTGGAGGATCCGACATGCACCTGTAGACATTTTTGAAGAGACCGAGCAACTTAGCTCATTGTATCTTTGAGTTTCCAGTTTTCTTTCTTCGCTCCTTAAACTTTGGCAGCTATTGTCCTTAGGGTTTTATGGCACGTGCTAAAGGCATACCTTCATTGGAGCTGTACAGGCTTGCCCAGAAAAAGAAATGCAGACTAGTATTATGTGGGCATTCACTTGGTGGAGCGGTAAGAGTTTTCTGAGGCCGTGACATTTGCTCTCCTGTAATAGCATGTGTTTCCGTTATTTTGTTTGGAAAAGTTGATTTAGGTGTTATCTTTACAGGTAGCAGTCTTAGCAACCCTTGCGATTCTGAGGGTTTTTGCTGCTTCATTAAAAGATAATGAAAAAGTTCAGGTGAAGTGTATCACCTTTTCCCAACCACCAGTAGGAAATGCCGCATTGAGAGAGTGAGTTGGAAATTGATCTTCCTTTTTATTCATTATTTTTTTTTTTTTCAAAATATCGTTTCTGACTTCTAACCTGATTCTCTCCAGCTACGTGAATGGGAAAGGTTGGCAGCATTATTTCAAAACCTACTGTATTCCAGAAGATTTGGTGCCCCGCATCTTATCTCCTGCTTATTTTCATCATTATAATGCACGATCTCTGCCGATACCTTCTGATGGTGGGGCTTCAGTGTCTATGTCAAAATCTAGTGAATTGTCTCTACTGAAGCAGAAAACTGAAAAAGCAAAAGATAATGAAGGAGAGCAGCTGGTGTTGGGTGTAGGTCCAGTACAAAATTCTTTTTGGAGGATTTCGAGGCTTGTGCCCTTAGAAGGTGTTACGAAGCAGTTGTATAGATACAGAGGAAAGAAAGTTGAACCTCTTGAGACATTTCCTGATTCTGTTCCCGTGCCATCAGTCAATGATATAGCTAATACCCCTCAGTCTCTTGAAATTCAAGAAAGTTCTGATGGCATTTCTCTCCAACTATTGTTTACGGATGGAGAGATTCTTGGTGAAGATAAACTGGGCAAATCTGTAGCGGAAAGTAATACCAACAATGGGGACAAGAAGGGGTGGCGCCGCATGCCTTACTTACCGTTGTATGTACCATTTGGACAGGTTAATATACCATCTATTTTGCTCTTTTGGTGCTGTATTCTACACTAGTTATTACATGCATGAGTTATTATGCTTTTTCTGCAGTTTCCTTGTCTATATTCCTGAGACATGACTTATATTATCTTATGCTATTTCTTTTTTTTTTTTGTTTTCTTTTCCTCATTCTTCAACTTCCTTCTCGTAATCAGTTACCCTTCTTTTTCCATTTTATACGGTACGCTTTCCCCTTTAGCTGATTCCAAAAAGAATAACACATTTTTTTATAGAATTCTTCACTGTGAACTTCCTTTTTACCCTTAATGTCATACTTTTGAAGTCATAGAAATGTCATGGCATGCCTAATGCGACATGTTTTTAGGGTGCTTTTGTTATGGTCCAAAAATCTTTGTTTCTTTCTTAAACTATGTACCCAGTCAAACACTGGTTTTATAGAATAGAAATGAGGGAGTATTACATCTTGCCATAGTTCTATGCATGCGCAAGTCTTAAACTACTTGTATTTGTTGTGTTGATTTTTCTAGTTGCTTTTCTCTCTTTATTCTTTTGGATTGGTGAATCTTCCATGTTCTAAGCTTGGGAAATGTGGTAGGGTTGCTTTCCATCTTGGAGTGGTGACACCAAGTGTGTCAATTGTATATGGTATGTACATTAGCATAGGGAGGTACAAAGGCTTAATGATCTAAGTCTAAAAAAGCAGACCTCAAGATAATGTGCAGGCTGTATTACTAGAAGCCATCGCTTTGGCACTTAAAGCAATGAAAGATGTGAGCGAGGGGGTAAGGCCATGCTCTGCACGTAACATGTATAGAGGATATATTGGGAGAAGGTGGCAATATGATACGATTTTTCCATTGACCTATGTAGACCTCTAGTGCTTCAGTTCGTAGGTTTGAGACTCCATGGTGATTGAAGGTGATAAAAGGGGATCAAATAGATCTAAAATCACATTGAGAAAATTTGTCTCAAAATATCTACGGTCTCTCTAACATTAGTGCTGAATTAACAAATAATAGAACATAATAGAAGCAAATTATCCATGTAGGCTATACCAATTAGTTAGGATTAGGCCCTTTGATCGAGGAAAGGATAAGTGTGATATATGGAAAACTTCCAGTTTGAGAGAACTGTTAATCAACTTTTAATTGACTTCAGTCACCAATTTTGGAATGAAATAGGCCTAAGCATTGCAGAATGCATAGAGGGGACTTTTGTCATCATCTTCAGTTGGGGTTGAGACATAGTTCTTGCTATCTTGCCATATCAGCATGGGCTGGTCTAGTGCTAAAGTTTATAATTTTGGTTATGTTGAATTATTTACCTTGAAGATATGTGTTATTTGGTGTGTGCTAAATATGTGAATTCAACAGCTTTATCTCCTGGAGAATTCATCTGTGGAGTTCCTATCTGGTGCAGAATATTCAAAATTAACATCGGTATGAGCTTTATCCACTTTTCTTTGAGGTCTAAACTTTTGACTAGTACTTGGGGTTAAATTCAGTAGGAATGTTATTACACATCCTCCTCTTCTTGTAAAGGAAGAAAAGGTAATAAAAGTCTCTCAAACCAGTGGAAAGATGAGTGAAGTAAGTCAAACATTAGAGGCAATGTATTGTCTACTTACCCTTATCCCACCACATACACGATCAAAAGACCCTGCTTTTAAGTTTCTGCCTGGGCAGTTTTGCAGTAAGAAAAGATATGTTTGATGTCTTTTAGTAGTTTCTCATTTTAGTTGCTTCTTATGGCAAAGACATATTCAGGTCAGATCTGTACTCGCCGAAGTAAAGGAAAGGTTTCAATCACATTCGATGAAGTCATACAGGTCTCGATTTCAGAGGTAACATGTTATAGTTTATATCATTTGAATTTAGAAGTTTGCTTTATCGACCTCTAAGTTTATTTGTGAAAGGTGAGTATTATGTAGTCATGTTCTTCACCAAAGGTGGCCTAATGATCCATGAAACGGTAGAACAGTGAAATCTTAGGTTCAAATACCTGAGGGAAAACACTAGGTAATTTCTTCCATCCGCTTAAGCCTTGGTGGTCAGAGTTTTGATACCTGTGTTGGTGGGAGGTAGGTAGTTGGTACCAGGTGGAATATTTGAGGCACGCGCAAGTTAGATCGGACACATCATCATTAAAACAACTGTGGTCACGTTCTGCGTGTGAATTTGCATCATCCTTGAGGGTGCTCATAAAGTTCCTTGCGTGATTTAGAGGGAGGGAACCTTTTGTTTTCTATTCATCATTTAAGTTCAGGGAGGGATGGAGGGTGGAAGAGAACCTTTTTTTTCACTATTCTTAATTAAGTTCACTTTGTGCTGTGATAATTTCTCTGCTCATGTATATTTATATGCAATACTTTTCCTGAATGGTTAAACTCATTTTGCACCCCATGTTGAGTTCTGCTGGTCCGTCTTTGTCTATTGTGTCAGTGTCTCAGTTTCCAGTTATATTACAGGGTTAGAATGCACATTTTTTAAGATGAATATACTAGTGGTATTTTCCTTTTGTTGAGTTGAGATAACATAAACTAATGGTTATTCTATAAAGTTGCCAGCTAAAAAAAAAAAAAAACTAATGGTTATTCTATAATGGATAATGAAATCATTGATAGGATATGTTTGAATAATTAAGAAAGCCTAATTGGTCAGAGAAAAAAGATCACTTTTTGTTTTTTTGAAATGGTAACAATTTTGTATTAAAGTCAACAGGCCTGTTATGGCCAAAGTTACAAAGAATGAAACCTAAGCAAAAGCTACAGAAAAGTATGTTAGATAGCTGTAGAGACTTTAGGAACTGTATTAGAGTCTCTGTGATAGCTCCATGGGCAATGGTGATGCTATTGAAGCCCTAAGAAGACCTTCGTCAAAGCCTCAAGCTCAGATTATTGGGCTTCAATGTGAAATCAAGAAGATGCTTATGATGGGAGAAGAGCCCAAGAACGAGTCCAAGAATTATGGAGAAGAATGGGCAGTGTTACACATATTTCATGATTCAAGTCCAAGTCCAAAAGGAAGAAGATTGGGCCCATATGGGTTGTGAGTAAATTTGAAAACGTTTCCTTATTTTCTTAGGGGAGAATTTTTGGTATTATTTTTACATGCTTTCCTAGTCCTGGTAGGATTTTATTTATTATTTCCATAAAATTAGATCCTAGTCCCATGCTATTTGGGATAGCTTTTTCCTAGTCCTAGTTAGATTTGATAAAGGTAGATCCTAATCCCATGCTATTTGAGATAGTTTTTTTTTTTCCTCTATATATAGAGATGAATTTTGTTATTTTCAAGAGACAACATTATTATTAATTGAGAGTTTCTTTTATTTACACCTTTGTATGTGTAGCTACTTGGGATTTATCTTGCAACCTATAATTCTTGATTTGATATCTTTGGTTTTTATTAAAGTTAATTAAAGAAAGTGATTAGTCTTATACTTATTAAAGGGTAGCCCGATGCACTAAAGCTACCGCTATACGCGGTGTCCGAGGAAGGGCTCCACCACAAGGGTGTATCGTATGCAGCCTTACCTTGCATTTTTGCTAGAGGCTGTTTCCAATGCTTGAACCCGTGACCTCCTGGTCACATGGTAGCAACTTTACCAGTTACTCCAAGGCTCCCCTTCAGTCTTATACTGATTGTTCTCTTTAATTTCTTGGAAATAGGGGTCTAGTTCACCTTTGGATCTAAGTTCTTAAATTGACTCTATTAGTATCATAATTAGTCTTAATCTACTAATTTTGAATACTAAAATCAATTAGGGTTCTTAGCACTTCATCTCGAAATTGGGGATTTATTTTCAAATTTCATCTATCTTCTAATTTCTTGTCTTTAATCTTAGTTTTTTTTTTTTGTCCTAAACCGGGGGTCTATCGGAAACAACCTTTCTACTTCATTTGAGGTAGTGGTATGGTCTGCGTACACTCTACCCTCCCCAGACACCACTATGTGGGAATACACTGGGTATGTTGTTGTTGTTGTAATCTTAGGGTTTTTGCTTCTGCATTATTTTTTCTGTTTATCAACGTAACCCGATTCTTATCATTCTGTGTCACTTATATGTCACTTTTTTCTTTATCTTTTCCTACTGTCTTTCTTAGTTTTGCGGGGTGGGGGTGGGGGTGGGGGATGATGATGGTGAGATCATGTTTCTTCTTATTGCAGTAGTGTGCAACTTGTTGACAGATATACCCTTATTTAGCTGTATGTTTTAGGATGTTGAATTAACTTCCTTGGCATACCCATTCATCCTCATTTATATGATGTGGTAGATGTGTCGTTTTTATTTTTTATTGTGTATATTTTTTATTTATATCTATTTGTTTTCTTTTTAATCAACTTAGTGCAATATAATTTGGATGGTTACCCTGTTTCAATTTATTAATTTACAGAATCTACGAACTTTGCATGAGCGATGACACAGTACCTTTCCTGGGGATTGAGCAAATGCAGCAATTTCCACAGTTAATGAAATGGTTAGGCATTTCTGTTGGTGGAACTGTTGATCTTGGGCACATTGTGGAGTCCCCTGTCATCCGTACTGCCACTTCCCTTGTTCCACTCGAATGGAACGGTTTTCCTTGTGGGAAGAATACAGATCCTTTGAAAGTTGACATATCTGGTTTTGGGTTACATCTATGTACACTTGTCGAAGCTCGAGTAAATGGGCGCTGGTATGCCCTGTATCCTGCTATGATGCATGATTACTGACATTTTTGTAAACTTTATTTTGACCATTTCGTTATACTTTTTACTTCTGTGAGCTTCTATCTGGTTGTTGATTTTTGTAAGGCGACCTTTATTCTGTGATGAAGCTATTTAACTTTCAACTGATCGTGACACTCAAGCTAAAATCCTCTAGGATAAACATATGTTTTTCTGTTTATGTTTGTGTTGTGGAGCTGTTTTCAATGTTTGAAGTGGCTTGTTTTCCTTGCCTTGTAGATCAACCCTTATTTGTCCATATGGAATGTGTTGTGTCTTCTATGGAAACCTTTTGAGTATAAGCAATATTAAAGGTGGTGGTGATGGGCAGTGTGTACCTATCTTAACGGGATATTTGCTCCAATCCATGGGAGTGATGTCCATATATATATTTTCTTTACCTTTTTAACGTTCACCCTAACCTTTTCATCCATAACGGTCAACTTCGCCGAATCAGCAGATGTCGGCGCCGCGCTGGCAACGGCAACAGGTAAGGTTAACACCCCCCTCCCGAGTTTCTCTCTCCCCGCAGTTCCCTCTAGCGTTCGCCCTCTCCTTACCCTTTGCTGCTGTCTCTTCACTGCTATTGCCGACGGGATTAGGGCTGCCTGCCGGCTCGATTCCAGCAACGTTTCAACTGTGCAGCAGGGTCAAGTAGGTCGGACGACGTCAGCAGGCGTCCAGATCCCAGCAATACTCGGAAGACGCTCCGTTGGCACTCCGGCGAAGCACCAACGACCTTTTTTCCGGCGACTTTTTTCCGGCATCCAATTTCAACATCAAAATTGCTGGAAAACAACAACGCGCAGGCATATCGATGAAATCTATACTTTATTATTTAGTCACTTCCTACTTGGTGTCTTTGAAATTTTTGTTCTTGTTTCCTTCTTATTTGTTCTTGTTTCTGGTTTCTTGTTTGTCTCTTGTTTCTCTTTCTTCCTGTTCTTATTCCCTGTTGCTTATGAGTATATTGGTGACTGGTTGCTTTGCATATTGGTGAATTTTTGTTGTGTGTGTTCTAGCTGCCAGGCCGGATAGTGTACTTTGTGCGTGCCTTTTCTGACTGTTTTCGTAAGGTTGATTTGTTCGTTGGTTTGTTGGCCTGAGGCTTAGTTTTGGTGTTTGAGTAGTGGTTAGAGGGGTCGATGGTGGAATAGGGTCATGTTCGAGGGGGTTGGGGGTAAGGGCAGTTTCGAGAGGGGTTGGGGGGAGGGCAGGGGTGGGGGGTATAGGTTGGGTGTTAGGGCTGGGTCAGGGAGGGGTGTTAGAGGGAGTCGAGAGTCGAGAGAAGATAGGTTGAGGGTAGGGTCTTGGAACATTGCGACCCTGCAGGGTAAGTCCGTAGAGTTGGTTAAGATTCTTAAGAAGAAACGGATTAATATTGTGTGTGTTCAGGAGACTAGGTGGGTAGGATCTAAGGTTAGGGATGTGGATGGGTACAAGCTTTGGTACTCAGGGAGTGAGAGGCATCGGAATGGAGTTGGCATCTTAGTGGATGTGGAGCTTAGAGGTCAGGCGATGGAGGTTAAGAGGGTCAGTGATAGGCTGATGAAGATTAAGTTGGTCATTGGGGGTTTTACGTTGCATGTATGTAGTGTTTATGCACCGCAAGTGGGCTTGAAAAAGGAGGTGAAGGCGAGAATTTGGGAGGATTTGGACGAGGTGGTGAGAAGTATGCCTAGTTCGGAGAAGATCGTCATAGCAGGTGACTTCAATGGGCACATTGGGGTCTTATCGGGAGGCTATGACGATGTGCAAGGTGGTTTTGGTTTCGGTGATAGGAATGGCGAGGGAGCTGCCTTGTTAGATTTTGCGAGGGCCTTTGGGCTGGTGGTAGTGAACTCGAGCTTCCCGAAGAAGGAAGACCACCTGATTACCTTCCGAAGTGCGATAGCCAAGACTCAGATTGACTTTTTGCTGCTTAGGAAGGGGGATAGGGTGTTATGTAAGGACTGTAAAGTCATTCTTTCGTGAGCACCTCTCGACCCAGCACAGGCTTCTAGTGATGGACTTGTCTATCAAGAAGAGAAGGGCCGGGGAGGGTCGACCTAGAATTAAGTGGGGTAATTTGATGCCAGAAAGTGCTCTGGAGATAGGGAAAAAAGTGGCAGGTATGGAGGCGTGGGAGTGTAGGGGGAACGTGGATGTTATGTGGGATAGGGCTGCCAGCGGCATCTCGGAGACGACTGGAGAAGTGTTGGGTGTTTCAAGGGCTCGAGCAGGTCGACATAAGGGGGACTGGTGGTGGAATGAAGAAGAGAAGAAAGTGGAGATAAAGAAGGGGACGTACGTAAGTTGATTGAGAGTAAAGATGAAGAGAAGCGGGTGAATAGGGATGCTTACAAGGTAGCTAAGAGGGAGGCTAAGTTAGCAGTTACGGCTGCTATGTTAGCAGCATTCGAGAGCTTGTATGCGGGGTTAAAGGAGAAAGGAGTAGAAAAGAGGTTGTTTAGGCTTGCAAAGGCTAGGGAGCAGAAGGGGCTTGACCTTGATTAAGTGAAGTGCATTTAGGGGGAGTATGGTAGTGTTCTGGTGGAGGGTGTTCACATTAAGAAGAGATGACAAGGGTACTTTCATAGACTTTTGAATGAGAAGGGGGACAGAGGTTTTGAGTTAGGGGAGCTGGAGCATTCGGAGGAGAGTCGTGATTTCAGTACTGTAGGCGTTTTAAGGTTGAAGAGGTCAAAAAGGCTATTCATAGGATGCGGAGGGGCAGAGCGATGGGGTCGGACGAGATTCTGATAGATTTTTGGAAGTTTACTGATGGGGCAGGTCTAAGGTGGCTGACGGATTTGTTTAACGGCATTTTCAAGACGGCGAGAATGCCCGAGGCTGGGAGATGGAGTACATTGATTCTGCTATATAAAAACAAGGGTGACATTCAGAGTTGCAACAACTATAGGGGTATTAAGCTGTTGAGTCACACTATGCAGATTTGTTAGAGAGTGGTTGAGCGGAGATTCAGGAGGGTAGTGTCTGTTTCGGAGAATCAGTTTGGATTTATGCCTGGTCGCTCAACGACGGAGGCAATCCACTTAGTAAGGAGATTGGTAGAGCAGTATAGAGAAAGGAAGAGGGAATTACACTTGGTGTTCATCGACCTGGAAAAGGCATATGATAAAGTCTCGAGGGAGGTTCTTTGGAGGTGAGAGGGGACCCGGTGGCGTACATCAGAGCTATTTAGGACATGTATGATGGAGGGAAGACTAAAGTGAGGACGGCGGGGAAGACTCAGAGCATTTTCTGATCGAGATAGGGTTGTATCAGGGATCGACTCTTAGTCCGTTCCTATTTGCGTTGGTGATGGACGTGTTCACGCGGAGTATTCAAGGCGAGGTACCTTGGTGTATTCTATTTGCGGATGATGTAGTACTGATTGATGAGACGCGGAGGGGCATAAATGACAAATTGGAGGTTTGGAGGCAAACCCTTGAATCTAAGGGATTCAGTTGAGTAGGTCTAAGACGGAGTATTTGGAATGCAAGTTTAGTGACTCGAGGCAGGAGGACGATGTGGTGGTGAGGTTGGACTCCTAGGAGGTTTGTAAGAGGGATAGTTTTAAGTATCTTGGGTCTATGATCTAGGAGAATGGTGAGATTGATGAGGATGTCACTAATCTTATTGGAGAAGGTTGGATGAAGTGGAGGCTCGCCTCGGGAGTGTTGTGTGATAAGAAGGTGCTCCTTAAGCTTAAAGGCAAATTCTATAGAGTGGCAGTCCGTCCGGTCATGTTGTATGGAGCGGAGTGTTGGCCAGTCAAGCACTCCCACATCCAAAAGTTGAGGGTGGCGGAAATGAGGATGTTGCGTTGAATGTGTGGGCTTACTAGAGGGGACAGGGTTAGGTATGAGATTATCCGAGAAAAAATGGGAGTGGCTTTGGTAGAGGACAAGATGCGGAAGGAACGCTAAGATGGTTTAGGCATGTGATAAGGAGGGATGCGGGTGCCCCAGTTCGTAGGTGTGAGAAGCTAGCGTTGGATGGCTTCAGGAGGAGTAGAGGTAGGCCGAAGGAATACTGGAGGGAGGTGATCAGATATGACATGGAGCAGCTGCAGCTTACTGAGGACATAACCCTAGATTGGAAGGTGTAGAGGTCGCATATAAAGGTAGAAGGCTAGCGGGCTAGTACTTTTAGGACTGTGCGCATATGTGCCTATGGTTTGTGAGTGTTTGTTACTTCTACGCGGTTGTCCCATTCATAATTTCTCAGTTCCTATTTTCTTATTGCGTGTTGCCTTAAATCTCGTAGTGCGTATTTCTCTGAGTTATGTTTTATTATTCCTTGCGCCTTATCTCTGTTATTTCTGTGTCTGTTATTTCTATTTCTGTTATGTCATCCATCCCTATGTGTATTATTCTTTATCTTGAGCCGGGGGTCTATCGAAAACAACCTCTGTACTTCTCCAGAGGTAGCGGTATGACTCGTATTTTTAAGAATTAAAATAGACATAAAATGAGAATGTATTATAAAATAAACATTTAAATTGTGTAAAAATTAAAAGCAAATTGACTTGACTCTCTAAGCAATATGCATCTAAGTTGGTCGGACTCTCCAAAAATGTTGTCGCACCGGTGTCGGGTCCTTCAAAAATACACTATTTTTGGAGGATCCGACACGCACCCATAGACATATTTGAAGAGTTTGAGCAACTTAGATATAATGATATTCTAATTCTCAAATTCTAAATTGTAGAACACCATATTATATAGTTATACTCGAATATTTAAAAGGAAATGGTTTGAGGCTTATAGGATTGTAAAGCAGTTGCGTAGCTAGGATTTCTATTAAGGGGTTCAAAAAAATAACTAAGCACGTTAACAGTACCTCAAAAATAAATGGGTCAGATCAAATATAAGCGGGGCAGATTTGATTTGAGCGAGCTAGACAAAGTTCAACTCTACCTCAACATGAACAACAAAACGGGGAAGTTAAACTTCTTTATTTTGATCGTGCGTTCAGACATACAATCTTTAAACTTTTTAAAAATAATTTACATATCTAGAAACTACATAAAAAGTATAATAAGTTATTAGTATTGTACTTTACGTTTAAGTTGTTTATACATTAACATGATAAAACTAATAATAATTTTTTCTTAATTTCAAGGAGAAAAAATGTAAACTATTTTAAATCAGTCAAAATAGATAAACCATAAACAAAAAAATGTAGTATAATTTTGTGAAAAAATAGAAAAAGAAGTCAATCATCAAATTAGTAACCATGAAAGTGAGAAAAGAGAAAACAAGAGGGGATAGAATAAGTGAGAGAGAAGAAAAAACAAAACGGACACAACGTAAGAGAGCAAGAAAGCAACTAGGGATTTAACCCAAAAACTAATATAAAAGATTGAAAAAAACGATGTTGTTCAGACTCAAACCCTCACGGATTCAGAAATTTCGCACCCCTTCATCACTGAACCAAGTTTTAGCCTTGTGTCAAGGGGGTTCAGTACTTAACATTATACCGTAAATCAAAATTTTGATCCTACACATACAGTATAATTTTTCGACGAAGGGGGTTCGAACCCCCTGGATTACATGTAGATCTGCCCATGTTGTAAAGTGTTTGGGTTTGGTGGGGGTGGGGTGGGGGTTACATGTGGTCAACCCTAGCAGATATTGCTCCTATTGAGGCATTAGTTGTATGCGATTTTAGCCTATGATTGGTTCGGGATGTTTGTAGGACTCTTTGCCCTTTCCTGAGTCCCACGAACTCCATTCCACTTGTCCCTTATGCTAAAAATATATTTTTCTCTTGTCTCGTCTATTTCAACAAATCAAGAGAGATATTTTTCGACCAATATTACCTTTATCATTAAGTAATTACATAAAATATTAGTAGTTAAATTTAAGTTTTTGAAGCATAATTAATTAGGATAATTTAATAAAACAAACCCCTAATAAGTAGTTTTCTAAAGGGAGTGCGAGATAAGTAAAAAGTGTTGGTGGGAGTACTTCTAAGGATTGTAAGGTTATTCCACAAGAAGGATATCCATCTAACGTAGGTTAGTGGTCTTTAGATGTAAAACTGTGAGAAAAGAGACGACTTGCAAACAACTGCAAATTACGTGGTTGGCATTAAAGAGCGCTAACTAATTACTTTTGCTTAAGGGAGCTTGAGACTTAGGCTCATTTGCTTGCATTAAGAGTAAGACATCTGAATGATTAAGATGTCTCTAGATCCGAACACTTAATGATTAGAACTATTTGTTTTTCAACATATAAATGTGCATGATTTATCTTTTAAACCTAATAAATATATAATTCAAATTAAAAGTAGTTGAATATTAGAAAAAATGTAAATTTAATGTAATATAATCATTATTTGATTAAAGAAAAACATTTATGTTTGCTCGGTGGAGATGGTATGTAGTGGTGGTGATAGTTGTGATGATGGATGTGATCAGTGTTGTAATGACTAGCGCGATAATGATAGTAGTGGTGGTGGTTAAAGAATGTGTGGTGGTTGACGATGGTGTTGGTGGTAGTTGTGATGGTGGAGGTGATTGGTAGTAGGGATTGGCTGTGGTGGTGGTTGTGATGGCCGAGGTGGTTGCCGACAATGCTGATAGTTGACAATACTAGTGGTCGTAATTGTAATGGCAGAGGTGGTTAGTAGTGGTGGTTGGTGGTAAAAATTATTCACACAAAAATTACCTTTTAGTGATATTAAGACTTTGTCAAGATCTTAATGATTAAAACCTAGGCAAACGAGTTAATTTCTTAAATTTTAATGTAAACAAATGCACTTAATGCCCTAAGGTTGTCACGACCCAATTTCTCAGGTCATTATGGTACCTACTACAACCCACTAGTCGGCAAGCCAACCCCGTAGTCCGGAACGACTAGTAACGGACTACCCAACTATATATAGAAAAGAATGGCGGAGTAGATGAAATAAGAGAATCAAATAAATAATGAAGTCCCAAAACACGATGGTATCAGTACAAAAGCTTCTAATATAACAAGAGTACTAGAATGAAATACCAAGGGAATTACACTGTTACAACTTATCTTCGAATATAACATGAAGACTAGTCTAGTACATAAGAGGGAGGTAAGCAATACTTCGAACGTCAAGAGTTCACTCTAAGTCTCCGAACCATGGTTGCTCCGCACGACGCACACATCAACGACGATAACCCGTACTATGATTTGCAGGTTGCAGAAGTATAGTATAAGTATCAAACAAATGGCACTCAGTACGCAACTGCCGACTGAGCTCCCAGATAAAGCAGATATACATAACATATAAACAGAATAGAAAACTACACCAAGAGTCTAGTCAATCATATAACAAAGCCAATGAGATAATAAGGATAATCTATCCTATTCATGTCCAAGAGACTAACATAATAAGGCTAAGAAAGTATCACAGATGAACTATCCCATTTCAGCCATACTCAGAAATCTCAACACTATACCGTATATCCCTGGCCAATATACGAATAAAGGGTGAAAGAAGAATATATATCTATATACAAGGCCAAGAAATGAATATACAATCTGAACAAGTGAAGGAAGGGATATACGGTAATACCATAACTACATCTATATATATATATATATATATATATATATATATAGATGTACGGTCATCTTGATGCAGAACCTAGATCATTATATCTTTAATTTAAGGTCTCATAATCCTAGCAGGATTTAGTACTAGCATGCTCAGGGTTTCTAATCCACCTGTCTCGTCATGAGTTAATCATGCATAAAAATGAATGCGTACCCCCACCGCTCCAAGCTCAGAAGGTTCAATCAACATACAACAATACAAGGCATAGTCCCATTATCTCTTCCGTAAGGAATATCATGGCCACAAGCCATTAGTCATAATCCGGGATAAGTCATCACAATTTATCAAGCCACGAAGTAAGCTTATTCTAAAGGCTCAATAGTCTCAACTATGCCTAGCATCCACAACTAAGTCCATAAGGGCTAACACAAGTCTTGGCCTAACTGGGCCGGACGAACCCACTTCTAATCCTCAATTTTCATATTTAGGCGATTTACATCCCAAACTAGGCTAAGGTATCTCATTCAACTTCTAGATGACAAGTAATCCATAACCAATCCTAAGATAGGAACTTCGTCTAGAAACAAAGGCATTTACGTCAGCTCTATCCCAATTACGGTTTCAAGATCACTAGACTAGCCCAAATAAGGTTAATCGTACTAACCATGATTCCAACACTTAAACCACATCCCTAAACTAGCATTATGATATATCCATTCTACGAATTAGTTCAATCTAGAGAGAAGCCAATTGGATTCTAAAAGGTACTAAGCATTTCACCTTACGGGTCTAAAACCCTTATCTATTCCCCAAACTTCAATAGTCAAGACTGAGTCATTCTATCCATAATCAATCTTAACATTCAGATTCACACTCAATATATATACACATCATCTTACGAAGAAGAGTAGATGGAAGCCTACCTCAAAGCCGAATCGCAAAATCTTACATCAATCACCAGACATCCATCTTTACTTCACAATCTCGAAATGCAATCACACTATCAAAATCATAATCTACTCATCAATACGACAATAACGATACCCATATTGTACCATTGTGCTTTGGGTCCAAAAACGACACCAAAAATTCCAAGTGGGTCGCACTTACAGGAAATACGTTTCCAAGGCCAACCTAACATGATATCATGCTCATGGAGTCAAAACCCTCAAAAATGGGTGAAAACCAAGCAAACTTTGGGCTAAAATCAAGCCTTATGATTTGGGGCTTTGGGTCAAAAACTAAGAAAATTCAACAAGGAATTGATGAAATCTTACCTTAATATGGATGATAATCACGATAATAGATGTTTAGAAAGCTCCTAAGTCATCCACAAGACCCAATTTTGAGTTATCACACCTTTTTAGGGTTCTTAGCTCTCAAAGATGAAGAGAAAATGACCAAAACGCGGCTAAAATGGGTCATTTTATACCCATACCAGGTATGAAGATGTTGCGATTGCAGTCCTAGGGGTTGCTATCGCGATCCCTGACTCAAAAGGGGATATTGCGATCGTAATACCCCTTGTGCGGTCGCAATAGTGGGATCACAATAGGCTTTGTGTGATCGTACATGCATCAACACCAACAAACTTAGCAAATTTTCCAAGTTTCCACTAAGGCCTCGAGATTCATTCGGAATCCGATTTTCGCAAATGAACTATGTAACCCCACTCATTTCGACGTTTCGGACGCGTTGGCGAAGTTGGATTTTTCATCCAAGGTCGTTTAAGACCAAATGTGTGTCTCGCACCCATATTTTCTGATTTTTCAACTTTCCGACCAATAGGTTGAAATGAGCTCGAGTGCATCGGGACCCGAGCCAAAGGTCTACCTTGCCTAAAATCGATATTCTGGAGCTGCTGGCGCACTTAGAATTTGCATCCAAGATCGTTTTACTGAAGTTTTTGCCTGGTGACCATTTGGAGCAAGCGAAGACTTCTAAACTGGGAATTGGCTCTAAAAACCAAACGAACTGTCCGGTAACCGAACTGTCAGCCCCAGCAAGTCATAAATGACTTGGGGCAGCTATGGAGAAGCTCTAACCGGCGGAAATATGATAAATGACATGAAGGGTCATTACAAAGGTATGAATCATTCACATCCGCACCTCCATTTAGTGTAAAGGTCTAAGACCTTTGAAATTGATAACATGTTATATTCGTCAGCACCCTAGAAAAGGCCCGGTATATCATATCTACCAATACTGCCCCGAACAGAACTTACAAAGAGGCTAAAAAGTCTAATACTAATGATTCAATATCATCTACTAACTGTTCTTTACACCAAAAATAAAGAAGAGAAATGCAGGAGCTCTTGATCTTCTGGATTGAACTGCACCTGCCTGCAAAGCATCTTGCATTCCTCTCTTTCCAAATTGTCCACCATATGAGAGCTGGAACAATCTTTCACCACTCTTTTTGACAAGTTTCTCCTTGTATATTCTTCCAACTACATATTAGGTCACGAATTCTTGGGGGCATCACCCAAATAATTTGAGCTAGAGCGGCAAAAAGGTGTCGTAATTGAACAATGCAAGAAAAGATGCCTTCAAATATAAGAGAGCTAAGAGGGAAGCTATGAAGAGTGTGTTTTAGGAAGTTGCCAAAAGTAGAAGACAAAGAAGCCTTCAAATATAAGAGAGCTAAGAGGGAAGCTATGAAGATTATTAGGAAAGCCTGGGGAGATGATGGCTTGTACCAAAACTTGGGACAACCCGAAACATGTCTTTCTTTACTTCTAGAATATGAAATGTAATGCTGCACCTAGTGTGTTTGTTCTTTGTCGTTCCTGTACTGATATTGTCATTAAATTTTGTTCTTTGCGGTTGGACTTTATGCTTGAGTTTTTATCATGTTTCTGCTTCTTCAGCTTGGTAGATAATTGGCTCCTACCTGGTCAGTCAGGACTAGGCCAAAAGGATCTGAAGCAAGGAAAGGATAGATTTGTGGGGGTTCCAAAAAGTAGTTAAATGTGTTCTTTTTGAGCTCTGTTTGATCATGCTCGTGAATCAGTTCCTTCTGGCATCTTCCCGACGACATGTTTAATGGATAATATAGGTCATAGTTACCAGAGAAGTATAATAGATTATTGTAATACTGAGAAATGCTTACCTGATGAATGGCTTAAAACACCGAGGAGATACGTTATATGTCTGTTCTGATTAGATTGTATTTATTGTCAAAACATTAAATTTAGGTGTTCAACCTCCGTGGAGTCTTTTCCATCACCCCCGGCTCACTCATCAGATCATGGGGAACAACCAGAAGTTCAAAGTATGCGAGTACTAGTTGGAGGTCCACTGAGACGACCCCCTAAGCACCATATGGTGGAGGATATACCTATGTTCTCGTCAATTGATTCATCCTATGTTGATACGAAATGGAAGCAAAATGTTTTCAAGGTAGAAGGAAGGAATGCCGTACTCCCAGATGGTTTAGATGATTTTGTCATATACTGTACAACTGATTTTTCTACTGTCTGGAAAGAGGTTAATATGAGAACCCGTAGGGTTAGGTTAATTGGCCTCGAGGTATGATTAGTTTTTAACTAGACTCCAGACTTGATGAAGTTTTAGATATCTTTGTAATTAATACTTGTGAATTATGTAGGGCTCTGGTAAAACCTCTCTTTTAAAAGCAATTCTGGATCGAGGCCGAAGTGCCTGCACTGAGAGTATTGACAATCTAAATGCAGATGATGATGTTCAAGAGGGAATTGCTGGTGGCTTGTGCTATTCTGATTCAGCTGGAATTAATCTGCAGGTTCCTTAGCTTGTTTGCTCCAGCTCTCTTCTTTGGGTGTTGCTTTGAATATGGAAGACTTAAATGCCTTCGTAATAATGCATTGCTAATTTTTTTAAAGATCCTATCATTAGCTTTGCCAGCTGTTGGGATTTGAGTCACTTCCTCCATCCCAAAATGGTGGCCCATTTTCTTTAGTGGCAGTTTTTTCTCTCGCCAAAAATCCAAAAGCAAGTACAACTATGTATGTTATTTGAATTTGATGGGACATCTGTCAATTCAACTTTTCTCCTTTTTACATTTCAAAAGTGTATTTTTCACATTTCTCTACCAAACTTTTTGAATAAATTTATCCAACCATTTTGTTCTTGAGCAGTGTGCATGCTAAAGTAGGTTACATATGTGGGGATGAAGGAAGTGATTTTGTTATCAATTCTTCGAATGTCGAACTCTGTCTAGGGGAACAGATTTTTGCACCATCATGACTAAGAAATATCTGGAGAAACTGTTAGAAAAAATACAGTACACCTTTGGCCTCCATGGCTTTAGCCTAGTGGTCAGAGACAAATGGTCGATGTATGTCTTAGGCTCACACCATGGATTCAGGCTCTCTGCCTCAGACAAGAGTCTTGTGTTTTAAGTGTAGTAGTAGACTAAAGGGGCGGACCTATTATCCACCAAGTTTCGAACCATTCGCAAGCCAACCTTTGGGGATATCTCGGTTATATAAAGAAAAAAGGGCAAAGGTCCTAATTTTGCCATAAATCATGTGAAGTGTTCCAACTAAGCCCCTATTAATAGTTGGGGTCAAATGCTCCCCCGTCCTTTCCAAATGATCTCAAATATGTCCTTTTCCCCCCTCACAAACAGGATGTTATTTGATTCTAATCAGATTTTAAATATAGTGATTAGCACCTGAGCCTGCCACGTGTCTCCCATGTGGTAAAATTTTAACCTATTTCTTTTTATTTTACCAGCTCCCTAACCCCTTCCCCATCTTCACCTTTGTTAAAGAAATGGACCTTGGGCCCAGAGGCGGAGCCAGGATTTCAAGTAAGGGGGTTCAATATTCAAATAAAACTAAGTCGAAGGGGGTTCAAAACCTACTATAACCACATAAAAATAATTTTAATCATGTATAAACAGTATGTTTTTCCATCAAAGGGGGTTTGGACGAACCCCATAAAGAGGGCTGGCTCCGCATCTGCTTGGGCCTAATTCAACCTCTAAAGCTAGCTCAAGAGATAAGGGTTGGCCCAAGACCATATAAGCGACAAATTTGCTGCCCGCCCACCGATGTGGGACTTAATACTGCCCCTCATTCCCAAGACTGGACATCTGGAGCATGGACAACATATGAAGAGTGTCTAACATCTAGTGAAACAAGACTCGAGCAGGCCTGGCAATGATACTACAACAACAACATACCCGGGCAAATTAATTAAGGGTGACAAAAAAGTTTCAAAACTAAAAAAGAGTGACATAAGTCTTAAATATCGAGTAGAGGTGACAATTTTAAGATTAGTGTTAATGACACAAATTTTATAACCCTCAAGTTTTATTATTTACACAAAGATCCCTACACCATCACCATCACTCCTCCACACCCTTTTTGTTGCCACCCGCCGCCGCCGCCACCTCCTCTTCCTCCATTATCACTATCATTGCCACCTCTTCCAGATTCACCATTATTTCCTCCCTTTACATATCTTATCGCCTATTTTTCTCCTTTCTACTCTACCATCGTCGCTATCAATACCACAACAAATGTCATCTTCTCATTCGGCGTCACACCAGCACTACCACCTCCTTTTTACCATAAATATCACTTTTTCGTGGGCTCCTCCAACCAGATCTTTTTTCAGAAATTAAGTATCGAAGTTGGCTGCAGCAACTTCGAACACAACAACTAATAGTAGCTGTTGCAGAAATTACCGTAGTTGCTGAAGAAACTCTCGTCGTTGCTAAAGCAACTCTCGTAGTTGCTGAATTTGCTAAATTATTTTTTCATTCATTTGTAAAAGAAATCAAAAATATTCTTTTCAGAATTTTCAATTTTTTTTTAAAAAAATAGTTCATGAAAATTAAAAAAGGAAGAACGAAATGAAAAGAGAAGATGGAAGAAGAGGAAAATCTAGAGAGAGAAAAAAAAAAAAAGAAGAAGAAGATGGGGAGAAAGAAAAAGAAGAAAGATTGAAAGATAAGATAAGGGGGAAAACTCTAAAATTTGAAATTTGGAGTTGTAGGACTTTTTAAAAAGTTAAAAAGTTTTTAAAAATTACACTTTACACCTCAATTAACTTAATCACAATTTAAATGAAGCTTTGACCTTAGCTGGTCAAAGTTGTCACCATTTTTAATTTAAAGACTTTTTTGTCATCTCCCACTCAACTTTCTCAACATACCCAGTATATTCCCACCAAGTGGGGTTTGGGGAGGGTAAGTGTAAGCAGTTCATACCACTACCTCAAAAGGCTATTTCCGATAGACCCCGGCTCAAAATAGAACAATCTAAGAGGCCTGACAGTGATACCATGTTAAGAAATGGATGTTGGGTCTAACTCAACCCCAAAAGCTAGCTCTCAAGAGATGAGGATGGCCCAAAGACAAGGAGACATATTTGCCTCCTACCCACCAATGTCGGACTTAATAAAGTGGGCTTTATGTCGACCAATTTGACCAGCTGGACCAACTTTGACTGCATACACGCACCTGACCTCCAACAGCATCTTATGTCTGCTTTTCTAGTTTTCCAATGCTCAGACCTGACTTGTAAGGCCTGGCCGACTTCCAGTATGTAGAAAAACTATTGAAACTGAAACAGGAACTTGCTGGAAAATGCTGGAAAATGAATTTCAAAGGCTGGATCTCGTTGGAACTGGCAAGGAATTGGATGGATCTGATCGGATTGTCATGTGACCCCCAGATATGAAAGGAGATCTGCGTAGATAGAGATCGGAAAGTATCTCACGCGCTCGGTGTGTGGGCTGGACACATTGCTTGAGATCCTGTTGTCGGTGCATGAGAGCGTGTGTGAAGTTGACTAGTGACGGGTTTTCTGGGGTTGGGTCGCCAGGGTTCTGCGAGCAAAGTGGTGGTGTTGGTTGAGGTGCAACCATCACAACTACTGGCGGAAAAAAGATGTGTCTTTCGAAAGACGCATGGTGACTAAAATTGTTTCTGGTATCTGGTAAATGCACCGCTATTAAATCTTCACACTAGCTTTGATACCATGTTAGAAGGCACTGGAAATATTATTAGTCAAGGTGATTGGGATATGAGCAACTGTATCCCAAAGGATCGAACTGAAGAGGAAGATGAAGATGCAAGAGCGGCCGTGACTGAATTTCAAAGGATGGAACAGGTAACACCTCAGAAATATCTAAGTGATCACTTGGATATGTGAAGTATGGCTGGTTTTCAAAGAACGTAACATCAAAGACATAAGGCATCGTTGGAGGTCAGGTGGGTGTAGTCAAAGTTAGTCCAAGTGGTCAAATTGATCGACTTAAAGCTTGTTGCCAAAAGTTACTCAGATATTTCATTAAATTTTCTCCATCACCGATCCACCATCTTCTTCCACCAAAGCCTTCGTTATTTTTACTGCTGAACGCTGCATTTAAATTTTCTCCATCACCGATCCACCATCTTCTTCCACCAAAGCCTTCGTTATTTTTACTGCTGAACGCTGCATCACTTCGTCCCCACGATAGAACAGACTCAACTCATCCCCGTAGCTGTCCACCATCTTCTATCCCCATCTCCTCTAATCCACCTTAAACAAACTGACCACCCCTTGACCAAAAACATCAATTTTGCCCCACTGTCACCACCTTCTCCACTAGACCAGCCACTACCAACCAAGATCTCCTCCACCTTTCTACCACTTTCACCATAAGCCCACAGATCTCCGAAATCCGCCTCCGGCACTCCAACTCAAACCCTCTTAGAACCCCTATCAGCGGGCCTTCCCCCTTCATCAACACCACTATCAGTTTCCTTTAAATATATTCCCTTTTGACCACCGTGACTACCTTCATAGCCACCACCTCTTCATTTTTTGTCTCCAATGCTCCCTCTGGCACCTCAACCACCAGTAGGCACCTCTGTTCCCCATCGTCAATTGGATTTCCAGAAAATGGAGAACTACTCAGTTGCCTATAATCAACTTATTCCAATAAAGGGTGAAAGAATCCCGTTTTCAACTAAAAGAAATTCCAACAATGAAGAACTCAGATATTGGAAACCATTAACTACAGATCAAGATTCGATTATACTTGATTCTATCCAAAGAAAACCCCAGTTTCTCGAGATTCAAGAACATCAAAAACTCATGTGTAAAGTTTGAACCGTTGACTTAAAACCCAGATGTAGACATGTATAGGTGGCTAGGGGTGGAAATTGAGCGGGTTGGGTCAAATTTGACCGGGTCAAAATGGGGTCAAGATAACAAACACCTCAAGATCCAAAAGAAAGTTTTAATTGCTTTATTTGTTTTTGTTTTTTTAAATTTTTATTACGGAATAAAATTATTTTTTTCTTTATTATGGCTATAAATAACATATCAAATAAAAGATATCAGCCCAATTTTTAATGGGTTGGAATGGCTTGAGCTAATAAATAGGTGGGTCAATAACCAACGTAAACATGACCTGGTTGGGTTTGATTTAGCCACTCGTATATAGGCCCACTTGAAGCAAAAAATTAGATCAAATATAAACTTCAGTATTAAATTCAGAAGAAACCCGCTTTTTTGACTTTGTTCTTCCACTAAACAATCCTACCAAATGGGGTTTACAATAATGTATTGTATTCCCACATCGGCACACTCTCTCTTCAGTTTTCAGTCATCTCCTAAACAAAGGTTAAATTTTTAATGTACATTGAAATTGAAATCCAAAAGAAAAGAGTATTCTTTTTTCTTTTTTGTCACAGGTCAGAATCTGGGAAATAGATTAATTCTGCTGATTCTTGCAGAGGAAGGAATTTGGGGTTCTTGATTTGTTATTTTTAAAAATTTGTGAAGGTGGAGGTTTTTTTTGGTCATTCATGGAAGAAGGTGTTGGACCAACGGTGAAGCAGCAGTTATTTTTATGAAGGTGTTGGACCGGCAGGGAAACTGCGATTAAGGTAAAATTTCAACACGGAACAGAATGCAACAAAGGGGTTGATGAATAAGAAAAGGGGTGGGTTGGAATTGTTAAAATCCTATGAATATTCTATAGAATATGTAAATATAGTAGGTAGCTTGATTTACTCCTATAATTAGGTATTAATTATATATTGATTAGGTATTTATTTGTCTTTATTTCCTTTCCTTTTAGGACATGTAAACGTAGCTATTTAAACCCCAACAAGCAGAATTTCCAGATTCCGGCGACTGTTTTTGTTTTCCAGATGCCGGACAGATCTGATTTTTCCGGTGACCATTTCTGTTTTCCAGATTTCGGTAACTGTTTGCTTCCAGCTTCCTGCAAATTGCAGAATTTCCAGATTTGGTAACATCTACATAATGTCCCTCACTTCATCTATTTTTAGTTCTAAACCTGTGGTTTGAAGCAATCCCAACCACTCCATCACCACTAACCCTTGATAGGTAGTGTGAACCACTTATCTTGGTCTTCCTCGATTCAGCTATGATGCAAGAGACAAGGGGTTCAAGACTACTTGGTTAAAGAGGCTATGGATGTTGAAGAGAAAGATAAGGACGAATGGGAGAAGATTGATGCTCAATTACAAACAACAACATACCTAGTTTATTCCCACAAAGTGGGGTCTGGGAGGATAAGGTGTACACTGTTCGTACCACTACCTCAGATGAAGTAGAGAGGTTGTTTCCAGTAGACTCCTGACTTAGGACAGATAACAGTATAAAAACAAAAAACATAAAAATAAACAACAAAATGGGATAACACTGTTAGATAATAAAAGAAACAAGATACCGACAAAATAATACTATAAATTATCTATTCGAGATCACAAACATCATCAGAACACTACGACCAAGAAACTACAATAAACTATAGGCCTAGATGCAAACAAATCACTCCTCTCTATTATTACAGACGCACTCCGACCCACTAACCCTCTACCCTAGTTCACAGTCTTCACACCTTTCTATCAAGGGTCATGTCCTCTATAAGCCGTAACCAGTCCATGTCATGCCTAATCACCTCCCTCTAATATTTCTTTTTTTTCCTTCTACCCCGCCTAAAATCATCCATAGCTACCCTCTCACACATCCATACTGGTGCATCTGTGAACCTCATCATCATATGCCTGAACCATCACAACCTCATTTCCCGCATCTTGTCTTCTACTAAAGCCACTCCCACCTTCTCTCGAATAGCCTCATTTCTAAGCTATCTCTCCTCGTAAGTTCACACATCCATCTCGACATCTTCATCTCCTCCACCTTGAACTTTTGGATGTGGGAGTTCTTAACTGGCCAACACTCCGCTCCATACAACATAGTCGGTTAGACTGCCACTCTGTAGAACTTACCTTTAAGCTTAGGAGACTTTCTTATCATACAAGATTCCTGAAGCGAATCTCCACTTCAACCACCCTGCACCAATACAGTGGTGACATTGTCTTCAATCTCTTCATTCCTCTGAATCATAGATCGAAGATACTTGAAACTATTTCTCTTTCGAATGGCCTGAGAACCTAGCTCCACTACCACGTTAACCTCATGTGTCGAATCACTGTACTTACATTTCAAGTACTCTGTCTTAGTCCTGCTCAACCTAAACCCTATAGACTCTAGGGTCTGTCGCCAAAGCTCCAACTTATCATTAATTCCTCCTCGAGTCTCGTCAATTAATACAACATCGTCAACAAATAACGTACACCAAGGCACCTCCCCTTGAATACGCCACGTCAAGACATTCATCACCCAGGCAAATAAAAATGGGTTAAGAGATGATCCCTGATGCAACTCTGTCAACAGAAAAGTGCTCTGAATCTTCTCCTACCGTCTTCACAGAAGTCTTTGTCCATCATACATGTCCTGAATCGACCTAGTGTATGCCACAGGCACACCTTTAGCCTTCAAGCACCTCCACAAAATCTCCCGAGGAGTTTATCGTACACCTTCTCAAGATCAATGAACACCATTTGCAAGTCCTTTCTCCTCTCCCTAAACTGCTTCACTAACCTCCTCATGAGGTGAATGGCCTAAGTAGTCGAGCGGCCTAGCATAAAGCCTAACTAATCCTCGGTAACATTCACGATCCTCCTCAACCTCAACTCTGCCACCCTAATAGTCACGATCCGCTTCAGCCTCAACTCTACCACCCTTTTCCAAGCCTTTGTAGTATGACTCAACAATTTGGTACTCTTATAGTTGTTGGAACTCTGAATATCTCCCTTGTTCTTATATAATGCAATCATCGTACTCCATCTCCAAGCTTCGAGCATCTTTGCTGCCCTAAAAATGATGTTAAACAACCTTGTTAGCCACTCCATACCTGCCCTACTAAGGCTCTTCCAAAAATCCACCGGAATCTCATTTGGACCAGTCACCCAACCCCTCTGCATCCTACAAATAGGACCCTTGAACTCCTCAACCTTGATATGCCTACAATAACTGTTATCGCGACACCTCTCTGGGTGCTCTAAGTCCCTAACACAATCTTTGTCCCCTTCATCATTCAAAAGTTTATGGAATAGGACCTAAGCCTCCTAACGTGGGCATCCTACAACACTTTTCCATCCCCCTCCTGATGCACTTCACTTGGTTAAGGTCACGGGCTAGCCGCTTCCTAGCCTTGGCAAGCCTATATAACTTCTTATCTCCGCTTTTCTCCTCTAAAGCTGCACATAAGCTCTCGAAAGCCGTTGTTTTAGCCGTTATAACCACTAACTTTGCTTCTCTCCGAGCTAACTTATACTTCTCCCTATTACTCTGCTTCTCCTCGTCATCTTTGCTCTCAACCAACTTTGCATAAGCCACCTTCTTAGTCTCCACCTTTCTTCTAACTTCTTTGTTCCACCATCAGTCACCTCGGTGCTTTGCCGGGATGCTCAATTGTGTAGTCTATTATAGAGAATTGTTGATTCGATATTGATGCCGTTGTTTCGACCATTCCAAACTTGCTTCTTGGTTTGGGAAAAGGCTCATGGGCTATACACAAATGACATCTCTCGTTTTTATAATTTTATTTCTTGGTTGACTAATCTTCAAAAAACAGGATTTAGGTATGCCCAAGTATCTTGGACAGGTTCAGGCGGTTATGAAAGAGTTCATTGAGTTGATGCCAACTACTTCAAGTGTTGAAAAATAATTGGAGCAACGCGTGAAGATGTTTTTAGTTGTTACACTTGCTGGACTTCCATCTTATCTTGACTCTGTGCGAGATTTGCTCGATTATTGCAGAACTTGCTGGACTTCATTTGATCTTCACTTTGTGCCAGATTTGCTCGAATGTTGCGATTGGCTGCACCACCTATGTCATCTTGTCACCTTGTGACACTCGCAGAGTTTTTTGTTCTGGCATCTCAAATTGGAAATCAACATAGAAGCCGCTCTAGGAAACCTTGGCCAAGGTGCAGCTATTGTAACAAATTGGGTCATACTCATGATGTCTGCTACTCTCCATGGTAGGCCAAAGAATGCCCATGTTGCTTAGATCGAACCCACCGATAATCTAACCAATCAACTTTTCTCTTTATCTAAAGTAGAATACAATGACTTTCTTCAGTATCAAGCGGGTAAGCATACATGTCCATCAATAACTTCCGTTGCTCAGACTGGTAATCCTGTTGCTTGTTTCTTGTATCTCACGGTGCACCACACTTGGCCCTTGGGTCATGGACTTAGGCGCTTCTGACAACATTTCTGGTAACAAATCCTTATTGACTAATATCATATACTTCCGATCCCTTCCCACTATTACGTTAGCTAATGGTTCTCAGGCTAGGGCAATCGGAGTTGGTCAAGCCAATCCTTTACTTTCATTGACTCTGAATAATCTTCTTTTTGTCCCTAGTTGTCCTTTTTATCCTTCGGTTAGTCGGTCATTTGGCCAAGTCTTTAAATTGTTTTGTCTTGTTCTTTAGTGACTTTTTTGTTATACATGACCTCAGTATAAGAAGGATGATTGGCGAAGGGCGTGAGTTTGATGGACTTTATTAGCTTAATTGCCACAAGTCTACTAAGTTTGTTCGGCCTTCGACTCTCTGGATTTAGTCCACAGGGACAACCTACTTTATCTAAACTTTATTTGATGGTACCTAGCCTGTCTAACCTGTATAAGATTGTGAGTCGTGTCAATTAGGGAAGCATACCTGAGCTACTTTTCCATGCAGTCGTAATAATTATGCAGTTTTTTTTCTCATTTAGTTCATTATGATATTTGGGGTCCTAGTAGAGTTAGTTCTACATTGGGTTTTAAGTATTTTGTTACTTTCATTGATGATTACTCAAGCTGTACTTGGATTTTCTTAATGAAAGATCATTTTTAATTATTCTCCATATTTCAAACATTTTTTGTTGAAATATAAAATCAATTTGGTGTTAATGCACGTGGATATTTATAATCTCAATTTCAACAATTTATGTCTTTCCATGGCATTCTTCATCAGTCATCTTGTCCTTATACTTACAAAATAGGGTAGCGGAGAGAAAAAATAGGCATATTATTGAGACTGCATGCACCCTTCTAATACAAGAAAATGTTCTATTGCGTTTTTGGGGAGATGCAGTTATCTGATTGCCTTACTCCGCTATTCAAGATCAGGTCATACTCTGTTTTGTTTCCAAGTCAACCCTGTTTTCTCGTCCACCACGTGTCTTTGGAAGCACATGCTTTGTCCATATCCTTACTCCAGGATACGACAAATTGGCTCCTCATTATTTTAAATGTGCTTTCTCGATTACTCAAGGGTACATAAGGGATATCGATGCTTCTCACCTTACCTCGAGCGATACCTTATGTCTACTGATGTTACTTTTTTTTAAGGTCAACCCTACTTTACATTTCTCCTGCTAAATAGTTGGGCATTTTTAAGGTCCTACCAGTTTCATCTTTTGGGATCCAATTATAGTCTATCGTTCCACATTACCTTCTACAACTCCATCTTCCACTGCTGCAACTCTACCGCTATTGACTTATCATTGTCCTCCATATCCAGATGATTCTCACGCCTGCCACCAGAATCCTTACCTACTTACCTGCTGAGGACTTGTCTACACAGAGTTCTTCCATCGCCACTTGAAAAGGCAATCGCTCTTCTCGTAAGCTTTATTCTATCTATACTTGTTTGAGTTGTCATCATTTGTCACCGACCCATTCTGCCCTTGTATCATCACTATCATCTGTGTCTATTCCTAAGACTACATGAGAAGCTCTTTCTCATCTAGGTTGGCAACAAGCCATGATTGAGGAGATGTCTGCCTTGCACTCTAGTGGTACTTGGAGTCTTGTTCCTCTACCTCCAGGTAAGTCTACAGTTGGTTGTCATTGGGTATATACAGTGAAGGTTGGCCTCGATGGACAGATTAATCGCCTAAAGGCTTGAGTAGTGGCCAAGGGTTATACAAATATTTTTGGTCTTGACTATGGTGATACCATTGTTCAGGAATGTGCTCTATCTTCGCATAATGCGATGATGCGAAGCGATGCGAGCCCCCTCGCTGCGTGTAGCTTATGCGAGCGCATCATGTTGATTTTATTTTTAGAGTCAATATTAAATTAAAAAAAAGAGTCACTTCATGTTGATTTTATATTTAGGGTCAAGTTTAAATTTTAAAAAAAAAAGAGTATTGTGGTGACTGTCACTGCTGCAATTTTCTAAAGTTAATTCAATAAAGTCCACTGATGCGACTTCTTCTTCAATGCTTCACTTTAATTATGTGCGCGTATCGCTTCACACTTTATGTAATGCGTGATGCGGAGCCTTGTCGCTTTTTTCCGCATCACGCTTCCTTGAACACTGGGTGATACATTTTCTCCTGTGTTTAAGATTGATTTAGTTTGTCTCTTTTTATCCATGGTTGTTGTTTTCCATTGGTTTCTCTACTAGCTGGATATTAAAACTGCCTTTTTTTATGGAGACCTCGAAGATGAGGTATTTATAAAGCAACCACCTGGTTATGTTGCTCAGGAAGAGTCTAGTAACATGGTGTGCAAACTACGACGAGCACTTTATGGACTGAAACAGTCTCCTTGGGCATGGTTTGGAAGTTTAGTATGTTTATTCAAGAGTTTGGCATGGTGCGAAGTGAAGCTAACCATTCTGTGTTTTGTCATCACTCTGCTCCAGGTTTATGCTTGTATTTGGTGGTGTATGTTGATGACATAGTTATCACAAGTAATGATGATGATGATGAGGGAATCACCAAATTGAAACATCACTTTTTTCAGCACTTTCAAACTAAGGATCTTGGGCAATTAAAGTACTTCTTGGCATTGAGGTTGCTCAATCCAAATCAGGAATTGCCATTTCACAGAGAAAGTATGCATTTGATATTCTTGAGGAGATAGTCTTCTTGAAGAGATAGGGATGACTGGTTATAAGGCCTATTGATTCTCCAATATATTCAAATGTTAATCTCCTACCAGGTCAGGGGGAGGAGAGGGAGCTAATCCTAGAAGATATAGAAGGCTAGTAGGAAAGTTGAATTATCTAACAGTGACTCGACCTAATATTACCTTCCTAATTAGTGTTGTAAGTCAGTTCTTAAATTCTCCTTTTGATGGTCATTGAAATGTAGTTACTCACATTCTTTGATACATAAAATGTGCTCCGAGGAAAAGACTATTTTAAGAAGACCGAGGACATGAGAAAATTGTTGGATATACAGATGCAGATTGGGTTGTGTCACTCTTTGATAGACGATCCACTTCCGGATACTATGTTCTAGTTGGGGGAAATTTGGTGTCTTGGAAAAGAAACAAAATGTGGTTGCTAGATCTAGTGCAAAAGCAGAATATCGGGCTATGGCAGTGGCAACATGCAAACTCATATGGATTAAGCAAATGGAGATACTAAAGAAATAGAACTCGTGTGTGCTAATGAAGTTGCACTTCACATTGTATCGAATATGGTGTTTAATGAGAGGACCAAACACATAGAGAATGATTCTCATTTTGTGAGAGAAAAGTTACTCTCAGGAGACATCGTCACAAGGTTCGTGCGGTCAAGTGATCAGCTTGCAGACACATTCACCAAGATCCTACCCAGTCCTAAAACGAGTTACTTATGTAACAAGCTTGGTTCATATAATTTGTATGCACCAGTTTGTTGTGGAGAGGTGGAGAGGTGGAGTGTTAGAATCTTATGAATATCCTATAGCATATGTAACTATGGTAGGTAGCTTCATTTACTTCTATTATAATTATGTATTAATTATATATTTATGAGGTATTGATTTGTATTGATTAAGTATTTATTTCCTTTCCTTTTAGGACATGTAAACGCTATTTCCCAATAGCTTGAGGGAATAATCAAGCTGAGTTTCTCTATTTCTCTTTTAATTTACAGCAATTTTATCATGTGGGTGACACATGGTAGCCTCAGGTGCTAATCACTTCATTTAAAATATTATTAGGACCAACTAACACTCAATCTGTGAATAAGGGTATGTTTGAGCTCATTTGGTAACTGCAGGGTAGGTAGCAGGTACATTTTACTCCAACTATTAATGGAGGATAATGTTCTACCATTTCGCATTATTAAGGGCGATAAATTGTAATATCATGCACCTTTTCCAGAAAAAAAGGTTAACCTTTGAAAGTGTTGGCAGAAACACATCTCTGGTAATCTATTTTTGTATGCTCGCCACTCCTGTAATATGAGCTTTGATTTTGCATTTCCTTCCTCACTCTATTTATTTATGCTCGGTATTCCGTCAAATGAGTTCTGATTTTGCAAGTTATATCTTGGGCCCCATTTGAGTGGGAAAACATACCCAGTGAAACAAAACACATCATACATCTTCCAGTATCGTGAAGCAAGCATCTTATTGCAGCAAGGGTTTGGAGAGAGTGGGTAATCATGAAGAGGAATTATGAAAGAGGGAAGAGTTTTGGCCGGCGATCTTAGATATTTTGGCCAAGTTTCCTTGGAATGGAAAGTCTTTAAAAATACAAAAAATTCTCACTTATTTTTGTGCATCTCCATGGATGATCATGTATTCATTTTGTGGCTTTTTTTTGTCATTGCTTAGATTTATTTGGTTTTAGTTGTAAGTGCTCAAAGTCTTGGCCACATATTTTGTTTTGTAGAATTTGAGCATGGAGGCAACACATTTCAGGGATGAACTGTGGAAAGGAATTCGCGATCTTTGTAAGAAAACCGATTTGATTATACTCGTGCATAACCTATCTCATAGAATTCCTCACTACAAAGAGTCAAATGCCTTGCAACCGCAACCTGCCATGTGCCTTCTCCTAAATGAGGCAAAATCTCTTGGAATACCTTGGATACTTGCCATTACAAACAAGTTTTCTGTCAGCGCGCACCAACAAAAGGCAGCTATTAATGCTGTTCTGAAGGCATATCAAGCATCTCCTAGCACAACTGAGGTTATCAACTCGTGTCCTTACGTTATGCCCAGTGCTGCTGGTGCTCCTCAATCTTGGTATACAGAAGGGAAAGATCCAGAGGGTTTGATTGGTGTCCAAAAGCTAATTTTTGCTCCACTTGAACTAGTCCGAAGGCCTTTCCAGAAGAAAGCATCTGTTCTTCCCATTGATGGGGTATCTTCTCTGTGTGAGCTTGTCCATCGCATACTTAGGAGCCATGAAGAAGCTGCTTTGCTGGTAAGGAGTTGAAAGTGAACTTCTTAAACAGCCCCCCCACCCGCTACAGTTGTTCATGACACAGGTGTGGTTTTGTTGTCTCTAGGAGTTTGCCCGAGATAGGCTTTTTGTGGAATTGGCTCGGGAGAGAGCAGTTGCTGCAGATGCAATTCAAGATTCTCAGGCAAAGGCCAATTCTCTGAATGCTGCGGCTGTTGGTGCTTCACTTGGTGCTGGTTTGGGCCTTGTGTTAGCTGTTGTCATGGGTGCAGCTTCTGCTTTGAGGAAGCCATAAAATCTTCTGTTGGGTATCGTGGGCTCGGCTATATAAGGTGTATAGGAAAGTTTATTTGCCTTAATTGGTCGTGTATATGTGGCCGTTCTTTTTATTTTATGACTACAAAATATTTAATGATGTGCTGCTTTTCAGTAGATTCTTTGTTTATATTTCTTGGGCCTCCGTTGGAGCGGATCTAGTAGTTTAGATGTGCTCATAAAACTATCAGCCTAGACAGATTTATCCAAGTAGAACACACTGGAATTGCTGAAAATGTTGAACTATGACCAGGTGATGGGGATTTTTTTTTTTCTAGAAGTGACGCTAGTCGGTTCTGTACTTTATTTGATTGTTCTTCCAATGTACTTAAGCTAGCCTCAATATCAAAATCTTCACTGGTTACTATTACCGCCGTGCCATCGGGGCCGGGTCGGTTCACAACTTGATAGTTGTAAGTTGAAGTTACGTTGGGTGTTTTTCTGGAGGATATTCATTTAAATTTTGGCCCTGTTAGTGAAATCTTTAGCAGATATAGGCATTTGCTGGAATTCATCATCTCCTCCTTTCTCCTTTTTCTTTGTGTGGTAGAAAATTAAAGTCTTACATATTTTCTGCTGAAATCAAGTTGAGTATGTTCTGTCATGATTTGGATTGAAGAAAATTAAATAACATTTTTGTTAAATTTTGAGCTTGAGAAAAATATCCTCTTTTCCGGTGGATCGACTATAACTTAGCTGCTCCTACCGGATCAAACTTGAAGAAAATAAATGGCTCTTCTGATTTTAAATGCTTACAGTTGAATTAGCCATTGAAGGTGGTTGTAATTAATATTAAAAGGTTGTACAACAAACTTGGAATTGATCTGCATCAATTTTGAAGCAAAAATGTATTGGATTTTTCTTTTACACAAGTTATGACGACTCGCATGAGCTTTGTAGACAATTCTTGCGATTTGTTAGGATTTGTTTTTTGAGTCACATTCCATCAAGATTTTGACATCAATTTTGAAGTTTGTCAAGATTTGTGGCCAATTCTTGAGATTTGACTAGAAATTCTGACGATTATGTCCATCAATTTGAAATCTTGGTCAGAATTTTGCCACGTAATCTGGGTCACTAATCTATTCTTGCAAAACTTTTATTAACGTGATCAAAGTTCAAATGGTGACACTGAAAATCCTATTCGTGCAAATCTTTCCCAATAAGGTCATTGTCATGATGAAGAATTAGAACTTCACAAGTTGCGTAAAACCCAATCCTTTCTCAAATATTTATTTCGTAGCCTTGTAAAGATACAATTATACCCTATTGAGGCTGTTGTGTACTGCACCCCTTAGTCGCAAGACTGCAGTAACACAACAGTGAACTAAATGCAAACAAGACATGCACCCTTGAGCAACTGCTAGCTTAAACTGGGGGCAGAATAGAAAGATAAAAGAGAGGAAAGAGCAACATTATGAGTTAATGGAACAAAACTATCTGGAGCAGCACGATGCGTTTTGCTTTGACATGTCGGTTCCGTTCGCAAGGCTAATCCGATTGACAGATAATTCTGCCTTGTATGAATCAGAGTTAAGAACTTTTCTGCTTACATTTTTGTATATCTCACGGATGACAATTTCAAAGGCTGTTTTCACATTAGTAGAGTCCAGAGCAGATGTTTCAATAAAGAATAATCCTTCCTCTTCGGCAAGATTTTTACCTTCCTCCACACTCACATCTCTGATATTTTCCAGATCACACTTGTTCCCAACAAGCATCCTTGCTACTGTTGTATCACAGTGGGCTGCATTACCATTCAAGAAGTGTGTTAAGCTATTAAGGAACACTAATGAAATTCCAAGGGCGGGGGACAACAAATCCTGGTGTGATTCCAAGTTGAGAGAAAGAAAATTTGGTCTATGCATTTGCTATTATAGCAGAAAGAATAACTTAAGAGAATTTTTTCGAACATTTTGAGCCACCACGTTGAATCCTGCAATGGATGTGCAGAACTGCGGTGCCCGAGAAGAGCCACAAAGATTCAAATGTTGAGATGATAAGACAAATTGTCTATTGACGAGATGATACATGAATTTTTTGTTACTTAATGTGAAGCCAGTAAACAATTGAAATAAAACAATATAGAACAAATATCATCATGCTATCTATGGGAAATCTCACTCTGCAGTTCTTTAGAAAATTAGCTCATAAGATGTTAGAGCTTCAGATTTTGGTCACTTTAACAACAATAACAACTTAAAATTCAAACTAGATGGGGTCGGTTGTAAGAAAATCAGACAAGTCCAGGAATTCCAGTAGAATTTCTTAAGTAGCACAACTGCTCGTGGAAGACACGAGAAGATGACCAACTTTTGAAGCAATGCTCCTTAAAGCCTCCACAATGCAGAAAATCAGAGTTATATTTAAATTTCTTTTCTTGACAAATAAGCACATGGTGGACTCCATAAAAGGAATACAAGTAATTATCTAAAAATTGTATGTCTTATAGTTATTTTTAAAGTCAAGCCGCACACAATAGCCTTACCAGTGTATAAATCTATATAGCTATCCAAGCCTGGCCATTTGTTTTCATTACGTTATTGCAATCATACCTAGTGAAAATTTGTCAAAAGAAAAACAGCTCAATCCAAAACAGGAAACTCATATATGAACAAAGATCCTCAAACTTACAACATGATAAGCTTCAAGAAGGTTGGGAAGTAACGCATGCTTATACACACAAAATCAGTGATTGAGTGAAATTATCAGCATTATTGATAATCTTTTCCAATAAGCGCACAATTTTGATACTCTTATAACTAGCTTATTAGACTTAAAACTTTCCTAGCAATGGATCCAGATGACATCCCTTAACTTGTTCCCATATAATTATACCGGAATTCTTTTTCGGGAAGTAGAACCATATTTGCTGCCTCAAATCACGACTTATATTATCACTAAAGATGAGTTACGCCCAAAAATTTTGAGACACATGAACAAATCCATTTAGCAGAAAGGGAAAGAAATTAAAAGTAACCAAGTTTATAAATTAACAGAGCAAAGAAGCAATGGATTCAGATCAAGCCAAAATATTGCATATATAGCCAAGAAGAAAAGGAATCCACAAAAGCTAATAACTTGAGATGTTTGAATGAGGCGAAGCAAAATAGAAATAAAAAGAAAACAGAAGGGCTTACTGTTGAGTTCATCAAGCCAGCGTTTGATATTGACGAAAGTGGTGCTTCTACTGATGTCATAAACAACGAGAGCCCCAACAGCGCCTCTATAATAAGCAGAAGTGACAGCCCGAAAACGTTCTTGACCAGCAGTGTCCCAAACCTGAGCCTTAATTTCCTTCCCATCAACTTCCACAACTTGTGTTTGAAACTCCACTCCAATGGTGGCCTTAGAGTTATGGTCAAATTCATCACGGGCAAAACGGGAAAGCAAGTTGGATTTGCCAACGGCAGAGTCCCCAATCACCACAATCTTGAAAAGATACTCCTCTCCTACTTGTTCTTCCTCCATTTTTCTTCTCTTTGTCGGCTGGAACTAGGAGCAGACTACTAGTGTTACTCTACTCTAGTCTCTAGTACCAGCGTGGAATGTGAATGGCCTTTATTACTCCCTCCTACTATTTTACGCCATTTGATCCAAACTAAGGAAAGATCCTTTATCAAAAATTGTATTAGTATCTTTTTTTAATTAAGTGGATTAATAAGAATAAAAATGAAATTATATTTTTAAATAGCTATCAAATAAAGAAAGATTACATTCTTTTTGGATGGATTAAAAAGAAAATGATGATACATAAAAGTAAGATGGAGGGAGTGGAATTTATGTAGACAGAAAAATAAAGGGTAGAGGGTTACAAAAATACCTGTTAAGCATACTGAACTTTACGGGATTTTATTATCCCTTAAATTTTTTTTTGGTATTTTAATGATATATATTTGTCTATTTGAATACGTGTAAATATGAGGTTAGCGCATGTATATACATGTGTAAAAATGAGACTGGCGCATACACTGTCAGCCGTCGAAATTGGATATAGAGTTTCGGGAAAAAATTAAATTCATTTTAAAAAATCTAGGGGGTAATAAGCCCCTGCAAAGTTCAGTATGTTCAACTGAAAATTCGGTCAAAGTTCAGGTATTTTTGTAAGTATTATCCCCACTATATATATGGAAATTAATGTAAACGTAAAAAGAAGGATAAATTACAGAAAACCACAAATCTAACAGGTTTTATTACTCAAAATTCCTTACTTTTAAATAATTACTTAAAATCTCGAATTTTATATTTTACTCTTGATACATGTGAATAAAACCTCCACAATTAATACATGCAGTCTATTTTTCTTTGAAGATTTTTGTTCAAATATTTCACCCCCTAAAATCTTTCCCAAATTATCATCAATTGATAGAACTTTTATCTCTTTACTGCAACTTATTCACCAATTTTATTGTTTTTTTCATTTTTATCTTTTTATCAATTTTGAATTCTTTTTCAACTTTTAAGTCAGTGTCCATTAAGGAAAAGAGGAGAAATTGAATAATGTGACAGTGGCATATACTTTATGATAGTGATTTATATTTTTAAGTTATTTATAAATATTTGATACATTTAATTTGACAAATGTAAATTATTATTTAGGTGTGAGATTGAATTTTCAATGATTAGTGAGTAATTTTACGAAATGTATCATTGTGATATATCTGAAACTAGATGTATGATTTTCATAATTTGTGCCTAATTTTACTTTCCATAATAATTGAAAATTAGTTACTTCCTTATTTAATTAAATACTAAATTACAAATGTATTACAATCCATATGACATATACTGGTGATACATATGACACAATACATATGACATATTAAGTCAATACTGGTGATACATATGACATATACTTTGTGATAGTGATTCATATTTTTAATTTATTTATAAATGTTTGATACATTTAACATATGTTTGACAAATATAATTATTTATTTTGATATGAGATTGAATTTTTAATGGTTAATAAGTAATTTTATGAAATATATCATTGTAATACATCTGGAACCAGATGTATTATTATGATACATCTTGAACTAGATGTATCATTTCCAAAATTTGTGCATAATTTTACTCCTCATAATAATTGAAAATTAATTACTTCCTTGTTTAACTAACCACTAAATTATAAATGTACCATAATGTATACATATCAAGGCTAAAAATATGTATCATAAATTTAAATATTCAAGATGTAATGTGATTTAATAAATTATTGGAATAAAGTATTATAATCCTTAAATATTTAAAATTTATGTAAGTTACCTAAAAAGAAACGGGAAATGAGAAGAAAAATGTTGGGCTTTGAAACGCGTGGACTTTGGGCAGATGAGTGAAGTGAGCAGCGATTCACTGCGCAATTGACGACATTAACGGGAACCCAACCCCATGTATGTTCCCAGCTCACAAGTCACGGTCACAAGGGTGAAGCACTACTATTTTAAGCATATTCCTTTGTGTAATTCTAATAGCTAGCGTGATACAATTTTTCAACCCCAGTAGTAGTGATACACTCTATTTGGTGTTGTGTTATGTATAATTAATATATGATAAATTATGGTATTAATAATATAAGGATTTTAATGCATATATTAGTATAATTAAAGACATAAAAAAGTTATCGTTTTCATTCTAAATTATACATGAAAAGTCAATGACATACTTAAACTATTGATGCGATCTATTACACACTTAGGGATCGCTTGGTAGAGTGTATTGTAAAATACAATATATGCATTAATTAATATGTATTATTAGTACCTTGTTTGGTACGTCTTTTTGCCTATGTATAACTAAAGAAAGCATTAGTTTTACATCCTATTGTGTATTGAAGTATGTATTAGTATTACACTCCATTTCCTATGTATTAGTAATACGAAGACTTTAAACACATGCATTAACCTATTAAATGACCTTATTACCTCACAATTTTCCTCTCAAAATATTTTACCATTCTATTTTTCGCCATTTTAATTTGCAATAGTGAATCTTTTCAAAACATTTCATAATTTTTTTCTCACAATCTTAATTTATAACAATGAATAGTTGATTTAAATAACTATAACATATTTTTGCTTTACTTTGAGGGTCTTTAAAAAGATAAAAAAAAAAATTGAGACTATTTCTTAATTTTACGTTATGTATTTTATTTTTGTTTCAATTATGTTAATCTATCAACGTAACACTTCTGCGCAAAGACGAGGGTGTTGCAATTAATCCCAAACCTCTATATACTTGTTCAACAATATTAAATGTGTTTGAGATGGTAAAAGAAATTTGTTGCAAAAAAAAGTGTATAAAATCAAAGAAGGAAATTTTTGTAAACAAACACTTCTTTTGTATAAATTATGTAAGATGTATTATTTTTTATACATCAAACCAAACAATGTATAAGAAATAATATATGTATAACTAATACAAGTATAACTAATACAAACATTATCAATATGCTATATATTCTGTATTGTTCTTACTCTACCAAATAACCCCAGTGTGTGGCATAATTTAGTACTTTGGTGCTATATATAATTAATATTAGTTATACATCCTACTTGGTATTAGAGGGTGTATAACAAATACATTTCATTTGGCGATATTCATAATACATGGATTTTAATTCATTAATAATATAAGTTAAGACAAAGGTACCCTCAAATCTTTTGTCCCTTTCTCCTTCTAAATTTTTCCAAAGAAGCAGACATCGATGCTCTAATTCTGCATTAAGACAGAATTTTTGCAAGTCCAAAATATGGGATTTTCCTCTGTTTAATTTTCCATTAATCCCTGCAGTTCTTGCTTCTTGTGCATTATTTGGTTCATGCAATCTTTTGCAAATATCCCGTGTGCAATACAATTGATTCATAGTAAGATTGGCTGCTCCTTTTGGGTTCAGTAAAAAACATATCACAATGAAATAAGGTGATTCAATAAAAGTTTTTGTTAGTCTTGTATTAGCGAATTCATTGGCCTGTCCAGATTATTTTTATCCTAAGATCATCACGGCTCCTAATAGCGCTGAAATTTCCTTGCTTGGCTATAAATTCGGCCATGTTTTAGAAAAGTGCTAAAATAATACAAGGGAGAAGAGCTAACTTTTCAATTTTTCGAGAGACAACGCCCCAAAACCCAACAATTTTGTTTATTTTTTTGGTTCAATACACACACTAGAAGAGAGGGTTTCGACACGCTGCTTCAGCAGTCTGCTTACTCCATGATTTTACTAGAACATCCCTACTTAATTATTATAAATTATTTATATATTAAAAAATTAATAATATTTAATTAAAGAAATAAAATAGGAATTTACGACATGTCTGTTTCAGCTGTTTTAACCATGATTTTACTATATCACCCTAATTAATTATTATAAGTCATTTATGTATTATAAACCTAATAATATTAAATTCGTAATTTCACTATATCACCCTTAATTAATTATTATAAGTCACTTATATACTAAAAATTAATAATATTTAATTAAAAAAAGTAAAATAGACATTTATAATATGTCTACTTCAATAGTAATTTTACTATATCACCCCTAATTAATTATTCTAAGTTATTTATGCATTACAAAAATAGTAATATTTTATTAAAAAAGTAAAATTTATATTTATAACATGTCTGCTTCAATTATTTCAACCATAATTTTGCTAAATATCATCTCTAATTAATTATTATAAGTCATCTAAGTATTAAAAAATTAATAATATTTAATAAAAAAGGTAAAATATATAAAATGATAATTAATTATTGATGTTTTAAATTAACTTATATATGATGTCCACTTAAATTTTTTTCACAAGTATTTTGTTTATAGTAATTTTGTTATATCACTTTTAGTTAGTTGTTGTAAGTCATTTAAGACGCGTATGTTTCGCTGCTTCAATCGTGATTTTACTAAATCACCCCTAATAAATTATTATGGCCATTAAAATATTGTGCCGCTTAAATTGGAATAGAAAAGGTATTATAAATCATAATAATTAAAATTTTAAATTATTTAAAAAATATAATTGACTATTGATGACACAAAATTTTGGACAAGAAGAGTAACACATATTATTTGAAAATTACATAAAACGTATTATAAATTACAATAATTAACAACTTAAAATTTTTAAAAATAATTTAATCTATTATATATTTTAAAAATATATAAAAATACTATAAATCACAATAATTAACAATTTAAAAATTTAAAAGATATAAAATATTTAATTGACTCTCAAAATTAAATTAGTGTCACTTAAACTGGAATAAAAGAAAAATATTATACATCACAATAATTTAAAACTTCAGTTATTTTAAAAATATAATTGACTATCAATGCCATAAAAGTTTAGACAATGTGCGTAACGTATATTATTTAAATATTACATAAAAATATTATAAATTACAATAGTTAACAACTTAAAATATCTGAAAACATATTAAATATATGATTGATTATCTAAATTTTATTTGTGTCACATAAATTAAGACAAAAAATAACATATATTGAGCCTGTACTAAATCTCGAATGAATCTTAGAATATATATGCAATTCATTTTTTTTAAAATTTTGTTTAAATATATCAAGATTGAAAAAACAAGTTCTAATACATCACACCAAGTAATGTATAAGAAATAATGTTAAATAATATCAATATTACTAATACAAGCATTATTAATTTAGACATTACTAATACATTCTATTCGAAATTATTTTTATACACCCTAACAAACGACTCCTATATTTCAATGGAAGGAACATATATAAAAGCATTGTTCAATAAAACATCTATATAAGTATGTTTTATCGTGTTCTCGAAGTCAAATAACTTAAATTAATACGAAAAAAGGTAACATATAGTTTTCTTTTTTATATAACTTTTGAAACACTTAAAATTTAAATTTAAATATTAACTTGATTTAACTTCAAAGAACAAGTTGACAAATAAAAGAGAATGAGAAAATGAAAGCAAAAAAATGTTTATATCAACTTAGTAGGGGAGTAAAATGCAATTTTAAATTATTAATTGCAAGCCACATGTGATGTAATATGCATGGCTAGATAACCCTTTGTCATATGATTAAAGATTTAAAACTTAAAAATGCACCGAATTTGTCATTTATATAAATAAAATATACATAATTATCTTATGAGACTTGATTCCTTGAAAAATATTATCAAGTAGTTAATATGTTAATTTTGTGTATTCATGTTTTATAATTCACAATTCGAACTGATATCAATTTAACTTATATACATAATTAAAATATCTTAATGTTGGGCCCATGCTGACATGGGCAATGCTCCTCTAGTATATATAGAAGCATGAGGGAGATATATAGAAGCATGAGGGAAGCAGGAGACGGTTGTCATGCCTGCTTCAATAAAAAATTAATAATATTTAACAAAAATATAAAATAGACATTTATGACATATCTGTTTCAGTTGTTTCAATTGTAATTTTACTATTTCATCCCTAATTAATTACTAAGTCATTTAGATATTAAAAAAAATTAATAATATTTAATAAAAAAAGATAAAATAAACAAAAAAAATGATAAACAAACTATTGATGTTTTAAATTAACTTGACATTTTATATAAGGTTCGTCTAAATTTTTTTCACAACTACTTTTTATATTAATTTTGTTATATTACTTCTAATAAGTTATTTCCTAATTGATTATTATATGTAATTTAAGTATTAAAAATTAATAATATTTAATAAAAAAAGTGAAATAGACATTTATGACATTTGCTTCAGCTGTTTCAACCTTAATTTTACTATTTCATTCCTAATTAATTATTATGAGTCATCAAAATATTTTTAAAAATAATATTTAATAAAAAATAAAATATAAATAATAAATTAATTATTGATGTTTTAAATTAACTTGACATCTTATATGAGACCCGCTTAAATTTTTTTCACAATTATTTTTTATAGTAGTTTAATTGTATCAATTCTAATGAGTTATTATGAGTCATTTAAGATATCTTTGTGATTTCAATCGTGATAGTTGATTGACTATTGAAATTATATCCATGTCACTTAATTGAAATAGAAGAAAAAGTATTATAAATTTGAATAATTAAAAATTTAAATTATTTTAAAAATATAATAGACTATCAATACTACAAATGTTTGGACAAGGAGAGTATTATAAATTATAATGGCTAATAACTTAAAATAGTAAATTACAATGTCAAAAAACTATTATAAATTACAATAGCTAACAACTTAAAACATCTAAAAAATATTTAAAATATAATTAGTTATCAAAATTTTATTTGTATCACATAAATTGAGACAAAAAATAAAACATATCTTAAAATAGTAAACTACAATGTCAAAAAATTATTATAAATTACAATAGCTAACAACTTAAAATATCTAAAAAATATTTAAAATATAATTAATTATCAAAATTTTATTTGTATCTCATAAATTGAGACTAAAAAATAACATATATTGACACGGGCCATCGATATATATATATATATATATAAAAAAAAAAAAATTTACATGAGAATATCATTTTTTTTTAATATTTAAGATGAATAATAAAGCTTTGTAAAGAACATACACAAAACAATAGAATGTGGAGGATAATTTTGTGAACAAACAATATTTTTATTAGAAATATAGCTATATATTTTAATTTTAATATATCAAATCAAACACTGAATAAAAATAAGGTCAACACTACTTATTCCAGCACTGCTAATTCTGTAGTATTAACATACTCTATTACCACAAAAGGATGTGGTGTAGCGGATGAAGCTACTCCTTCCTTAACCAAAGGTTTCAGGTTCGAGTCCTCAGTATGGAAAAATCTTTGGCAGAGAGTGCTTCCCCCGAATGGGCCTTACGCGTTGCGAATCTGAATTAGTCGGGGTCTAATGCGGATAGTGAACAACGGATAGAAAATAATTAAAAAAAAAATTACTAATACCACTCTTTTTCATGTATTAGTAATACAAAATATTTCAAACACATACATTTGGCTTGATTAATGACAAACATTTCCTAGCTCCTTTTCCACCATATTACATTTTCCACTGCTACCATTGATTAACTTTTATCTTCTGTTGTCTAAATGCACACCTTTGTTTTCTGAAGCGGCCTATGGAGTATTCATTGTATTAAGAACAATGTAATTACCACAAGAGATGGAGACTAGTTACAATGATAGGTAGCAACAACGAATCAAGGATTGTCTATTGGGTGGACGGTGGGGGTGGGGTGGGGGGTGGGGGGCACGAAATTAGATATAAATTAAACGTTATTCATGGATTCTATTCTATAATAATATAGTTCTAGATATAAATTAAACGTTATTCATGGATTCTATTCTATAATAATATAGTTCTAAAACTCTTCAACAAGCTAAGATCTTTAGTAGGTGCACATGAGGTATTTAAATAACTTGAATCAACAATTTTAATTGTTTATTTTAAGTATAATGAAGCAATACTAAAAACAATTTAAATTTACTTTTTGGGGAAAAATGAGTAAGTGAAGTTTTAACGAAAAAAGAACTTATTGAAAAGAAGCGTATAAAATTAAAGGAGAATATTTTTGTAAGCAAATATTATTTTATAAAAATTATGCCTTGCATATTATTTCTAATAGATCAAACCAATAGAGTATAAGAACTAATGACACCATAACAAATTTCAACGTACTTTACTAAACGAACCCTAAATGTTGGAAAGTACTTTGCTTCTCCAAACTCAATTCTATTTATATTGCAGTGCCAACAACCATCTTATGAAAATTATTGAAAAAGAAGAAACAAACTAAAACATGAAGGAGAGCAATGACAGATCACTGATGTGAGGTTAAAAATTACCTTATTTTACCATTTTCCGCCTTACATTTGTTCTATTTTTGGTGTTATCTTGAATTTAAATAATGTGATTTATATGGAGTTTCATGATTTGCTTATATAAGAGTGTATTGAGGTATTTGGAGCTTAAACAAGAAGACAAAGAACATCAAAGAACCAAGAAAAATCAAGAAAGAATTTACGTCGCAATGCACTGCAAAACAGTGTGGAAGGGCAAAAATAATGTTCTTTGCGCCGCTGCTGCAAAGCAAGCATTGGTACGTATTTGTGCTGCCGTCAGGAAGTCTTGTGCCACTCACCCAAAGCAAGGAGTACTGGCGCAAGTTTAGCCATTGGTATGAATTTTAAGTTGTTCTTTGTATCATAGCTTCGCTTTTGGGCTGTGGCGCGAAATGAAACTTATCCTAACTCGATTGGGATTGATTTTTGTCATTTTAAGGATTTCTAAACTCCATATAAACTTCCTTTACATGTTTTTTATGCGAGAGAATTGATTTAGGGAAGGCAAAAGGCTAGGGCAAAGCTCAAGAACAAGGTTTAATTTATTTTTTTATTTTATTTTTAATTTTTGCCTTGTAAACTCATGAAATCTCTTCTTCCAAAGAGATTCAGGAGTAGCTAATCTGCTTAATTTCTAAGGTTGTGATTGAACATGAAAGTTATGGCTTGAAAATTAAATTATCTATTTTGTTTTTCATCTATTAAGTAATTTATTTCTTCTTGCTTTCAGTTGTTTGTTTGATTGATCACCTTGCGAATATTATCTAGGACTTATTTGTTGGACATAAAAAAGGGAACGACAAGTGTGAAAAAAGGAAATAGGGCTAGTTTGTGAACCTTATAGGAAAAGGGAATCGATTCGTCTCACCCTGTGACCTACCTTAGTTGGTACAGATGATATTATTATGGACTTCATTATTAACCGATGATCATAGAAATATAAGTGTTAGGGATAGTCAAGTAGGCTTATAGTTATTGAAAAAATATTTATTATAGCTACAATTAACCTGGAACTAGTAACTTACGAAAACAAATTAGACGAATGATTTGACACCACAACTGGATTGTCAAAATACCATAACCCTAGATCTTTTTTTCTAAATCTAAGTTATAACATAATCAATCTACGACTTGCTTACAATTATTTTGTATTTACATTCAAAACACACAAATCACTCTTTGTTATTGATCACATACTTAATAAATCGAATAAGAAATCAAGTTAGAACTTCAATTCGTCAAATTCCTATGGGTACGATATCTGGATTTACATCCTTCATTACTTGAACGACCACATACACTTGCGTGTGTGGAAGGACACAATAAGTTTTTGATGCCATTACCGAGAATTTGTAAGAATTGATACTATTTTGAGTTTTTATTGAATTATTTAGATTTCACTTTTGTTTATTGTTTTTTATCTCAGGGTACAGGTTAGTTTATGCTAAATACCAGGATTCAAGGCTATCCCTTAATTTAATAGATCACGAGCTTGAACGTACTCTTAGAAGGCTAAGAGTTATGTGTGATAACTTGAACAATTCAGTTCTTCAATACCTACTGAATGATGTAGTAGATTAGACTACAGTCCAGCCACATCCGGCACCACATGTTCCAGTGTTAAATTTTGCGAGGATAAATCAGCAAAATACCTCCGGAGCTATTGTGAAGCCAAACATCACTGAAAATTTTGAGCTAAAAGAGAGAATGGTGCCACTAGTACGGAACACTTATCAATATGAGGGTAAACCACATGACGACCCATACAAGCACTTACTAGATTTGATTGAGTTGAGTGACAACTTTCATTACCAAAATATTTTAGATGAATACATGAAGTTGATACTATTCCCCTTCTTATTGATTGAGAAAGTAAAACAATAGTTGTAGAATAAACTGACAGAATTTATCACATCTTAGTATGCTTTGTCTGAAAAGTTTCTCAATAGCTTCTTCTTATCTAGGAGAACAAAAGAGCTCAGAGGCAAGAATTCTAGATTTGTTCCAAAAGATGCTGAATCCCTTCCCCAAGCTTGGGAGAGATACAAAGGATACATGAGATATTGCCCACACCACATTAGCCCAATGAAATTATTGGGCATAATTTTACTGAAGGATTGTGTAATACTCCGTACTTCTACCTAGCTTAAATTTATCTCAAAGATGTCAAGGACATGATTTAAAGATGAATACACTTTTATATGTGTGGGATTTTCAAGATTTTAACTTTTTGTTGTGTGGAAAATTGAATAAGCTTTCCATCGATACCAAATTCGCCTAAATCCGATAACTGAGTAAAAAGTTATGTCAATTTATAGTTTTAGTCATAAAACACCATCATTTCAGCCAGTGGCGCGTCGTTCCAAAAGCTAAAATGACGTTTGTCAATTTCCAGTAAGACTTCGTAATTTCACCACATCGTCGAGGGCTCCAAAATTCCAATTGTCCTTTTTTCAGTGAATCTCTGCGTCGCGCCAAACTTCCAGGTAAGAGTGTCAAGTGGGCTGGGTCGAGCCAACCAGAAACCGGCCCATTTAGTTTAACCGGGTTGTGGGCTGGTTCTGGTCCGGGTAAGAGTTAAGTGGGTCGGGCCTATTTTGGGTTCAACAATAAAAATGTTAAAAACAACCCTGAAGCAGCCCACTTAACCCAACCCGGTTAAACCCACCTAAACCCGGTTAATAACCGGTCAAACCCGTTAAAAAAAATACAATATACACTATACACACTACAAATATATACACTATATACACACCAATATACAATATATATATTTTAAAAAATATATAAATAATTACACATACATACGTACCATTCAGTATATAATTATATATGACTATACGAACTACTTTAAATAAAACATATACTACAATAGTAGAATATATATATATATATATATATATATATATATATATATATATATTATACTAATTTATAAAATATATACACATTTATACGTAAAATATATACGCTCATATAAGATATATACACATATATACGCACCATTCAATATTTATGTACTACTTGTCTACTTTAAATAAAACATATACTACAATATATATATATATATATATATATATATATATATATATATATATATATATATATATAATATTATATAATTATATAATTATATACTATTTTATAAAATATATACACATGTATATGTTAAATATATACTACTTTAGAAGATATATACACATATATATGCACCATTCAATATATATGTACTACTTTAAATAAAATATATACTACAATATAAATATATATATATATACAACAATATGTATATATATATATAGTTACATACTAATTTATCAAACATATACACTTGTATACGTTAAAGATATACGCCTATAGAAGATATATACACATATATACGCACCATTCAATATATATGTACTGCTTTAAGTAAAATATATACTACAATATGCATATATATATATACAACAATATGTATATATATAGTTACATACTAAGTTATAGAACATATACACTTGTATACGTTAAAGATATACGTCTATAGAAGATATATACACATATATACGCACCATTCAATATATATGTACTACTTTAAATAAAGTATATACTACAATATATATATATATATATATATATATATATATATGATGGTTAATTAATAATATATTAAAAATAAGTTTTTAATTTAAATTAGAAATTCATTTTAAATCAGTTTAAATCAATATATAGGTACTACTTTAAATAAAATATATACTACAATATATACTACTATGTATGTATGTATATATAGTTATATACTAATTTATAAAACATATACACTTGTATACGTCTATAGAAAATATATACGCATATATATGCACCATTCAATATATATGTACTACTTTAAATAAAATATATACTACAATATACATATATATGTATTACAATGTATAGATGGTTATATTATACTACTTTATAAAACATATAAAGTTGTATACGTTAAATATATACATCTATATAAGATTTATACACATATATATGCACCAATCAATGTATATGTACTGCTTAAAATAAAATATATACTGCAATATACATGTATTACAATATATAGATAGTTATATTATGCTAATTTATAAAACATATACACTTGTATACGTTAAATATATACATCTATATACATATATATGCACCATTCAATATATATGTCATACGTTAAATAAAATATATACTACAATATACATATATATATATATATACTACAAATGTATATATATATATATATATATATATATATATAGTTATATACTAATTTGTAAAACATATACACATGGATACATTAAATATATATATCTGTAGAAGATATATACACATATATACACACCATTCAATATATATGTACTACTTTAAATAAAATATATACTACAATATGCATACATATATACTACAATAAGTATATATATATATATATATATATATATATATATATATATATATATAGTTATATACTAATTTGTAAAACATATACACTTGTCTACGTTAAATATATACGTCTAGAAAAGATATATACATATATATACACAAAATTCTATATATATGTACTAATTTAAATAAAGTATATACTACAATATACATATATATATACTACAATATGTTTATATATATAGTTATATGCTAATTTGTAAAACATATACACTTGTACACATTAAATATATACATCTGTAGAAGATGTATCCACATATATGCACACCATTCAATAGATATGTACTACTTTAAATAAAATATATACTACAATATATATATATATACTACAATATGTATATATATACAGTTATATAATAATTTGTAAAACATACACTTGTATATGTTAAATATATACGTGTATAGAAGATATATACACATATATATACACACCATTCAATATATAGGTACTACTTTTAAAAAAATATATACTACAATACACACACACACACACACACACACACACATATATATATATATATATATATATACTACA